>CM071626.1:39579376-40779376 GCA_036419045.1 Scirpophaga incertulas | reverse complement strand
ATAATTGTACTGTACGTTAAAATCCGTCGAGTAGTTTTTGTTTCTATCTATACTAATATTATAAAGAAGTAAAGTTTGTGTGTTTGTATATTTGTTAAATTGTAAGGGGTAATCTCGGGATCTACTGAACCGATTTTAAAAATTCTTTCACCGATAGAAAGCCACATTATTGCGGAGTGTCATCATCATCATCATCATCATCATCATCGATTTTAAAAATTCTTTCACCAATAGAAAGCCACATTATTGCTGAGTGTCATCATCATCATCATCATCAGCGGACGGCGCGCGATGGCTTCGGGTTTAATTCAGTTCGCTTTCGTGCTCGCTTCGGGGATTATTAATATTATGCCCAACGAAGTGGGCGCGGGTCAGCTAGTAACAGATATACAGGCAGATTTACAGTATATATATTATAACTATAGACGATCATAAACAACAGACGGAACTGCGAGGATTCTTTTTTACGATCAGTCATTGTCAACTATTTGTCAATGAGTTTTATTATTTACATTTATTTAAAAAAAACATTATTTCTATTTCGACTTAAACACCTTTTATCAGTTATGTCTAATTTATTATTCCTCGTAATTAATATTTAATAACATATTGCCAAAAACAAATCTGAATATAAAAAAAAAATACATTTTTGTAATATTGGTAAAATATCGAAAATTTATAAAGTAATGCTTATTTATTGAAAAAAAAGAACACCTTTATTTTGATATATTTTATATTACACCTAAAAACCATGTTTTAATAAAATGTTATAAGTAAGAAATTGCGATTTTTTGAAATCGATTTTGGTAGTGTGGTAAAATCGGGTATACTCCTTTGACAAGTCCTTTGGCAAGTCTTTTGAAATCAATATTAATTAGTGTTTTACGACTTCGGTATTAAATTAATAACTAATAATAAAAAGCTGGTTATTAATTAAAAAACAGTTCAATTAGAGGTTAACATTTATGGAATCGCCATCAAATCATGTTAAGTGCTTATGGTTCATTAAAAAAAATATTATCATACAATCATATTATAAAAAGTTTGTCTAAAACTATTCATCAAATAAAATATCAAACTGAACAGCCGACTACCTATCAGTATTGGTAACCTGCTATATCACACTATATCACTCGACATATATAAACTCCAAGGTAAACAATCTAAGCACATTTTATAAAGCCTTCAGCCCCTCTATCTATACAATAAAATTTGACATCGCCTCCCGATACCACAGTGAAAAATATTCTACGACTTCAATTCTACGCGTCCACGGAGTCAATCATTTTCTCATCATTATCTCATTAGGGGCGATGAGGTCCCCGATATCCGGATCCGGGCCGAGCGGATCTATTCCGGATACGGATACAAATACATTACGTGAGCAACGAGTAGGATCTACGTGAGGTGAGTTGGAACGAGGTGAGTCGTAGCAACATTCGTTTTTAAACTGACCATCTGACATTTTATAGCCAAGGTGAAGTTTCGTTACGTTTATATAAAATTTATTTGTTTCATCGTCAACGTTTACAATCACTTATTGACGTCTAACCAATGTATAAATAAGAGAAAATATAAATTAGAATCATACGCTGTTATCGAACTTATGTTAGTGTTTAAATAATATTTAAAATCAATTAAGAGAATATCAATGAAAGTTCGCATCTTTAAAAACCGCGATAATATGCAATTTTTTTATATTTTGTCATGTTATTCCTTTTATAAAGAACTGAAACCGTTAAGCGCGGCCAATCAGTCTATTTTAAATAGTAAAATTAGTAATACATATTAGTTTATTTTAAGTGTATATTTGAACGTTCAAATAATGATCTTGTGTAACCAGTATACTTAGATAATATGAATATATGACTATTTTATATGACTACTAGCTTTCTGCCCGCGGCTTCGCCCGCGTGGATTTCGGGATTGGGTGTATAGAGGGTTAAGGGTCATAGCTTTTGCCCACGGCTACATATACGCGGAAGTCGGTTTATGGTGCGAAGATTTTATCGCGCTTCCCGTGGGACTATCCGTTTTTCCGAGATAAAAAATGCCGCAAAACTCCTCAAGAATCACTCTATCTATTGATGAAAACCGCATAAAAATCTGTGCAGTAGTTTTTGAGCGAAGCCTTTATCCGCATCCCGTGGGATCTGTCGATTTTTCCGGGATAAAAAGTAGCCTATGTTACTCGGGAGAATGTAGCTTTCCAAAGGTGAAAGAATTTTTGAAATCGGTCCAGTAGTTTAAGCGTGAAGAGGTAACAAACAAACAAACAAATAAACAAACAAACAAACAAACACACTTTCGCATTTATAATATTAGTTGGGATTTAATTCTCTTATTACACCTAATTTTATGCTCGGTAAAGTCTTCACAATCTAAGCTAGTTCGACAAGAGTCATCGTGATCCGTCAAAATAATGCCATTATGACAGATATGGGGATGGCACTTATTAAAACGGATTTTTACGGACGGATTTCTAGATTGTGATAAAAATTGTATTAATATTACCACAGCAGGGCAATGTGGCTACTTATGGCCATTGTATAATGCCAGAATAATAATTTACAAGTTAGTCTTATTTATTATGTCACAGATTAGAATTTAGAAAGAAAAGGACAAAGACAATATATTTCCACGCAACTACGCTTAGTGTATGGGTTTTTCAAGCGAAAAATGGTCTTCTACAATCACGCATAGAAAGGACACCTACGCGATATTTCAAAGAATTTTTGAACAAAGAAAACCAAATAACATAAAAGAAAAAGCATCGCTCCCTGCTACGGGGGCGGTCGGCAACATGATTTGCCTATATAGTTCTTAGAACTTGGACATAAAGGCTGAGTTTTGTCGGTAGATCGGACTGCTCCAGCTCGCATTGAGGCCGACAAAATCACCGTAGCACTTGCCGCTACGGTGGTATCTATACTAATATTATAAAGAGGAAAGATTTGTTTGTTTGTTTGTTTGTAATGAATAGGCTCCGAAACTATTGGACCGATTTCAAAAATTCTTCAACTTTGGAAAGCTACATTATCCCCGAGTAACATAGGCTACTTTTTATCCCGGAAGATGCCACGGAATGCGCAATAAAGGCTTCGCTCAAAAACTACTGCACAGATTTTCATGCGGTTTTCATCAATAGATAGAGTGATTCTTGAGCAAGGTTTCGCGGTATTTTTTATCTCGGAAAAACAGATAGTCCCACGGGAAGCGCGATAAAACCTTCGCCCCATAAACCGACTTCCGCGCATATGTAGCCGTGGGCAAAAGCTATGACCCTTAACCCTCTATAGACCCAATCCCGAAATCCACGCAGGCGAAGCCGCGGGCAGAAAGCTAGTCTTGTATACGTTTCGTGCTCCTTGTGAGGATTATCAATATAATTAAACATTTAATGGCGTTCAGCAAAGTGAAACGTACAGTCGGCTACCAATAACGATACATACCCTTAGAGGCTATTCTCCAATTTCAAAGACGACAAATCTTCGACCACAATCGCATGCTGTCCACAATTCAAAACTGTTTCGTAACTCGAAACCCATACCAAACTTTAAATAGTTGCGTAGCTCACAGATCCGGCATTCGAAATATGAGATATCCGTCAAGGGATAGTAACGGATATACCGAAGGAATGCGGCTACCGCGCTTTATGAAACTTAGTTTCCGGGGAAATTTCATGGTAGGGGGCTTCGTAGAAGTTTTCCTTGTGGCTAGTAAAGTTGTGTCTTATCAAAACATCACAAGATGTACTTGTTGTAGCACAATAGTTTCCTGCTTTTGTTTAAGTTGTCTTCATTTGGATCTTCATCAGATAATTTACGACTACTGCTTTTCTTAAGCGCGGCTGTGTCATTTATCGATTGTCTTCATCATCACCAGCCTCCATCCATAGTCAATCACTTTTACTTTTAAATTAAAAAAACATTAATATAAGACGAAATTTATTGTGATGTGAATTTTGAGTAAGTTTTTTACCGTGGGAGAGCCATGCTTCGGCACGAATTGGGCCGGCTCGACCGGAGTGATACCACGGCCTCACAGAATACCGGCGTAAAATAGCGCTAGGGCTGTGTTTCGTCGAGTGAGTGAGGGTACCGGAGACCCAACCCCCCCTTCCCTCTTTATTCCCTTTTTTTAAGGCCGGCAACCATCTGCGACTCTTCTGGTGTTGTCGGTTATCGCTTATCATCAGGTGATCCGTTTGCTCATTAGCTGCCCTATTCTATAAAAAAAAATAACTTTAAAAAGACAATAACATTACAAATATAAATAGAGTAAATAATAGTATGTGTTGCGTTGTTCAGGAGTAATATTTTTCATATCAACGTTTTCTTAAATTACTTTTCATAAACAGCTTCATGAAAGTTCCACGTTCACCTCAACTGACATTAAAAACGTTAAGTATAGTCGGACCGCTCTAAGATTACCGATATGACACTTTACTTTTTTTGGTTATACATATAACTTTGTTATGAGGAACACATTTGGAAAATCGTTTAAAACAACTTTTATCAATACAATTTTCTGTCAAAATATCAAAGTTACGTAATTGTATTATTATTTGTCTTTTAGTACTTTAAATAATTTAAGAATAAAAAAAAGACTTATAATTTCCCCTTTGTATAGCGCTTTTACGAAGTTACTTCGTTGGTCACGCTTTCATAGTGATGTGCTCGGTAATACTCACTACGTACTTTTGTGTTTCGGAATGTATTAGAATGAGGAGGTTTTGGCGCGATTTAATAGCGGCGGTTTGCATTATTTTTATCAATACTTAAATATTCTTTTTTTGTGATATTTTACGGTAAATGTGGTATTCACGGAATAAAAAATCAGATTATAGTTAGACTGAAAAAAATTAATTAGAATGATAGAAATATTACTTATAGCACTTGGAGGTTTCTTTTATACTACATTGCCTTGCGAGCATGAAACTCAATAAGCTTCGATAAACTTGACATTGACATTGAATATCGATGAAATAAATTATTTTTGGTTTAATTAATCCTTACTTAGTTATTAAGTAGAAATAACGGTTACTTAAATGACTCGGTAATTTTGCCGTAGTCCCTCACTACTGCTGTCAATCTGACATATGTCAAATCGGTAATCTTAGAGCGGCCTGACTATAAAAACATAATCTGAAGGCATCGAAAGGTATTTTCAGAGAGTTATAGACAACACCGTACCAAATCCTGAAACAATAAATTGGCGTTACTCTAAAGATTTTTATTTATTTATTTAAATCAGCTTAATCTTTGGGTATATTTTAATCGAAGCTTGCAAATATGGTTAAGATGTTATACAACATAGCTGTTATAAGACATGTCAGTTGTTAGTTTAGAAACACGTCAGAAATAAACAATAGTACATTATGGTACAAGTGTGTAATGTTGGTGATTATCGGTAATCATCAATACACACGTTTATCATACAACGTTTTTCAACATACTTCTGAATAAAATAATACTTAAATAAAAAATCGTTTTCTTCATAAATTGTATTTGCAGACATCTTAAGTAATAACTAAATAACTTCAAAAGAGAAAACGCGACGAGTTGTGAAAAATGTTTCGTAATGGTGGGAAAAATTAATCAGTATTCCTATGCGCGCGCATCGGCCATAGACTAATAAATTTCGTAATGGCGGGAAAAATTAATTAGTTTTCCTATGCGCGCGCATCGGCCATAGACTAAAAAATGAGGTTTCTTTTTTTGGGCTTTTCGCGGATAGCTTTTTTAACGCAAATGTAAGCGTAACTCAACCAATAATATTAAAAAAAAAAATTACTCACTCGTGAATAATAGTAATGAAAAAGTCACAGTTTGATTATAGGTGTCATTATGTGTCTAATTGCCATGGGATTAGAGCCACTTTATGAGGAAGTGTGTTGAAAAGATATATATATGAGAAGCTATTACTAAGAGAAGCCTGTTTACTGAGATACACTATAAAAGTAATTATCACTTAAACTCGGCAACATTTTGCAGCATTGTCGCGGATCGCACAAAAACGTTCCATCCTAAATACACTGCATTCTTGACTGATATTGAGAAATTTAATACACTAAAAAAAATACACTACACAAAAACTGTGAACGTTTTATAATAAGAGATAGACAATACTGAATAGAGGTGGACAATACTGTAGTACATTGTTTGGTCTATCTCGTAGAGACCCGCCAGCGTTTTTGCGAAATAAGCGCAAAAACGTGCTTATTTACGACATCACATTAGAAACCTCTAAATTAATTAGTGTTTCTCTACTATATTATGCATGTATTATATTCCTTCCTTCCTATTGTATTGTATTATACACCCAACATTGTATTATACAACCTTCCTATTGTATTATACATATAAGCATCACTCTATCTTTTAAAAAAAAAACTGCATCAAAACCCGCTGCGTAGTTTTACAGATCTAAGCATACACAGGGACAGACAGACGGCTGATAGCGACTTTATTTTATTACTATGTAGTGATAAGCGTAAGATTCGTTCATTTTATTTGAATTGTATATTTAAAAATATATATATATTTTTTAGATTAAGTAGATAAATCAATGAAAAACTAAAGCGAAATATTCACATGCATTTATGATGTCAAACTGATTTTATTCTGTTAGTCAATAAATAACAAAATCATTCAAATATTCAGTTGTGGGATTCTTAGCAAGAAATATGAAGTATTCAATAATAAATAATAAAGCCTCATTTAATCCATAATAAAATACAATACACTACAATTTTTCGCATAATATTCGATTCAAAAATAACAAAATTATATTACAATTAAAGGAGATAATTTTTTCTTGTATGGAGAATAGGCCCACTACAAAATGTAACGTTTATTAATGAGACATACGTTAAATAATTTATTATTAACCCTAGATATTATAAGGAACATTAGATTGATTTTATCTAACGGGAATATTGAGAAATCAATTAAAACAAGAAGATTAAATAACCTAAAAATTCTTAGTAGTTAGTAGCTTTATATTGATTTGTATTCAAATTGTTTTTTACGTAAATGCTATTTAACACTTTTTTATTCTTGAAAAATACAATCTTCTTTGGCCACTACCAAACGCCCATAATCGTATTATTTTTTTGCATTCTAAATACTGGATACGGGAAAGAAAACGAAATCAAGCCGTTGGAAACGTAAACACAGAATTCGGTTGAAAACAAACCGACACGACGTCGACGAATTGAATGTCAGTGTAGGTACCATTCTGTCGCTGTCAAAAATGATGACGCGTTCCGTTTCGCGACGATACTGGACTGACGAACTAATAGTTAAAATAATCTAAAATAGTATTAAAATAATTATTGAGAGTTCAATACTTTTAAATAAAATAAAAAAAAATAATACACTATCCTATATTATTATATTTATATATTATTTGCATAATATTAATTCATCTTTCATTTTGATTTAAATAACGTTAGTTCCTTTACCTCAAATGTCAAAAGTTATTACTAAGTTTAATTAATTGATTTTATCATTCCCGTTTCATTTTTACTCATAATATCGTGCAATTGCTTTTAATAATAAATTGATATTTTAGAGTTCAGTAATATCAATAAGCGTTGCCGTTTTTAGTGGGCCTAAAAGAAATTTTCTCCTTTGGATCACAATACGTTATTAAAATTTGTTACATGTATGTACCTATATAAAAATGAAGTCAAGTTAAGCTTACATTTAATTACAATAAATTAATTCTATATTCATATTGCATGCAAATATATTATTACATTAGAATTAAATTTAAAATTGAAGTATTCAATACCACATCATCATTCTTGGTTTGAACCTAAAACCAGATTTTTTATTTTTGCGAGACTCAAATAAATCAGTGTTATTTTATTGTCCAAAATTGATATGATAATTAATACGATAATTGCACAGAGGTTTTATTTAATCCTCTCGTTTGCGACCACAGACAACGAAACAATTTCCATTGTATACTTATTAATAATAAAATCTCAACGCAAAAATGCAATGTGAAATTTTGAGTAAGTTATGATCAGTGACTTAATAACAATTACCTGTGCCTCGGCTTTGTCGGAAGCAACATTAATTAGTGTTTTACGACTTCAGTATTAAATTAATAACTGGTAATAAAAAGTTGGTTATTAATTAAAAAAACAGTTCACTTAGAGGTTCACGTTTATGGAATCGTCATCAAATCATATTAAATGTTTATTGCTTATTGTATATGCTTTATAAAAAATATTATCATACCATTATATTTCAAAAAGTTGTCTAAAACTAAATATGTAAAAAAAACACAGTTAAGGCCATATGGAATATAATAAATCAATAAAGTGATAACACTTATTCACCATTATAATTTCCCATAGAAATATAGATAGTCTTTTTTTTTTCCTCAGGAGAGGAGGCTGAGAATCCATCATGGATACCAACGCAACAGGCAAGCAGGGATGCGTTGATTATGTCGGACTCCTGGTACTGTCGAGACGGCTCGACTACACAGACCTACCGACTAAACTCAGCCTAGCCTTTGGTCCTATTGACCCTACTGGCTTTATTGACGAGAGGGCCGCACCTCAGGAGAGGCACGGTTAGCGCTACACCATGGTGAGGGTATATGCGCTAGAAGAAGGCACGAATCTCCAAAGTGGGACCGGCCAGTATTGACGGGAACCTACATGTGGCTAAGCAGAAGGCTGCCGTTAGGGGTTGACAAGGGGGGGCGACGGCTCAGACGCCGCCGCTTGCAGGTCTAGAAGTTCCTGCGTGAGTTGGTTAGGGGGGTCGCTAAGGACATGTCGCGGTCTACGTATCCTCTGCCGGTAGTGACTAGTGTTGCCTTGAGACTGGCTCACAGTTGGTGGTGTTGACGAGGATAGTCATGAGGGCAACGTTTACGAGGTGTCCTATGGAAGTTTCAGAAGATCTCAATAATGTATTCTTACTTACAATATTAAACATTTCAAATTTCCTTTGCTAACAATTTGAATTTATTATAAGAATATAAATAACATTTAAAATGTGCCCAAGTCTACAAATAAGCTCTGAGAACTTTTCTAATTTTTAACTTGTATGAGAATTTAAATTTTCAATTAAGTATTCAAATTCATGTTTATAATAGCACGACTTATTTACAACTCCAAAACACCGATCCAAAAAGACCGAATAAGTTTCTTTTGCAACACAAGCAATATGGGTTTCAAATGAAAGGGTTTTATAAATGAAATACAACCGAATTAGTGTAGTTTGTTAATATACAAAATGGCCGCCAGTGATAAAATGGTGGATCATTTTTATTTTCCAACACAGACTTTATGTGTATCAAATAAATAGGTATGACGATTGTAGTTGACGATTCTCAAATATAATAATAACCACATTTGTGTTTTGAATGAAAGCACTTTAAGAGTAGAATGAAACCTTATGAGCATTTTAATGAAATGAAGACCCATTTGTTTAAGTAATTTATTGCTTCGCAACTGTAATTTTTAGAGTTCCGTAGCCGAATGGCAAAAAAACGAAACTATGTATTATGGATTCGTCATGTCTGTCCGTCCGTATGTCACAACCACTTTTTTCCGTAACTATAAGAGATATACTGTGGAAACTTGGTAATTAGATGTATTCGGTGAAACGCATTAAGATTTTCATACAAAACTAGAAAAAAAAATACAAAAAATTTTTAAGTTTCCCCACTTACTTAGAACTGAAACTCAATTTTTTTTTCATCAAACCCATTCGTGTGGGGTATCTGTGGATAGGTCTTTAAAAATGATATGATTAATATATATATTTTTAAATATAATATGTATATGAAACTTCCACCGAAAATTGGTTTGAACGAGATCTAATAATTAGTTTCTTTTAATACGTTATAAATCGTAAACCGCATTTTATCTTTCATTCAATCAACTCAAATATAATAAAGAATTGAGAAAAATATTTCTTTAGATGTATAGAGGTACGAGTCCAACTCGCACTGGGCCGGTTTTTTTTTAAGTGCAATATTGAACAACGTCTCAATAACAGGTGCATGCACAAGTGCAATAATCGTACTAGTTTATTTTCAACTGTACACTTTTTAGTTTCTTGTGAAATAAATGTAGAATAGTCACCTATTTTTGAGCGAACTGACTTATTTTTTGTGAAGTGAGAAGGACCACACTTCCGCGAAATAATTGCACGTCGCGGTGCAGACACGGCTGCAGATAGAATAAATTTCTTGTGTATTTACAACCGTACAAAGTTTTGTAGTTTCTTTTAGTAGTAGATACAATTTTCTAGAGACAAATTCTTAGAGTAAATTTTTCACCAATTCTAGATTGACCACAATTTTATTTAATACGGAGATATGCTACTGAGCTATCTTTGTAGGTCGATACACCAATCTGCTACAAACGCTGACAGCTTTAAACAATATGGCGTAACAAAAGCGAAGATTTTTTTTTTGTTCCCCTGAGGAAAATGCATTGAATTGCATACCTCGGCTGTGGTGAGCCGCGGTTATGTGGGCTCTCCTCCCCAGAAGGTGGACCTACCACTAAAAACCTCCGGAATGGTCCTTCCTCAGACATGTAGGGAGCTCCCGGGAACGCGAAGCGACTTCCGGAACCCCCAGCCTCCGCTCCCCTGCCTTCAGGAGAGCCCTCCTCGGGACACTTGTAGGCCTACTATGATCTCCTTAATCTCTGACATTCACAATCTCATTTCACATTCATTCTGTGACATTTACCGAAGGGTCATTTGCTTAGGTAGCTCTTTCTAACCGATTTTGGAAAATAGCAGTCTCCACATTACATATTCCATCAAAATCAAAAAAAACAGAAATATCTTTATTCACATAGACCTTTACAGGCATATTGGCGTTATCAAACGAAACAAAAAAAAAAGTTAAAAATAACAAGAACCTTGTCCGTACGTACGAATAAGGAAAAAAAATTCACTCGACACCTGTCGGAAATTGGGAGAGCCTTCTCGAGAAGAACAGGCAAGAAACTCTGAAGGTCTATTTTTTATATCCTCTTTTCAATGTTAATAATTTATAATAATATAATATAAAAATACAATATAATATAAGATACAATCATACCTCAGCGGGCCGTCGGTGCCGTACTCCCGCACCTCGAAGCTTGGCTCCACGGGAAGGAGGAGGTCACCTACGGATTGACTCAGATACTCACCGGGCACGGTTGCTTCGGTGAGTATTATGTCGAATAGGACGGACGGATCGACACATTGTCAACATTGCGCATCCGACCTCGACTCGACCCAGCACACGCTGGCGGAGTGCCCCGCGGGCCTCCGAGCGCCGAGTCTTGGTCGCAGAGATCGGGCGAGATCTGTCTCGCCGGCATTGATTTGCGGCAATGCTGGCGACGGGGAGGTTGGAGGGCTGTGACCTCCTTCTGTGAAGCAGTGATGCTCCAGAAGGAGCGCCGAGCTGGGTTCGGGAGATGGCCGATCCGCTCGAAGAAGGCGGCACCGTTCGGTAGCACAGCCGCGGGTCGCCGGCGGCGCGAGGAAGTCGCGACTGCTTCGGCGACCCGGGATGGACCGCCCCTTCCGTGGCCGGGGGGCGTCATCGTGGAGGAAACCGGGGAGGTAGTGTAGCCCCCGAGAGGGCTCCCCTCTAGGAAGGGAGCGGGGCTGGGTTCCGGAAGTGGCTTGGTGTTTCCCGGGGCTCCCTACATGCTGAGAAGAAACCATCCCTGAGGTTTTTAGTGGGTGGCCTCCCCCTTCTGGGAGGAGAGCCCACATACCGCCGGTCGCCACAGCGGGTAAGCATTTAATGCATTTTCTCAGGGGAACAAAAAAAAAAAAAGAATACAATCATACCTAATACGATTACAAATTCAACATCCAATGTAAAGTAAGATACAACATCACATCCAATGTTAAAGGTAAGATAAGGCATTACCGTGTACTGTACCTATACATGTTATATCATATGTTGGCACCACTTTTTATACTACTTTGGTGGCAAAAATACCAAGATCTGCTTGATGGTAAGCAGTCATCGTAGTCTATGGACGCCGTTTTTTTTTTTAGAGGGAAAATGCATTATGCACCGTGACGCCGCGCTGGCTAGGCGCGGCCGTGCGTGGCGCTCTCTCGTCTGACAGGACCGGAGAGCTACTAAAACCTCCTTGAGTTCTCTAGGCCGGAGTGTGCTTTCGCGATTCCACCCCACGAGCTCCGGGGCCGGCTCGACCTAGGTCTGGTCGAGCCACGCCAAGGGAAGGGTCTGTCCGAGAACGCATGTTTTATCCCGGAAATATCGTCAGATCCCACGGGATGCGAAAAAAGGTTTCGCTCAAAAACTACTGCACAGATTTTCATCAATAGATAGAGTGATTCTTGAACAGGTTTTGCGGTATTTTTTATCTCGGAAAAACGGATAGTCCACGGAAAACGCGATAAAACCTTCGCGCCATAAACCGACTTCCGCGCATATGTAGTCGTGGGCAAAGGCTATGGCCCTTAACCCTCTATAGACCCAATCCCGAAATCCACCTGGGCAAGCCGCGGGCAAAAAGCTAGTTACTTATAAATATGAAAATAATTTATGTTAACTGTTAAGATTGATATAGAAAATATTTTACTAAGAATGAACCCCATTTGGTAACTGGAACATTTAGTGTTTTTATTGTCTAAGTAAATTGCTTTAAAAATATAATTAATAGAAATGTATTGTAGATTGAATTAATATGGAATACACTATATTTATTTTTACAAAACAACATTTTATGTGTCGTAGACAGCAAAGACAAAGGCGGATATAGTAGAGAAACAGGTATATTTCGGAGAATTCTTCTTATGGTGCCGTCTTCTTGCGAAGGTTGGCGATCATAATGGCTATCTCAACCTTGGATGCCGCCGCTCTGAATAAAGATCGGGTACTCTTGTTGTACCATTGGCGTAAGTTCTTCATCCATGATGTTCTTCGTCTACCTGGGGGTCTCTTGCCCTGGATTTTGCCCTGGATAATCACCTGCAGAAGGCAGTACTTTTTGTTTCTCATTATGTGTCCCAGATATTGCAGTTTGCGAGTCTTAATTGCGTCTAAGATCTCTGCAGCTTTACCCATCCTAGCCAACACACATGTATTTCGTACACGATGTACCCATGAAATTCTCAGCATCCTTCTATACACCCACATTTCGAAGGCTTGGAGCTTCTTGCTAGTAGACTCCGTGAGTGTCCATGCTTCGGCGCCGTAGAGTAATACCGAGAATATATAACATCGGACGATGCGTGTACGTAGTGCCAAACTAAGTTTCCGGTCACAGAGGATCTTGTTCATTTTCCGGAATGCGTTTCTTGCCTGCTCAATTCTGCACCTGACTTCCAGAGCATTGTCACAATTGTCGTCGACCATTGCACCTAGATATTTATATTTGTGGACTCGTTCCAGAGTTATGCCATTAACAGTCAGCGGAGAATATGTCTCTCGTGTGCGGCTTATAGTCATACATTTGGTCTTTTTGGCGTTGATATTAATACCAAATAGCTTGCTATGATGATGAACCGCGTCGATCAGCGACTGAAGACCGGCCAGACTATCCGTCACTAAAATGGTGTCGTTTCGGAGAATATTACATAAAAATATAAAAGGCCGAACTGAATATAAAATCAAAACTAATGACAAATTTTGACAGATGCAAAAAAAGGTGAAAATAAAAGTGTATAGTATAAAGGTAGCTACTTAGATAGGTTGGTCTGTCCGTGACATTATGTAATTACTCATCGTATCTTTTTATTGTGTTGTCATATCTTCATTCTTAAATCCTCTGTTAAAAGAAACTTTATCGCAACCTGTCTTCTTTTTACTTCCATAAGTATTCTTGTTATTATTATCGTTATTTCCCTTCCCTTCTTCATATAACCTTATTCGGCAGTTTTTACCTGTGTCATATTTTCCGTACTTTATCCAACCTCTTATCCACGACATCAAAATCCTTAGCGAAATTCTCCTGTTAACCAGCTCGCTTTACGCGTTGAATATTTAACTCCCATTTCAATCCGTAAAGTGTATCGCCGACATTTTATCGCCGCGTTTCACATGTAATATGCGCGGCCATTTTGTTACATACTAAGATGGCGGACATGTGCAGCGGGACCAGCTATTGTCTACAGTGTTTCATGCTTAAAGCTAGCTTTATAAACTGTGATAAATCAAGGGAATTGGTTAGTTAATTTCATTTAGTTGCAAAATAATAGCGAGCGGTATAATGGCATCATTCGTCACTCCGATTCTACATTTGGCGATCTCTCTCCGCCTCTTTCCGTCCCGTACTTTCTATATGATCTGTTTCACTCACAAATGATCTGGTGAAACATTAAAATACAAAGCGGATTAGTTATTTAACAACGCATAATATGGATATGCATCTATAGTAAAACATTTTTGGTTGCTTAGACAAAATTCATTCTAATGATGGGAACAATATGAGATTTAGGTTCTATAGGTTCTATAATAGTATATACATATATACACGACCTGTATACTTTGCCTTTGTAATAATAATTACTCCAACTAATCTTATAACGCGAAAGTTTTTAAGTTTATAATTGATGTTTCTTCCTCTTTCACGTAAAAACTACAGGATGGAAATGAATCTTTGCAATAACAATACATCAAAATATCATAAAGCCTACAGTTTATAAAGATATTGTATGAAGTACCCAATTATGATGATAAATATATTACGCAGACGAAGCAGGAGACACCAGATGGTGTTTTAAATATATTTCCAACTTTTTATTTTGGAAAAAATGCTGGATGAGGCCAATAGCCGCGGGGCGCGTGCTTAAAACTGTCAACCAATAAATGGACGAGTCTACTACAAAGGTAATAATAGCACAGAGAGGGCCAAGACAAGCCCTCAGTTGAATAAAACAAGACGGAAAGACAGATTAGGGGAATCCCTCGTCGTGGTTAATAAAATATATGGCCATCCTAGCCACCCGCGTTCTTAATTATGGAAAAATGACTTTATTATCATATGATTAGAATTCTTTTCGAGCTATACAATGCTTGTGGACAATACTTTTACAAATGATTAATAAATTTTTTAATTACTTTGTTTAATTACTTTTTTAAACATAAAAATTGTTACATTACTTTATGTGAAATAATAAGGAAGTCTTAATATATAAAAATACATTTGGAGTTTTAGTTACTTAAACCTGATTATTTCGAGTTTTGTTGGTCCTTGTTTGGGATACGAATTTCCATAAATTAGTTAATTAATTTATTTTTTTCGTGATACTAGCCATTTTAATTTTGATGTTAATCAATGTATTTTAATTGAGATAATTTTTCTGCATTTTTAAACAAGATTGGTGACTTCCGTCATAAATTATAGCTGTTTTATCAATACAAGGTAGTGATTGGAAAAAAAATAAAGGGAATAATTTCAAAATCATGACATCAATTACCTCCTTCTGATTTTATCGATAAAACTAAGTATATTTCTGTTGGGGTGTATACTAATAATGAAGTGGACCTTATAAATTAGCTGGTATAATGACTGATTAACCAAGAAATATAAAATGAAGTATATGAAAATGGTCAGTTGTGAATAGAGATCGATAATCGGATGCATATTTACCTAAAGTTAGTTAAAGACAAAGTATGGAAACGGCTTTTATTGTTTTTTGTAAATAAAAATCCCGGATTGCGGAATTGGATAGCCGGGTGTTTATTTATTTACCTAATTAGTTTTTGACAAAGTATGGAACTGTCTTTTTATTATTCATATAAAAATCCCGGAATTCCGGTACTGTAGAACATTTTGGTAATGCAAAACTAGTCGTAATATGAGCTTCATGTAAATACGTATGCATAGGTGTATAAATGAACCCGAGTCTCGGTCTTTTGAAAATAAATACACGTGCTATTTAAATTTTCAAACAATATCACTACGTTAAAGTTGCAGTCCCGTATTTCCCGGGATTTTTTATGTAACAAAATGTATTTTAAAAAGCCGCTTCCATAATTTGTGAGCCAAAATTAACTTTAGGTAAATATGCATCCGATTATCCGATCTCTAGTTATGAATGACTGCCTAGGTGAAATACGGGCCGCGCCAAAAGTGAACGTGTCCGCTCGTAGCTGCTCGGTGGATTCGACTGCAACGTTTTGTTTCTTCACGTAGCCATAAGAAAAAAGTGAAGGAACAATTTCATCCCTTTTCATTTTCGCACATTATCAAGACTCACACTGTATATCAATAGGGAAAAATGTAGCAACGTTTCAATAATATTACAATATAAAACAGAGATAACTCTATGACAAACAAGATTACGAAACTAAAAACGAGATTAAGGGTTGGACAGAATAAGCGATAATAACAAGCGAGCCCCCAATTCCCCAGCTACGGTCGGCAATGATGTTATCTGACAGGTGGAGCAATTGAAAAAATGTGTTACGCGCGTGAAAATGAAACGGCTGCTGTCCAAACTACTTACATTTATAGCGTACCACAATAGCATCACTTTACAGAGTCAGTGAAATAGGACTAGCCTCCGTAACATTAGCGCACGATAAACGTGCGACATATCGGCCATTTTGAAATGTATCTTTGGCATTTTGACAATTTAAAGTGATAATTGCTCTATCATATCAGCAATCTAGTTTCTTAGGTGTCACTTTCAACGTTCATCACCACATGCTCATATCAAAGTGTTACTTCGCAGAGTTTGGTGCTATTCTTAAACTCTTTATTATTAACTTACTCTTCGCCAGACGAGATTAAAATTAAAGGCCGAGCTTCTCTCTTGGACAAGTAATCAGAACGCGTTCTGGCGTGCTTCGAGTATGTGGTTTTATTTTTGTTATATATTTTTTAATTGTTTAGTTTTCCTTTTTAATTATTTATTTTCTTTTTATTTGTTTCTAGCGCAATGGTTTTCTATTTCTTTTGTGTATTCTTTGACAGAAACGTAGGTACCGCATTCCAGTGCCCTTTAAACTAAATTGTGAAAGCTCCCACAGGACAGGCATAGCCTAGTGTGGGGGTTTTCATTAAATACTATTACGTAATAAATATAAAGTATTATTAAATTGTTATTATTAATTATTATTAATATTGCTTATTCCTATTTAGAATTCGATCTAATCGCACACATACTTAATTTAGAAATCTCATTTTCACACAAAAAAGCCAAACAAATGACCCGTCTGATAGTAAATAACAAAAACAGTCAAATAAGAAAACAGCTAGTGCAGGTAGCAACCCTAGCTTGCACTTACAAAGTGCTTTTTCACGCCTCTTTTAAAGACCCCGTTGTAAAAATATAGGTGTAAAAGTGCTGCCAAAAATTTCATTTTTTAATAGTGCAACATTAAATACACAAGCCTAAATTCGCCGCAAGGGTTACGGTAATTCATTACTTCAAGTATCCTTGTTAAACAAACAAGATGTTACAAGGTATATAAGAAAGTTAGGATATCCTTGTAAAACAAACACGTCCCGTTATTAAAATGATGTTCGCACTACGTCGCCCTAAGAGCTTTCGCACGGCCATAACTTCGTCATGCAAATTATCTGCATAGTATATTAAGCCGCCCCGGACAATATTTTCCCGTTCCTCGAAATTCCACTGACAATGTTACCAAATTCTTAAGTAACTTTCCCATTCGCGGTAGGGTTGCCAAGTGTTAAAATTCATTCCCGACAAATACCACGTCATAAATAGATTTTCGTCTTAAATAGCTTTTTCAATGTTTCTCTATCACAAACAAGCAAGTAATTCTATCAAATATGTAACAAAAACAGATACGTGCTTTAGCATTATATATATAAAACGAACAACGACTTCTTTCTCTTTTTACCTTAATTGAAAGGTATCTCAGTTTGTTCTGAATGCCAATCAACACCTACGCCATAGTCTATATGTTTGTTATGTCTGTGAAAAGTTATGTATGTGTAAATGTTGGCAGCATTAAACCATTCAGTGTATTCCTATTCAATATAGCAAACAATTCGTCGCCGACGCCGCAAAGGGGCGAACTTCATACAAAACAGTCTAAAATACAGCAATGTAAAATATTACTGCTGTATTAATTTAATAGCTACGTCTCCATAGTATACTATTACAATTGATTTTTATCATTATAATAGTTTTTTTCTAAATAGAAATACAGCTAAAATATGCACGCCATCGGGGGAAAAAAAACGTTTTTTTTGCGCTCCTGAACAATTTTCTTAAATGAGATTCGCCCGTTTGCGGCGTTGGCGACGAATTGATACATTGTAGTACTAAAATTAATTGAACAAGTTCGGTAGTAACAATTCTTTTATGGCTCTGGCATTTGCCGATTTTTTAAAAATTTAATTTTTAAATTTATATATATATATATATATATATTATATATATATATATATATATATATATATTTATTTATATGTATATTTATACATCCATGCATAGACGAAATGTAATTTAATTATTTAATAAATAATATTCAGCACTGTTCAGGCTGAAGACCTTTCAATCAATTTAATTTATTTTAATAACATTATATATTTTTTATTCTAGCAACATTTATATTTTTTTTATATTGTAACACGTAAAATTTCAAATTTTTCTAACATCTTGTAACTGTTACTATTAACGATTTAACGACAGAAGCAAATACACTGTTAAGTACGAAAAGTGCGCAATTTATTCATCTCTCTGCATTCTACCAAAGAAGTTACTTCTGCACTATTACATTAACGTTTAGTAAACGCAAGACTAAACAAGCACGATAAGGGTTTCTCAATTCTCGAGCTTTTTTATTTATCGGAGCACGAGAATTCTCGACCACTATTTCTCGAGAATTCTCGGGTTGTTTTTGAAAATACGTGTGTTTTAACAATAAAACTACGCTCTTTATGCTATATTTAACATTATTTATCAATCAACAACATTTATTATCAAAGCTGTCAAAAAGGTTCTAATTTAGTTATATTTGAATAGTGAAGTTACACTGAGTTTTTCATAGTAATTTAGTTGTTCACTGTTCATTGTCAGAAATGTAACTAAGGGTACTAATATTATTTCTGAAGCCATATTGGTTTATAAATATTTCACTGCTGTTACTATTTTTAAACAAACTCTAAACAGAATAGCAAATTTTTAATTTCGTCCGACGAGTGACAGCCCTGAGCAAAGACAAAGTGTCCGTTCCTTCCCAACACGAAAAAAGTTCAGACGAGTGGTTCGTTCAAGCAATTTATTTCATTGTCTTTTTTAATGGAGCCGTTTTGACGGCGACTAAATAGTCACCGTCAAAACGGCTCCATTTAAAATTTATAACTGTTCCTACTCTAGGTGGGTGCGGCGGGGACAATTACAATAGAATTACAATTGTCGTTTGATTTACGGACATCTCCCAAATGGCCCATTGGGTCAAACAATCGCCTGCGCCTCCTTAACATTTATCATGGCTCTGTCGAAGACGTTACACGTAAAAACAATAAAACCTATTCGGCGAATAGGATGAACAGGAGTGTTATTCTAACTGCAATATATTTTTATTAGGATCCAGACTAAAACTTCAGTCGATTACAAAACACCAAGATTAGTTGAAGGTCATTTAGGTTTACGTCTCAACTCCAACCCAGAAGTAAAAGCAATGTAAACGAATACTATCATTCTTATGGTACGTCGACATAACACCGTTTGCACAGTCTTAAATTGAATTTAACGCTGTGCAAACGGTGTTATGACGATTTTAGAACGTGACAATTTTGAACTGAAATTCGAATACTAGCCAATAATACCACAAAGAAGAACGAGTCTATATGAATTTTGAATACTTCAAAAACTGCTACAACGAAAATTGGAAAAGTGAATAAAAATGTATTTTATAAATTAGCCGTTCACTAATAAGAAGAGAACAATAAAATTACCCAGGTAAGTTTCAAAACTAAAAAGTGTTCAGTGCTCCATTACAGAAAGTTCTCAACTGACCGGTCAGACTTTGCCAAGACTTAAATAAGTAAGTATTACTACTAGGAAAACCCTTTGAAGCGTAAATCCTACCTACTTGGAAACTCATTTTTGATTTGTACTGAAATTTAGTTGCAGTTAATTTTAACAAAAGAAGATATGAAAACCAAATATGTATAACTTTTATTTTTTTTGTAAATTTAAGAAATTATCACTGAATATACACGAGCTTCGTGGCTGCTAAAATAATGTTTGGTTGCGTGTACTCATCAAATGTGGAGGTTCTACAGAAAAAATATTGGTACTCATAAAATATTTTTTGACTCAAGGTATCAGCAATCCTAAACATGAGGAGCATTTCGGTATGAGAATCAATAATCTACTAAGCGTCAATGCGTCTACAACTAGCTAGCATCTACAGATAGCATTCACTCATTGGAAGAAACTCAGTAAGGCGTTTCTTCCAAGTGATTCCCTGATTCAAATCTCTAACAACGCTTCAAATGAATATCAGTGTATTTGTCTCAGATATCAGAATATTTGTATCAGTGACTCTGAACCGATTTAATCAGTTCAGAGTCTATGATACTAATGATGCAAATGAAGCACTTTACTGATTCGAATCTTTGTACTAATCCGGATACAAATGATCCAATCTCAACAAAGATAAGTTCTTTTCCATCATTAATTACGGGTGTCAAAAGATTTACTTTTTATTTTAAAGTCAATTACAAAAAAAAATACAAAATAACACAAAAAATACAATTAACAAAATTATATCACTGAAAGAATAAGGCATTCAGATCTTATATTATTGTCTAAAGCAAATTAAATAATCTAAATTATATACCCCGTTAAATATTATCTCAACAGCCCCAAAACACTATGTAAGCAACATATATAGACTTGTTCATTACATATGTACACTGATATACCACAGTCTTCAATATGTAATCGTGTAAACCAAAATTCTTACCACTGAAGAAATTTTAACATTCTGTTTCTCCTTAAAGTATAATAAATAATTAAATTTTGAAAAAAATGTTTTCAAGATTGCGATGGTATGGTCTCAGCACTGGAGACCTATTTTGAATTACGAATGCGATTTCGAAATCACCGCTGACTAAATAGTCAGCGGTTGACTTTGAGGTCACGGATTCCTAAACATCCAATTTTTGAAAGTCGATCGCATTCCATTTTTCAAATTTCATATGTACATTTATCTGACGTTTAACAGTAAAAGTAAACATTGTAATTCAAGCTGCAAATAAATTCAAAGGTTTATATGAAGTCAACCAATTAACACTGAACTAGAGTGATTGACCAACTCCTAACCACCGTAACATATTATAGGCTAAGATCAAGCACCTCGTTAGGAACGGATATGAGCTATGATGAAGAACAAGTAAGATGCGCAATGAAAATAATGTGAGTGACAAAAAACTATTATTTTTTATAATATATATTATATATATACTATAATTATTCATTATATTCAAAATTGACAAAATTAAATGTACAAAAATATATACAATTTTCAACTAAAGTTATAGCCTGTATAAGAACAATCTGAGTAATGAGAGTACCAA
Source organism: Scirpophaga incertulas (assembly GCA_036419045.1). Classification (NCBI taxonomy): domain Eukaryota; kingdom Metazoa; phylum Arthropoda; class Insecta; order Lepidoptera; family Crambidae; genus Scirpophaga; species Scirpophaga incertulas. The sequence continues at coordinate 40,757,838 of CM071626.1, read as the reverse complement.
AACTTACATAACTTTTGATAGGAAAGTGTTCAACTAAGTTTATCTTCTCTAAGCCAATTCATAAAAAAGTATCTAGCAAACTTTGAAATATTTCACCAATCTGAGTAATGTAATTTTCTGAGAATCCAGCCCTAAGCCTACGTCATAGATACATATATTATATAATCTTTTTTTTAAATAGTTATTCAAGCTGATGTTATCAGCCAGCCACTCGTGAACAATTGTTAAATAACTTTCACTTAATTTATAATAATATCCAGTACATCTCAAAAAGATTTCATAAACACATGGTATAACAATAATTATATGTGATAAACGTAAGCATTTTGCATGAACTTAAATAAACAATTCTTACAAATATATTAAATTACAAATAATGTCTAATTGTTTAGCAATTTCACGTAATGTATTTTTGGATCTAAATCCAAAGATCCATTACGCTCTCGGTATTTTATGAAGAGGATGAGACTTAAATGAAGTGTAAATACACAATAAGAAAAGTTTCGGAATGCTGTTTCAAAGTTATTTCAACGAATTTCTAATCCGTAAAGCCGTAACGTCAAAGACGCTTAGTTTAAAGCAAAATTTATAATTATTAACCTTTAATTTAATATTCATATTGATTTCTAGTTAGTCTACAGTTTTAACTTCATAAATAAAAATTCTGACCCAAATAGACTTTGACAGTCTAATTGCACCATCCAGCAGTAATTATAAAAGGTAATCAACACGATGACTTACTTATTGCTATAAAAAGATAAATTAGTAATAAGCGTCGCGTCGTGGCAGGGTGAAACTAGGCCAACCAAAAATAGACCAATTGTCTCGAGTCGGTAGTAGTAACAGCAGACGTCAAATCAATGACAATTAGAATTGTGCTTTTCGAACAAATACCAGCGTTCTATGAGCAAGCCTAATAAATTGGGCATTTCTGTAAGGCTGGTAACAAGGTAATAACTAGGTAATAACTCAGGTGATAAACAATTTGATTGTATCTTCCGAATACAGGTTAATTAATAAGGTGTATTAAATATATATTGTTTTAGACATAGCGTTTAATAATTCTCCGTATTACAAATAGTCATTATTTACTAGTCTTCTTCTTTTTTCAACATATCATCGTTCAAACACTCCATCGATCTTTTATTCGGTCACGCCTACCCACTTTCATGTATTACTTTTCCTAGTCACATGATCGTTCCTTTCCTTCATTCCATTCGTTCCATGCCTTCTTATATCAGTATAAAAATATGTAACGTATTCATTCATAACGATTAATAAGCAGAATCTCCCGTACCTCGCCCTCGTACTGGCCCTAAGACTAATGATTTAACGACTAACGGTTACAACTTGCCCTGTACACAGGTACCGTAATTCTTTGCAATTTTTTATTCTCCATATATATATTACTTACTACAGGTACTTTAATATGGCCAAATTTGTAATAAGTATGCTTTAAAAAATTTGTCAGTTTTCACATCTGTTGAATGTTCGCCATTTTGAGTTACACTGTATTAAAATTTATGCAATGAATAGCCTTTACTTGCTATTTGCAGTAGCATCTTCAATTAATAAGTTTTAAATCAATAACTATGCAGAATTTTGTTGTAAAAAGCAACATATAAATAAAATTCACTTACAAATCTTACAATACATCTCAATAGAATATTCGCTAAAATATATTTGAACACGTAGCGCGAACCCGCGGCAATACGCCGAATAGGTCCGACATAAATCTATCCGCGACGGTTGTTACTTGGGGATAAAACCATCCAGTGTTGAATAAGAACCCATCGTCGAAGAGAGTAGCATTTGTTTACTTGTTTTGTTTGCGAAAGATTTAATGCCAGGCTTGAATTTCAGGAGTGTTTTAGTGAGCAGATTACGAAACTGACGAAATATTGCCATTTCATCCAGTTGGAAAAAATATGTCTGCTATGCATTAACACGTTAGCTGCGGCACCAATTTTTGCATACTTTCCGTTCCTGCGGTACGAGGTATAATCGGCCCGTACCGCGACCAGACGTTAGGGCAACACGCGGTCTATTAGACCCCACCTCCTTTTACAGACTAAAATCCATTTTCTGGCGCGAAATCAAAGATAAATGAGAATTTTGGTCCTTATTGATATAGATGGCTAGTTTAGGAATTATTAGCAAAACAAAATATGGGATCTTTTACACCTCGTAACGCACTGAAATAGGGCAAATTTTCGCTGAGATTAGTGATGGGAAAAATAATATCGACGTTTTTAAACTGTCTTAACTACGCAACGACTTGACCGATTTTGATCAATTATATCTCATTAGATCGTTTTAAGGGCAAGTCCTGGCAAAACAACACAAAACTATCAAAGGATACATTTTTTTAAATAATCTAAATTGTGCTTGAAGGCGCCATAAAGAAAAAAAAACCGGCCAAGTGCGAGTCGGACTCGCGCACGAAGCGTTCCATTCTATACCATTAAGAGGCACCTATTACAGACTTATTATTGGAAAATAATGGATCACGGTTTATGCATAAGGTTTATCTATCTATTTGTATATGAAAATCTTAATGCGGTTCACAGAATAGAAAAAAAGGCAACCAGAAGTAGAAAAGAAACTGTCCTATTTATTCTGCCTCGGGCTTTAGACATGTTCGGCGCTGTAAAAAGACGTGCTCTTCAATCGACGTGATGCACAACACTGGTCGCGGGAAGCGTCAGGGGGATATGGGACGTTTTAGCCTCGTTCCGCACTGCATTAAAATTATATTAATTCAGTGCGGCACGAGGCCTAAGACATCCGGTACCAAGGTAGGTACACCACCGAGTCCGGAACCATTAGCGCATCTCAAATATATATTTATCTCTTTCTTACACTGGACCAAAGCTATGCCATTCGCACGACAGACAAATTCACGTTTTTGCTTGCCGCACCACAGGGAAGTTGCATCAGGGGTGATTTAGGCCTCGCTTCGCACTTAACGTGTTAATGAGTGGAACCCAAACAGAAATCATCTTCATCATCGCTATATCAGTCATAAAACTTCCATTGTTAAACATAGGCCCGCAGCCGGGGTATGCAATTCAATGCATTTTCCTCAGCGGAACAAAAAAAAAAAGGCCCTCTTCAAGCATCTTGCATTTACTAAATGAATTTTTCTTACGCTTATTCCAATTAACCTAGCCCAAAGTAAATCTTGTGTTATGGGATCTTTTTTTCGGGGAGAAATACTCCTTATGCACCGTGGTACCATGCTGGCAAGGCGCAGCTGTGTGGCTCTCCGATCTGAGGGACCGGCCTACTAGGTGTCCTCTAGGCCTATATAAGGGCGCGTGGCGGGTTGCGCTTTCTACCCTTCCACACCGCCTTCAGCGAATAACCCCAATCCAAATCGGCAGAGGATACGCAGACCGCGTCTCGTCCTTAGCGACACCCCCAATCAACTAACGCAGGACCTTCAAGACCTGCAAGCGGCGGCGTCTGAGCTGTCGCCTCTTTTTTCTCACCTTATTCGGCAGCCTTCTGCTTAGCCACGCGTAGGTTCCCTGTCAATACAGGCCGGTCCCACTTTGGTGAAGAGCGACGACGAGCCTCTTCTAGCGCTTACGCCCTCCCCATGGGACAGCGCTAACCGTACCTCTCCTGAGGTGCAGCCCCCGTCAATAAAAGCCAGTAGGGTCATTAGGACCAAAGGCTTAGGCTGAGTTTAGTCGGTAGGTCTGTCGGGTCGAGCCGCCTCGATTCACTAGGAGTCCGACATAATCAACGCATCCCTGCTTGCCTGTTGCGTTGGTATCCATGATGGATTCTCAGCCTCCTCTCCTGAGGAAAAAAGGGGGTGTGGCTGTGTTATGGACACGGCCGTTTGTTGTACGTGAATACGTCTCGTAACGGGTAATAGTACGCAGCAAAATGGCCTTCAAATTGGCGGGGCTCCCCCTCCACCGCGCGCGGTGTGTTACAGTCTTTACTGGGCGTAATAAATTCTTTGATCCTTTAGCTATCCAGTGGTGTAATTGGAATTTGGATGTGGATGATAGATATGTAGCTACAACACTAAACTGTATCCCCCGATTTTGTTATCATTCGATTTTTTGATTTGCGTCCCTATGGAAGCAATTTTAAAGACGTTAACAAGGATTTATTTTCATACTTCATTACGTTACTTAAGATTTAAATTGGCTTAAATTATATGACACTTTAGAACTTTTTTCAAAAATGGTACTATAATATACATCTATTCTTCTATGTATAGACGCGGGGTCGATATTTTGTTTGATTTTCTATGGAATTGTGTATCTACAGAAATATATGATCGAAGGAAATATATATTAACTATGACTATGATACAAATTCTCACATTCATCCTCCACATCCCATCCGGGACTCGAACGCGGGAGCTCAGTGATGGTGACACTGTAACAGTGCAGCTGTTACATGCCTTGTTGCCTATGGTTAGTACTCATTGTCTATGATATTAGGAATCCTGGCCGGTTTTATTTCTTTCGCTTATAATTTTGGTTTGTCAGTCAAAATTCAAAATATATCTCCCAACGCAAATAAGCTAGGCTGACTCACTCTATGTTTCGCCGCCGTAGTAAATCAATCAGTTATATAAATTCTACTAAAAATGTATTCCATATTACCAATATTGAAGATTTAAATTAATTTAATAATTATCAGAAGAAGGCCTACACAGAATACTGTAGGGTAAGTTTTTATATTTCCACAAATTTTTAACGGCAACTAGAAGATTTTATGTATTTTATAGTTTTTTACAATTTTTCTATATTGTGTCAGACTCTTCTTATTGTACCTTTTTATTTACCATTTTTAAATAAACCAACCTCAAGCAGCAAACCGTCGTTTGAACATTGTTGATTAAGAACCTTACCCACGCTCTACCGAGCACCGTGACAACACCTTCAAATCGGTGTACTATCCAGTCAACTATAGAAGTCGAAAAAAAAACTATAAGACAAGGATCTTTATAAGTATATCGTTAAACTAACTTTCCGCCAGCGGTTCCGCCCGCGTTATGTAAGGTTATTAAATTAAATTTTATTCTTTGCTCTTACCCTGGTCTTCAAACACCCCCGTACCAGATTCCATCAAAATTCACCCATCTGCTTTTATTAGATTTTACCGCAGAAGAAATATATATCCAGCGGTAAAAGCAATTCTATTTCCTTCTCCTTTTATAACCATCTCTATATAAGTATTCATTAGTCTCTATATAAACTATCATTAAAATAAAATAAAAAACATTTTGACAAACTAAAAAATAATTATTGGACTGTTACGGCCTTATTAATAAACTAAGAGTAGTTAAAGAATAACTTTACTCCAAGGCATAAGCTCAGGGTAATGAATTTCAGTATTAATAAGCATAGAGTAAGGAATGAGTAAACTATTCCGAGTTTACTCCCGGAATAAAAGTTAATCCTTCCCGCCACCTTGTTTAAGGACGGACTAAGCTTTACAGTTGTGGTATTTTTCATTTTTGACATAAACCTAACCTAACATTCCGGTGTTCATTTGATTATTGTTATATGTTATTTCGATTGTATTACGTTTTATAATAATAAAACTATGGATAGAGATTATTTTATTAATGAGATTTGTTTTATACTATGTATTGATTTGAGGGTGTTAAATGAGATCAAAGAAATGACGCCATTAATGAGGCGGATTCTTTGGCGGAAATCTTTTAATACATATCGTAACATTTGCTGTAAAAATAAGATTTCATCGAATTTTTATACCACAGAGATATTTTTAAAGTAAATAAACACCACGCTCATTTCACTATGTATTTGGAAGAAAGTACCTTTTCTCCTTCATCCCAGTTAACAGCACGATTGCGTATCTGGCTCATTATTTTCAAAAAAAAATATTTTTACTTTATAAACTAAGAATTTACAACACAGAAAACTTAAAACGGTTTTGACTCTGAATTATCATAAAACTGATTAATCAAAACATTTGACAGCTGCGACGTCACATTAGTTTCCATAGAGTAAAAACACCAACTTACGTCATATTTTGAGACGTTGTTCATTCAATAACTCACTCTTTTTCCTTTATATCTACTGGGTTGCCATTACATTCGCATTAATCTCGGCGTAAGGAAGGTATTGCTAGTCCGAAGTTACTCCATGTTTATTAATAACAATAAAAATAACAAGTTGAATCTCTGCTACTCCGGGATTAACAAGTCCTAGTGTAGACTCGGTTTATGTTTAGAATAAGCGATTTTTATTAATAAGACAGTTAGGGTTTATTTCAATGATAACAATGCTTCGGATTAATTTTAATGACTCAATAGTTAAGTTATCCAATTTTTTATTACAGAAAATAATACGATGATACTATAGTTTTATAGATAAAATGTCAACTTGTTTAAACTTGTAAAGGAAATTGGGATCGAACTATTTAACAGAGGCCAGCTTCTAATTGACCACTCTGTAAAAATACAGGGAGAGGGAAAAATAGCCCTTGTTGGTTTTCTTGCTGATTCTCTCCAGTACAATTGCCCGCCGGTCTCCTGTCGTAGATTTGTGAACCAATGGCGTAGCATCTTTGACGTTCAAAAGTGATTCTAAAAATCCAAATGATAAAAAAATATCACAGAACAATACTCCATATTAAATACACCCAATTGTGACGTCACGATGTAGCAAAATCCCTTCATTTTTGTGGGGGTGTATTGTAAAACTACTGTTACTTCCTGCTAAAAGCTGTTATTTGTATATGATACAAATAATAGAAATTATTATTAAAATTCACTATATTTTTTAACTAAAATTAATTGAGTAATAACAGTATTTAGAAATTAAATAATTTAATTACTAATATTTGGCAGTCACATAATAAAGATATCAGTTGGTGGAAAATACCATATTTACACGATTTTTTATGTTATAGGGGCGACCAAACTGAATGGCCGATGAATAAGCGGTTACCGCTGCCCAAAGAAAAACCGCTGCAAAACCAGAAGAATCACAGACGCCGGCCAATAGACCGTTATCTAACATATCAATCAAAGCAACAAAAAAAAAACATCGACTGTCAAATTGATGTAACCATTTAACGGATTATCGGATTGCGGCACGCTCCCACTCGGGTTTACAAACACTCCGAGTGAGTCAGCAAAAAATAAATAAAATAAAGGGGTTCTCGCTTGTTTTGCATACTGTTCCAGCTTGACTTAACGACCGCCGGTGCCGGTACGATATCTTACACTGAATTTCACATAAGAATCAGGAGACGTATTTTTGAATCATTAGACGTGAATTTGGAATTCGAATACGAATACAAATCGTGCGCGAAATTATTTTCTACTGCTTACAATTTTATAGATTTTTGTATCACTATAATAATAATAATAACTGTTTATTTCCACAATATCACAAAATTTTTTTGAAGACTCTGACTCTACAAACACAAATTCTATTTTCTATGAAAGTCACTACCCAGTATTAAAAACATTTTTTTGTATAAATTATAATATCAATTAAGGAGCAATTAAATAGATACCTACACATACATATACAAACAAACAAACATACATACATACATACACACATACATACCCATATACATATTTAATGATGATTTAGTTACATATATTTATTTATACATTGTGATACATATATATGCATAAACACATATTAATCACTCGAATTCAATGTTGTCATTAGAAACAAATTCTTAATTAGATTCCGTTTCACGCAGAAAAATTAAAAAATCACACGTGAAACAGAGCACTGTCAACGTAACTTCAGCGTTGGATATTCTACTAGTAGAAATAAAAAACGAGTAGGGGAACCACGTTGCACAACGCACGAAATGAAAGTTTAAAAATAGTGGATATAATAATAATAATAATAATAATAAGGTTTAAGTTTTACTAGGTTGTACTAGGTTTAAGTTTTTTATAGTATTTATATTTATTTTATATATCTATATTGTAAAAAACTTAAATTTAAGATTATTAATTAAATATATGAATAATAATAATAAATTTCTTTATTTAATTACACATTCGGTATTTATAATTACAATGAGGCACTCCTTTTAAGTATTACACTTGTCTTAGGAATGTCTCGCTCTTTCGATAGTATATTTCCTTACGTGCAATTTATTAACAAGGAAAAGCAATCAACCAATCAATAAACAAAAGATTCGGTAATTCGTATACGAATCTGGCGATTTCGAATGCGAATTGGTTTTCTATTATTTCACAAATTCGTCTCCTGTGCGTTTATTACTCGCACAATACGTAAAAGTGTTAAAATTCAAGTCTTTTTGAATCAACCAGTACGCGGATATAAGGTCGTGCGCCATTTTTTTTACGACTATCTCATTATCGATTCGTGACAACAATTAATTATATCGTTTTAACTTTATTTTCAACTAGCGGACCCGACAGACTTCGTCCTGTCAAAAAGATTTGTAAACTGGCAGTTTTTTGTTCCTACTTGAAATGACATATGATGACATTAAATTTGTTTGACAGAACTAACGTCACTTTTTTGTCTTGCCAAAGGTTCAAATTGGCTTTTAGGTATTAATACAAATTGTTTGTATAAAAATGTTGACTTTACACTTTTTAAAATTTTATTTTTTTTATTTTCTCTACGTACAAACCTTCTCTGGACTTCTACGAATAATTCAAGACCAAAATTAGCTAAATCGGTAAAGGCATTGTTGAGTTATGCGCTTACCAACACATTTTGCGATTCATTTTTATATATAAGATTACTTCATATTTTTTTTTATTATATAATTCAAATATATAGTTTTGTTTTCTCAAAATTAAACATATACATTTATTATAAATATTAAATTTAATTATATTTCTATTTTACTTTTAGTTTGCTAATGATATTATATCTTGGTATGGTAGTCCTGTAAAGGTTAGAGGTTCTGGACTTAAGGTTGTTGATAAATAGTGCAACTTCGACAAAGAGATTAATCGAAGGATTGCGTTCAGACTCATTTAATTAGTTACGTGTTTTGGTGACGTTCAGGTTTCGTTCACAGGTAATTTAAGCAAACATCAAAATTACTGATAGTTCTAAGTATTATAATTAAAAGAAAAAAATAATCCTATATTTAATTGAGGATAATTTTTTGTTTTGTTTTGTTTTTTTTTTACTAACGGCATCTGTAACCCATATTTTGATCGCCAATTCAATACTGCTACGCCGTAACGTACGCTGTTAAAACGTATTATAGTACAACAGTTTGTTTTGTGATGGATAGGGCCAATAACGGGTATCCGCGGCAAGTTTGTAAGTTCACTTTGAGCCTACCACCAACGGAGACGTTCTGAAAGCAACAGTAAACATAAAGGCTGAATGTTCCTTTTTGAGGCACTGGGTAAAGGTGCACACTCTGGTTCCTGGTCCCTCAGAAAGGTACATGAACTGAAATTTTATTTATTTTTATAAAATTTTCGCTTTCGATTTTTTTACTAACATAGCTCTTAAGTATTGTACCTACTAACATTTGTATGGACAAAAAGGTCTGAAATAAAGATTATTATTATTATTATGTAGCTTAAATCACGTATCTTTATAAGACACGGTCCTTTATAAGGCTTGCGCGGGGATACAGATCCAACGCGTAGGGGCCATTTAAGCGAAATTTAATGAAAGTGTGCGTGGTGTGTACCAACTGGGTCTAATCTCTATCTGCACCATGAAAAATGCAGCCAAAGACTATACCCAGTTAGATGCACAGAAACTATTGTCATTAGTGGTCAAAACGTTTGTGGCCTATTGCATTTCGATTTAGGTGGTAATGAAAACCGGGCTATGGAAGAGACTCCGGTCACCTGCCTGCTCAAAGCCTCCTAATTGATTTAAATATGGCAGGTGGAGACTCGCCGCTCACTAAATGGGCCCTCCAAAAAAGCAGACCAATATTGGTGCGAAGAGAGCAACATTGGTTGAACGGCTAAGGGTGTAGAGAGGTGTGTCTGCGACAGCGATCGAGACGCCGTCGGCGTTATCACATTATTACACTTCCACCCTTCGAGCATTTGCTCTTGCGACTTCACTCTGTCCGGCTAAGGCAAGACAGAGGCGGGTAGCATACGCCCCCCCGAAGCACATCGGTACCCTCGGTGACGCAACTCACCGAGAGCTCGCCACAAGCTGCCCTGAGGGAGACTGACTGCACTGATGGGGCATTTATGGCAGTCAAGGGGCATTAAATGCCCCACCAGCGGGCGATGGGGTCGTCACTTCCCTACGCCTTTATTATTATTATTATTAGATGTATGTCATAAACGGCAAACATGTCACAAATTCACTTTCGTAATCCTAACAAACACAAATGTCAAGGAACCAAGGAAGTGAAAATGTCTGCCTTATTGTTGTATCACACTATATAGAGTTATTATCTGATGTACAAGCGTTAATTGCAAAACGCAAAGGCTATCTTGTCATAAACACATTAACTTTTATTAATTACATAAACATGGGTAACTTGATCTAGATCCGATTCAAATACACAGGTTCGAAAATCGATAATTTACAGCTCAACGAAAAGGCAATTGGCTCACAGCTGTCTGTCTAGTGATGACTGAAGTGGTAATTTTTAAGTCTGGCAATATTTTATTTACAATGTAAAATTGCATCGGGGTCGCTTCATTTTGATACTACTAAAATATTTGTTAATAGATTATTGTCCAAAGATATATTAATTGAATTTTATTTATGTTTGTGTGAACTATATTGTAATGACACCGAATAAAAAAAGCATAGATCATATTATAATGATGAACATAGAATTCTGTTATTATAAGGTATGTATATTAGTCTATTAAACTCGACTGTATTGATTTTTTATCGTCTAATTTGTAAAATAAACTAATATGGTCAATGTTCCTTTTTAAAATAATCTTTAAACTATTCTCTTGTATATGATGTGATATTTTTATAACATTACAATTTTTACTGTTATTTAATGTTCTCATCATAATGAATTCGGATTAGGTATTAAATAAAAGATTAAGGATACTCGTTTTGATAATATTCAAGCAAGTATCAACAACATTTCTCTTCTTGTATTAAGGGATAACATCGTAATTTTGTTTAAATTTTCCGAATTTTATAGATGTCAGTTTCCATTAGATATGTTCTGGTCAATTCATAGTCATAGACAAGAATACTCTAAACTACAGTTCAATACGATGTGACTATTCCACTAGTAATAACTTCAGTAAAGTCAGTTCAGTTGATAGCCACAGATTAAGGAGAACGTGTATAAAAGTTAAATCGAGCTTATAAAAAGTAGATACAAATGAATTTTATTATCACAATATTCGATAAATTGCCTATACAATAGTTTTATTTAAAACTCTAATATTAATTAAAGTAACACATGCTATAAGACCGGCTTAATCTTAATCTTAAGACTTCAAATAAAACAAAAAAAAACACAAGATGTAGATAAATAGTTTTAAAATTATATTTAATGCGGTTGTGAGAAACATTATTTATTTCACTTTCATGAAAGATTTACTTACACTCTAGAATTAAATCTGTTTTTGCTGTAGAAAAAATTATATGTCAAAAAAACTGGTAAAAGCGCCATCTATTGTAGGTTGAGTGAACTAATAACTACACTTGGTACGACGGCTACTGTTTAGCTCGTGGGCTGATTGTGAATCGGTTCACAACTCCAGATCACATTCTATATTGAGTTACCCATGTCTACTGTCACATGACCAGTATGACATCAAAAGCAAGAACTTCTTTTCAATGAACTTTCTACAAGAAGATAGAGTTCATTTGACATTTACAGGTTGGTTCGTTTGATATTCGGAATGAGAAATTTTACCGTTTCGTTAGGTTGGTAATAGGGTTTCTTAAGCTGCCTACCAATACTCTATATTCTTTTGTTTCAACAATATGTGGAAAAGTATCCAATCGCTGTTTCTGAAGAGTTCAGGTGATTTTCACTCACACCCTCTGCTTATTCTTATTTACTGTTAGATTCTTTTTTCAAACCAGACACACACGCCTTAGATAAGAAAGAAGGGGAACTACCAGTACACCAGTAGTTCGTCACAGTACAGCAAGGAATATACAAGAAACTTGATAACAATTTCCTGTATTGCATTTTCTTATTCCACGATTGTGGTAAATAGGCCTTCGGCCCGCCTAACGGTAAGCGGTTACCGTAGCCTATGAACGCTTGCAAGACCAAAGGTGCCACTCGGGTGTTGCCGACCATTTAAAAACCTATTTACTCGCCTTTTGAAAACCTCCATATGGCGCTCCGGGAAATTCTTGGCAGAAAGATCATTCCACAAACGAAATATACGTGGGATGAAATTCCTCTAGAACGGCACTGTCAGGACCAGTTAGATTCCAGTGTGTAAGTATGAACTCCATATCAATGGCGAACGCTACGATGATAGAAAGTGGTCGCGAGCATCATATCGAACAACTCCCAGAAGATAACCCGTTATATAGGCGATAGAACACACATGAGGCACAGTCTCTCCTAATATTTAGAAGCTCGATACCGCTTGATCGTCGACGAGTCTCAAAGCGCGCTTTTGAACTGAGTCTCTCTAGACTCCGAAACTAGTACCCAGGTGCTCCCGCTCAGAGATAGCAACAGTACTCCATATGGGGACGGACTTGCGACATTTTGTATGAGAGCGAACTAATATAGTTTTTTTTTTCTCAGGAGAGGAAGGCTGAGAATCCTCACAAGGAGCACGAAACGTACCCAGGATACCCCCGCAACGGCAAGTGTCACGGAGGTTATGTCGGACTCCACGCGACTGGAACGGTCCAGCCACGTGACCTACCGACTAAACTCAGGCTGGCCTAGGTTCTAAAACCATATAGGCAAATCGTGAGGGTGACCGCCCCTCAGGAGAGGGGCGATGCAGCGCAGGCCCATAAAGGGGGCCCAGAAGCGCTAGAAGAGGCGCGGGAAGTCAAAGTGACGCCGGTCTTACCATGAGGGAACCTAGTCTTGGCGATGCTGAATGCTGCCGAACTAAGGGATCGTGGAGGATTTGGCGGCGCAGATGCCGCCGGCAGCGCAGATGCTTATCTTGGTCGATGAGGACGTGACGAGGTCTACGTTAAAGGTGACGAGATGGGGGAGCTGGGGTGTAATCCACTGCCTTCCATATCAGAGGGTTCGCGTGTTGCTCTGCGGCTTTGAAGAAGCGTTCGGAGCAGGTTCGGAAGTGCTGTTGAATGGTCGTTAAATCGAGGTCCCTATGGAGATCGGCATTACGAACATAATATGGAGAGTTAGTTGCTACGCGGCAGAATTTATTTTGTAGAACTTGTATTTTATTAATGATGTTAAGATTCGCATAAGCAAAGACAGGACACGCGTAAGACATGACTGGGTATAGTTTCTTATAAGAACGTCCGTACTTAAAGTGATCAAGTCAATTGTTATTAACACGCCGAGACGTCTTTTTTTTAGATCCTAGCATACACGCCTTATACTGACTATACCCTTATCCGACCCGCCCGACCCCATCACCCGCGCAAACGAATCCCTTCCGCCGGCCACCAACCGCGTCGTCTCTCCTCTATTCTATTATATTATTTTGTAACTTGTATCATACACGTGAATCGTTAATTCTTTTTGAGAGAATAAATGTCTAAAAATCGATAATAACAAATACATGTTTGCGCCAGATGCTGTCAAATAATTACAAACTGTGAATCAGTAACACAAAACGATGCTCCGCATAGGTTCGAGTTCCGAAATGGGACGACTGTTCGTACCTCAACAAATACTGGAGCGTTATTTTTGAAGGAAATGTATTTTAAAAATTTCACAGGCCGGCGTCAACATTCGTTGCACATAGAGCACGCGATTCCGTGAAACCGACGTCCATGCAGGATTCAATATTCATCGTATTGTGGTCAGACTGCCTGGGTGGCGATCTTGTATGACATGCATATGTATGTGACTGGAACATATTTTATGCAGCGAATATTCCGTCTTTTGTTTCTATATTTTTATTTTGTTTCGGACGATTGATGACGCAGTATTGAATGTTGTTTGTCTCAACTCATTCACTAGTGATTCACAAAAAATTGTTGTCTTCAAAAAATGTATACTAAACTAAAATAGATTATGTTGTGTTATTAGGCCCGTATTGAATGTAATATTAATATTAATAATATTCATTCCAAATTTACATTTGGAATGAATTTATTTAAATACTAGCGGACCCGACAGACTTCGTCCTGTCAAAAAGATTTGTAAAGTGGCTGTTTTATTGTTCCTACTTATTTCATAAATAAATTAAATGTAAAAAAGTAGTTATAGTGACGTAACTACAATAGTTAGACACATGGTCTCACTAAGTTTTTATTGTAGATATTGATATATTCTATAATATTGTCGAACATTTTTTTGTCCTATCATTAATACACTTCGCAGCGTATGCGGTGAAAGACATTTAATGGCAAATTTTTGTACACCTTCGGTTGATTTTAATAAGAATTTCTAAACATTTCTATAGTAATCTAGTACTAAATATTAGCGATGTGCCGAGTACGGTTCGACTCGAGTCAGACTCGATTCCTGCTATGGACTCGCTTACTCGAATACCAATTTATTTTGATTCAAGAACGCCGGACTCTATTCCGGTACTCGAGTCAGGAAGGTTCGTACTCGCTAACTCGATTCTATTTACACGAGTCCTACTGACTCGAGTCTAGTATTCGAGTTTGGTTAACTCGCTTGTACTCGCAAACTGTTTACATAAGCAAAGAATTGGCACGGACCTAATATTACAAACAAGTTTGAACCTGCAACTTTTTGTTTTGATTTTGTTTCAAAATCGGACTCTAGTTTACTTCTAACAAAAGCGTGGACCACAGACTATGGAACGGCGACGTCAAACGGTGTCGCGGAACCATAGTTCATTATAGAGGACAGGCAAAGGAGTGCTGTCACTTGCAGCCAATTTAGTAATTATATATTTCGTTTTATTATAGTTATACTGTTTATTTAATAATATATATTTATTTAATATTTATCAAATTTCATATCTATTTATTATTGGTATATGATAGTTTATCTATATTTATCAACTTATCTTGATATTCCGTACGTCACAGAGGGCTGCCATAATACCAGCGCTTTTGTGACCTATGTTACAAAAGCATACGCTGAGGCAGTGCCTTTTGACCATGCACAGGACATTTTTACTGTTATTTTGTTATTTTTATTTTTTCTCTCGTCGTGTGTAATTTTTGTATGTTTCTTCCTTTCTTGCTTATCTGTCTTGTGTGTGAGTCAATAAATGTTTTCTTTCTTTCTTTCTTTCTTTCTTAGTTCTGGACTGGACTAGAATTTCCAGACTCGAATTTCTAGACTCGAGTCTAGGAGTCAGACCCGAATCTAGAAATCAGACTCGAATCTAGAAATATTCGAATACCAAACATAGAATTAGAGTACTGGACTCGAATCAGGGAAGCGAGTCCTGATTCGAATACCGTATGCCCTGACTCGAATCGACTCGATCCACCAAAACAGCGACTCGGCACATCACTACTAAATATAGCCTATGTTACTCAGTGATAATGTAGCTTTCTAATGAAAAAAGAATTATTAAAATCGGTCCAGTACTTTTTGAGTTTATTCGTTACATACAAAAATACAAATCTTTCCTCTTTATAATATTAGTGTAGAAAACTGTAAAGCATTTAAATGATCGACGTTTAATTTAATTTAACTAGTCTTAAGAGGAATACCAAGTCCAGAAGAATTGAAATATAGTAAATTATAAAATCGCGATGTGATCGAACTTGCCTGTAGTTTGCAACAAGAATAACAGAAGCTCAGACTCAACTAAAACCTCTAAAACTAAAGGAAAGCTTTAGAGATGTCCCTGTGTTATTTTTAACAGTCACGTGAAATTTATTTGGTTTTGAACACACCGACAATAATTTCATTACCGAGCCTGTATCTTGAGTCCCGCAGATGCTTACAATACTGATGTGGTTACGCTAACTAGAGAAGAAAACTTCGATTATATTTATTAATAATTTAGCATTTGGACTTCGACTTTATTCGTGATATAGTAGAGAATTCTCTTCTACCAACTCTTTCTAACTATTCGGTAGTAGAAACAATAAATGTTTAAGTTTAACAGTGCAACAGTGCAATGTAGTTATACTCGTAGTACTGAGTTGTCAAAAATGTAAGCTAGCACTATATGCACACTGCTCCAAGATTCTTGTATTTTATTTAAAGCTCCATATTTAATATACGAAAAATAGAGTTTCCATCTATAAAATTAGCGTCAATGAACCTAAATAGTTACATATGAAAAATTTAATACGAAGAAATATTCCTCTTATAGTGAATATTTTCGTTCCTTTTAAACACACTTCAAGTCAATTGTTTAATATTTTAATGATGGCGTAATAAAGCAGTTTAATCGGCATTTTTGATGATAAGAGACATAGTGTATTTTAATTCTATTGGCAGAGACCGCGGTGCATTTTCAATATAGTCACGATGGCGGCGTTCACACGCCGAGCGCCATTTTATCATGTCAATAAACATTTCCATTTATATTCCCAGTGCTCTTTTTATTTCCAGTTTGTTATTTGATGTTTTACTAGTTAATAATAGCTGTCTTCTGAACTAGTCTAAGTTTAATAGCAAAAGATTGAACTGTAAATGATTTTGCAGTTTGAGAAAACTACTTAACCTCGTTGGAGAGTTCTCACCTAAGTAAGGTTTAAAATTGGAAAGAATTCTACCATTTTGTCCCTAGAAAGCTCACTAACACAGCACAGTCTTAAATATCAACTCTCAATTCTTACAAGATCACACGTTATGGATACAATTGCACGTAAGAAAATATATTGTCGAAAGAGCGAGACACTCCTAAGACAAGTGTAATACTTAAAAGGAGTGTCTCATTGTAATTATAAGAAACCGAATGTGTAATTAAATAAAGAATTATTATTAATTATTATGTAGCTTAAATCACGTATCTTTATAAGACACGGTCCTTTATAAGGCTTGCGCGGGGATACAGATCCAACGTGTAGAGGCCATTTAAGCGAAATTTAATGAAAGTGTGCGTGGAGTGTACCAACTGGGTCTAATCTCTATCTACATCATGAAAAATGCAGCCAAAGACTACACCCAGTTAGATGCACAGAAACTATTGTCATTAGTGGTCAAAACGTTTGTGGCCTATTGCATTTCGATTTAGGTGGTAATGAAAACCGGGCTATGGAAGAGACTCCGGTCACCTGCCTTCTCAAAGCCTCCTAATTGATTTAAATATCGCCGCTCACTAAATGGGCCCTCCAAAAAAAGCAGACCAATATTGGTGCGAAGAGAGCAACATTGGTGTGAACGGCTAAGGGTGTAGAGAGGTGTGTCTGCGACAGCGATCGAGACGCCGCCGGCGTTGTGACATTATTACACTTCCACCCTTCGAGCATTTGCTCTTGCGACTCCACTCTGCCCGGCTGGTTAAGGCAACACAGAGGCGGGTGGCATACGCCCCCCTGAAGCACATCGGTACCATTAATACAATCCCTAAGTACTATTATTATAAATGCGAAAGTTTGTATGTGTGGATGTTTTTACTCCTTTACGTAAAAATACTGAACGGATTTTAATGCAGCTTTACAATATAACGCATAGGCTACATTTTATGAAGGTAGTTTTATACATCTAAGTGATAAGAGTAATCCACCCCTAACATTTTATATTTTGGACAAAATTTTATTAAGTATTTTTTTAACCGCCTTTAAAAAAACGGAGGTTATCAATTCGAGCCGTATGTATGTAATATTTCCAGAACTGCCCAGTTTTCGTATATGTTAGTCTATACTCGTATGAGCGTCTGAACAAATCTGACAAATTTCAAAAGTGTATGTATGTATGTTTTTATGTTTGTGTTTTATGATATGGTATTAAAAATAGATGCAACCCCAAATTTACACCCTTCTATCACAACAATTTTATAATAGTATTTTTTTTCTACACTAAAGTTCTTTCGAAGTAATTTATATGGCTGGACAAAATTTGCCGGGTCAACTCGTTATACATATTATGTATTTACTTATAGCATCAGCAAGCAAGGTGTCGAACCTTCTGTTCGTGCGCCTTTCAAAAACACTCGTATTGCAAAGCTGAACATCGCCATCTGAGGCTTCAGCATAGGTCCGTCCAAAAAAAAAGCATCTGGCAACTTAAGCGAGAGAGGATGTCAGGCATATAGCAATATAATGATTGGTCTAATGATCCATTGATCAAACCAGGATCATCATCTTTAAACACGATTCAGTTTCGAACCTAAGTTGTGTGATCGCTAATTCGGTCTACAACGCCATCTATACGTTATAAATTGAACCTTAATGTACTATATGCTTATTGTTCAATTTAGTTTTATGCGGTCCAGGAGACCTATTTTTGAATTACGAATGCGACTTCGGAATCACCGATGTGACTAATAATCACCGATTTTCAATCATTCTTATTTTTGAATATCACTGATGTGACTACCTTAGTCACAGGTGTGATTTCATTACGAGTGCCCTCACCCACTCGTAATCAAGTCATACTTGTGGAAATGTTATCTGTGTTTTGTTTGATTTTTCAGTCTATATATACAATATATATGAATGTAGCACATATATATTATATATATATATATATATATAATAACCATAATGGTTAAGCCGGCAATAACCGGCAGTGGCTGCATTCTGCGTGGAACCGAACTCTTACATTTATGTGTATACTTTATCTATGTTAGCAGCTCTGCGATCGACTTTCAAAAATTGGATGTTTAGGAATCCGTGACCTCAAAGTCACCGCTGACTATTTAGTCAGCGGTGATTTCGAAATCGCATTCGTAATTCAAAAATAGGTCTCCAGGAATAACTAAATTGAAACAGCCGCAGTTACTTTTAGCGGTTCAAACAAAGTTTCATTCTAAATAGTTTTTTAGATAGATACTCAGTTTATTTTCAACTCACACTTTCATACATAACCGATAACACTTTCATACATATTACATTATTAATAGTTTGTGATTGTCTGACAATTACACCGATTTTCAGCCGTCACTTTTTTTCCTCAGGAGAGGAAGGATGAGAATCCATCGCAAGGAGCACGAAATGTGCCCGGGATACCCCCGCAACGGCAAGTGTGACGGTTAAAACGGTTATGTCGGTCTAAACTTAGCCTGTGCCTAAGTTCTAAGAACTATATAGGCAAATCGTGAGGACGACCTGAGGGGGTGGCCGTGACCCTGAGATGAAGCGCGGGCACAGTCAACTGTACTATTCAAACTATAACAACTATCTATGGTTGTGTGTGTGTGGAATGTGGCAAGCAACATATTATATATATTATATATTTGATATTAATCTATACCTACTAATAATAAATCTGTAGGGAGGTCAATTCTGTACATGAAATATATTTCAAAAATAACTATCAGGGAGTGATTAGGGATCGATACTGATGCTAATAATGCAATCAGTAATTTTTTTGTCTTTCTGCCTGTTTGTCTGTCTGTCAGTCTGTCTGTGTAACCGTTATAGAAACAAAAACTACTCGACGGATTTTAACGGACCAATTATTTTGGTTGGTACAATTATTTTTCATACTCCTGAACTGGTTATAATATACTTTTCATCGCGCTATAATCAATAGGAGCAGAGCAGTGCTTTAGGCTTAGTTTGGTCGGTAAATCACATCGATTCATGAGAATTTTTAGCCTCTCCTCTCTTCAGGTCATAAGGCAAACTTTCCTAATCTTTTTTATTAGCATGGTGCAAAGAACCTTAGCTAAATAAATAAAAATCATCCCATTAATCCACAAACCATTTTCCACTGCGTAAATTGCCGTCCATTGTACCATAAACACAGTTCGGTGACTAAGCCAAACTCCGCATTTCACAAGTAGGCCCAACTCGCCAAATTCCGAATAAGGCCACCAGACTTTATTTATTAGTTCGCACCAAACTTTGCGTAACAACTTCATAAATTATCGAACTTCCAGATTAAGAGGTATTTCAAGTAACGTGATGTTATCATATTGAAATATTGTAATGCCTCGTGACGTGTTCCGGCCGGGTTTAGACCTTATGCCGTTGTGTTAGGATTCATTGTTCAGCGATGTACCGATGTTGGGTTTCATGCACCTAATCGAAGTTTGCTATTGACGGCCGCATTGTTATTGTTTGGGAGTGATACAGGGCGCTGTGTTGACTTTTTACGCGAGTAATTAGGTGTTAAGCATTTCTTGCAAGAAGTGTTACGGAGAGCCTTAATTAGTCCGACATAATCACCGCGGCACTTAGCGCGGTGTTACCCACGAGGATTCTCAGCCAAAAAGCAAAAAAATCATTTAATATCACTTAGCGAGTGCCACTCGCTCATGGTAAACTCTTTCGATAAAATAACAATTATTTACTGTTTCTCAACAACCAGAATTGGGTGTGTGTGGAGCTATATATACTCTTTTCTCATTACATTTCACGTTAATGTCGCCTATAAAAAGATTATGACTAACGTACGAGCTACAGTAGACCGTCATCATTAACTAAAGTCACCGTAGCACGACATATCGAACCAATCAGCACGCATCTAATGTTCAATGACATTTTGATTGGGTGCGCTGATTGGGCGAGCATAGGTAGGACTGTCCAGTTTTTGTTTACCATTGAAATAGCCTCTGGCAGTTGCACAGAATAATTTTGCTGCGCTGCTCATTCAAGCCGTTGTTGAATGAAGCTAAACTCCAAGGTTTATCTTGAGCTTAAAGAATGGAATGGAAAATTTGTGAGCCAGCAGCGTTGTAGCGGCAACATTGTACGCAAGTTTCAAACTAATTACTGCTAGCTAAAAAGTTCTCGTTGGCTCTTTCAATCTTTATTTATGCCCGGCTCACAACTGGTACCAGTAGTGAGCTACGTACTGTTTGTTGTACTGCAGAATGGTAGTGACGCGAATCGTCCTTTATAATTGTCTTTTATTTTATCTTTACGTGGGTAATTATAGTTTTTATATTATTATATATAGAGTATATATATATTATTAGAATATTTCCGCCACATATTTGCACAATGGTTATCATACACCTTTAGGTTTGTTTAGACATATTTGTCAAGAAAAACTGCTTTTATATGACTGTTTGTTACCTGAATAAATTAATAAAATATACATATACATATTGCCCGTATTACTACCAATCCTACTACCAGGTATAACAGTAATTTAATTGTCTTTATTATTACTACAAGTTGTAAAAAGAATTTATAAATTCTGTCTTACTACCTATTTTTGCGGGCGGGAATCATGATAGCGTCTACAAATCCCAGAAAACAAGGTTGCAAAAACGTATGATCTCCAGGGAGTTAGTTGATCAAGATCAAAAATCGTTGATGTTATTTTAATTATTTCAAAGTTATATAATAGGTGTGTATTTAAATTATTGCCGTCTTTTATACAAACTATTTTTAATTGCAGTGCAATTTTTGTTTAATAACCTATTTATTATAGATTCGTACCCCTCGGTAAGGACGTATATGGGCTGTGATGATATTTTATAAAGGCTTAGCCATATCTTTATTGACAGAAGTTTGCATTAAACTCTTTGAAACCATCATATTTATTCTTATATTGAAACTTATATGACACTGACAAACGAAATCCGCAAATAGGCTCAGCGATATGATCAAAAGCGAACCTTAAGTGGTAGTAAAAAGGGCACATTGCTAAATGCATAGTTTCGGAGATCATTTCGGAAAATGGAGTCACTTTCGAAGTTTGAATTTGGAACATAAATATTTCAAAAATATGAGTCTTCAAAAAGCCAAAGCGTGCGTTTTTGGCATGTTTTATTTTTGTCTTACGTCAAATTGTTTATTCTACACATACGCAGAGGAAACATTTGATTTTTTTGTTGTTTAGATTGCATAGGCTCCGAAACTACTTGACCGATTTGAAAAATTATTTCACTGTTTGTAAGCTAAACTATCTAAAATAAGCCATATTAAGTTTTAAAAATAATAATAATAAAAATCCATACTAAAACTCCAATAACGTAAACCAAGGATTGAAAATATTATCAACAAACTTTCTTATCGCGTGCGCTGCGAAAACTTTTGATTATAGAACTAAAGTAAAGTACTAAATCTTTGCAGAACATAATTATCTATAAAAAATATTGAAACAGTATATGTCAAACTATTATATTTATGACATAATAAGTATTTTTCCATTTTAAGAAATATAATGCCACCGCTATAAAACCTCTTTTATTTAAACTTTAGAATTAGTCCTTATTAATTTCATATTTGAGTCTGCTTCAATACTATAACATAACTTTTTGAATTATTCAATTTGGACATACCATTCGAAAGACACCACAAGTTTAAAAATATAAGTTATTTGAAAAATGTCGCATGGCCGCCGCTCACGCCGTTTGGTTAGACGGCACCACAATAATAATAATAATAAATTAAACTGTATATTTGTGTAAAAAATAATAACTTTAGAAATGATTGTTTAATGTGTGAGTTGTAGAGCTCATAATAAATTATTTACCTTTGTTAATTTTGTTAAATATTTACCAGTTAACAACCTTCGCTGCTGTAATATTATGTAACTTAGTTAAAACTAATTGTAATAGTAATAATATGGACACAACCCTAACCTCGAAGTTAAACGGCAACTAACTTCTAATAATCGTCGAATTTATGCTTTAGCTCTCTAGATATAAAAACTTTTCTCCACTGAAAAGATGCCGTGGGAAATCCGACTGAAAATAATGTTAGTGGCGGAGATGAAAACAACTTTAAACTTTCCTTTTCGCATTGCAAAACGCGATTTTTATTAAGAGCGCGGCAGTACGTTCTTTTTTTGCAGAATTGATGTACATTGAATATAGTATGCCATTTAATCAGCTAATTTATCGCACTACCTCAAGTATAATATATGTAACTCTAGTTGTGCCCACTACGTAATTTCAGGTGGTATTTAATGACTGAGAGTGTTATAAACGTAAGAGTAGACAAATGTAATCGGAAAACTTGGAACTGCCACGCTATCGGGAGTTATACCTGTTATTGTGAGTAACGTCCGAGCCACTAGACTGCGCGCTCAATTTTTTTTTTCCTCCGGAGAGGAGGCTGAGAATCCATCATGGATACCAACGCAACAGGCAAGCAGGGATGCGTTGATTATGTCGGACTCCTGGTGCTGTCGAGGCGGCTCAACCACACAGACCTACCGACTAAACTCAGGCTTTGGTCCTACTGACCCTCTTTTTTTTTTTTTTTCCCTGAGGAAGGTGCATTAAATTGCATACCCCGGCTGTGGCGAGCCGGTGGTTATGTGGGGCTCTCCTCCCCAGAAGGGGGAGGCCTACCCACTAAAAACCTCAGGGATGGCCTTCCTCAGGCATGAAGGGAGCCCCCGGGAACTTACCAAGCTACTTCCAGGAACCCCCAGCCTCTGCTCCCCCGTCGATACAGGGGAGCCCTCCTCGGGGGAGGCTACACTACCTCCCCCGGTCTCCTCCACCGACGACGCCCCCCGGCCACGGAAGGGGCGTGGTCCATCCCGGGTCGCCGTAGCGGTCGCGACTTCCTCGCGCCCGCCGGCGACCCGCGTGGTCCTATTGACCCTACTGGCTTTATTGACGAGTAAGCGCGCTCAACCTGCGTGTCCGCTCTTTTGTACCTACCCTAACGACCCCTGAACGGTCGCTGGTGTGGCCTTCCACAAACACACTCAAGGTGAAGCTGAACATAGCCATCTGCAACTTCAGCAAGGGTCCATAAAAAAAACAAAACTAGTTAACCTGTTTCCTATACTAGACTCAATCTGTCCCGTAGAAAACTAGTATACAAAAACCAGATATCAAATTTTTGTCTTATTTCACCGCTGATCAGTAAGTTCAATAACGTAATAGTATAGACAGGGTAGGTGAATGAATGGCACGAGTTAAGGAACCCCAAGCTCAATATTATTATCAGCTAATTTATATCTAGGTCATGCGTCACACTTTTGAGATATGCCAAGTCATCCGATGCACATGTTCTATGTACATGCATCAAATCTTTAAAATGAATAATTAGCACTAAGTTGTATATGAGATGAAATTTAATTTAATTATTGTCTAGCTGTAATGTTGTAAAATAAAGTTTTTTTTTAAACTCTTTCGCTTTTAATTCACTCGTAATTCACGCTACATAATATTTTGGGCACATCGCCGAACATGTGTAAAAAATCTGTTAAACTACGATTTTTAATTCGAGTCAGTAAAATGACAAGTGCAACTGTCACTGATACAAAAAAAGGTGACCCACTACAATAGTGATATTCGGCAATCAATAGATTTAGACATTTAGTCATGCTTTATTTTATTAGGTATCAAAGCGTTTTTTTATTGTAAATATGTAATACATACCATATTAAATAATATGATTTGTGACACATGACACTGGAAATGTCATTTTACTGACTCGAATTAAAAATCGAACTTTAAGTAGGTATTTTGTGACGATCGAACGCGAGTAATCCTAACGTAAATTATTTGTCATCTAACTTGCAGCAACAGAAGTCACACTAATTTTACAGTAATTTAATTTATGCGTGTAATAAAAACATTCCGAAACGTACCTCTTTTGTTTACTTTGTTGAGTTTTGATAGTATTTATTTTCCAAATAATCTGAAAGTCAAAATTATTTGATAGCACGGCAAAGACTCAGTTAAACATTTTTTAGAAAAAAATGGCACAATGATGCATAACGGTTCGCCTACTCTGGTATAGTAATAGTAGTTATTTTACTGCAGTTTAAAAGTTGCGATTCAGATTTTTACAGATTATCATACTCACTTGTCAGATCTTAGTATATGTACGTACGGGCGTGTGTGTGTCAGTTAGAATCGTTTCAAATATATAGGATTTGTTGTTTGTTATAATAAAGGATAGCCTTGAATTTAATTTTGTGTGATAGTGGTAATTTGGACGACCTTATTCTTTGTTATTTCAAGTGATGAAGACGACGGTTCTATGCAGAGTCGCATCACGTAGAATGAACCTAACTAACGAGAGGAGAGATTGGAAATACTCATGTCTCGGACTCCAGACCGACCGAGGCAGCTCGGACGATGCAGCCTACTGATCAAACACAGACTAAGCCTTGGTCCTATCACCTCGTGGATTGTAGTGAGGATGACCGCTCCTCACGAAAGAGATTAGATTGCATGGGTATAGATTAAATTACACGCTGCCCTTTTTATAAGAAAATAGTTTAACTATAAATATTTTCGGTTTTAGGTGTTCGACAGAAACCTCACGCAAACAGATGACGATTGAAGAAGTCACAGACAGAACCCATAATGTTCCGTTTGACATATTGGTTTTATTGCCGATTTTAAAAAGAACTAATTCAAATATTTCTAAAATTTATTAAGTAAGTATAATTAAATGTTTTATTTTCTTTTAGTAATTATTTAAAACTTATGTATTCCATAAAATATAAATAAAACATAGCAGTTCTGCAAGAAACGGAACCAAGGGAAAGAGAATGGAACGACAATAACCGAGAGGGAAAAGGTCACGGAATATCTGGCCAGAAGGTTTGCAGACGATTACTTCTTATATAGACTCTGGTAGAATGCCGATCTGTGGAAGTGTATGAATTTTGGATTGATTTCAAACTCAGATTGAAGATATTCAAAGGAACTTCTAAATGAAGTTCCTTTGAAGACTTATTTATATTGGCCCCCGGTCTCAGAGATAAAGATGATTTTTAAAGGGAACAAAAGGCGCTATTTATTTTTTCCTCAGGAGAGGCAGGCTGAGAATCCTCACAAGGAGCACGAAACGTACTCAGAATAACCTCCGCAACGGCAAGTGTCACGGAGGTTATGTCGGATTCCACGCGACCAGAGCGGTCCGGCCACGTGACCATTTTTTTTTTTGTTCCCCTGAGGAAAATGCATTAAATTGCATACCCCGGCTGTGGCGAGCCGGCGGTTATGCAGGGCTCTCCTCCCCAGAAAGGAGCCCCCGGGAACATCAAGCCACTTCCGGGAACCCCCAGCCTCCGCTCCCCTGTCTAGAGGGGAGCCCTCCTCGGGGGAGGCTACTACCTCCCCCGGTCTCCTCCACCGACGACGCCCCCCGGCTACGGAAGGGGCGTGGTCCATCCCGGGTCGCCGTAGCAGTCGCGACTTCCTCGCGCCCGCCGGCGACCCTCAGCCGGCCACGTGACCTACCGACTAAACTCAGCATAAGGGCCCTACGGCTTGAAGTGAGAGCGAACATGCTAGCACGTTGATTTTCGAAATGCTCAATCGACGTTGAAATCACTCTCTTCAGAGCCTATTACTCTCTCTATACACGTGTAGCCTGTGGCGTAGATACTCAAAGAGCCTATAGCGTCCTCTGTGTCCAATATATTAGCAATACTTGGTAATCAGATTGCGGTCCAATAACCACAGTGCATGGTTACAAAAAGGTAAGACTGTATACATCTGAATCACTGCAATTCAATTGTGTGTAATTTAAAAATTATTTATTTAACCTGATTGTTACTAACATAGTTTTTAAGTTGAATATATTACTAACAAATGTGAGTCAGGTTATTTGAAATAAAGAAGATATTATATAACATTTATAGCTTATTCATTTCGGACGTAATATGCGACACATAACTGTGATCTTCTGGAATAGGGTAGCGATAATTTAGCGACAATCTCTCGGAGTGTTCTCACATGTATTGTGTCATCTCTCTTGGTAGATTTAACAGCAACACTTTCTCATAAAAAGAATTTAACGCCAGACGCTTACCGTTGAACATTCTCAAAATAATTTATCGATTCCTTTCTGGCAAACAGACTTTAGTGAAAAAACGTCTAACGCATAATGAAAAGACAAGGCGAAAACAGCGTCAGCTGAGGCATAATCACGGAGCGCGGTGGCGGTGATTGTGCAATTTCATACAATTCTCGTTGAGTGGGAAACTTGAATTTCATTTGACAAATTTGCCGGTCTGAAAAATTGGTTGCCTCGCGGAGATAAAACCTCTGTGAGATTGAGCACTCAATAATTTTGGGTGGCACTCGAACACGCCTGTTTGCTTTCCAAAAATGGCGGTGACTTATTTGCGAATGCCCGCATTATGGCCTTAATAGTCAAGCTTTGTTATAATTTTATTACCTTGAGTAAATAACTGGATAAAGTCATTAGGGGAAACGTTTTACGTATAGGATGTAAGATGATTTCACATGTGAAACCTTTGGTATTACCTTTAATTAGTTTTTGGCATTATGCATATAAAATTTTATGGAGCTTTGGATTTTGCTAGTCTGACTTTACCAGAATTTGGCGATATACAATTTTAGCGTTGTAAATGGCGTTTTCTGTTATTGGCACTATGCAGTAAAAGATCTGTTCGATACGCATCTTCTTAGAGTGCGTCATAAAAGAATATGATTTCCTTTTCGATTTATTTCCTTTGAGCATCTTTTTAGAGACATTTGTTTTAAGGTAAATGAAAATGATATCGTACTTAAGATATTTTTAACAGATCTCCTTTCTATCGTTATTGAAAAGTTAATATAATATTGCAGTTATTAATTTGTGTTGAACTAAAGGGAATACGCGAATTACTAATACTCGTACTGACACTCCCAAATATATCAAAATCTAATCAAAAAATGACTGAATACCTCCCAATTTACTTCCAAGCGATATTGATAGATAACCTTCAATTTCTTTCTGGTTTTGTTGGATTTTCCATTCTTCACTCATGGATGCTCAAACATAAATCATTTTGTCAGACGCGTGAACAAGCCTTGTCTTAATACAGTCAAAAATTATGTGTGGCTAAAAATGAAGAGCTTATAAATCAGGACCGAGAGAAACCAAGTCTGCTGTCGGCGGATGAATTAATCTCAGTGTGATGGATGAGGCATTTGACAATGTCTAAATCAAACAGCGCTCGCAAAGGGATTATTTATGAGGTCTAATTCACTAGAGCGGTGGTCTAAGCAGTGACCTAATCGGTGGGCTTAGGGTTCCAGCAATGTATCGATGCATATTAAATATTACGGACTTCATTATCTTATTATCGCAATGAGCTGGCCCTATCATTTGTATCCGGCAGAATAGAGCGTCCGACGCTATTATGGTGAGTGTCTAACTGACATCATCCATTTTTATTATCCAAGACGAAATATTGAACATATGTTTCTACAAATTAAATAAATAAAAAATAAAGTAATTAAATAATATTATATTTCTTACACTCACACCAATTAGCCTAGCCCAAGCACTGTAAGGCTGTTAGTGGCTCTAGAGCCACTAACAGCCCTACCCTAGGGTAACGAATAGATTCGTCTGCAAGGGTTCCCATGGCCTCGTCAGGGCGCGATGCTGCTTTCTTTAGGGATGATGCGCTCGCGTCGGGGTGCGTTGCTGCTCTCCTTCGGAACGACGCGCTTGCCCCCGGCGTGACGTAGCTCTCCTTGGGGGTTAGCGCTCGCGTCCAGGCGTAATCGGGGGGAGGGATCGGTGAAGTTTTTATTGAATGTGTCATTCATTCTTTATACAAATTGTTCCAAAGGCGATGGAATAATATTTAAGGGTCATAAAAGTAATATTATAGAGAGACTCAAGATATTTGTCGAAGTACCTGTCAGAAAGGGATAGGAAGGGACGCTATAGGGAATAGGGACACTATTCATAGAGCCATGTTTGGTAACAACATTATTTATAATATTGTATTATTTTTATATGTGTATGTAAACATACATACGACTGTAATCGTATATGGTATGATTGTATCTTACACTATATTGTATTTTTATAATTATATTATTATAATTATTAACATTGAAAATAGGAGATAAAAAATAGACCTTCAGAGTTTCTTGCCTGTTCTTCTCGAGAAGGCTCTCCCAATTTCCGAACAGGTGTCGAGTCAATATTTTTTTTGTTTTTTTTTTCCTTATTCGTACGTACGGACAAGGTTTTTTTAAGCTGTTTTTTTTAAGCTTTTTCTTTGTTAACGTCAATAAGTGCCTGTAAAGGTCTATGTTGAATAAAGATTATTTTGATTTGATTTGATTTGCTATGTAGGCTAAACTCTTTTTAACAGATTCAAGCCGAGATTTGAGTTTAAGTCTCGGGCCTATGACTAGAAAACCAAATGTTTTCAGAGCTGAAGCTTTTACAATTGACAAGTGAGTTACGTGAGCAAAAGTACTGACGCGTACGTTAGGTAAGCGATTTCATAAAAGCACCTCGAATATCACATGGCCTAAGCTCATTATTGAAACAAACGGAAAACTGATTTAGATATAACCAGTTGAGTGCGTTTCGTAACAATTTTGCCGTCAATTGGGCGAAAATCCGATATTCTATGTCAATTTTTTATTATATTTTACCGATTGAATGATTGTTCATTCTTTAGCATAATATTTCAGACTTTGCCTGTTCGATGTTTCGGCTATATTGAATTTGATCGAATGATTGCTTTGATACCTCCTATTCAAATCTCACGGCCAATTTGCTTTCGTAAATTAACTATCACTGAACAATTTTTATGCGAATCAACAAAGTAGAATTATGTATAACGAGCTGTGCCCACGATTTCGTCCGCGTGGAATCGTAATTTTAGGTAGCATTTTTAATGACTGAGAGTGTTATAAACGTAAGAGTCGACATATATAAATAAATCAAAAAGCTTCGAACTGCTAAGCTATCGGGAGTTACACGTGTTATTGTGAGTCAACTACAAAAGATAGACATATGTTATCGTGGGATATTTTTTATATAATTTTAAGGAGAACATTTCCATCATACATTATTTCTATGTAGCTTTAACCATTAAGATTGCACACGCGACGGAAGTTTAAAAAATGGAGTAACTTCTCCCGTTTTCCCAACATTTCCCTTCACTGCTCTGCTCCTATTGATTGCAGCGTGATAAAAAGTATACCATAACCAGCTCAGGAGTATGAAAAATAATTGCACCAAGTTTCGTTAAAATCCGTCAAGTAGTTTTTGTTTCTATAACGGTTATACAGACAGACAAAAATTTTACTGATTGCATTTTTGGCATCAGTATCGATTCTTAATCACCCCCTGCTAGTTATTTTCGAAATATGTTGAATGTACAGAATTGACTCTCTACAGATTTACTATAAGTATAGATAAATTCGTATATTCGTCTTATTTCATATCCATTAGCATTGGCCTGTTAAGAGCTTTGCAAAATTGTATATTTTAGTAAGAATCTAAGCGATTAGTTATTGAAGCTTTTTCTGAACTTTCTGAATGAACCTAGCAATCTCGTCTGTATAACAGTAACTTTTACAAACAGCTCAAACAATATTTATGTATAAGGTTAATATATATTAAATTGTAAATCATTAAATATTGTCAGATAAAGTAAAATGTGTATTCATTATTTACAACTTAGTATTTAATGCCTTATATTTAACATTTCCGTGACACAAGCGTATACCATAAACACTATATACTACATAATACATAACAATTGCTGCTTATTTTCTTTTTGGAAGTAAACATAAATCATACATAACATAACATAATAAACTGCAATTCGATATAGATATAGGTCTGTTTGTATATATTTGTTGATATTTTCATAGTTTGTTATAAGTCTGTTTGTTACCTCAATAAATAAATAAAATAAAACAGAAACTAGAATTGGAACCACAAAAGGTTGAGTTACAACGTTTTGTAAAGTGGCGCTCGAAAGTTGGCCAAAGTTTCAACGATATTGCATGATTTAGGTTGTGCCCCATGCGACAGGAATGAGCGTGGCCATAATGTACTGGGGCAGACTTCGAGAATTTATCAAGATTTTTATCATAACAATTCTAAAACAATGGTTTGGCGGTATAAAGATAGTTCAGGATTAAATGGCTTTTAGGAAGTAAATGTTTTGATAAGAGGATGTTTTTAGGAAGTAGATATCATCGATCGAAAATAGTTATGGAACAGTAAAGCGATTTATTTTGATATTACAGCCGATAAAAAATATAAATATGCTTATTCCATAACTGAACTCATTAAAGACCACGAAGTAGAACTTTTATGTATAATGTGTAATTCAAGTAGCATGACACTAAAACTAAAGAATTAAAAAATTCCGAAATGTTCCACTAGTGCCTTTGGCTCAAAAGTAATTAGGTTTGTATATTACTATTAACTTTAAAGTCAAAAATCTCAATTTTAGAGTTATGCATACCAACAAATTCCTTATTATATTTTTTTTAAGTACTCTGTTCTTTGATATATTTTTTTTTATTTATTGTTTATATTTCTTCTTAATTTTGAGCAATATACACTTTTAATTTATATGAATTTGCAGTTTACGCTCGTCAGTTTTTTTAAACACTTACACCAATTAGCCTAGGCAAAGTAAGCTTTGTAGGTAAGGCATGGGATCTAGGATAACGGATAGACATACAAATATTATACATATTGAAATATTTTCCATACAAATATATATTAACAACCATGACTAAGGACACAAACATCCGCCCCCGATTCGATCCCGGGAGCACAGAGATGGCGACACCTTAAAACCGGTGGACTAACGACTCGACGACGAAGGTCGTCAAATAATTTCGGACAATGTTATAAACCTCACCCAAAGATCGCACTAATGGGGTTTGGTTTTTGTTGCAGGATGTACCGTGAAGAAGTCGGCTTGAATTCCATCAAGCATAGTTCAGAGCTGAGACTAAAATAGCGGGAAATAACTGGAAGGCAAAGACAAATGATAGAAACATGTGGAGAAAAATGGAGAAGGCCTTTACTCTGTAGAAAGATCCTTACTAATAAAAGTTATATAATATGTATGTAAATTAATAGTATTATAGTATTATAGTATGTATAATTTCAATCTAATGATCCTAACCAAATTCAAATTTAATTCTAATGTAATAATATATTTGCATGCAATATAATTATATAGAATTAAATAATTGTAATTAAATGTATGCTAACTTGATTTTATTATTATATACATGTAACAAACTTTAATAACGTATTGTGATCCAAATTTAATTGTAATATATTTTTATTATTTTTGAATCGAATATCATGCGAAGAATTGTAATGTATTGTATTTTATTAAGGCTTAAATGAGGCTTTATTATTATTATATAGTTCAGAGCCCCGTAAACTCCCAAAGACATATAAATATTAATTTCAAACATCACATTAGTGATACAAAAATTAAAGCGTGAAGTCATTTCCCAAAACTTGCACCACGCGACAAGAAAGGGAGCGGTGTTAAGACCTCGCAGCGTAGACGCGTGACATGTTTCACACATGACCGTTTACTGGCTGACCGCCATATTAGCTCGAGTTAGAGGTAATTACTGTTTGCTATTTGATTGAGATGGACGCTGTAATTGGCCCGTAATGATGTAATAATAGATATATAGCTGTAATAAATATACAAAAGGGATCTCTATTTTTTTTGATTGCATGATCTAAAATGTTAAAGGTTTGCGGTTTAAATTTATGAACAAATAAACAATAGTGCATTTTTAGTTTACAGTTAAAATTCGACAGTTGGAGATTAATGCATAACTGCTATTTTGTGGAATTTTGCAAATTATTATCGTGACTATTGTTTTTGAAAAGTTTTATTTTTACAAATTCTTAATTATCCAAAAGGCGCCCCATTGTATTCCGCCAAGATCAAGAATTAGGCTTAGAATAGTTTTTTTATAAACCGTGTACGTGTAATTTTCTTATTCGTGCCGCAAAGTATAAGTGGATAAAAAAAATTAACACAAAATATATTAAATATTATACTACCCTGTTCGCTGTCTATATTAAAATATATAAAAAATGACACTAACCAAAACCCAAAACGGGAAATAAATAATTGTTAAAGTATTTTTACGATTACAGAATTTATATTGACAAAGAATTTTGATGAAGGGTGAATAAACGTATGAAAGAAAGTGTCAAATTTAGCCTTGAGGGATATAAGGGGGAAAGATATCATACAAAGAGAATATATATTTGTGGCAATCGAAATCAGACTATAAATAGGAGAAATAAACTTTTTTACAAGTGCAGTACGTCTTATATTTATCCGAGACAATATTTTACTGAAACAAATCACCAAATATGAACTACTATCAAAAGCTCAAATCAAATCAAATCAAAAATTTATTCATGAAATAGGATTTTACAATCACTTTTGAATGTCAAAGATGCTACGCCATTGGTTCACAAGTCTACGGCGGGAGACCTTGTAAGATGATGAGCTGTAAAATGATATTAAATGTTTATATATGCCATCATGAAATTTCACAAATTAACCCATTAAATACATTCTTAACTCTCGTCCATTTAGATATGACAATCTTGTGTCAGGATGAGACTGCTCTTGACTGTGGCCTCAAAAGTACACTTGAAAATAATATTTTATCAAATATAGAATACCACAATAATGAATCGCTTCAGAAATTACATAGTTTGAAAGAATGTGTTGACTCATCTTGTATTATAAAGCCAACAATTTTATTTTTCGCAATAATTTTCAGAAACCCTCTCATTGCAGGACCTGGACCTAAAGATAGTCTGGCGTTGTAGTACTTGGTACATAAATTTAATTTGACATTTAATGAAAGATAGTTTGTAGTTGATCCTGATAATTGTCTTATACATTTTGAATTCGTATTTGTAAATATAACGTTGTACGATCGAGTCAAATCTCATCTAATTTTACATTGGAGAGAGGGGTGGGTCTCGGCAAATATCACGCATTTTTTTTTCTGATTAAATCAAAAAACTATTTCGGTCCATGTAATCCAGATTTTACATGCTTAAGATTCTTATTACACTTTAATATTTCATAGCAATATTGATTCACTAGTCTTAACTAGTCGTAAATAAAAGCACGAAGCAATTTTGTTTTCTTTTTACAATAGCAATCCAACGTGATTACGTAAGAAACCAACATTTTGAAAAAAATTGCTTGAGATTGGGGGATGAAGGAGGAGGTTAAATAAAATCTCACGACATCTCACCATGGGGGGAGGGAGGGATAAAAAATCTAAAAAAGCACCTGACGGAATTAATGGACGCCCCCTTTCTTTAACCGTAAACCAAACAATTCTAATAAATCTCAAAGATTGGCATCTAATAACAACGTATAAGTAGTGAATCACAATATATGACACTTATGGACTTGCCGTCAGCTATAAAATTGCATATTTCTTGGAAATATTATCTCAGTGACCCGCGAAAACGTAATGGCTCTTTAATTTAATGTTCATATTTTTACGTAGGCCAAAATAATCGTGTTGAAGAACCAACCCGGCCTCAGTAATCACCTAACATAACCCAATTTGGGATTTAATTCACGCACTCGACTCAATTCGCTTAATAATTCATCCGCAGGTTTTTACAATATTGAAATCGACTTAATGGTGTAGCACACAAGGTTACGTTTACACTAAATATGTGTAAACGTAAGTTTATTTATATTTAATAAATCATTTTTGGAGACAACATTTATAACAGAAAAACTTCAAGTCTAACGATATTAGAAAATATTACTTACTCGTACTAGGTTAGAGAAATTCATTAAAATCTATTTCGATTAAGATATTTATGACTAAATATATTTCACAAAATAATATTTTATTGATTAATGGCCGTTTTCACCAACCTTGTCTTAGCTTAGGTGACTCCTAAGAGACATGCTGTCTCACTCTTTTCAGTTAATATAAAAAGTGACAGCATGTCACTTTGGAGTCACCTAAGCTAAGACAAGGTTGGTGAAAACGGCCATAAGATCGTTTAGACTTTCTACGTAAGGAATTTATTTTCTTTTCTCCTACCCACTTACAAGATTTTGTATTCTATAATAATAGAATAAAGAGGTAATATTTGTATTTTTGTATGTAACGAATAAACTCAAAAAGTACTGGATCGATTTTAATAATTCTTTTTTCATTAGAAAGTTACTGAGTAAACATACTGACAACATCAATGAGTAACATAGGCTATTTTTAGTACTAGATTACTATAGAAATATATAAACAATGCAAATCGTTCGCGGGTGAAACCGCGGGAAACAGCTAGTCTTTTATATATACATAGCTTTCAGCCCGCGGCTTCGCCTGCGTGGAATTCGGGATTGGGTCTATAGAGGGTTAAGGGTCATAGCTTTTGCCCACGGCTACATATGCGCGGAAGTAGGTTTATCGCGCGAAGGTTTTATCGCGCTTCTCGTGGGACTATCCGTTTTTCCGAGATAAAAAATACCGCAATACCTTGCTGAAGAATCACTCTATCTATTGATGAAAACCGCATGAAAATCTGTGCAGTAGTTTTTGAGCGAAGCCGAAGAGTTTATTGCACATCCCGTGGGATCTGTCGATTGTTCCGGGATAAAAAGTAGCCTATTATTTAATTCGGACTTTTATCTTTACGTTTGCAATTTCAAAGTCGGTGCAGTAGTTACGGTGTGAAAGCGGAGCAAACAGACAAACTCCCTTTCCTATTTATAATATTAGTAAGGATTTATTTTGTCGTCAATAAGTGTCTGTTAAACCTATGTCAACCATACACAATCTTTCTCTTTCCGTGTTCCAAATATTATCTGGTGTCAGCGCAACATCTCTTCCATTCTCCTGTATCAGTCGCTATTTCGACACTCACTCCCTTACTTGGTAGGCTGGCCTTCTGCTAGTGTCCAACATAACCACCTGCCGTAGACCGGTCGCGGGTGGTATCCGGTGTGAGGTCGTCCGAGCACCAAGGAGTTATTAAGACGAGCACTGTGGTAGCGCGCCCTTTATGAGGATTCACTATCATTCACCATCCCCCCATCATCACATTCACCATCCCCCCTGGGAAAAAAACCACTCACTTCTTCAAAATATCATTCACACAATCCATCCATCTTTTTTCGATCTTAATCTCCCGACACGCCCATCCACTTTCATTCATATACACCTATACACAAACATATATATATTTGTGTTTGTCTGTGTGTACATTATATAGAAAAATCATTTTGGGCTACTGTTGGCATTTCATGCGAATAAACCTTTTTTTTTGAGGGGGGGAAATGTAACTTTATACACCATGACACCGCGCGGCAAGGCGCGGCCGTGTGTCTCCAGTCATAGAGGACCGGCCTACCCACAACCCCCCCAAGTTCTCTAGGCCGGGGGCGTGGGCGTGAGGCGGTAGCATCGCGAAAGCGCACCCCGCCACGCGGCCCGTTATGGGCTGGAAGGACACCGGATAGTTTTTAGTGGGTAGGCCGGTCCTCTACCGGAGAGCCCCACATACGGCCGCGCCTAGCCAGCGCGGTGACAAGGTGCATAAGGAGCATTTTCGCCCCGCAAAAAAAAAGAAGGCCTATACGGGGCACATGGCGGGGTGCGCTTTCGCGATTCGATCGCCATGTATCCCGGGTTCGACTCGAGCAAGCTGGTCAAACCACCGCCAAAGAAGAGTCCGAGAACCCTTGGACAGTCCCCCAGACAGAGAGACTTCAACACGGCGTGCGCGCTTAGCCGAACGCGCACGCAGCCTCACGGTTGAATACGATTAAACCTAGAGATTACATCACTAGGATTAAAATCCATAAATAATATTGTATGTGGAACAACTATTCACCGAAACGTTCGGATTATCACATCTTAAAATAGTATACATAATTTAACTAAACAAAGGCGCCGGATGCGTAGGCGACGAGAGGTCATCGCCCACAGCCACAAACTGAACGGCCATCGCAGGACATTTAAGTTATTATTCATCCCTTGCCCAATTAAACGTTTTCTGATATGTCTGAAATCCTTCCATATCTGTTTTCTTTTGAGTTAGGAGAATTAATAATTCTATCTTTCCCCTTTTCTGAGTGGTCAAACATTAAATTGTAATCGAAAAAATAAAATCAAGAACCAAATTCAGAACTATAGTGAAAAAATGTACAAACATAAAAGCATTGCTTATTAATGTTGAATATGTTGTGGAATATGTAAAGTTAGATTTATTTTGCAATAGTTTTTCTTTAGTTAAGTTTCTCAAAGATCGCATAAATCATAGACGCTTGGCAGTCCACCACAGTGCGCTTTTCTAGGAATTTTCTGCCACGCACTACAAACTGTGGAATGAATTGTCGCCTGCATTATTTCAGAACCGACGCGATATCGAAACCTTCAAAAAAGAGCATTATCCCATTTAAAAGGCTCGCAAAGTATCTGTGACTCCTCTGGTGCTGCGGGTGTCTATGGGCAGCGGTTATCGCTTACCATCAGGTGATCCCTTTGCTCGTTTGCTGCCCTAAACTATAAAAAAAAATGATTTCGACAAAATTATTATGGGACCACCTCCGAATTTTGACCTAACCTAATCTTGAAAGAATCTTCAAAATCAATTTATACTTAGCTTAATAATCAAGTAAAAACATACAGTAAAACCGTTTTTAAAAAATACAGTTATGGAAATAAAATACAATAATACTGACCGATAAAATTAAATGAAGGACACAGAGAAAGTCGTGTGGTATAAGCAAATCAAAGAAATGTATAGAGTAGAATTAAAATTGCTAGAAAATCGCATCATAAATATAAATGAACAATAAAAATTGTATAGTGAAAAGTTCTCATCTAAATATCACCTCATTTCATATTTAATTAGTATTCACAATAATATATAATTGAGCAAACGTAGTGGAAAGCGCAAACGATGAAAACATTTAAAAATAGAAGTTAAAAATAGTTTATTCTCTTTTTTTCGTTCTCTCAATTTCCGAACAGATGTTTTAGTACGCTTGTACTTTTTGTTGTGACGTCATTTAGTGCCTAAAAAGGCCTAAGTTTAATAAATATTATTTTGATTTTGACTTTATTTTATGGAGGATCTTCGCCCACGACCACCTCACAGACCGTATACAACGAGTTTTTTGTATAAGTTTGATTTTTGTATAACCTCTGAAGTTCAATTTGTTTCTATTTACGTATATTTAAATATACGTTTCACACACTAAGTCAGTAAATACCAACATACTAAAGAAATTCCTATTGTCAATAGCTAACTGCAAATAGGTACAACGTAAAGAATCGATGAGTTTTGAAGGTGCGGGAGAAAGCCTGGACAAAGCGTGAAGCTGGCCGTTTCTTTGTGCTCGAGGGAACGATCTATCATCTTACAAAGAGGCAGAGGGAACAGAGGCGGCGCGGTCTATTCATAAAGACTTTTTTCGCACGTAACTATTATTATATTTTAATCGTTCGAAAACAAAGAGGATTATCGATGGATATGAGGGTCGGTACTACGTCCAGGAAACATATATTTGTTAACTTCTACCTAGAATTAGTACAGGATTTTCAAAAAAACAGTAATTAATAGAAAGTACTTAATATTTTTTATAATATCAGCAAACCCTGCAATCTCCGTACGTTCATGAACAGACGTCAGTGCCTCTACCCAGTGCCGTAACTAAAATATGCGCCCGGTGCGAGCTTTCAAAACTGCGTCCTTGAAAATTGTTCTAACGAAGCTCTGACAATAAAATTGACGAATGTGCATAAACATTTATCTATTTATTGCTTACCAAGTTATATAGTTAGGTGCTTAGTAGATTTCTTTAAGATTATTTGTTAAAAATTTAAGAAAAAGAAAATTGATAAAAATTTGTATAAAAATATTTGCTCAAATACAGAAATTGTGCTGTTCTTAGCTTATGTGTATGTAACTAACACGACTTTGTTTTATGTATATGTTACAGCGATAATAATAAATTCGGATATAATTTGTTTTAAACCCATATTTGGATTTTGTCCCGTGTTACAAACGTAAAATTTCACATACGCCCAAATCCAAACGAGTTCCTGATGATCTTACCAAATAGAGCCGTGCTGATTTCCTTCATCATCACTCCAGCCATTCACCTCAAAACTCTCATTTCCACTGCAATAATCTTGCTTTTACCCTCATTTTGCCACACGCAGCATTCACTCTGCTAAACGTGCCTTTTTTGACAAGACAGAAAATGAGGCCATTTGTAGCTCCATTCACTTTGTTTCGTGTCTTTCAATGTAAGACTCAACTTACTATCATAAACATACATCCTTTTTTTACCTCAGGAGTGGAAAGCTGAGAATCCTCACAATGAGCACGAAACGTGCCCAGGAGGTTATGTCGGACTCCACGCGGCCAGAGCGGCCTGACCACGTGACCTGCCGACTAAACTCAGCCTGTGCCTAAGTTCTAAGAACCATATTCGCAAATCGTGAGGTGAGTGACCGCCCCTCAAGAGAGGAGCGAAGCAGCGCATAAAGGGGCCCAAGAGCGCTAGAAGAGGTGCGGGAAGCCCAAGTGACGCCGGCCTTATCATGAGAGAACCTAGAATCAGATACATAAACTCTCACCTGCTCTAAGCCTCGTTTCCGCTCATAACCTTGCATTTTAAAATCTTTTCGTCCCTTTCTAACTGACTAACGAATCGATTTATTACGAAATGATAGCATAAAATAATGTGGAACAAACCGAAGCAGAATGCACCTGCTCGGCTATATTAATTACTACGAAACCAATTTATTTTAATAGACCCGCTTCACTGGCTCTGTTTTCATTTGTTTTGGTCGTTTAAACTTAAAAATAAAAGGCCTTTAGTGCCACAGAATACAATTAATCGCCTATACAGACACGAACAAGCACTTATTGATGTCAATAAAAATAGAACAACATTTCTGGCAACGGATTTGACATATTGCAAAAATCAAAATTGAACGTTGTGTTAATAACCACAACAGATTCAAAATAAAAATAATCTTTATTCAATTTATTCAAATTGTAACAATTATGGTACAAATTGTAACTCCCGATAGCTTAGCAGTTCGAAGCTTTCTGATTATATTTGTCTACTCTTACGTTTATTAACACTCTCAGTCATTAAAAATGCTACCTAAAATTACGATTCCACGCGGACGAAGTCGTGGGCACAGCTAGTACCCAATAAATTAAGGTAATCTTTATTCGAGGCATATATCTCACTTCTGAGAGGTACGTATAAGCCCCATTATGTAGGCTTTTGGAGGCCTCATTTTTATAATAATAAAGAAGTCAGGGTTGCTAAACAAAAATCCAACATCCTACTTCTTTATAAGCCGATTCATCACAGTTGCTATG
Source organism: Scirpophaga incertulas (assembly GCA_036419045.1). NCBI lineage: Eukaryota > Metazoa > Arthropoda > Insecta > Lepidoptera > Crambidae > Scirpophaga > Scirpophaga incertulas. The sequence continues at coordinate 40,717,621 of CM071626.1, read as the reverse complement.
CTAAAAGGGTACGTTACTCCCTATTTTAATACACATTAGTGCCGGTTTGAGCCCTCTGCCGGGTAATTGTAGTATCGACGCCCTTGAAAGATTCGCTATGGCGAACACATATGGCGCGTGTAGATCTAGCGATTTTACATGTTCTAATACAAATAATAAATGCGTAGTAAAGTCGATGTATATATATGGAGAATAAATAAGAATCAAACGAGTCTAAATTCGATTTGGCTGTATCATTTTATTGCAGTTGCTATGGTTGTCCTGTTAAAATATTCGACGATACCATATAGGATTAAAGTCATCAATACTAAGCAATCGAAAGCTATCTCGAAGAAATTGTCTGCCTTTTTTTTAGTCGCTATTGAACCTGGTTAGCTGATAACTGATATTAGATCAAAATACTGAAAAACCGAGACTAAACTTGACTTTTTTTTTATAGGATAGGACACCCACAGACATACACACACACCCGACTTGTGCAGTGGCGGTGTAAAACTATTTTTTTTCTTGGTTAAAGTTCATTTTGCAAAGCCACCGATGCACCAACATAAAATAAAATTAAAGAAAAATAACTTTTTAAAAACAAGCTTTTATTATTTGTTTATAAAATGAACTAAAAAGTTAAAAATAAAATGAACTAAAAAGAAATAAATTATTAACACTAAAACTTTTCACCATACATAATTATTCAATCTCGTCCCCCCTGTTTATCATAGTCCCCATTTATAAATAAAGCGTGTTACATTTAATACAACACAACATTTTCCTCAAACTATCACAATGTCCTTTTATTTGATACCCATATGGTCCGCCATATTGGATACGCCGCCATGTTGCATTTAGAATGACGTCACACAGTTAATCATGCATTGTCATCCGAACTAAACGTGTATACCGAATTTCAGCTCAATCGGAAACCGGGAAGTGGATCAAATTTAAGTTGCAAGATTTGATTACAGACAGACAACGGGACAGGTGAAAGTAAATAAAAGCTGGTAAAAGCTTGTAAAAAGGAATATGTACATATAAATCGTAGTTCCTTCTGACAGCAATAAGGTGAGTTGTTAGTATGTATGTATTTATCCCACATGCCCAATCACATGCACATGAAAAACTCACTCTGGAACAAATTTTTGTAGGTCATACAAAACGTCTATCATGCATGAATCAAACCCGCTATTGTTTGCGTTGAAGCTGATCACTCGATCAAACGTATATGTATAATACTAGCGGCCCGTACGCTTCGCAACGTATGCGATGAAGACTTTTATGGCTAATTTTTTCGGTCCAGTACTTTTTGAGTTTATTCGTTACATACAATAAATAAAAAATAATAAATATATAATAAATAAATCTTTCCTCTTCATAATATTTGTGTAGATATAAATAATAATCAACTATATAATAATAAAACACATTTAATTTGATGCGCGAGGCTTCGTAGACCACTAGGCGACAGGCCTACATCTTCTGTCGCCTCTACACTTGTGTTGTTTAATTGCAGTTCTTACAACCACCTTCCAACTTTAACATAAAAACAGCTCCGTGTCATTATAATGTTATATTGTATTAATATATAGAAATAATAAATTTCAATGCATAATCGTAACACAAAAAAAAATCCCTTGCTGGTTCCCTCCAGTACAAGTCTCCCGCCGTAGACATACGAGTATAAACCAAAGCGTAGCATCTTTGAAGTGCAAAAGTAATTGTAAAATCCCATTAGAACGATAAATTTTGGATTTTGACTTTGATTGATTTTATATGCAAGTAAAATATCAGCTTAATCGAATACCGGGAAGACAGTAATGTTTAACTTGCAAGATTTTATTAAATACAATGTAATAGGTGAAAACAAATTAAAGCTGGTAAATTATATCGTTCATAATCAAATAAGTGAAACACTTGGCATATTGTTAATCACATTTAAACCCAAATCACCGAATTAAACTCAAGTAATATTTCAGCGTTGATTTCTAAGCATTTCAAGTCAACAATAGGCTCAGAGCGGCGCGATTACAAATCTTTGTTGCCGGAGCAATGCTCCAATTAACTTTAAGATGTTTAAGCAGCCGCTTGGCAGGATCGGATAAACGTGAATGCATTTTATCGTGAGGAGGCAAACAAGTTTGCGACTTTAACAATAAATCGTCACCACAGATTATGTATTCTTCTAATTAGTGTCGTCATTTTTACCCAGTTTTTACTACTCTATTATGACTATGGACCAACTCCCCGATTTGTCTTTGTTAATCTGTGTTTGTTTGGGAAAACTACCGCGAATATTTTGATCAAGGTCAAATCGAGTCTAATTTTAAATAGATTAATTTATTAAACGGTCACCAATAATAATATAGTATTTTTTATAAAGTTATAAAACAGCTCTTTGTTATTATTGGTATGTTTATTATTATTATTATTTATTATACCTTTTGTAACGAGTAGGGGAAACATAGTAATGTAGTTCTACTTGTTCTCTTACTCGTAATAAAAAGGTGCAGTCGTCATAAAACTCACAACAGAAAAGGTGCAGTCGTCATACGAGTAAAATAAAATATTTCCTCTGTCAAAACACCTGGGTATATGTGACTTTATTAGTCCCATTGTTACATATCGCCCCCGAGAAGAACCAATGAATTAAAGTGACCTTGATGCAGCAATATCCAGACTTTGGGTCTGTATTTGCTCGCAAAGGGAGTCGCCCTGTTGTACGAGCTACACCTGTGGTGTTTTAAGAATACAGCAATAAGCAGTACTATATTAGAGAATTATAAAACTAGATTTTGGTTACTCGATGCTTTTGAGCATGTCGCCTTACATAACGAGTCAGTTCGCAATATCGCGTAACGTAAGAAATCGCCTTTACTAAACTTATGTCGGACGGTATTATGCAACTAGCAGCATATTTGGTAATTGTTAGGATGATGACTCCGCCAAACTGCTTCTTTGTTCGAGTCGCCTACGTTCTCCGGATATTACTGTAGCAGGCTCGGCCGCGAAGCCAACATTAGGGTAATAGCTAACCAGGTCATCAGCCTCAATCGATAAAATGACAATGATTATGTTGCCATACCGCTATTGTTGTGACTATAATTGCGTAAAGCATTTAATAAATTTATGTAAGTGCCATTTTTATAGATGCAATGAAAACAAGTAGAACGTGCGTCGATGCGACGCGAATATTATTAACCATCAATATTTGCATGACCTTGTTCGGAATTTGGCGTGTACCGAATTGGTTTTTGATTTTGGCATTTTTTGGAATTTATTTTACTGTCGTGGTTAATACTGCTCTTGAGTCATCCACCTAGCTCTTTTATTGAACAACGATATATAAGGGCAGATGCTTGGCCTAAGACACTAAGTATATATTCTTAATTAAAATAATGGTACTGTGATCTGGACATTTGGCTGGGCATCAGAAGAAGGGGAAGGGGGAGGGGGGGGACACTGCCTCTTGTGCAATGTAAAAACTGCCGTTACTTAAAGCGATATAATAGTAATCCAAATCGACAAGGAAGCTATTGTTTTCAGTCGCTTTACAAACTGTTGGTATTATGAATGAAACAATAGTTGTCTCAAGGTCAACATGTGAAGCCTAACGTGTTTCTGCTTGTCTGCTACTCCTACGGTAAAGGAAAATATTGTGAAGAAATCGACTTACATATAATGATATATAAAATCAAAGGTTTATTCTGAAATCAACCATTTCATAATGGGTGTGCGCGGATCACTTAGTTTCAGTAAGCTGCTGTGTTTCGATGTGACCATATTTAAGCCGTAAAGTTGGTACTTTTGAATTATGGCACAAACTTGTGTCGAAATTTAATGGTGTATTCGTTATCGATCAACTAATGCATGATTAGCGTGCTCGTTGACTTTAACTAAATAATATAGAATAGACTGAAGGAACAAGCTTCTTCTTGGGAAAGTATTTACAAAACTACTATTATATTTAATATTTACTAAACTAGTATTAATTAAAACTAAAAAAGTACGTTCTCAATACCTATTCATAAATGTCCGAAACACAATTATACGCAGTGTCAATATTACAGACATTTCTTCGAGTGATATTATTGCATAATTATTTCTTGAATCTTAGGAGTCCCTACCCCTCTTCTAAATATATTGGCAACCTCTATAGCCGAGAGGTTGTACACTGGTTTTAAGGTGTCACCATCTTTGAGGTGGGGTAGTTTGTGTGATAAATGCGATGCCTTAATCATTTCTATCCTAGATTCGATAACAAAGTATAATTGATATGATTTATTTTATGTTTTTATTGTTAAAAAACAAAAGACGACTATTATTTCAATACCAAACTATAATATAACATTCATTGCTTGCTTGACGAAGTAAACTTACAATCTGTCGAAAGCTACCACCACAAAAGACTCAAATTACTGCCTCAACGTTGACGTCAGCAAAACCAAATCTATCAAGCCAACAACGCTTTTAACACCCACGCAATAAGAATGGTAGGGTAACACGAACCAACGTTATTTTAAAAGGGGTAATTGACAAAATAGGCAGGCGCAAACATTGGAAATTGGTCGTAATTTGTAGCCTAACCGTAAACGATATGCACTGAACATTTAAAAAGACAAGGTTCTGTGTTTTAGAGCCCTTGAAAGATATATCTCATGAGGAATTTTCATAACATTTTAAAAGTAAAAAAAATATATGTCAAGTAGCGTTTAACTCTAGCAATCTAAATGAAATATTACATATATCAATTCTTATAATCAAAATCTAATTAATAATAATAATCGAATATGTATGTTAATAAAACAAAATAATGTGTATGTTATAAATATCAGATTATGTAATCATTTTAGATAGTATTATTAATTTTTTCTTTTTTTGTTACCGTTGTTTATTTGTTAAATCACAGACACAAGTAATAGTCAATTAAATAACTAAAATTAGATCAATTTTATTTCGTTGTTTAACATCGACTGCAAACGAATATAAACTTGACTAAGTAATATTTTAAGTATATCCTACCAAATTGTGTAGATTTCGATTTTAACAATTTAACAAATTTGGATAGGAACTATAGTATCGCCACGGGCCTTCTAGTGTCAGAGATTTTTATGTACTAATATAATGACACTTATATTATAAATAATAGAATTCATATTTGAATACACTGTCGTAAGGTTGTAATATAAATTTCCAAAATTACTATTGCATTGATTTTTATTATATGTAAGTTTTATAACATTTTACCACAGAAAAATATATTTGTCCTGTGAGAAAATCTGGCAAAAACAGCTAGAGTACTGATGCAATTTGATATGAGGATGGTCGGAGACCAGGTGAAGAACATAAAATGTTTTTTACACAGGAAAATATGTACATATTTCCTTTTGAAAAATCCAATATAACGCGGGCAAAGCCGCTGGCTGTAAGCTAGTGTATTAAACACTAATATACGTATTAATGTGAAAAAAATGCAACAAAAGATTGATTCGAGCGGAACAAATACAAATTTATAATTATAGTAAAATTTATTTTATTTTAGTTTTAACTAATTGTTAAAATAAATTGCGACTACGTTAATTAATATACCTGGAAATTTATGTTAAATATAGTACTTTTATATACATTTTTTGAGCACCCATCCGACTTTTTACCACAACTCACGTTGCTTCAGCTCAGCAATCGAACTGTAACTAGGTAACATACCGAGGGTAGTTGCAAAAAAGCAACTTCGCGAACTTTTCCTGGAAGCCTTTCAGAGTCAACAGTGCGTCAGGAAACGCAAATTACTTTAATTGCATAAACTTATTCGCAGCGGCTTACGATTTCATGTTACCATGATGTAACTTGAATATCATCCAGAAAAAAATCTGTAGTTGGAATAAAAATATATCTAGCTACAAACCAAACAAAATATATTTCAAACCTAACTATCGAAAGTCATATACAGCGTACGAGTAATTTTACACGGCAGTCTATTGGGCGTCATCCAGTTATTTATTTCATTTAAAAATCAATTAAACCGAAAAGTAGTAGTAGTAAGTTTTATTTATTAGGCCTTAGACGAGGTTTTTTTTTACTTATCTACAACAATTGAGCACTTAGGATCACATCTTTATTTTCTTTTTCACCAGCTATGAATAAATAAAGTCAATATTAAATTAAAAGTTTGTTTTTATTAAATGAATAGATTGCGATTGAATTGAGAGAAAAAATAAGCTTCATTAAAAAGATTTAAAGTTTCCTACTTTATATACTGAGAATAGTTTGACCATTGTTTTACTTGTAGTCTCAAATCTCGTGGTGAGAAAGTTCAATATCCAATCTTAATTTCTGATAGATACTCAGTAACTGCCTGTATATTTTAGCCCAAGAGAAATGCCGACCTAAAACTATACAAGCCTCAACACTTTTACCTAATGAAACTTTCCTAATGTCTGTGGTCCAACAGACAATCGTATTTATAAATAGGTGGGCTATGAATTATGTTTTTTTCGCTTGTATGTAGTTATAACTTTTTTAAATTTAAGTGCCATAGAATATACTACCTCCGTTCTAAAAATATTGTCCGTTATGGTGAAATTTATTTGTTTCAAAAATGATTGTCTCGTTAGTTTCAATTTCGCTTAGACAACTTTTTTATTTATGAAATAAATCTTATATATAAAAATGAATCGCAAATTGTGTTGGTAAGCGCATAACTCAGCAACGCCTGGACCAATTAGGCCAATTCTTTTTTGAAATGTTTGTTGAAGTTCAAGGATGGTTTATACGGCGAGAAAAATTCGAATAATTATCAGAAAAATCCTAAAATAGCCCTTCATTCCCATACAAACTTTTTCTAACTAAAATGTACAGTCGATTTGAGCTTCATTGTTATTACATAAAGTTCATATTGCAAGCACTCACTGTTGTCTAAGCAATGTAGATGTCTTCCTAACATCAAAGAGTCGATTTGCTTTATATATAAAATTTAAATTCAATCATATCTGTCAAAACAATGTGCGTGTGTGCGTTGGAGCACAGAATACATCGTTGGAGGAATATCACGTTCCAAACTTGAATAATCACAAAATGTAATAGTTCATTTGGACCTTTTTTGCAATTTGATTGGCTATGCGATATTATCTATAAAATAAGTAGGAACAAAAAACTGCCACTACATTTTTTTTGACAGAACGAAGTCTGTCGGGACCGCTAGTATTATATTAAAAATTATTGCGAGCAGTTTTTTTTACTTTACTCCAGAATGTTGGATTTCCATAATTTAAGGCTATTTGGACCGCGTAGAAAATAACAGCGGCTTATTTTTGTATAGCGTCAAAAATTACCAATTTCAGACACTGATGGTTATTGGTGAAATTATTATAAACTGAATTTTTACTTATCAAAATTATTCCACGATTCTTCTCTGCGTACGGTTCATACACAAATGTCAAATTGAGAGCTTATATTGTTATATAAGTTGGCAAAATGTTTCAAATGAGACAATCATTTTTGAACGGGGGTAGTTTATTTTTACATTACTTTTTAGCTCTAAAGGGCAAGTTTTGGTTATATTTAAATCTACGAATATAGATCTTTTAAAGAAAAAAAAATCCAAATCCTACTTGCTATTCTTTAACGTCAGGAGTTGTACATTATTGACTATGACTTTATGGCGCCTAATTTTCTTGCCTTCAATACTATGTATGTCATAACTAAGTTTAATATCTATTGAGGTGTATGATTTTCGTAAGGTTTACTCTTTTATTTATTGAATAAATAAAGAAAACGTTAGTATAGAACAAGTTAAATTGTAAAAATGCTGATATCTCCAAACTAAAACTTCTAAAAACTGTATAAAACTGCTTTATTTATTTTGATTGTCTTTATTTATTTGATTAATGTTAAAAGTAGTGCTAAAGAATATTTCACTCTTCAAATTCGCTGCGCATATCACTTGTATGCTGACGACTTGCAACTTTATATTCAGACCGAAGTTGATCGTGTTAATGAAGCTATTGATACTATGAAGACTCCGGCTTGCCGCTATAAAGAATTGGTCTGAACATTTTGGAATTCATGTCAACCCAAGAAAGTGTTGAGCAATTATAGTGGGAAGTTCTAGAACAGAGGTTCCCGAACTTTTTAGTGTCGTAGACCCTATGCCATATTTTTCGGTTATGGGGAGACTCCCCACTTACCTGATTGCCTACCCCCTACTTGCCTACATCCTACAGCTTACAAAATTTTATAAGCAATTATAATATTGTTTTTTTTAGTTCATAGGTACTTATATAACGCGGGTCGCCGGCGGGCGCGAGGAATTCGCAACCGCTACGGCGACCCGGGATGGACCACGCCCCTTCCGTGGCCGGGGGCGTCGTCGGTGGAGGAGACCGGGGGAGGTAGTGAGCCTCCCCTGAGGCGGGCTCCCCTGTACGACGGGGGAGCGGAGGCTGGGGGTTCCCGGAAGTAGCTTGATGTTCCCGGAGGCTCCCTACATGCCTGAGGAAGGCCATCCCTGAGGTTTATAGTGGGTAGGCCTTCCCCTTCTGGGGAGGAAAGCCCCACATAACCGCCGGCTCGCCACAGCCGGGGTATGCAATTTAATGCATTTTACTCAGGGGGAAAAAAGAAAAAAAAAAGGTACTTATATAAATATTTTTGTCTTTATATTAGAAGATAGTATAATATAAGTACATAGGTACTATCAGTGTATGTTGAGATCCATTATCCTGGACCCCCATTTTCATTTCACGGGCCCCCAATTTTATGTTTCGCTGACGTAGAGGTTTGTCATAGAGCCCTAGGGACTTTGGGAATCACTGTTCTAGAATAATGTCAAGACTGCTTCAGAATCTTCTTCTGTGTATGTTATCTGTTACTGTCTTTCGTACATCTGTCTCTTTATATCTCTGCATCACCAGAAGATTGACTGGTAGAAAATGCCTAAGACATTAAGTCCGTCTTTGCACTCTATTGTACATGAAGTTTAAATAAATAAATATTTGTTTCTTTCGCCTTTTTGAAATATTCTGTCAAAAACTAGGCAAGTACTGAGTAAGAAAATTTTAGCAAACAGAAACCTGTACCCCGATTATGTATCTACTAAATAAAAATGGTAGTGCCCGAGACTTCTTCTCCGCATGACACCTATTGTCGTGTTTAAGACAATTCATATAACAAAGGAGATAATTTTTTTAGGCCTACTAGAAAACGGCAACGTTTATTAATATTACTGAACTCTAAAATATCAATTTATTATTAAAAGCAATTGCACGATATTATGAGTAAAAATGAAACGGGAATAATAAAATCAATTAATTAAACTTAGTAATGACTTTTGACATTTGAGGTAAAGGAACTAACGTTTTTAAATCAAAATGAAAGATGATTTAATATATATACAATTAATATATAAATATAATAATAGATAAAGGATAGTGTATTATTTCTTTTTTATTTTATTTAAAAGTATTGAACTCTCAATAATTATTTTAATACTATTTTAGATTATTTAAGTATTAGTTCGTCAGTCCAGTATCGTCGTGAAACGGAATGCGTCATCATTTTTAACAGCGACAGAATGGTACCTACACTGACATCCAATTGATATCGGTTTGTTTTCAACCGAATTCTGTGTTTACGTTTCCAACGGCTTGATGTCGTTTTCTTTCCCGTATCCCGTATTTAGAATGCAAAGAAATAATACGATTTAGGGGTTTGTTTATACTGTATTTTTTTTAACGAAAATGCATGAGGTCGCTTCGACGCTCCGCGAGCACTGCAGCACTGGTGAAACGCCCGAAATACGCTAGGTAGCGTATTTCGGGCGTTTGGTAGTGGCCAAAGAAGATTGTATTTATCAAGAATAAAAAAAGTGTTAAATAGCATTTACGTAAAAAGCAATTTGAATACAAATCAAAATAAAGCTACTAACCACTAAGAATTTTTAGGTTATTTAATCTTCATGTTTTAATTGATTTCTCAATATTCCCGTTAGATAAAAACAAGCTAATGTTTTTAAAAAATTATCTCCTTTATAATCTATATTATTCTAAAATTACAATATTTTTTTTACTAGCATTTACTCGAAAGTGTAATAAATATCCATCTATACTTACAAACTTTATAATATTAATAGGAATTCTTATTATATATAAAAAAATATTTAAAAATCTCTCAATTTTAATGAGACCATGTTTTTTATGTAGTACAAGTGAGACAAATTTTTGTGTGTCATTTTTATTATAACTTATTTTTTTAACTTGAGACTAATTATTTTCTTTATTCCTCTTAACTCGTATTTCTTTATTTAAATTGAAAATAAAAAACCAACTCGAAACTAGAAGCTTATCTTTTCGTCAGAATTTTGTACTGTATAATAAATTACTTTAGACACGTATTTAAAAATTTCAATAAGTTTGCTGTCGTTATTATGAGTAACGGTTTATTTAACAACACTTCATAAACCGCGTCACTAATAAACTGACAATGCGCTAGTGAATCAATTTTAAAAGCCTCATTATAAATGTTATTATAATCGTATTCCGTATCAATTATTTATTGTACCTGTAAACATAGCACTGTGCAGTAGCTTGCGTTACTGCACAGAACCTATTTGAAAAATTTAATATTGAACTGAAAACAATAGTCGCACAAGCTTTGATGCATACAACAAAGCACGGCTCTGAATGCCACGATTATTTATACATAAGAGTCAAAGCATTCTACCCCTTTATGTGAAAGCGACCTCTACATTATTTCGAAAAGCTCATTCCACACCAACGAGAAAATAAAAAATAGAAAAGTGGAACTTTCTTTTGAATTTAAATCAAACACGTTACGCGAGGTTTAACAAAAAGGCTACCAAAAATAAATATGACTTTTCGATTTAATTCCATTCGTTCTATAGCTCGTAATAACGCAGACCGCTTGTACTTGTTTCATAGAAATCTGCCATTTTTAAATTTTTAAGTGTTTTCATAATGTCAGGTTATATAATGCCTGGAAATAGAATGCTTCAGAGACAATGACTAAGAATTGCGAAGATGTTTACAAATTGTATCTGTCGTTATTATGTCGGCTAGGGGGTCGTGATATCATAATCATAATTAACTTCACTCAAATATGACTTTATAGAAAGCTATTTTGAATCGTCCAAATTTCCCCCCATTCAGAATGCTGATTTTTTAGCTGGTAAGGAGAATGGACGTAAGAAACTTATCAGATTTATCAAAAGTAATAACAACATTTACAATAAATTATGTTGTTACAATACAATGTACATATGTGTTTACAATTTAAACGGGAGAACAAATATTGACACTTTAGAATGTAATGTCTTTAAATCAACACCAAGCATTGGCATAATTTAAATAACCATTGACTTTGTAATAGCCCTTACTCATTAATGTCTTTTTAACATGTACCTTGAACTTATGTAAAGACAATTCAGCTACACTATCTGGAATCTTGTTATAAAAATTTATACATTTATCCATAAACGAACCTCTAATTTGTAGCCTGTACGGTGGAACGGCAAGTGAAAACATATGACTGAAGATGTAAGATCTGCATCTTAATAATATTGATGAAATGAAATTTTCTGTCTTCTGCTGCCCCAGCACTATGATTGCTGCTTTACGGTAGTAATATACAAGACAGTGCATTTTTCCAGGAACCTTTTGCATGGCACTACCTACCTATGGAACGAATTGTCGCTGCACGCTATACTACAATATTATGTGTGTTTGGTGTATTAATTCCAAAAAACAATCATTTTGCGTTACTGCTTCCTTGTGAAATGTACGAATATTAAAGCATTCTGTATTAGTTCCATTTTAAAAATAAGTTATCTTATAGCATTTGCATTAGGATATTACAATATGAGTTATGTAAATGATTAAATAATAAGAAAGAGACGAAAAAATGTCAAAATGAAACGTCATGATCGGAAATTAATGTTTAGAAAGAGTTTGTGTATCTGTCTACATTTAGTGATGATATAAGGCAAATGGGCCAGTTAGCAGGGAACGATCTGGATGAACATAGTTCAACAAAACAGATACTATATAGAAAGAAGGCCAGGTCAAGAGTACGTGGAACCGACGGCCGTGTATGTAAGTATTACATTAATAAAAGTCGAGGAAGTTGAAGGAGTATGTTTGGATCGTAACACATGCAAAACTGTTATATCTACCTACCTAACATTAAAATAAATCATTAAGTGCATGTTTGCATTGGCTCGATTATTCTTATTTATGCAATACATTTCAATAATTATATTTATGGAATATTTACGTAGATTTTATGTTTCTCATTTGTGAATTAATGTTATTCCAACGTTTCTCCGTAGCCAAGTGGTTAGAGCGCCGATTAGGAGATTTAACCATCTCTGAAGTCCGGGGTTCGAGTCCTAGTAGGGGTTTATTCTATTAATACGAGCATTTGTATCATGGCTGTTGATATATATTTCTATTTAAAAATAGCTATGTATGATAAATATTTGTATGTCTATCCGTTACAATAGATCCCGTAACACAAGCCTTACAGTGCTTACTTTAGGCAAGGCTATGTGGTGTGAATGTCGAAAATACTTATGTTTTTTTTGTCACATATCTAAAACTGCCAGTAAATACTGTTGTTTGATACAAGTGTATATTGGTACAATCTTCTTGTCGGGTATTAAAGTGTTTAAGAAAATTAAGACGACTGCAAATGTATGTTCAGTCGTTCGCTACTAGACCTCTATGCAGAAAAAGCTTATGAGTTAATATAATTTAATATGGACGAATCAAGATCTCAAAAAGTTAATAATACTTCTATATATATGGTGGGTTGTGAAAATATCCACATTTTTTATAATACAATGGACTTAAAACTAAACAGTTGAGTGTGTTAGTTGTATGTAATCATTTTAAAAATAACATACTTTGTAAGTTAGATTCGCTGTTACACATAAGCAATGTAGCTTTTGTAACTGCTATATAGATTAAAAATAATGTTGACTAGTGGTGTTAAATAAATAAATAAATATATACGTATAACATACGAATATTCAAATTGTATAATTTGACTTAATTAATATTACAAAACCTTTCTTGTTTAACCTTCTTAAATAAATGATTTCCATATTTTTTGTGGTGATTTTGTCATAGAGCTAATAAGTGGCTAACCGCAATTATGCTGAAAACTACGAACTGATACCATATATTATAATAAATTTGATACGTGATATGACAATTTCGAAATTTACATATTGAGATTCTACGAAAATAGTGACGTCTCCTCACTATCAGAAAACCCAATCGCCTTCAAGCCTGGTATGAGCATTACTTTCAAATTTATCTATAAAATCTAATTCAAAATCTTCTCAGAAGAAACCCTTGCTTAGTAAGTAAACTGTAGATACTAACTTGCAAAAAAAATCATTTTGTATTTATTATTGCAAGTTAGTATGCCGATTAAATCATTCTTTACATTCATGATCTAATCACAGTGTTTTTATATATGTATTTTTTTTTTGCATTAATAATTATCTTTATTCCTTCATATACTAAATTGTATCGAAAGCCACTTTTCCTGCGGGAATATCTGATAAAAATATTTTTCCGTGGCAAAAATTTCCCTATATCCTACTTCGAATTTCAATCTATCCGTATATAATTTCTTTCAAAACCAATTTAGTAGTTTCTTAACTTATTGAAACAAACTCTTTCATCCCCTACTTTAACCCCCTTCTGGGTAAAATTGTATAAACTTTCAAAGTAAAAAAAAACGAAAGTCCAAATAAAAGTTTCAGATATCTATAAAAATGACAATATAAATGCGTGTAATATATTTCTACAACATATTCAATAATAAATCTCAAATAATAATACGAAAAAATTGATGTTAATATTTTAATGCAAAAACGTCCAAGCCGAATAAATTTTATATCGCACATCATTGAGTCTGCCGGTAAATTAATATCTACTATTTTCTCACTTCACTCAAAGTTGGAACTTACTTCAATGTAATACTTTACAAAATAAGTACGACCTCCTTATTTTACAGTGTAAAACTAAACTTTTCTATACGATTGAAAGTTAAACCTTTAGATAACACCCAACAACACGCTTTTCCACGTACCCACTTAACAAATACATGGAAAAAAGGTGAAAATAGAGTAACTTGTATACGAATCACACGTTTTCATTAGCTGAAAGCAATCGAAAGTTCGGGCCGATAACGTTTAAATCTTACCTTTTCGTTGGTTTCAGGAAACTCGTACAACTCAATTTCAAACGAAACGGGGATTTTAAATGTTAGAAAAATTTAAAACAATTGCGAACTCACAATAAGATAAGACAAAAGGAAATTTATTTCGAAACAGTCGGAAAGATTCAAACGACTACGCGTAGACGCGGCGAACTACGGCACGAAGCTACGAACGTCCTACCACTCGTAGCATTCAACCGTAACTGGCTACGGAAAATGATAGAACACCTACGCTAGCCCTCATTACAGGAACGGCGCATGTCTGTATTCTCGCAGTAGAATATAACCTTTGCTCAAATTAATATAAGAGCTATTTAGCATTGTGGTAATTTAAATACATTTCAAGAGGTAACCCGCTTCAATTCGAAAACTTTCCTGTTTTCCTGATGGTGATTCGCTAATTATGTGATTGATATCTTGTCTAATAACAGTTCTAAGCGACTTTTTTAAAAGCCTTTTAATTATGTTGTACATTTATTGATGCAATCAATTTATAACCGTATTTTATTTATCCGTTAGCGAAACGTCGTGAAATTGTATAAACTTAGTATACATATACAAAATTATCTCTGGAACGCTAGATTGCCTGGAACTTGTACAAAAAATCTCCAGTAGTGTACCAACAAAGCCTCTTAGGTCGTAGGCCCTTCGATGTTTATTCTAGAAGTTTTTTCAAATTTTCAGCAAAATTTCTTTCTCTGGCGAGCGGGTCACATTTTAAATAAATATTCTAAACAATTTAATTTTAATGTCTTTAACATTTATTAAGCGTTACTTTAGTCGGTTTTTTTTGCATCTTCATTGCTGCGTATTGTTAAATATTTTAGTTATATATCTGTAAAGATCACATAGTCTTTACGATTATTATACTATATCTATCTGTGAGGACCTATAATTGTCTGTCTGTTTCTAAACAAGTTAAACACGCTGTAAAATAGAAACTGATATTAAATACGAAAAACTTATAACTAATTAAATAAAAGTAACAATAAATATTACTTTAATTTTCCTTTAGAATTTATCTTATATTACTTGTTTTATTTCCTGTTTTCTGTCTTAATTAAAAACAATTGCATTATAAATGGTGCTCTAATTGGCGAAGGCTATGCTACAGTAGTACTGTGTGTCTAGCACTCGTACTTACAAAAACTGTGAAACTTTTCTCTCTAAAACGAAAATCCACACAGTCACGTCATATTTATTTCCAACAAAGTGAGCCGACGCCGAAGCGACGTTTGCCTTAACTCAGAAGAGACGGAGCGATGACGCAGCTCTCTTCAGTTTTCTAAACTACAAGTGTTAAGTAATGAACTTGTCATTTTTCATAACTAGTGTGGTTATTAAGTACATAATATGTTATGTAGGAAAATTGGATTGCAATACCAAAGCACATAAATTTGTGCACTCACGTCGTGTTTAGGTACACAAAAATGTCCACTCTCACCTATAGATCGATCGATGGAAGTATTCACCACCACAAATGTTTAACACAAAATGTTACCACGTTTATTTAAGCAGGGGAGGTAGCTACCTCGGCCGAACAGTTTTCAGTTGTTACATCTTTATACATATATATCAGTAACATATCTTTGTATTTGTATGTATACTTATAATTATATTTATTGAAAGTACTTAAAAGATTTATTCGTACTCGCTTGACACTTTGTAATAATTATTCTATCGACACAACGATAGTTATGGCCTCAAACGGCTCTTTTTTTTACTATTATTTTTACATTTTCTCGCTCTTTCATTTTATCTGCTCATTTTGTAAAACTCTACTCACTCAAAAGGTGATGGCTAAAAATCAGTGATTTGTCTAAATTAGGCAAATATTTGGTTGAGCCTTGACCTTTGGCTTTCTACAGCATACATATATTTATGGTGTTTGATTGTATGTTTGTTTTTTTCTCAATTATTATCTTTTGTTTTATTAGATATTTACGTGTATTTTACAGAAATTAATAAACGCTTTATCTATCTATTTTATTGAACTTGTGAATACGAAAAGAATGTGATAAATTCTCTTCTGCGTGTACTCTACTTCCCCTCATCTCTTTTACTTCTTCAGAAATTTCTACAGGCAAAATAATTTATAATATAAAATACTATATAACTATACTATATTAAAACCACCGCAGCCGTTTAGCGTTCCGTCACATGTATTCTAAACTTCCACTGACCGATTCAAAACTATAGTTTGATGAATGAATTAAATAAATTAATTGAAACACGTACACATATATATTTACAACAAAGATAATTATTTATTTACGTATGTATGTGTATGTGTAAATATTATAATATACGTATACACACACAGGACGAATCTGACACTGAACCTTTAACAGAGGATAATCCCGGCAGGGGCAAAAATTATTTGATTAAAATTAACAGATTTTCTTAACTTAAAATAGACGTAAATTCTCCTTTAAGCTGAGAAATTCACAAATTTATTTATTTATTAGAAGTACAAACAGATGGTTATCAATACATATAAAATAAGATATACAGCAGTTTTGTACAAGATACCATCCCAAAGTAGTGTTTACAGCACGACAAAAGAAACGCAGCTTACTAACAAACTCTTAACAAGAGTTCACACAATTATCAAAACAGTACTACTATACACACTATATAAAAGTAATATACAACAATATATACAAATATACATACCAAGACCAAAACAAGAACAGGACAAGGCACAGCCGCGAAGGACCGCAGCAAGACCCATCGTCATTAATATTTCGAAAAATTACGAAGCATCACCCAACACCATCCGCCGCAACTGTGCCTTAAACACTGTGTACTTATAAAAAATGTCTAACTCGCTGCATTTGCAACACAGTTCTTATAGTCTCTTTATAGTCCCGACACACTCGATACAGGGGGTTGTGGAATGCTCTTCGAGTGTCACATATAGGTACAACAAACACCACTTCTCTTCTGGCTTGCCTACCTCGTATGGTAGGAACTTTTAAGTTGATAGATGAGAGCAATGTAGATTTTGTCACATTGTTCAATATTTTATGTAACGATAACAAGCTCAGGTAGTCTCTGCGTTTCTCAAGCGTAGGGACCCTGTAATACCTTAATCTATCATCATAGGGTCTAAGTTGATATTTAAGTTTAAAACGATAACTAACATGCCTCAAAAATTTTGACTGAACTTTCTGTAGAAAATGAAAACAATACCATTTTCGCAATAAAATAAATTATTCGCACCATTAAACTATTACGATGTTGTCTTTTTTGAGTTCAATAGTTTATAGAAACACGTTAAAGTTTGTGATTGTACCATATATCCTTACTAATATTATAAATCGGAAAGTGAGTTTGTTTGTTTGTTTGTTCCGCTTTTACGCCGTAACTACTAAACCGATTGCTTTGAAATTTTGCAGACGTAAAGATAAAAGTCCGGATCAAATAATAGGCTACTTTTTATCCCAGAAAAATTGACAGATCCTACGGGATACGCAATAAAAGCATCGCTCATAAACTACTGCACAGATTTTCATGCGGTTTTCATCAATAGATAGAGTGATTCTTGAGCAAGGTTTTGTGGTATTTTTTATCTCGGAAAAACGGATAGTCCCACGGAAAGCGCGATAAAACCTTCGCGCCATAAACCGACTACCGCGCATATGTAGCCGTGGGCAAAAGCTCGACCCTCGACCTCGACCCAATCCCGAAATCCAGGCGGGCGAAGCCGCGGGCAGAAAGCTAGTTTTTTAATATAGTTTAATGATTTAATTGTATTCAATATTACGTTTAGGGGTTTGTGTTAAGTCAAGGGTTAAGAGATCAATAAAGTTAGGAACCGTTGCTCAACAGCTATTATCGCTATATAATCGTATACCATATTTTTTGGCTTCGCTAAACTGTTAAGAATTAGTATAGCATCGCATTCTAAATCAATAAATCACAGCAGTAATCCAGTTGCGGACAGATTAATGCATAACCATTACATAATCATACAATATGGATTATTCCAATCTGTTTATGTAACGCCCAGTTGTTTGATAACCTTATATAGCAAAATGAATCTGTGTTGTCTATTGGAAATGCCTGGTAAGCTCTTAACGATTACCGCTGCCCGACAAATATTGACGTGGAAATAACCACAGAATAAAACAAACCAGTATCTTGGTGATAATTTTTCCAAACTCAACATGAATTAATCCATTATCCATGAAGAAACGCCATCAAATCTATACTTATAATACTGAATTATGCTATAATTATTATTTTTGTATAAGACCGCGAACGCACAGGCAGGCGGCAAATACAAAAGTTAATGTCTGTTACATCAAAACCACTGAACCGTGAGGAAGGACATAGGACTACTGTTTTATTCTACATCTATTTTTGTATGTAACGAAAAAACTCAAAAAATACTAGACCGATTTTAATAATTCTTTTTTCATTAGAAAGCTACATTATCCCTGAGTAATATAGGCTATATTTAGGACTAGATTACTATAGAAATCTTTAGAAATTCTTATTAAAACCAACCAAGGTGTAAAAAAATTTGCCATAAAATGTCTTTCATCACATACGCTGCGAAGAGTAATGTCTACCCCTGCGAAGCAGATACGGGCCGCTAGTATAATATAAATATATAACACATTATATGTAATGTGTCTTATTTGATGAACAATTAAAAATGCTACCTAAAATTACAATTCCACGTGGACGAAGTCGTAGGCACAACTAGTTACTTATATAAAATAGTAGTAATATTTATTTTCTCTAACTAGTGCCTGCGACTTTGTCTGCGCAGGATTAGCATAACACGTAGCTTATATTAGCGTGGCGTACATCTTTATGAATTGTAGCCAATGTGTTATTCTGAAATATAAACTATATTATATTGTAAGGCCTGATCAAAATCCATTCCGTAGTTGTTATGTGAAAGACTAACAAATATCCATCTGTATTAATCTGTGCGTTGGGTTTCTTTTTGTTACTTAGTTATACAAATACTTATAGTGTGAGATGGGACTTTTGTGGATCCAAATTAGAAGCAAAAATTTTGGGGCACACTATATCAGGCCGATGAGCTGTCCAAATCAGCTCAAATTAAATAGAAAAAGAATTTGTTATCCCGGCACTAAAGTGCTATTTATGTATTTCGCGTTGCGATACCTCACCCCAACACGTTGCTGCCTGTCAATTCAAAATTACAAATCTTACAAATACATTAAATAATACATTTTAGAATAGCGAAACGTTTGATTTATAGATGCGATCAAACTCAATATGAATATAGATGGACCTAGGATGAGAGGTAGACCAAGAAAGCGATGGATTGAATGTGTGAATTCTGATATGAGAGTAAAGGAAGTCGATGTTGAGCTGACGAGTGACAGAGGAGAATGGAAGAGGAAAACATGTTGTGCCGACCCTACTTAAGGTGGGAAAAGGGCAGGAAGAAGAAGAAGATCAAACTCAACTTAACAAATAATCCAAAGCCTTTTTTTTTTCGTTCGTCATTTCGTTTACAAATATTGGTGCATTTATATAACAAAATTTATTATTAACAGCAACAAAGTAATACTGTCGTGTGGTGCTGTAATATCAGAATAGATCTTCTGTAAACATTTTGTTTTTAAAGTTTCATACTTACATTTACATGAAGCTCCTACGTTGATCAGTAAGTCATGTTTCGATTGGAGATTCAGTTATAAGACAATACTTCTGGTTTAATTCATGCTATGGTCGTATGTTCATAACAAATCGTCCGATCTGCGATTTCTCACAGTTCTATTTATTCCGTAATGGACTGGGAGTCAGGGGTCAACTGCGAACCTCAATTCGAACTTGTGAATGACATTCCTCGATTTCAATGTAAACATGCTAATATTATATTTATCATAATTATGCTATTTATTTATTACAAGCGACTGTAATACTGATACTAAATACACTACAGAAAAACTGTAAACATTGTACATAATAAATTATAGTTTAAAAACAAAAAATAAACACGCTTTTAAAATTGATTGAAATGTAATTATTTACGACATGACATTAGAAACCTCAACACTAACGGTATTTATTTACTGGATGTTATTATACATAAAAACCTTCCTCTTTAATCACTCTATCTATTAATAAATCCGCATCCAAATCCATTGCGTAGTTTTAAAGATATAGCATAGATAGGGATATAGGAACAGAGAAATTTGTGTTCAAAGTTTAAAATCGGCGCTGAGACACCCTTTACATAAAAACCTTCCTCTTCAATCACTCTAGATATAGCAAGATCATCATCAGATAGCTCAAAGATATAGCATAGATGGGGATATAGGAACAGAGAAATTGACTTTGTTTTATAGTCCACTAGCTTTTGCCCGCGACTTCGTTCGCGTGGACTTCAGGTTCGTCCCGTAAATTGTTTTGATCTATCTTGTAGGATTCAGTCAGCGTTTGCAATGTAAGCGCAAAAAATGTGTTTTTTTTACGACCTCACATTAAAAACCTCAAAAATTGTAGCCTATGTGTTATTCTGATGTATAAGCTATATTGTGGTAAAGTTTCATTCAAATCCATTCAGTAGTTTTTACGTGAAAGAGTAACAAACATCCATACTTACAAACTTTCGCCTTTCTAATAGCAGTAGGATAGTGATTTCTGTATACACAATAAAAAACCAAAAGTAAAGAATGAACTTAAGAATTACGAGAGGAAAAGAGTGTGTTTATTTTCTAAAAAAATTCTACCTGCGATAAGTAAGACGCTATTGTTGAATTACCGTTCGAAATGAATTCTATTTGGATGTATTACCACAGTTCCACCAAAAAGCAGAGGGCAAATTGCACAAAGAGCCCACCAATTTTAAAAGGATAAACACCTAAATTGTTAAAACATATTAGTCCAAAATATACCCCCGGTTTAATTGGACTCGGACAAAAAGCCGGACAGGGTGAGGGTTGAAACAACCCACACTACGGAAGTAGCCTTCAGCAGAAAAATAAACCACCGATAAACCCATAAAGCGTGGAATTGATTAGCTTTTGAATGTTAAAAGCTGAATTGTAATGAAAGTTGGTGAATTTCCAGAATTGCGGGCATAAGCGTTCAATGTATGGCAGGATCATTATACGAGTGAGCTGAAAGCTCACCTGTATGATATAATATAATATGACAAAATCACAATAAATTTTCAAATATTTGAAAAACGTATTATTGAATTTAAATAAATACACATGTAGCGACCCTGCGTGGTTGCCCTAGAGGTTTAATATGAAATGATCAAGAGTCTATGATTTCGGATGATGAAAAATAATAATTCAATTCAAAAAGTCACGTAATTACGTTTATTCATTTGGTTGTTCTTTTGTAAATATTGTTACGCCGGTGGCTTAGTAAAACTTCAAAAGTGATTTTTTGTGACTTAGAAAGGTTTTCAGCAGGCAGGCAAAAAATCTAAATTACACCCAAGTTACAGTAGTTTTCAGGCACTTGAAACATGTTTTCAGTACGTTTCAGGCTACCCTCTATCCAACGCCGCAGTAACCTGAAAACCCGTTTTCAGGCGTTTTCAGGACCCCTTATGCGCCATTAAGCCTACTTCAGTAAAAGGATATAAAATTCAATAGGAGTGAAAGAGATAGCAATAGTAGAAAGAGTATTGTTTTGCGATACAGTGCGAAAACATCTAAGAAGTGATATTGAAGAACTAAGAAGCGACTTTCAGTGCTTTCAGTGAAGTGATTAGTGACTGTTAGTGTGCTAATTAATAAAAGTTCAGTGTTTTGGTAGACCGCCGTTTGATTTACTGACCCCAGCTCGTAACAATATTAATGTAAATATTTATTACAATGTTTGTACCGAAAAGGGAGATGCCCGCTTGTACCCGCAATTGTTTTGTTTATTTAATCGACTAATTATATGCGTTTTTTCTTACCAGACAGCACTTGCGCCGTTGCTTGTATTGTATTTGTGTGCTGATGTGCCCTACCGTATGTTTTTATAAATATACTAGCGGACCCGACAGACTTCGTCCTGTCAAAAAGATTTGTACAGTGGCAGTTTTTTGTTCCTAATTATTTTATAGATAATGTCGCATAGCCAACCAAATCGCAAAAAAAGTCTAAATGACCTATTACATTTTGTGGCTATTCAATTTTGGAACGTGACATTAAATCCTCTAACGATGTATTCTGTGCTGCAACGCACGCACGCACACTGTTTTGATAGATATGATTGAATTTCAACTATATGTAGCGTTAATAAAGCGCAAATTGACTCTTTGATGTTAGGAACACACCTTCATTGCTTAGACAACAGTGAGTGCTTGCAATATAAACTATTTATACAATAACAATAAAGCTCAATTCGACTATACGTTTTAGTTAGAAAACGTTTGCATGGGAAAATAAAAGGGCTGTTTTTAGGATATTTCCGATAATTATTCGAATTTTCCTCATTTTAAAAACCCTCCTTGAACTTCAAAAAACATTAACAAAAAAGAATTGGCCAAATTGGTCCAGGCGTTGTTGAGTTATGAGCTTACCAACACATTTTGCGATTCATTTTTATATATAACATAGCATATATTATGATACTTGTAGTGTAAATAGGTGAACGCATGGCCGTCCACCTTGATCCTGTCTTCAAGGCACTAAACACTTGTTACTTGTGTTGATCCGTAAGTGATATATTCAGAAAACCGTATACGAGTATTTAAAGCACTGTGATATATTTCCGTATATAAGCAATTATTAATCCGAAGAAGAAAGAATAATAGGACGAATCGGTGCAGGTCGACTTAGGCGGACATATCTCGATCAAATCGAAGATGTCCTAAAGAAAGGCCGGGTCAAGAGTACTCGCAACCGACGAGCATGCATGACGACGCGCATGAAAGTGGAGGAAGCAAGAGAAGTGTGCCAGGATCGTAGGAAGTGGAGAGAGGCGGTATCTGCCTACCCTATTGGGAACAAGGCGTGACATATATGTATGTATGTATTAATACTGCTCAAAAATGCGACCGAGATTAATCCGTAGGCAGTAACGTATCGTCTGTCAAAATCTTGTTATTTTTATAGCCCTTCTTTTTCCACGGTCCAAATGTTGTCATGTGTCATAAATCCTAAACAGTGTTTTTTTTTAATTATAACGACGCTGCCTGCATTTACAATCGTACCCGGAGTCTATGAATTATTATTGGGACGCTACTCTAGTACCCAAACACATTTCAAATATGATTTTAGATTAGTTGTAGAAAATGATATTTGAGTACAATGTGTATGTATATATTTATGTGCGCATGTGTGTTTATATATATAAGTCTATTTATGTATGTGTTCTTAGTATTTTAAAGTATATTAATTTGTGTTAGTAATATTATTTTATTATATCTATTTTACGGACATGGTACACCGACCACAGTTGCTTTCACATTGCAGGTTGACTGGTACATAATGCTTCATGCTTCAAGACAAGGCCGCCTTTTGTACTTCGATTCTTCGATGTACTAGAAATGTTTAATAAATAAATCAAAGTTTATGGTTTCTTTTTATTGTCTTACATTGCTAGCCATTGCTAGTTCATCTTGAAAATAGTTTGGGACAATAGCGTTTCAAGCCTTTTGACAAACACATGACGTAGATTCATACCTACGACTGTAGAGTCACCAGTTGATTCAACCTGACACGATGACAAAGCTAGTTAAAGGACTCAAGGCTCAGATGCTTAAAACAGGTGGACCTACCCAACGGTTTCAAACGTCTGAGCCTCTCCACTAAGAAAGAGTGCGACTGCGATAAGGCACCAAAGAACATGTGCTACACACAAAGCGTGAACCGGACTTCGCGCACTTGTTGTATGAGGTATGTGTCTGGTACTATTTTGTAATATCCAATGTTGAAAGCTCAATTGGTCGATAGTGTCAGGGTATAAGGAAACACATGATCGACGAACATTGTCCATGACGCTATTGGTTGAAGTTTAATCAATAGCTTCTTTTACAAATAGGTTTGGATGAATGGAGGCGATTAGTAGCGTTTCAAGATATATTCTTTAACATGGGTCTCGATCTATTACATTCTTTTTCTATCTTTATTTCAATAACCATTTGGTACAAACTCCAATGAACGTGAAGGACTACCAATTTTAGCACTCGGGAAAACATTTGGTTCTTGAAAACTAAACCTTATTTCGTTTGTTATAATCACAGATCGCGAATCACGTTGGAATAGGAAATGTAATGGGAGTAGTTTATTGTATTGAGCAAGACAGGACGCGGGTGTCATAAATTTGATGGGGTAACTTAAGCAGGGCGTAAGAGCTGCACATTTCGTAAACTCTCTTCCCGTAACTTAAATATATTATAACAATAATACTGATTTAATAATAATTTTTTGGGAGATCACAAATAGACACATTTGTATCAATTAACGACAAAATTATACAAACCGCTTTGACAATCATTTTAAATTAATAGATTAAACTGACAATTCTTGCAAGTTACAGCATTTTTTGCAGATAAATTAAGTCATGTGATATTGTGTTCAAAAGTTGTTTATTTTTGACTTATACAAGACTAACTACCCCAATATCAAACCGCCTAACAGACAATGAACTTGATCTGATAACTGTGAAACATGACTCAATTCTGGAGCTGGATCTTCCCACTTGAACATCCGCATGATCCCCTCGAGGATGTAAGGAAACTTACACGTATATTTAAATCTTCAACTAAGGGTTTCTATAAAACATATTCCTAAAGAATTTCTAAATCTAATGATACCCATACGATTTGTGTATATGGTTCTTAGAACTTAGGCACAGGCTGAGTTTAGCCGGCAGGTCACGTGGTCAGGCCGCTCTGGCCGCGTGGAGTCCGACATAACCTCCATGACACTTGCCGTTGCGGGGGTACCCTGAGCACGTTTCGTGCTCCGGGTGAGGATTCTCAAACTCTCTCTCCTGAGGAGAAAAATCATCATTACAGTTCATACACGTCCCTAAGGAGAGGCATGAGCCTACCCTAACACTGATAAAATAAATGCCTTAGTCGACAATACTGTAGTGCAATTCTCGTATTTTTTTACAATCGCAATTTAGTTGAAGTTTAGCAATCGCTCGATCTTAGTCCCACCCAAAATCGGTATTCACGTATCACATTTCCGAACAAAACCAAAACTAAATTGAAACTAAAACTTAATTTCCGCGAACTTTAGATTGCGAGGTGGGAATGTTGCCAACTGAATCAAGACAAAATCCACTGAATTTAAAAAAATAAATATATCGAAAAATAAACGATACTATTAGATTTTAGAGTATAAAATCATTATTTAATTGGCATAAAAGTCCAAAGATGTATAAATATTTAATGACAACTGCATTTCAATCGTGGAATTTGACGTTTGGTAGCTCAACCTCGATCGACAGGTTTATCTAAACTTTAGTAGAATACCGATTCTGTTGCGGTTAGAGTGCAGTTTAACTTCGATAAAATAGGAGAATACAGTGTAACGATTATGATTTAGCGCTACGTTTGGATCGAGCTAGTTCAAGTCCGATCAAAGTTCGATTGAAAGACGTGAATACAAAAACGTGTTTTTAGACTAAATCGTTGCTAACTCGCTGCGACTTTATTTAGGAGAATTGCACTACTGGCCTTAGTGTGGATTGGTTGATTACATACATCTTTAAATTATATTAATGTTAAGTACGAAGGTTGCCTCATGATGTTTTATTCCATAGTTTATTTTCCTCAAGAGAGGAAGGCTGAGAACCCTCACCAGGAGCACGAAACGTGCTCAGGATACCCCCGCAACGGCAAGTGATACGGAGGTTGTGTTGGACTCCACACGACCGGAGCGGTCCGATCACGTGACCAACCAACTAAACTCAGCCAGAGCCTTGGCCATAAGGGCCCTACGCCTTGAATGAAACCAAAGCAGTGTCAAATTAATGAACGTTCAGATTAATAATTCGATAAACGAATATCACATTGGTTGTGGATCGTCTCCGGATCCCAGAATCATCCGATTCGTAAATCAATTCCGACCATACAGCGCCAACGACGAATTTATCACGCCTCTACGCTATTTGCACACGTCTAGTTGCAATAACAGCGAATGGGTTAGAGTAAAAACGCCGCTCACCCTACCTACGCAGGTGTACCAAACATGACTGACAAACGAGTCAGGCCTACGCCGGCGTGCTCCATGAGTTAGTACCCGGAACGACTACGCTTAATATATGAGATCGCGGCAAATTAATTAGTTCCCGTATACTTGTAAGTAAGTATTCAGATATCTAACGCTATCTATGTTTTGATTAACATTCACAAAATAGTCGCAAAATTGTCTTAACAGAGGTAGACTTTATACCATAGTCGGCTGCTTACTATGGTACTGCTTACGGCACCTCCGTCTTATCCGCAAAATCGTGGTGTTCCGGCATGAAAAGTAAGATAGATTGGCAAATCTTCGTCTGCTTACTGTTATATATTTGTATTGTTCAGAATAGTGATGGCCCATTCTCCCTTTCAGCATCTTTGCTGTGCCTCTGTATTAACAAGCCCAGTTATTTCAGTTCAACTCCAAGCGCGAGCCCGGTGACACTTACCCACTCTTCTTTCTCGTCAAGTTGCTAGATATAAAACTTTTCACAGTATAATTGTTTTGTGTAATAAACATTCCAGATTGAAAATATCGGGAAATAAAAGTTATATTTTTTTAATACAAGCTTTTATTAAACGCGCTAAAAAGAACAAACTAAACTCATACATATGAAAGCTTGTCGCGAGATTTACTTACTTATAGAATACTTTTAACAACAAGCTTTTATATGTAAAAGTTTATTTTGTTCTTTTTAGCGCATTTAATAAAAACTTGTATCAAAAAAAGTTTTCTTTTACTTTTAATTTATTTTCCGACTAAAAAACCAAGTTTAGCAAACCCTTTCATTTGATACCCATATTATAGGGGTGCATTAAAAATAATTGATCCGCCATTTTGGTAATGCCGCCATGTTGGATTTAGAATGGCATCACACACATAACCATGCATTGTCATCCGACTTACACGTGCATGCAAAATTTCAACTCAATCGGAGACCGGGAAGTGGGTCAAATTAAGATTCCAAAATTTTCTTACATAGTTACAAGTGAAGCTAATATAAAAGCTTGTAAAAACCCATAACAGTACGATTAGTTTTTCGATTAACTTATATTAGCGTGGCGTATATCTTAAAATAAGTAAATAATAATCACTCACACCAATTAGTCTATCCCAAACTTAACTGTAAAAGGCTTGATTATGGGATCTAGGGTAAGGGATGGAAGACTCAGATACTCACCGGGCGACTCAGATACTCACCGGGCACGGCTGCTTCGGTGAGTATCTGTGTCGAATAGGACGGGAGGGATCGACACATTGTCACCACTGCGCATCCGACCTTGACTCGGCCCAGCACACGCTGGTGGAGTGCCCCGCGTGGGCCTCCGAGCGCCGAGTCTTAGTCGCAGAGATCGGGCGAGATCTGTCTCCGCCGGCATTGATTGCGGCAATGCTGGCGGACGAGGGAGGTTGGAGGGCTGTGGCCTCCTTCTGTGAAGCAGTGATGCTCCAGAAGCCGCCGAGCGGGGCCGCGAGCGGGGTCGGGAGATGGCCGATCCCGCTCGAAAAAGGCGGCGCCGGGCTCGGTAGCACAGCTACGGCGCCGCCGCGGGTCGCCGGCGGGCGCGAGGAAGTTGCGACTGCTACGGCGACCCGGGATGGACCACGCCCCTTCCGTGGCCGGGGGGCGTCGTCGGTGGAGGAGACCGGGGGAGGTAGTAGCCTCCCCCGAGGAGGGCTCCCCTCTAGGCAGGGGAGCGGAGGCTGGGGGTTCCCGGAAGTGGCTTTATGTTCCCGAGGGCTCCCTACACGCCTGAGGAAGGCCATCCCTAAGGTTTTTAGTGGGTAGGCCTCCCCCTGAAGAGAGCCCCACATAACCGCCGGCTCGCCACAGCCGGGGTATGCAATTTAATGCATTTTCCTCAGGGGAACAAAAAAGAAAATAAAAAAAAAAAAATATATTATAAAGAGGAAAGATTTGTATTTTTGTATGTAACGAATAAACTCAAAAAGTACTGGACCGATTTCAATAATTCATTTTTCATTAGAAAACTTCATTATCACTGAGTAACATAGGCTATATTTAGTACTAGATCTTTAAAACTACGCAACGGATTTTGATGCAGTTTTGATCTATTTTTCTAATAGATAGAGTGATTCTTAATGAAGCTTTATATGTATAATACATGCATAATATAGTAGAGAAACACTGATAAACTTCGAGGTTTCTAATGTGATGTCGTAAATAAGCACGTTTTTTTGCGCTTATATTGCAAAAATGCTGGCTGAACCCTACGAGATAGACCAAAATAATGTACTACAGTATTGTCCACGTTAAAAAGTTCAACATAAAAGTCCGCAATGGTATATGTCTATCTCTTAGGGATAACCCACCATAACCATTTATTATCCTTTACTAAAAATGGTTATTTACGAAGTGATTTTAAACAATCAGCATTAATCCTTATCCAATAAAGTACCTTAAATAATTTGTGCATTGACGAGTATTAAACATCAATATGCTTTTTACAGCATGTAGTTTAAATCAATATTTCCGAAAGATATTACAAATTTAAAATGCAGGGACGTAGATAAGCATTGCACCCGCCCCGGCTGCGAAGGGCGGGTCGCTAGTATATAATATAAGTAAGTCAACTGGACTGCTGCCGCCATCTAGAGTTAGATAGACGAACTAACGCCTCATTATACGTTGCTTTCACTATCCGTTGAGTACACGCATTGTATATATGTAATTTCAAGCTGACCCGCGCGCGACGTCAGCGCCACAGCTAGTTTGGCAAGCAATTTGTCACACTATACCTCGCAAGAAATCCTCCTTAGAAACTTGTGGAAGTATCAAGCACCGAAACCCGCGTATCTTTTAGCGCCTTGATAGATCACATTGGCATTAGAGTCTTGCTTCACAGAATAGGTAACGCCAGAATTAAGTTATATAGGGGTCTGTAAGGTTGAAGGGGACGTTACAACTATTATCCCATTGAAGCTGACGGGCCAGCAAGTACATCATTAGGTTCCTCAGCTCGATAGATTGAATTAATGATAGCACCTTGTGTTGCTCATCCTAGTAGGCTAGGATAATACAGGGTAGCACAACAGATCCATAGTGGATCGAAGTGCGAGGATCTCCCACAAATAGATATTTAAGTCCTTTTTTTTTCTATTTCCACTTGTGATAAATAGTGAGCTGCTTATTACATTGCCTTTTAGTAACGTGTACAACCCACAACACGGAGAAAAAAAAAGAAAGAAGAAACCGGCTGGCGAGAAGAGTGTCAATTTCGCTTCATCTTAGGAGGACTCATTGATTGGAATAGTTATTATTGAGGCATTACGGAATGGAACAATATTAGTAAAAAATCTACCGTCACAATCTCCTGGGCCTGTGATTTAAACTCTAGTGACTCCGTACAGAATGAGACTTACACTCAAATCTTCGTCTGAGTTAAAATTTGATTTGAGAATAAGACATAGTATTGTTTTCTTTTTATGTTATATTTCTCGTGTTGTAATCATATCTCAAAGTAAAATGCAAAATTTGAGGATGTATATAATGTAGGTAGAATGTCTACCCATTTTTCATTTAAAAGAGCTCAATTTGGAGAACCTACCGCTGTAGCGTAGCGCAAACTAGTCATGTTCACGAATACCTCCTGATTAATGTGATTTAAGCGCAGCCGCCTAATTAAGCGTAGCTCATTAACCACAAGCCGCTCATTGGCACAGTGAAGATATAGCAGTGAAGCAAGTAAGCAACTGTATTTTATTATTTTTATAAACGAGAGAAAAGCTTGTAGACTCTTTCTAATTGTCTAAGGATGGTATTCTAAAATCAAACTCAAAGTAAAGTCTCCACCTGTTAGAAAGGGAAGTCTTTATTGAGGCCCTATATAGAGTCATCCTTTTCCAACTGCACACAATTTGATTTAGCATCTACATGGACTTCGCTATCATACTGATCAGAGATTTGATTCCCTGTAGAAACTAATGAATTTCAGCTAGGTTTCGGTAAGAACAGACCTCGCAGTTTAATATAGGCATAGATCATCTGTCAAAAATATGTTATTTTGACAGATAAACCTTGGGGGTGACACCTATCAAAATGGACTTCTTAGATTATAAAGACTTTAGTAGAATTTGTAAGTTAGCTAATACAGAGTGACCTAAAAAGGTCGTCATAACTGGTCCTTCTTAAAAACGTTATTATTAGGGTATTGTTATAATGAGAAAGACAAGACGTAAGACAGATAATTAGTTAGTTAAGTCAGTTGAAGTTCGCGATTGCTATTAGCTTATAATAGATGAAGGATATTGCTTGATAATACAATTACAGAGAACGTTTACCCCTCACTTGCAACGTTAGGACACGAACGACCGTCGTGAAAAATGGACAGTAAGGCCGATTTGTAATAAAACATTGTTAATAATCATTTCTGAAGTCACAAAGTGCAAGCAAAACGTCAATCGATAATAGAGTGCGCACGACATGTGCTTTTAATACCATATCAAAGCCGAATCGAATGGAACTCGACTAAATTCCCTTAAGTGCTTTTATCATACTAATTGTTTTGTATACTATGCCCTTATCCAGTTACTTATATAATTCCGGCTCTCTCGTACGCATTGACTTAAAAATATTAGCCAATCAATCACGAAATTAATATGCACGTGTGATATGCCGGCATATTTAGCACGTAAAATTATATGCACAGTACACCATGTGACAAAAATATATTATTTTATATCCATACTAATATTATAAATGAGAAAGTGTGTCTGTCTGTTTGTCCGTCTTTCACGGCAAAACGGAGCGACGAATTGACGTGATTTTTTACGTGGAGATAGTTGAAGGGACGAAGAGTAACATAGGCTATTTTTTATCCCGGAAAAATCGACAGATCCCACGGGAAGCGCAATAAAGGAAAAACGGATAGTCCCACGCGATAAAACCTTCGCGCCTTAAACCGACTTCCGCGCATATGTAGCCGTGGGCAAAAGCTATGACCCTTAACCCTCTATAAACCTAATCCCGAGATCCACTCGGGCGGAGCCGCGGGCAGAAAGCTAGTCACCAATAAACCTTTTTTTATTTTTTAGGGGGGAAAATGCTCCTTATACACCGTGACGCCGCGCTGGCCAGGCGCGGCCGTGTGTGGGGCTCTCCGGCAGAGTGCCGGCCTACCCACTAAAAACCCCCCAGGTTCTCTGGGCCCATGCAGGGCACATGGCGGGGTGCGCTTTCGCGATTCGACCGCCATGTGTCCCGGGGCCGGCTCGACCAGCAGAATGGTCAAGCCACCGCCAAAGGAGGGACTGTCCGAGAACCCCTGGACAGTCCCCCAGACAGAGAGACCCACACCTTAGCGTGCGCGCTTAGCCAGGCGCGCACGCGGCCTCCCGGTAGGGTCATTAGACGGGCAACACCGTCACCAATAAACCTAGCCCAAGTGGGCAGTTTGAGGCTTGTGTTATGGAATAGGGTAATGTAGTAGTTATCAATGTTTCTTAGCATAATTCCCTCTTTTTAACGACCAGAAAACAATACAATATCAACGTAGCGTAGCACTTCTGGACTAATTCACCTCTACAAGATTCGCCTCTAGAGCACTTCTATGAAAGGGATGAAGCAGCTCAGACAATAAATTAGTCAGACACGCAGTCAGAACAGTTGTGCGCACAGAAGCAAACATAGTGTATATTTATCTAAGCATTGCAGTAAATACTCTAATGAAAAAAAGAATAACAATCATTTTTTTATTAGATGATAATACTTAATGATTTTGTATTAAATAAATAATTGTTTCTTGTTATTGTTTTATTTTATGATTTTGGAGAGGAGATAAAAACTTCACAATTTCTTGGCTGTTCTTCTCTAGATGACTGTCTTAATTTCCGAACGGATGTAGAGTACCATTTTTTTCTTCTACATATCTGCGAACAAGGTCATGTAGCTCTCAAGCTCTTTGTTTTCTTAAAATTCATATTGTTTGACGTCAATATATGCATATAAAGAACGGAAAAGATTCCCCTGACTTTCATATATCCTGTAAGTAACCTAAACATTTCTTTTAACGATTATATACGAGTAATTTTTATTCATCGATTAATAAAAATCGAGCACAATTGCAATAAAAAGACCGTTCATTTATCAAATCTATATAGTGTAACTAAATGATGTAACCGGAAATCTCTTTCATTCAAAATCACAAGAAATCTGATTTGATATCTTGTTCGAAGTTACACAATTTCCGCCGTAAATACATACTTGTTATATTTTCATCTTCGAAGCAAAGTAATGTGAAAAGCAACTTATGCTAGAATGGAATATATTATATAAACATTATTTTAATTGTGATAGAAGATAGAGGTCAATGGCAGTTTCTCTTTGTCTGTACATAAGCCTTTTGCGCAAAATTGGGAACCTCACGTAGACCTGCTGTTAATGATATTTATGTAGTTACCGTGAGTTTGCGGTCATTTGCAAATGATATCGACAGCGTAAATTTTTTTACGAGTATGAAAACTTTGTACAGCGCCAGAGGAGAAAATATATATACACACATATAGTGTGTGACTCCGTGTGTGACTCCGTGTTTGACTCCGTGTTTGACTCCGTGTGTGACTCCGTGTGTGACTCAGTATGTGACTCCGTGTATGACTCCGTATGTGATTACGTGTATGACTATGTGTTTATTATAATACATTTTTAGTTTATCTACGAGGGATGATCCAAAAGTAATGAGAATAGGTATATTAAAATAACTATATACTTAAAAATTAAATTTATTTTTCTACATAATCTCCTAACAGTTCGATATACTTAGTCCATCTCTTTTCTAAACCAACAATACCTTTAAAAAAAATTCATTATCTTGACTCTCCCAAAATGCCTCTACAGCGGCCATCACTGCGTCATTATCTTCAAATTTCTTGCCCCGGAGGTGTTCCTTGAGCCGAGGAAACAAATAAAAGTCGCTGGGGGCTAGATCTGGAGAATAGGGTGGGTGCTCCACCAGCTGGAAGCCGGCTTCTTCAATGGCAGCCATTGCAACTTCAGCTTTGTGTGCAGGTGCATTGTCTTGATGAAACAGCACTTTTGCGCGCAGTTTACCCCGTCTTTTTTCCTTGATGGCCTCTCGCAATCTTTTAATTTGTTCAGCATAGTAGGAGCCTGTTATTGTAGCTCCCTTATCAAGGTATTCAACCATAATTATTCCCTCAGCATCCCAGAAAACAGATGCCATAACCTTGCCAGCAGAGCTTGAAACTTTGAATTTCTTTGGTGTCGGTGAGGATGGCCTTTTCCATGTCATTGACTGTTGTTTTGTTTCGGGATCAAAATGATGAATCCACGTTTCATCCATAGTCACAAATCGAGCCAAAAAAAATTCTTGATCAGCCTGGAACATTTCAAGATTGGTCCGGTTAACATTCTCGGGTCCCAACGCGCGGAGACCTTTCTCATGTTCATCTCGGTAGTTAAGATCCTTTGAATGCTACCAAATGAGATGCCTGTGTTCTCAGCTAAATGTCGAATGGTCACTCTTCGGTCTGCCAAAACCAGATTTTCAACTTTTTTGACGTTTTCCTCAGTGAGGGAACAGGATGGGCGGCCTTCGCGGTGTTCGTCTTCCGTGGATGTTCTTCCCATCTTAAACTCCTTGCACCAGCATGCAGTTGTAGAATATGGAGGCGCAGAGTCCCCTAATGTTTCCACCAAGTCTGTATGAATGTCTTTGGTGGACATTTTTTTCAAGCAGAAGTATTTGATGACGCTTCGTACTTCTTGTTTCTCCATTTTGATGTTATCACTCCGACTGCTCGTATTCAAATAAATGTAACTTTTAAAAATGACGTCCTATTTATACCATTTTTTGTCCGGGAACTTGTGCAGGACCAGGGAGAAGAACAAATATTTTTTTCAGAATTTTATTATATTTAGAAATATCCGTTTATCATTACTTTTTGATCACCAATCTTTCAACTTTTTGATCAAGAATTTTAATAATTTCTTTATTTTTTCTTAATTTGAAATTGAGTAATTCTCATATTATTGATAGTTGAAGTGTATTTTATGTTAGTATATTTACAATGAAAGTGGCTTTCATTGATTTTATTTAAATAATTGCAAGCATTTGTACATTTGTCATGGTTGTTAATATATATATACATATTTCTATCAAATATATTTTACATAAAAAATATATCATACACAAGCTTTCAGAATTTACTTTGGGTTAGGCTAATTGATGTAAGTGTAAGAAACATTATTTATTACTAGTATTAAATATAGCCTATGTTACTCAGTGATAATGTAGCTTTCTAATGAAAAAAGAATTATTTAAATCGGTCCAGTACTTTTTGAGTTTATTCGTTACATACAAAAATACAAATCTTTCCTCTTTATAATATTAGTGTAGACTAGATTTAGATATTTCGTTTTTTAACACATTTATATGCTTCACTTAAATAGTAGATTGTTAACCGAGGGTGGAAAGAATCAATTCCCGAGGTATTTAGACTATAGTCTATAGTCCGAGTAGGAATTGATTCTTTTACCCATGTTAAACACTCTACTTTTCACTTCGAATATATGAGGAAAATAAAACATTGTTTGTTTATTTAATCTATTTATTGATAATATATGATAATATCAGTAGACCATCAGTAGGCAGAACACAATTTGCCTCGTCTTTAATTGAATCTGGTGTCAATATTTCGGAATCGCTTGAACTCATTTTTAAAATTATAATCTTAACTAGTTTAAGAGATTATTTGAATTTTTTTAAATTCCGTCACAGATATATATAATAAATTCACATCCCGCCAATTTATGTCGACTGTTTAAATTTTAAATATGGAACTCACCGCGTGTTTGTTGCGGCTTATTCCGCTGGAAGTAGTTTGCGCTAAGTTCACACTGGCTGTTTAGAAACTCACATGGCCGCAGCATTTTTTTTTTATAGTTCACAGCTGACAGTTCGTAGCTGACATTGGTAGTTCTATTTTTAAAGTTCGTTCCGGCCCTTGGGTGGGAAGTAAATTGTATGAGTTTTTCCCTCCCTATGTCGGGGAGCAGCATTTTCTACCCAATAATTAGAGCAAATCAACATAACTTTCCGAGTATGAGAAATGAAAAAGTTCTTTTCATAGCTACTTAGTATTAGGAATCACACTTTTCCATAATATTTGTCCAAAGTTCTTTTCAGAACTACCTCTTTGAACTTGAATAATTTATTTTTTATTATTAACTACATATTTTATATATTAAATAAATTTATATTTCCCGTGCGATGCCGGAACGGGCCGCTTGTCTACACTAATATTATATTATTATATTATATTATATTATTATAAAGAGGAGAGATTTGTATTTTTGTATGCTCCTCCTATATTTATATTTTATTTTCCTCTTTAAAATATTTATGTAGATTATATCATTTACTAATGAACAATACCCACGAGGTAGCGAATCGTTGCACCAACACTGAATCGGTGCCACGACATTGCTACAAATCTCTTTTCAAATATATTTATCGCAATTGGAGAAGAAAAGTTTCACAGCCTCG
Organism: Scirpophaga incertulas; assembly: GCA_036419045.1. NCBI lineage: Eukaryota > Metazoa > Arthropoda > Insecta > Lepidoptera > Crambidae > Scirpophaga > Scirpophaga incertulas. The sequence continues at coordinate 40,681,719 of CM071626.1, read as the reverse complement.
TATAAAACAACCAGAACTCTGACGTTCAGAAACCTATTTCAGATCGCAGTGTGAAATTATATTAGTGTAGAAATAAAAGGAAACTTGCCGTTCCAATATGCAGCCCACAAAAAGAAGAGGCTCTTTTATGGGAAAATGTATAATCTTTTCCAACATAGTACTAAAAATTGTTGGCGATTTGCCTTTTCGCTGATTTAAATCAATAGGCTTGTTGCCTAAATTTCAGTAGTTAGATACTAATATACCTTGATGCCTATTCTATACAAAATAATTATTATTTTTGAAAAAAAATGCTTATTTATAAGAATAATTTTGCATATAATTAAATATTTGACATTAGTCATCAAAAACGCTCATGACTGTCATGGCGTCTTGAATGACGTCACGCCGTGCAAAACACAGCTGTTTTAGTATCGGAATATTCGGTATTGTGAAGTTATTTTAATAAAAAATGGATTCATCGTATTACAAGTACTGCATAGTGCCCCAGTGTACAAGCACAAGTATAAAAACACAAAAAAAAATATTTATATACGTGCCAAACAATCAGCAGATACGTAAAAAGTGGCTGACACTCGCGAGAAGGAATGATGCCCATTCTTTTTCGCACTTCCACAAGACACTTGGGAATGACATTTTGACTTTGACGTTTCGCACGGCGTGACGTAACACTTTTTAATTGGTGTTTGCTGTCACGTGACTTATGGCTTATTTTGTGCAATTTTATTTTATAAAAATATAAATAATCAAAAGTTATTATTTTATAAATCTTTGTTTTTTCATAATTAAATGATCATCTTAATAGTTATGCAACCTAATGCATCAGATTTGTTCATAGTGGATACAAGCCTATTGTCAATAATACTCCTATTAAAAAAAGTTAATTATACTGTTAAGGATTATTTAAATGATTACAATGCAATAGTTACATTGCCATATTTTGACTATAGTGAATAACACAGTGAAACTATATCTTGTAAGGAAAGTTGGGTGCAAAATATTTTTTGCAAATGCCAATATACAACTCTGTGGAAATACGGGGAGTAGTTTTCTTCCTGTTCTTTCCACAACGAATTCTCTGTTCTTAATGTTCTGTTTTTAATCTCCTTTAATACATCGAGCTTTTTGTGTCTCTGCATCACCTGAAGGTTGCCTTGTAGAATGCCATTTTTTTTTGTTTGTTGCTGTTGTTACTTGATCCGGATGCTGTTGATATTACACATACAGCCACGCAGGCTGCTATAGCCAGAGTACATTTGGTCAGGAGTTGAAAAGATGAATAGACAAAAGACTTGGAAGGTTAAATTTTTACCTGCTCTTACTTTTTTTTACATATTAACATTACATTTGACGATCTTCCTACTCGAATGGTTAGTATACCGGTTTCAAGGTGTTGGCAGATAAATGCATCTATGCCTTATAGTTGTAAATATATCTATATTTCTATCAAAAATATTTGTATAAGGCCCGTATCGTAGAATGCGATTCAAAACGTAAATAAATAAAAAGACCTCATTAGTCAAATGGTTAGCACACCGGATTCAAAGTGTCTCTGTCAATCATCTCTAGTTCGGGTTCGTCTCCAGGGGGCGAGCCGGGGTTTACAGATTTACAGATATACTTCTTAGTCGTAGTTCTTAATATATATGTATCTTTATCAAACATTATATATATATGTATGTCTATCCTATACTCTAGATCTCATTACACAAGCCTTACACAGCTTTCTTTGAGCTAGGCTAATTGGTCTGAATATTATATATATTAAAATATTTTATTTTTACAATTAAAAAATACATAATTTGACACTTTGTTTTATCCAGTGGATTTATTGGAACAATTTGCCAAATCAGACATGAACTCCAATCATAAATGTATAAAACAAACAATTTATTCAGACGCGTACCTAATCCGGCACTTTGTAAAAAGCTTTTCATAAGTATTCGAAACTCAAGCTCATATTCTGGGAAATTTCAATATCCGTTTGTTTTCTTAATTATTGCCTTAGATATTTAAAAAAAAGCGCTGGATGTTACTTTAGTTATTTGTTATAGATTCGTACACAAATATCTCTAATATGCTTATTACTTACGTATATATTATACTAGCGACCCGCCCCGGCTTCGCACGGGTGCAATGCTTATGTAAATATACCTACTACAAAATTTCCTTATACACAAAAAAACGTGCTTATTTACGACATCACATTAGAAACCTTTAAATTTATCAGTGTTTCTCTACTATATTATGCATTTATTATACATACAAACCTTCCTTAAGAATCACTCTATCTATTAAAAAAAACCGCGTCAAAATCCGTTGCGTAGTTTTAAAGATCTAAGCATACATACGGACATACAGCGAAAGCGACTTTGTTTTATACTATGTATTGATATCCCAACTAATATTATAAATGCGAAAGTAACTCTGTATGTCTGTCTGTTACGCTTTCCCGCTTAAACCTCGCAACCGATTTTGATGAAATTTGGTACAGACAATCTTTAGACCCTGAGCCAGAATAAAGAATACTTATTATTTCGAAAAAAAGGGATGAAGGGGTTGAAGGTTTGTATGGGATTTCTTAATTTTAAAAGATAAAGCCATGAAACTTTGTATTTAAGCACTCGATAAGAAATTATTAAACTATTGTTCTAGCATTTTTGAAATTGCGTCCAGATAGGCGGTGAAATAAGGGTTGGAAGTTAGTATGCAAGTTCGTCAAATATCACGTCATAAGTAACAAAAAATCGTTTGTTCTATCATTTTGAATTTTTTACCAGTGTGGGGCTGAAATAGGGGTTGAATTGCAGATAAGACCATGAATCTTGGTATGTAGGTCTCATAGTTCACAAAAACTAATTTAACGCGGGCGAAGCCGGCGGCGGAAGCTAGTATTTATATAAAAAAGCAATACTGAATAATAAATCAATTATTACCAAAAATGCCCCTTCCGGGAACCCCCAGCCTCCGCTCCCCTATCTAGAGGGGAACCCTCCTCGGGGGAGGCTACTGCCTCCCCCGGTCTCCTCCACCGACGACGGCCCCCGGCCACGGAAGGGGCGTGGTCCATCCCGGGTCGCCGTAGCAGTCGCGACTTCCTCGCGCCCGCCGACAACCCGCGGCGGTGCCGCAGCTGTGCTACCGAGCCCGGCGCCGCCTTCTTCGAGCGGGATCGGCCATCTCCCGACCCCGCTCGGCGGCCTCCTTCTGTAGTATCACTGCTTCACAGAAGGAGGCCACAGCCCTCCAACCTCCCTCGTCCACCAGCATTGCCGCAATCAATGCCGGCGGAGACAGATCTCGCCCGATCTCTGCGACCAAGACTCGGCGCTCGGAGGCCCACGCGGGGCACTCCGCCAGCGTGTGCTGGGCCGAGTCGAGGTCGGACACCAATTAGCCTAGCCCAAAGTAAACTCTATAAGGCTTGTGTTGTGGAATCTAGGGTAACGGACAGACATACATATTTTATACATATGTAAATAAATTTGGTAGAAATGTATTATAACAACCATGAGTAAGGTACAAATGCTCGCATTCATCGCGCAAAAATCGGCCTCCACCGGGACTCGAACCCGGGGACCTCAGAGATGGCGACACCTTGAAACCGGTACTCCAACCACTCGACTACGGAAAGCTAGTAATAATATGCAATAATCAAGATCCGAAAACAATCTGTCAACACCATCTCTTGCCATTTAAATGCAGGTCAACGTAACAGTCCAAATGGTCACAAACAATTACCGAAATAAATTTTAATTTAACACACCCCTGGCTTTATTAACTAATTAATCAAGGCAAGAGTCGCCGGAGAAATTGTGATTTATAATGGCGAACGCACAAATCATCACGAGCTTTGTGCTTGGATTAGCACAATTAAAAATTGAACAATTGAGCTAAGCTGGGGGGCGAGGCTACGTGCTTAACGTACTTAGTACCTCATCGAACATGATTCACGATACTATATAATTAATAATAATAATAATAATCCTTTCCTAATATTTAAACGTGATAGTTAGTAGGGATGGACATTTGTCACTCTGTAGCTACGCCGTAGCACACAACACTATTATAGACTAGCTGACCCGTGCCCACTTCGTTGGGCGTAATATTAATCCCAACTAATATTATAAATGCGAAAGTGTGTTTGTTTGTTTATTTGTTTGTTTGTTTGTTTGTTTGTTACCTCTTCACGCTTAAACTACTGGACCGATTTCAAAAATTCTTTGGAAAGCTACATTCTCCCCGAGTAACATAGGCTACTTTTTATCCCGGAAAAATCGACAGATCCCACGGGATGCGCAATAAAGGCTTCGTTAAAAAACTACTGCACAGATTTTTATGCGGTTTTCATCAATAGATAGAGTGATTCTTGAGGAGTTTTGCGGCATTTTTTATCTCGGAAAAACGGATAGTCCCACGGGAAGCGCGATAAAATCTTCGCACCATAAACCGACTTCCGCGTATATGTAGCCGTGGGCAAAAGCTATGACCCTTAACCCTCTATACACCCAATCCCGAAATCCACGCGGGCGAAGCCGCGGGCAGAAAGCTAGTAATCTATATTTTTAGTACAGAGTGTTATGTTTTAATTTCTAATTGCAATATAAAAAAACTACTTTTTGTAACTTAAATATAAAAGTTAGACATATGCTGTCGTTGACTTTTTTGTAGGCATTTTCAAGCTCCACATCTTTTCTCTAGAACTCAAAAATATATCTTTCATAGTTAAGGTAGCGTTCGTAAGAAACGCTTTCATTCGACCGTTTTTTCTCCGATTCACTTTGCAAAACGGGCTACCACATAAAAGCCTTTTTATTTTTCGGTTTTTTATATAACCTATGACACTCAGCAATAATGTGGCTTTCTATTGGTGAAAGAATTTTTAAAATCGGTTGAGTAGATCTTGAGATTACCCCTTACAATTTAACAAATATACAAACACACAAACTTTACTTCTTTATAATATTAGTATAGATTAATCAAGGCAAGAGTCGCCGGAGAAATTGTGATTTATAATGGCGAACGCACAAATCATCACGAGCTTTGTGCTTGGATTAGCACAATTAAAAATTGAACAATTGAGCTAAGCTGGGGGGCGAGGCTACGTGCTTAACGTACTTAGTACCTCATCCAACATGATTCACGATACTATATAATTAATAATAATAATAATCCTTTCCTAATATTTAAACGTGATAGTTAGTAGGGATGGACATTTGTCACTCTGTAGCTACCCCGTAGCACACAAACACTTTATTCTAGAAATCTAAATATAACCATATAAATATCTATAGAAATTTAAATATAACCATAAAAACTCTTTCACGTAAAACTACTAAATGAATTTTAATAAAACTTTACAATAATATATATATCAGTGTAACATATAGGCTACCATTCATAAAGATATACATTAAGGTCCTTTGTCCCCTAGCTGGAACAGAGGGGGTTCACAGCGAGTCTCCATTCCGCACGGTCGTGAGCTTCGCATTTGATTTCGCTCCATGTTTTTCAATCGCTATTCTTGAAATAATAAGAACTCCTTTAATATATTTTAAATTGGATTCTTATTATAAATATAGTCGTTTGATGCTATAATCGTTAAGAAGGTTGATGTTGCCGAATATCATTCGTACGGATTCCTGGAAGTCGATATTTTTTCAGAAAGCATTATTATTTTTTACAAAATCAAAGAAATATTTTCTTGACTCTTTCGATTTCAGGAAGTATGTAGTGTAACGAGAAAATAAAAGCACTTCAATTCCAAACATTTAGAATATCTTGTATTTAGCATAAAAAATGTGAATCACTTTGTTAAAACTAAGTAAGTAGCTAACTGACTAAACATTCATCGCATCAATCAACAAGGCGATAACACAGTATTTACATACAAACAAATATTGTTTGTTTATCCATACATAGCTTCACATTCATGTCTGGAATCGTGTTTAAACGATGTACGATCAGCAGTTCAACTACGAAAACAGCTTTTATTGTGTAGGTAATAAAGACGCGGTATCAAGATTGACATGAACAGTATGTCTTGTAGCCGTGTGTACATTTTATTGCCTTTATTTATATTTATGTCTGGTAAGTAAAGCAAGTTTACGTTATATCGTCATGCTGTCATATACTCATATCATGAACATTTTTCAATATTATTTATTGTTTGCGCCATTCATCACATAACATGCCAAATTCTACCTACAAAAAATGTAGTTCAACAAGAAGTAACATTTATTATAAATACACTGATCTTCAGGACGTCACTGAGACATCAGTAAAAAAAATTAAATAAATCACAGAAACGTAGTTTTTATAATTTAATAACTAATCGACTATTTTACGACTATACTTGTACAACTTTCCATTTAGACAAATTTCTTGATTAACATATATGACAAATACCCTATAAGTTTTGTTTCCCTTGCCAATAATTTAAAGAAAAAGGTAAAATGGCCGATTCATCAGAATTCGTTGGATAGAAGATAGATATTTAGTTTCACGATACTGCAGTCACGAGTACTAAATATTAATATCAGCTTGACACTTCTGCGTGCGTTGCGTTCCTGAAAAAACGGGGGCTTGATAGACGGAGAAACAAAGAGCAAAGTAGGCCTAACCTATAAATGTCCCTTTTTTTGAACAAACAGTAGACCCCAAAAATGATATTGTGCCACCTTTAGCAAGCCCGCTATCAGTTGGCTGCCTTGGACTCAGTAGAAAGGCGAGCTAGAAAACTCATCGACGACGAAACACTTATAAACTCACGTCTCCAGAGTCTAGAACACCGTCGAAGAGTTGCTTGCCTTTCGGTTTTCTATAGGTTGCATTACGGAGAGTGTGCGTTGGAATTACATGCATTAATTCCACCCGCTCCTTTCCACCACCAGTCAACCAGACGTAGGCTTAACTACCATCCTTACGTGGTAGACTATCCTCGCACACGTACAAAACGGTTCCAGTCTTCGTTTTTAATACGAACAGCTAAGATGTGGAACTCTTTGCCGACGTCTGTGTTCCCGGAACATTATAATCTTACGATCTTCAAGTCACGAGTGAATAGGCATTTGCTAGGTAAGCGTGTTCCATCCTCCGTCCTCATCGTCACTTACCATCAGGTGAGATTGTGGACAAACGCAAGCCTATTTTAAATAAAAAAAATAAAGTAATAAAAGTACGTGATTTTAGTATTTGTAAAAATAGGAAAAATGTTTTCGATTTTCTCTATTTATTTTACATTTATAATGCTCTATTCATTTAAAATTAATAATGGTTATTATCAAAATGTTCGAGGGTTGCGTCCGCTGAAGTTATTAAAGTCTCCATATTATTTAATCATGGAAAAAGTTGCTCTAAATTGTTCCATGTTTATTGTTGTTACTTTCCTCACTGCAAGCAGCACGGCGATGCTCTGTGTGAATTCTTTGAGGGTATATCGAGTGATAGAATCACTGCGCCTGATGATTCCGTGGTGATTCTGGGTGATTTTAACATCTCTCTTGCAGTTGATAATAATAATGATTCAATGCATCTCTTGAACTACAATGATAGTGGTGAGCTCAATAAGGTTTTGCATAACTTCTTAAATTTCAATGATGTTAATTAATAAAAATAATACAAATCTATATTTAATTGTAACAACCGGCTACTTGATCTGATTTTGAGCAACAGTAAGTGTTCTATTAGTCGCTGTGAGTCACCATTGGTGCCGGAAGACGTTTACCCTGCTTTAATAATAAATTTGAGCACGAAGATCTATATGGTTCAGTCGCCTTCTCGTATTGTTAAATTATTTAGCGTTGCGGATTATGATGCTATTAATGAACAATTGGCTAAAATTAATTGGCACTCCCAATTTGATGGTAGGGATGTTGAGGAAAGCGTCGATGTTTTTTATCGTATTCTAAATGGTGTTATTGATGGTTGTGTGCCTAATAATAAGCATGTGAGTGAAAAAAGATCATATCCGCGCTGGTGTTCCAAAGCTCTCATAAAGGTTATTTCTGAAAAGAAAAAAAATCCTAAAAAGTGGAAAATATACAAAAGGCAGAGTGATTATGGTTCTTTTCGTTTGCTTAGAAATCGACAAAAACGCTTACAGTTACAGTGCTATCATAATTCCATTCAGGAATCTGAAAAGAAAATTAAGTCTAACACCAAACACTTCTGGTCTTCTGTTTAGTCGAAAAAGTCCACAAATGTTATTCCGGATACTATGTTTTATAATGATAAAATTGCTACAGATGGCAACGAAATCAGTAAATTGTTTAATGATTTTTTCCAATCCGTCTTTGATGCTGACTTGCATGGTTCGGCCAATGACGGCGTAGCAAAAGATTTAAACAACATAGTAATAGCTTCTATTGATATTTCAAAAAATATTGTTGAAAGATATTTAAAGAGCCTTGATGTTGGTACAGTATGGAACCCTCAGTATAAGAAATACAAAAATCAAATTGAGCGAATTCAGAATAAGTTCGTAAAGTTCCTCACTTCCAAACATTATAATAATTGTACGCTTCCTACTTTGATATCGTTGGAAAGTCGACGTATGGAAAGCGATTTATTATTCTTATTTAAATTAATAAACAATTATTTGGATTCTCCAATTTTGCTAAGTCAAATTTCATTTAGATGCCCTCGACTAAATTCTAGGAGTATGTCGCTGTTTCACCTCCCACTTTGACGAACAAATTATTGTAAGAACACTGTTTTCGATCGCGCATGTTCTTTATATAACAATAATTTTGAAGCTGTTTTTGTTAAACATTAATAAGTTTAAGAGCAGTATTCGTGCCATTATCCGTGACCTATAGCGCTCCATGTATGTTGTTTTGAATACGATTTTTTATTTTTAGCGATCTACTTTAAACATGTATTAAGTAGTAATTAAGTAGAAACTTCACTGGTATATGAAAATTAATTTTATGTATAGTCCTTAAGTATAATATTTACTGTTTGTTTCCCCAATATAAATAAATAAAAGTCTATAAAAGATGATGTTTGGCAAATTTCGAATAACTCATTCTGACATCTTTAACCCACAATCTAACAAAACCAAACAGATTTATAAAGCCTATACCAACTATTTATTTTAATGCATTAACACCTAAACGAAGCGTCGCGCATGTCACATGTATTATAAACTCTTGAAGCTACATCAAGATATGAGCGAATAGCGATAAATATAAAATCCATACTCCGCGTAACGTGACCACCGAAACACGATACTCGTATGACTAAGCGATTAATCACTTTGAACTGTCAAAATACAAAGCTACGGTTGCTCATGCTACGGGGGCAAGAATGTGTTTGGTTGTAGCTTAAAATAGCTGAGATAACATGTGATTAAGATAAATGGACAAGAAAAAATGTTCACCGATGCCCTTCAATTAAGGTATTATTTTATTAGTATGTGAATTTTTCTGAATACATCTATTGTTTTTTGTTCGATATATTATAAGGACAATGTAGATAACGCATATGCATAGAATTATAGTATATACAGGAATAGTCATCTTTATATATGTGGGATCGGAACGCAGTGTCATGAAAGAGAACGAGTGCTAGGTTAGAGTGAGAGGCATGAATGAATGACAGGTGAGAATGGAAGCAGGGCAAGATGGCGATTTTCGGTTGGGTGAAGATCGCGGGAAGGCGCTGGACGCTTGCAGCGCAAGACCGATCTGTGTGGAGATCCTTGGGGGAGGCCTATGTCCAACAGTGGGCGTCTATTGGTTGAAATGAGTATGATGTACGAGTGCGGTCGGTTGATTTTATTTTTAAAGAGTTATTTTTTTGGTATTTCAAAGTCTGTGTAGCAATTAAACAAATACAAAGATCATTCTCCTCTTTATTTCACACACGATCTCCCGCATATATATAAATCTTTTGTACGTGTGTTAGTCATTGAACTCCTCCTAAACGGCTGGACCGATTTTTTGTGTGTATTCCAGGGGATTTGAGGATGGCTTATATTCACAATACGGTCATCTAGATATTGTTTTTTTAGCAAAATTATTTATTTAAAAACATTTCAGACAACATGACATTTGAGACATTTAACAGGACAACGTCTGTCGGGTCAGCTAGTATGGTATAAATTAATATCTGAATACGACGATTCTAAGGATATTGATTAGCTTCGTAAACATATTCCAAATTAATAGAATATAGTCTTAATGTCTATTTGTCTGTGATTGAGTTTAACCTGACCAAGCAAACCATTGCACTATAAAAATATCTACAATTACTAAAGTAGATGATACTGTTTAAATGGCCAAGTGGATTTCGGGACCCAGGTCAAAATTTTGGATATGTTGTTCTGGTTCCTGGTCGAGCTGAGCAAAAAAGTTAACGACTCATTTTCCCGCTAGGGGGCTCTGAAGTCTTAATTAGGAAATCGTGGTTTTGTTTTGTGTAAGTGTAAGAAATATGTTTTGTAATTATTTCTTAGTGATATATTTGTGAGTGTGTGTCCCTATATAACAATATATGTATATAGAAGATAGATTATTACCTGTTTTTAAATAAACAATAGGGGCTTACTTTATGAAAGAGTCAGAAAATTTTATCTACCTTGTGAATTGTAAGTGTTATTTACGCAAAAACTTGTTTTTATTTCACCTGTTGAATATTAGAAAATTGCGACTAAGTTTGGAAAATTTGAAAATTAGTGATGTTGCTAATTACTTTTCATGGCATACTGAGATGTTTTTAAAAATTGGAAGAACATGATCACTTTGTTTTTTTTATTAATTAAAATCGAAAGTTGACGTTCAAGCTTATTTTTTGAGTAGAAAATTCTTTACGGGTCTATAAAAAAAAACTAAATGTTGCTGGCGTGTATGTGTAATTTCAAAAGAAGTGTACAACATTACAAATTAAATATCAAGAACAAAATTTAGTAAAACCTAACAACTCTTTTTTTATTAAATTTTAAATGTTGACTTTTGTAAATTTTCACACAAAACCATTTAAAATCAGTATAAAAAAATCCGGTTGGGCAAGATTTTTTTATTGGGTTCTAAGAGGTAGCCAAAGTAGCCTCCAACCATTGAATTCAATTTGGCACACGATGCTCCAAATAGCCTGTATATTGTTATTTATAGTTATAGTACGACGCTATTTAAAAGCATGAAAAATCGCTTTCCTCTTATGCCTCGCGCCATACGCACAAGTGCTCGTGGGAACGCATAAGCCGAAGTTAGAGTGTTGGAGTTAATAATACATAAATTAATTTCAGGTTGTCGCAACAACTAGCGACATGTCGGTTAACTTTAATGAAACGTCGCACATCTGACGCGATAAGCGGGAGTATGCTTGGAGGTGCTATCTCTAATAAATTACTCCGATTGCTATCAGAATGCTTCAAAGTATCGATATCATAAATAATTATATAAATATTATAAAACTCATGCTTAGTCCGAGATATTTTTTTGAAATGTACTATGTAGTTCCATTGTCTTCACAATGTTTAAAGAAAACAAAAACAAAACACACCCGTCTGCACGGTACAGGCGCCATGTGTGACACATTAATTTGTATGCCGACTCTCATTTTTCATTGCTTTAAACTAATAGATTTATTAATTAGAATACCAAAAAAATGTAACTCGGAGACGCAAGGAAGTAGTATAAAAAAATTAAGAAACAACAAGAAACATGACGCCGCCGTTGGCGTTTACGTCAAAATGACATGTTATCGAAAAAGTTCCATTAACAAAATTACTTGCAGCGCACATTTTTTGAACTGAAATGTGCACTTTACAAGTCAAGCTATGCAAAACTCTTTGGTGAAATAAACTATTTTCTACCCAGAAAGCGATACCAAATAACAATAATAGGAAAAAGGTAATAATAAAAAATGGCGGTATTACATTTTAATTAATTGGTATGATACGTAACTCGTATACAACTTGTTGCAATATCGTACAAAACTTTTTGTTAGAAATATAACATATATTTACATATACATATTTATCTCCGATAAATAAATCCGATACATACCAAACACATACTTGTTTCAGTTTGAATAATACAGTTAATTGCACCCGTGCTTCATTTTTGGGTGACAGCTGATAATCGGGGTTCCTATCATCAAACAATGACACAACGAGCCTTCGTGCTGCTGCATGTCCATAATCACTGAAAATTTGATGTCTCTTCTTTCTAATATGTACTCCATGCAATATGTGTGTTGTAGTAAATAAACTTATTATCTATCTATAAGGAAAAGTAAACGATATTCTATCTATTTAACTCTTGACAAAATTAACAGTTTTATGTCATGCGCCTATACTACCGTCCTGTCTATCGCCTTAGCTTTTTAATAAATATCATTCTCATAAAATTGTTAACGCCGTTGCTGTGACAGACACTTGTTATTATTTAAAACGTGTCATATCTTTCAATCAGGTGCTGAACTTCATCTGGCACAGATTTTTACGAATAGCATTGAAGAAAAGGCAATGACGACAAATGACTTAAAAACTAAAATAGAAAGTACATGACAAAATAATAGGTTTAAGAACACAAATAGAAGGTTCTGAGGCTGCAATTCTATATCATTTATATATGCTATATCATTTTCTTCTGGTGGTATCTGACGATAATTCCGACAAAATAAAGATGTAACATGTATCGTTCGATATAAATAATTAAAGCAAGCTTTGGTTGTATAATAAAAAAGATAATAAGAAAAACGGTCAAATATGAGTCGTATAAACGGAAAAGTAAATTCTGATGCAACTATACAGTATAATTGCAAATATATACAACATATACTGTTTTCGGATATGTAAACTTAATTCCCTTAATATTTTCCTTGTTTCGATTCCCTTGCCAGTGTCAGTAAATCGCATTTTTATGATGCAATTACATTTATAGTTACCGAATTAGGTAGGAGACAATTTTTTTTTTCTTCTATACATAATACCAGTTCTCTTTTAGATGAGAAATATTGTAGAAGTAACGACGTATCTGCGATTATTACTTTTAAAGATACTGCGCTCCATAGAAAGTACACTGCAATCGTGACGTCATAATTTACTAAAGTCGCCTAATTAGTACGAGCGTATAAACAAAATTACCAATAACTTTGTTATTTTTACGTTTATAGATATACTTTCTATATTAAATAATGATACATTTAATGTGAGAAAGTGAGAAAGGTATTCGTTTCATTAGAATATTGTAAAAAATAATTGTACATTTTTTAGAAATCTAAAGGCAATCTTAATACAAAATTAAAATGAAATTTCTATATTGACTTACGTTCATGAGATAGAAATTGCTAAACTTTGTTAATTATATAATAAAAATAAGCATATTCAGATGTAGTCATCTAACCTATTTTTTCCCGTTATTTATGACACATGGCAATGCTTTATGTCAGATTCTATGATTCTAGATCAGCGGTAATTACTTTATAGGTTTTGATTCTATTGCGTGTGTCAATTTAATCTTAGAGGATGATGCTAGCAATGAACGACAGTTAACGTTACCTAACTTTAAAAATAAGTTACCACTACATATGAAATAAAAGTGGGATAGAATGCACAGCTGAATCTTATAGTGGCCTATAGTAACATGAATATATTATGTGGTTCCTATTCCTTTTAACTTTATTCCTATTAACTTCAAATGAAATTGAGATGTCGATATTAAATTCGATTCGCACACGCCAATAGCCACCTGCCACATATCTGCACGCTGGCACGTGTACGAGGCGGCATTCGAAGTGCTCCAGTATCGTATGTTTGAAAATTTGCCATAAATAAGTGGTAAGGTCATAATCACGTACGTGGGCTGTAATGTTCTACGTTTTATCGTCTTCTCGAACAGAATATTGGAAGGCGTGCGATCTGAAATCTACTCAAGCTTGTCTCATTTCACTTTGAATGGGCGCGATCAGTAATCTTCGGGAACGTTTTATCTCATTTAACTTTCAACTTTATCATTTTCAACTCGCTTGATGAACAACCTGTATGACGCTAGTTAAGTTTAAGATATTTATATACCACCATTGTAAAGTAACACTTATTTAAATAATAATAATATTGTGCGTAGGGAAGCGACGACCCCATCGCCCGCTGGTCGGGCATTTAATGCCTCTTAACTGCCATAAATGCCACATCAGTCTCCCTCGGGGCAGCTATGGCGACCTATCGGTGAGTTGCGTCACCGAGGGTACCGATGTGCTTCAGGGGGGTGTACGCCACCCGCCTCGGTTTTGCATTAGCCGGACAGAGTGGAGTCGCAAGAGCAGATGCTCGAAGGATGGAAGTGTAATAATGGCATAACGCCGACGGGCGTCTCGATCGGTGTCGCAAACACACCTCTCTACACCCTTAACCGTTCACACCAATGCTGCTCCCTTCGCACCAATATTGGTCTACTTTTTTGGGGGCCCATTTAGTGAGCGGCGAGTCACCACCTTTTTCTTTATTCCCCTGAGGAAAATTCATTAAATTGCACACCGCGGCTGTGGCGAGCCGGCGGTTATATGGGGTTCTCCTCCCCGGAAGGGGGAGGCCTACCCACTAAAACCTCAGGGATGGCCTTCCTCCGGCATGTAGGTAGCCCCCGGGAACGCCAAGCGTCATCCGGGAACCCCCAGCCTCCGCTCCCCCGCCGATACAGGAAAGCCCTCCTCGGGGGAGGCTACAATACCTCCCCCGATCTCCGCCACCGACGACGCCCTCCGGCCACGGAAGGGGCGTGGTCCTTCCCGGGTCGCCGTATCCGCGGGCGCGATTTCCTCGCACCCGCCGGCGACCTGCCATATTGAAATCAATTAGGAGGCTTTGAGAAAGCAGGTGACCGGAGTCCCTTCCATAGTCCGGTTCTCACTACCACAAAAATCGAAATGCAATAGTCCACTATCGTTTTGTTCATAATAATCGTTTTCAATAATAATAATAATAAATAACACTAATTAGCTTAGCCCATAATAAGTTCTTTTTTTATATATAGGATAGGGCAGCAACGAGCAAACGGATCACCTGATGGTAAACGATAACCGTTCTCCATGGACACCCGCAACACCAGAGGAGTCACAGATGCGTTGCCGGCCTTTTGAATGGGAATATGCTCTTTTTTTGAAGGTTTCGATATCGCTTTATTAACGCTATATAAAGTTGTTTTTTTCAATCATATCTATCAACACAGTGTGCGTGTGTGCGTTGGAGCACAGAATACCTCGTTGGAGAATTTAATGTCACTTTCCAAAATTGAATAGTCACAAAATGTTCATTTGAAACTTTTTAGGCAATTAATTATTTTTATTCACAACGCCCTACCACCAGGGTGACGGTTCTGTACAGGAGAATTTTTTGCCCTGACTATAAAATATGTAGAAACAAAAAACTGCCATTTTACAAATCTTTTTGATAGGACGAAGTCTGTCGGGTCCGCTAGTAATACATGAATGTATAAATGAATTCTTACTCTATACGCACTAAACTTCGTATTAATATGGGATATAATTACCTGAAATAAAGGAATATTATTTATTACAGATATCTTATAAATTATAGTTGTTGTGAATTCTGACTTGTGTGAACAGAGATATAATAGAACAATACTAGGCTGAATGTAAAAGGAATGTGTTGGATAATAGCAGCCAGCGAATATACATATAGCGAAATCTATATATGAAACTATGCGTAATAGTCTGTGAATTAAAAGACAAAACCAAAGAATATTGGTTTTAATCAACTTTAAAATTCGTGTGACATTATTAATAAAAGTAATAGGTATATAGTAATAGGACATATAATGACGTTCAAACTAGAACTGCTGAAACTATGGTTTAAGACAAGTCACCTCATTTGTGTTATATACTACATTCACCCTCCCGTTTTCAATCCTTATGTATACATATAATCTTTAAGATAAGCTGGCGCACGTCTTTCTCGGCCAGAACATTGAGGCGCTGTTTCAGAAGAGACAGGCAATATTGGCGAAGAGTCAGAAGGTGATAATGCCTTTCCTTCATTAGACAATACTTCTTGAGGAGATGATGGGCCCGGTAATACATTATCTTCATTAGGGTTTACCAATGGTGGTGATTCATGATCTTCAGTTAAGCTTTCATTTGGGAGAGGTGCTAACTGTCTATTAGATACGGTTGCCTCTCGTCCATCCGAATGTCTAATAATAGAGTAACCAGGATTTCCCTTTAGTAACTCAACTTCTTCAACAAGAGGGTCGTATTTTGAAGATCTTACATTGACTTTTTTCAATACCGGTCCTGGTGTTAGAAGCCACGATGGAAGCGATTCACCATTTGTGGATCGACGTGGATGGTTGAAGAGTCTTTCGTGCGGCGTTTCATTAGTACTAGTGCATACAAGAGACCTAATTGAATGAAGAGCAACTGGGAGTGCCTGTTCCCATTTAGAAATATTCATTTTTTTAGAGTGAAGTTTCAATTGAATAGCTTTCCACAAAGTACCGTTGAGTCTTTCTATCTGTCCGTTCCCTTGGGGATTATAAGGAGTAGTTCTGCTTGAAGCTACACCTGACGCAGTTAGAAAATGTCTCAATTCTTCGGACACAAACGATGTTCCTCTGTCAGAATGAACATACATAGGAAAACCAAATATATAAAATATTTCCTTCAAATACTTGATTACAGTTGATGCATGTAAATCTTTGCAAGGAAAAGCAAACGGAAATCGGGAATATTCGTCAATAATTGTTAATACATATCTATTCTGTGTATTTGTTGGTAATGGCCCTTTAAAATCCATATTAAGCCTTTCGAACGGTGCAGTAGCTTTGATCAATCTACCTTTAGTTTGACAAAATCGTGGCTTAATTTCGGCGCAAGTACGACAAGATAGAGTCATAGCTTTAACCTCTTCGACAGAATACGGAAGATTTTTAGACCGTATCCAATGAGTCATCCTTGTAATGCCTGGATGACAAAGTTGATCATGTAAATATTAAATAATAAATATTCAGGAATAGTTTCTCCTGGTTGTTATTTACGAGATGCTAATAAGTATCGGGCGTGGATTTCATTCTTTTGCTTTGTATATGTTTTGTCTAATATTTCTATCGCTTCCGAGTATGATTGGCAATCTCGAATCAAACAAAATATATTCGGGTTCAAATAGTTAGGTAAAAGCTTCAATTTTAATGAATCCGATGAAGTATCTTGTTTAATTTCTTCAGTTAAAAAATTTGTAAATGTATAACGCCAGTGAACCCACCTTAACTCAGCTCCGTTTGTTCCTGGTTCTGTATCGAATCGTTCTGGTCTTAGATATCTTGTTATGGACATAGAACTATTACCAGAAGTATCGGGTGTAGACATTTTTGTTTTGTTTCAATTCATAAAGTTGATCAAATTGAATTAAAAGACAAAACTAAAGAATATTGGTTTTAATCAACTTTAAAATTCGTGTGACATTATTAATAAAAGTAATAGGTATGACATATAATGACGTTCAAACTAGAACTGCTGAAACTATGATTTAAGACAAGTCACCTCATTTGTGTTATATACTACAGTCTGAAAATATAAAATACTTTAATAGTTCCAGAAAAATTAAGATATAAAAAGCCCTAAAATTTATATAAAATTCTGGAATACTTCTAAAAAACTAATTTACAAATAACGATTACCTGCATCAATGAAGGGCTACCAGAAGCTGCGTCAGACGAGGGATCTGTTTGCGCGTAGATTTAGCGTGAAATCTCTATGCGTGCAGTATGTGCACGGTACTGAGCTTTATCAAAATTAACAGCTTACACTCGAGGATATCTCGAACGTCCTACTCAGTACAAAACGTCGCCTTGACATGACCGGCTTAGTGCTGTGATCTAGTAATGAAATTCATGGACACATGAACACTTAAGTAACCTGGTCACTCGCAAATTCTCTAAATAATAAGCTTAGTGTCTTGTACTTGTACACTTAACAGCTACTGATAACGACCAAGTAAAAGACGATGAGTTGATAAGCTTCAATGTAATTATGCAATGGCGGACTCTACAGCTGCCGCGGTGCGTCTGGCATGCTGGCAGTTTTTTTGTCTTTTATTGCGACTTTCGTTTATTAGTAATGGGTAAACTTATGCCTGAAATAAAAGACGTTTCTTTTTATTTCGCTTGTCATCCTTCTCAACTTGTCAACTCTAGTCTCCGGTATGCCTACTGGAAACAAGCAGAAGCCCCAAGAGGCTTCTGACATTCTAGGAAGACCTGAGATGGTTGGAGTGACAAGTCAACCAGCACAGGACGCACAATAGCCCAATCATGAGGCTATGTGCGGGCAAAAACCCAGCTAAACTTACTATTACCAGTCTTTATAAGACACAGTCCTTTACAAGACGTGCGCGGGTACATACATAGATCCATCGCGAAGAGGCCGTTTAAGCGAATTTAATGAAAGTGTGCGTGTAGTGTAACTGTCTAATCTAATTTCTATCGGCATGAAGAAAAATGCAGCAAAAGAATATACTCAGTGGCTGCACATATATTTGTATTCAAATCACAGAATAATATGAGTTGCCAAAGGGTGTACAAAATAAAGAGATTTTTTAGAAATAAAATCCACATGTTAATTCTAAAAAAAATGTTTATCAAACAAAATACTGCAATTTTTGTCGATAGCGACATAAGGGACAGTAGAAGAATTTAACAAATTAAAGCATAAATTGACAAATAACATTTGATCCAGGTTACTGAATACAGAGAAATATTTTTACTTCTATTAAAACTAAAAAAGAAGGGGGGAGAAAAAAGCTCCTTGGGGTACTCCAGTAGAAAATATGCATAGATCAGAAATATAACTATCAAGAGTAAGTGTATAAATAGTAGTACATTAAGGGAAGACGGCAGACTACAAAACGTGTGGTAATTTATAACAGAGCACGCACTAGGCTCGTCTTTGAGAGTCTCTAAAGCTTTCACTTGGCAATTTTGTAAGCGGAGATATAGACCGTGATTTTATGATACTTATTAAGGTAACCTTTAGCGATTTCTGGCAAAATACGACCAAACATTTCACAACGCTACGGTTAAAACAACGTCCGTTTAATTTGTGACGTCATGATTGAACGCGCACAGAATTTCGATCAAGCGCGGGTCATGGGCTCACACGACCCCGTCTCCATGCGGAAGCGCCTACAGATCAACAAAGAGTCACACTCAAATATTTTATGTGGTTCATTTGTAAGACACATTGTAGCGAAGAATAAAAATCATATCCTGCATCATATCAAAATATTTCAACTTAAATAACATTTCTCCTATGAAAAGGTCATCATCATCAGCCAATAGATGCCCACTGTTGGACATAGGCCTCCCCCAAAGATCTCCACGCAGGTCGGTCCTGCGCTGCAAGCGTCCAGCGCCTTCCCGCGATCTTCATCAAATCGTCGGTCCACCTTGTGGGAGGCCTACCAACGTTGCGGTGTCCAGCATATGCCTGCCACTCCAGGACCTTTGCGCCCCAACGGCCGTCAATCCTGCGAGCAATGTGCTCCGCCCATTGCGGATTTCATCATTTATGCAAAAAAACAAATAAACGTAATACAAACATTTTATAAGCTAACAATCTGAAAATAGTAACTCCAAATATTTATAAGTAAACTAGCGACCCTCACCGGGTTTGCACCATTTAATGAATGTTTTATACTATGTTGTAGTGATCTGCCGATTTTTAATCACTACATAGTATAAAACAAAGTCGCATACTATAATAACGTAAGCACCCCACGTGTTTTGTTCAATAGTATCAATTTTTCAATAGATTACTGCAGTTTATTTTTAATTCAATCAATTTAAATGCGGGTTTTTTTAGCTTTTTAAACTATAATTTATTATATACAACGTACGTTCATTTTTTGCAGTGTATATAGTATCAGCATTGCACCTGTTCGAAGCCGGGGCTTTTATAATATTACTAGGGACGCCCTAGTAATATTATAAAAGCGAAAGTTTGAAAGTTTGGATTCTTCTTACTCATTCACTTAAAAACTACTGAATAGATTTTAATAAAACTTTACATATAGCTTGAAGATCAGAATAACACATAGGCTAGTAATTTATAAGGATATTTTGTGAATTATCTAGAATATGACGATAAGTGTCCTGCGCAGACAAAGTCGCGGGCACCGGCTAGTATTTTCTTAATATATTATTTTTTCTTAATCAAATTTTATCGATGAAAACCATTTTTTATGGAGAACTTATTCTTACGTGTATAGAAAAAATAATATAGCAAAGCTTGCCAAACGTAAAGGCAATGTGTCATATGCTCAGTGACATCTCTGGGAATTTTATACGGGCGCCGTGAGCCGAGGCTCCGGGGTAATGATTTGTAAAGCCCTCCCCATTAGGTGCCTGATGGGTGGATTTGCGCGTGATACGCTATGCAAATACGCACTGCGCTCCCGACGGCTGTGTGTCGCATGAAATATTATGGCCGTGTAACCAAGGAAATCAGAAATGTGCGGAACTCATTGTATAATAATTCCCTAAATACAGTGACACAATAACATTACAGTCATTTGTCTATGGTTTATCGTCAAGCGTGTCCCGCCACTGATATTGTAAACGGAGGCTCAAAATCGATGCCAATGTTTACATTGGAAAAAAGGTACCTATATTTACCCATCAACACCACCAACTGTGAGCCAGTCTCAAGGCAACACTAGTCAATACCGGCAGAGGATACGTAGACCGCGACATGTCCTTAGCGACCCCCCTAACCAACTCACGCAGGAACTTCTAGACCTGCAAGCGGCGGCGTCTGAGCCGTCGCTCCCCCTTGTCAACCCCTAAACGGCAGCCTTCTGCTTAGCCATGGATAGGTTCTTGTCAATACTGGCCGGTCCCACTTTGGAGATTCGTGCCTTCTTCTAGCGCATATACCCTCACCAATGGGTAGCGCTAACCGTGCCTCTCCTGAGGTGCGGCCTCTCGTCAATAAAGCAGTAGGGTCAATAGGACCAAAGGCTAGGCTGAGTTTAGTCGGTAAGTCTGTGTAGTCGAGCCGTCTCGACAGTACCAGGAGTCGACATAATCAACGCATCCCTGCTTGCCTGTTGCGTGGTATCCATGATGGATTTTCAGCCTCCTCTCCTGAGGAAAAAAAAAAAGTACCTATATTCGAATTTGAAAAGTATCATCTCTTTTCAAATTTCGAATATACCTTTTTTATTTCTTACATCTATTAGCCTAGCCCAAAGCAAACTCTGTAAAGCTTGTGTTATGAGATCTAGAGTAACGGATAGATATACATATATTATTATTAATAGAAATAACAACCATAAGTAAGGTGAAAATGCTCGTATTCATCAGACAAACATCTGCCTCCACCGTGATTCGAACCCGAGACCTCAGAGTTGAAACGGCAAGATTAATTTACTTTAGTTATTTTCACAGCGTTATGTAACTATGGTTTACTATTATGGGGGGCTGCTAACATTGAAAGTATTTTTGCTCTTCAAAAAAGAGCAGTCCGCTCTATTTATAATTTACGAGCAAGGGATTCTCTTAGAGATATATTAAAGAGATTAATATAATGACTTTAGCGGGCCAGTATATTTTTGAAAATTTGATTTATGTGTACAAAAATTATTACACATACTAATTTCCAAATGCATAATTTAAACACAAGAAATAAAAATAAACTTGCCGTTCCAACATACAGGCCAAATTTATGGGCAAATGTATACATTTTTATAACAAGATTACACATAGTGTTACAGAATCGCCTTTTCATAAGTTCAAGGTACTTACATGTTAAAAAGACGCTAATGAGTGACGGCTATTACAAAGTCAATGATTATTTAAATGTTGCCAATGCTTGGTGTTGATTTGAAGATTGTAAAGTATACATTGTAAAGTGTAAATATTTGTTTTCCCGTATAAATTATTTGTACGTTGTATGGTAACGACATAATTTATTGTTAATGTTGTTATTACTTTTGATAAAGCGTATAAGTTTAAGGGGGTCTTCTTACTAGCTAAATAATTTGGACGGTTCAAAATAGCTTTCTATGAAGTCATATTTGAATAAAGGTAACTTTGATTTTGTTGATTTTGAGAGATGGCGACACCTTAAAACCGGTGTACTAACCAGTCGACTGCTAAGGTCATTAAGAACCCAACTTTATTCTCCCTATAGATAAGTCATAATTTGCTTCCTCAAATGTTTATGTGAAAATAATTTGTGAAAACTCTTTGCCGCTGCAAATATACCTACATATATTTACCGTCATAGTCAAATTTGTGACAGTGTAACAAGGTAAGATTTAGCGACCCATCTGAAAACCTCACAAAATACCGCAGAGTAAAAGGATTTTTGTGTTCTTTTGCGTGAATGAGTCCACCATCGTCGTATTAGGGGATCGCTAGCACAGCGGAGAGGGAGCGAGAGAACGACTCTAACTCCGCTTTCGCCCTCTATTACCACGCAAGGGGAGCCTGCGCGCTTAGGTGGTTACTAAAGCGCACATGCAAAGACTCCCCCGTCCGGAGATTACCTCTAGGTCCAAGGTAATCCCTTACATACGTTCATACCCTTTTTTTGCGATGGGAAATTCTCCTTGTGCACCATGACGCCGCCCTGGCAAGGCGCGGCCGTATGTGGGGTTCTCCAGTCTGGTGTTCTCTGGGCCCATGCAGCTCACATGGCAGGATCCGCTTTCGCGACGCCACTGTCATACGCCCGGGCCGGGGCCGGCTCGACCTGGAATAGGCCGAGCCAACGTCAAGGGGGGTCATACGTTCATACCCATGAGAATTTGAGCACTGACGGTCTCTAGTATGGAAAGGACCTCGTGTGAGAGGCATAAGGCGGGCACTGCAGCTTTGGTAGGCCTCCACAAGATAGGCAGACGATTTGATGAGTGCCGTTCGAAGGTACTGGACTGTGAGACCATCGGACTGTGGAGGTTTTTGAGGGATGCGTATGCATTGGGCGTCTATTGGCTGAAATTATGTAATGTACATGAAACAATTATTTTGAATTATTAAAATTTAGTTAGACGTGACTATATGAAATTACACGAATTACCTACCCGAAGTTGAACTTTAATCTCTACGCGTTAATGCGATATATACCTTGTGTTTGTGTATAACATCATTTACTGCTTAATATACTGATGCTTAGATACTGTTATGATCACACGTTTCGGAAGAAACTGATTTACGAGTAACGCTAAGGTGACGTGAGCATCACCGTCAGCAAAATCACGTGCGTCAGTGTGCTTTTATTTTAAATTCAGTGCTCAACCTTTGTAGATAACTTATCATACTGATAACCCGTTCATTGTTACTGGCACCGGCTAAGGAGTATTGCTAATGAGACAGCAGGCGACAGCGGAACACAACAGTAAATAATTAAAGATATATAGGTTGTGACTAGAACTCTAAAGCTAAGACACAGTGCACCGTCGCGCGTAGTGAAGCCATCTTGAAATTTCAATATTGCATATGCAGGAAATAAAAAATATATGATCATGGCTTACTAAGACATAGATGCTTTATGATTAAAACAGAGGGTTCATTGAGCAGAGGAATAATTTGATAACACTTCCCTCTGGTTCGACGTGTTATCTTTCGATTTTTAACTCTTCAATTGTGTGTTGCAAGTATCAAATTTATCTGTTACTCCAATTAAAAGAATAATTTATTTTGTTTTCAACATTATATCTATATCTTCACACTTTATATATTCCTAAGAAACTGCCGAAACTCGAAATCAGAGTGCTTGTAATAAATAATATTTTAAGAAATTGCTTTGTCGTGAATTCGTTTACTTTCGAAGTTCTCACTTATTCCTATTCATTTGAGATTTCGAGTAATGTCGGGACGCGTCGAGTCGAATTAATTCGCATCAATTGTCAATACTAGTAGCATTAGCACACAGCACTCACGACCAGGGCTGCAAGCAGATAAATATCGACTATACGTTGCAGTGTCTATAGTTATACGAAATTTAATGGCATTATACATAGTACTGTATAAAATGACTAGCGACCTGGTACGTGCGTCGTTACGTTTAAATTGAAATAATAAAAAAAAATTAACATAAAATTCAT
The DNA here is from genome assembly GCA_036419045.1 of Scirpophaga incertulas. NCBI lineage: Eukaryota > Metazoa > Arthropoda > Insecta > Lepidoptera > Crambidae > Scirpophaga > Scirpophaga incertulas. The sequence goes on along the minus strand of CM071626.1, from coordinate 40,657,649 downwards.
TTATTCAAACAAATAATTGTTTATTAATTACTAGCTATTTTAAAATTGAATACAAAACATTTGGATATAATGGAAGGACCTCTTGAATTATATCACAACAACATGCTTGTATTGTCAACACTGAAAAAAGTTTCAATTTGACAGCACAACCCCATTAACAAAATTATCCGAAATTTATAGAATTGAGTTGCTGCAAAAAAAAATGTGATAAATGAAGAAACCGCTCGACCGATTTTGTGTATCTACTGAATAATCCGAACAAAACCATTAGATTTGGATAGGGGAGCTCGTTCTTGAGTTATAAAATTACTACGAAAAGTGGCATTAATTTATAGATATATGTACCTACATATATATCAAAGGACATTGTTCCGGCTCCATACATGTTCTGCCTAAGAACCGTTCGAATCGAAAGTGACTTATATAAACTATTAAGATTATATGAAATCCTATGAAATAAGTTTTCACAAACGGAACTAAAATAATTACGAAAAAAGTTAATATTTTGAGGTTATAAATAAAAAATAACCAACCTTGCGTGAAATATCAGAGTAGTAATATCAAAGTAATATTAACAATACTATGTACAGCTATATATGTTCTCTTCTAGAACAAGGAAAGGACTACTCTACTAGATACTAGGAAAAAAGATAGTACCTAGTCAAGTTTAAGATAATTCTTTGACAATTATCATTTTACAAAATCCAGTCCTTTACACACAGCCGAGTCTACCAAGTACGCAATGTAATCGGAGTCCGTAATCAAGCCAAAGTTGTTAGAATAAAACCATGAAACGCATAGAAAATCACAAAAGAAACGATAGTCGCAAAGCAATCAAAAATTAAATGAAACGGACACAGATAAGGTATGAAGTACACCAGTGTTGCCAATTACGAAAACTAAATGCCAAGCTAGAAATTCGCGATTTCGCTTAAAAAATATATTACTACTACTTTTTTTCTAGCTAGTAATTAAATTAGGTATTTAAATGAATAAAGTGTTATCAACTAATTTTAATAACCGACTTCAAAAAGGAGGTTTTCTATTCGATCCGTATTTACCGAAATCGCGAAAACTTCCGAAACTGGCAGCACTGGCTGACGGAAAACATTTTACGGCATCAATAATTGTGACCCAACTTTTTTATTTAGAATTTATTTATTTGAAGTGTCCGTGGAATACTAAAATATGTTTCAAATAATATAAAAATAAATAAAAATTATAGTATAATTTATATTCACATCGGTTCTTAGGCCAAAATGGAACAATGTCCTTTTCTGCATAACTTCATAAAGCAAACATACTGATCAGTACTATTTCATGCCATTTGGTTTGGATAGGTGAGCTCTATTTCACGATTTCACCAGTACTATTTCGTACTGGTGAAATCCGAACAATCTTTATATTTGCATGTTTGTTGTTTTGGTAAGGTTCCAATTTATACAGTATTTTTTGTATTCAATTATATAGAATATATAGATGACTATACGTTATGGATATAAGAAACCCTCTGGATATTGTACATACATTGTATCTAAGATAGATCTAAGATAAGTATTTTTCACAAGATAGCAGCAGTACGCCAACACAAACGTTTGGTGGAATCAATTTTAATTAATTGCTAATTGACATTTAGCAAGTATTATTATTGCGAATACTAATTATTCCTATACTGTACACCCATATTGGAAAATGTACTAATTCTCCTTAAATTGGTGACTTCTGTTGAGTATAAGTGAAAATCTTTCATTATACCTCGTTATTATAAATTATAAACTTTGATATAAAGTGATTGACTTGATTTCCACCGATAGGTAAGAATGATCTTAACAATTTATTCAAAGTAGTAAAATAATCTCCCGAATAAGACGTCGTAAGCGCCGTGAGGCAGAAGGCCGTGGAGCAAAAAAAAGAGGAAGATGAAGCTAAAATAAAGAAAGTGTTAAGAAAATAAACATTATCCTTACTAATTATATAATAATCCGTACTAATATTATAAATCGGAAAGTGAGTTTGTTTGTTTCGCTTTCACGCCGTAACTACTGAACCAATTGCTTTGTAATTTTTGAGACGTAAAGATAAAAGTCCGGATTAAATAATAGGGTACTTTTCGAGAATAAAAGTACCTCCCTCCCTACAATTCAACAACATTTTAGGGAATGCTCTAAGCGGTTCTTCAGAGCCGCGGACGAGCACATCAACCCGTTAATCCGAGAGTCAGTGAGCTACCCATCAATACCGCCTTCAGCGGGTTCATCCCAAGATACCAGTCCATATTGGCAGAGGACACGTAGACCGCGACATGTCCTAAGCGACCCCCCCAATCAATTAACGCAGGACCTTCTAGACCTGCAAGCGGCGGCGTCTGAGCCGTCGAATCTTTTGTCTCCCCCTATTCGGCAGCCTTCTGCTCAGCCACGAGTAGATTCCCAATCAACACAGGCCGGTCCCACTTTGGAGAACCGTGCCTCTTCTAGCGCTTATCTCGATGGGGCAGCGCTAACCGTACCTCTCCTGAGGTGCGGCTCTCTTCCATATAAGCCAGTAGGGTCACTAGGACCAAAGGGGCTGAGTTTAGTCGGTAGGTCTGGTGGGTCGAACCGCCTCGATTCACCAGGAGTCCGACATAATCAACGCATCCCTGCTTGCCTGTTGCGTTGGTATCCATGACGGATTCTCAGCCTCCTCTCCTGAGGAAAAAAAAAAAATCTGTGACTCCTCTGGTGTTGCGGGTGTCCATGGGCAACGGTTATCGCTTACCATCAGGTGATCCGTTTGCTCGTTTGCTGCCCTATCCCATAAAAAAAAATCTTCGACGGAATATTGTCATTATTAACTTACTTTTTTTATTAAATGCATTTGATTATTCTGATCAAGACTTTAATGTATAGCTTGAGTATAAATATGTAATATGCGATTGCATTTGTATATTCACCGCTTTTAGTATACCTTGTTTAAAATCCACTCCATTAAAGACACTATAAAATAGAATGTCCAATATAAATTCTGCAACTATGATAACCCTAGTCCCGACCGAGTTTTAAGGCTGGGTGCCTCTACTGCACCTGCGAACACGATAAACACTGCGCGAGAAAGCAACTTCTGCCAACCTCATTCTGCAGCGTAAGCCCAGCTTTAGTTGTAGCTACGGCACTTATTCTGTAGCGAAAATGGTTTCATTTAGCTTGTTTCGGTTGTTAACTTATTCATCTGATATTTAGTAATTGAAATAAAACCATAGCACGTTATTTAGAACTTCTGAACGTTATCAAATATTTACAAGATATTATAGCGAATATTTCCTGGCTATAAGACATACTCGTATTGTCCCAAATTAAACTCTCTCTATTTTTCATTATGAATATAATGCGAGCACAACCCAGGTAATTTTCTTTAAACATACCTGTGATTTGTTGTAAATATATTTATGGAGAGTTAATTAATAAACGTAATAATACCTTTTTAACAAAATTAATTTATAAAGTAAATTTATATATTAGATACAAAAAAAAACTTTTATCACAATGAACGATGTTTTTATACATCGGTTTTGGAAATAAACATAATTCATTGTTAACGCTTTTACGAGTATATACACATTAGTAAACTCGGAAATCTATTCGGACTCTATTCGGAAATTCTTTGAAAATCGAAACAGAAATTATCATGTTTTTGTCTATTTTTGTGTCTGTGTTTATTTTATTTGACAATTTTGTCAATGACGAGTAGAAAAAACATAAGAAGTAAAGAAGATAATTTTTTCTTGTATGGAGAATAGGCCCACTACAAAATGTAACGTTTATTAATGAGACATACGTTAAATAATTTCTTATAACCCTAGATATTATAAGGAACATTAGCTTGTTTTTATCTAACGGGAATTTTGAGAAATCAATTAAAACATGAAGAATTAAATAACCTAAAAATTCTTAGTAGTTAGTAAGCTTTATTTTGATTTGTATTCAAATTGTTTTTTACGTAAATGCTATTTAACACTTTTTTATTCTTGAAAAATACAATCTTCTTTGGCCACTACCAAACGCCCGAAATCGTATTATTTTTTGCATTCTAAATACTGGATACGGGAAAGAAAACGAAATCAAGCCAAACGTAAACACAGAATTCGGTTGAAAACAAACCGACGTCAATTCGATGTCAGTGTCGCTGTCGCTGTCAAAAATGATGACACGTTCCGTTTCACGACGATACTGGACTGATGAATTAGTTAAAATAATCTAAAATAGTATTAAAATAATTATTGAGAGTTCAATACTTTTAAATAAAATAAAAAAGAAATAATACACTATCCTTTATTTATTATTATATTTGTATATATATTAAATCATCTTTCATTTTGATTTAAAAACGTTAGTTCCTTTACCTCAAATGTCAGAAGTCATTACTAAGTTTAATTAATTGATTTTATTATTCCCGTTTCATTTTTACTCATAATATCGTGCAATTGCTTTTAATAATAAATTTATATTTTAGAGTTCAGTAATATCAATAAACGTTGCCGTTTTCCAGTGGGCCTAAAAAATTATCTCCTTTATCGTATTCCTCCTCCTCAATTTTTTTGTGTTTGATTTTTGGTTCTGCAGCAAACGTGAGCTGTAAGCTCCTCTGTTCTTTGTTAATTTGTGTTTTTATATAGCCCTACTGTTGTGTTAATGTGCTGTTTTCTTTAGCGCGTAATTTTTTAAATTTTGATTTTAAATAGGGAGGTTAACGAGTAGAAATGTCACCTGATAGGAAACGATTACCACTTTACACACCTTAGGTGCCAGTTACGCCAGAAGATTTACAAGTGCGTTGCCGCCCTTCTAATTACTCTAAATGATCATCAAGAAAATGACGCATAACTACATAATGTTGAAAGATTTCCAATAAATAAATTATACCTGAATATACACATAATATTCAAACTGTTAAGCAAAAAAGTGTATGACTTAAGTTAGCAGCGCTGACCCTTTCAACTAGTCTAACTTTGGAACTAATATAAGTTAGTGCAGCCCCAACATTTATTGGAGAAAAAATAACGGCCGAAAGATGTTTAGAAATGAAAATAGAGTTCAGTTCGCGAGTTGAAACAACGGGGATTTTACAGACAGAATTTGTATTGATCAGTTATTCTCAAAGCGGTCTATATCGACCCCCTAGGGGTCTATGAGGTGTACGTCTCCGAAAAAAAAATTGGGGGCCTATAAAATAAAAATGGGGGTCCACGATTATGGATCTCAATATACACTGATACTCGTAGTACCTATTTACTTTCGTTTTACTATCTCCTAATATAAAGACATATGCATTATAAAAGTACCTTTTTTTTATATATATTTTCTTTTTGTTCCCCTGAGGAAAATGCATTAAATTGCATACCCCGGCTGTGGCCAGCCGGTGGTTATGCGGGGCTCTCCTCCCCAGAAGGGGGAGGCTTACCCACTAAAACCTCAGGGGTGGCCTTCCTCAGGCATGTAGGGAGACCCCAGGAACGCGAAGCGACTTCCGGGAACCCCCAGCCTCCGCCTACAGGAGAGCCCTCCTCGGGGGAGGCTACACTACCTCCGCAGATCTCCTCCATCGACGACGCCCCCGGCCACGGAAGGGGCGTGGTCCATTCCGGGTACATTATAAAAGTACCTATGACGTAAAATTAATATTATATATCTTAAAAAAAAATTCTAAGTCGTAGGAGGTAGGTAATATCAGGGAGTCTACTCAATACCAAAAAACATGGCAAGCGGTATAGTTTTAAAGCTTATTTTTAACCTCCGACCCAGAAACGACGGGGTGTTATAAGTTTGACGTATGTGTGCGCGCGCGTGTGTGCGCGTGTGTGTGTGCGCGTGAGTGCGTGTGTCAGGTTGTGTATGTGTCTGTCTGAGACAACGTAGCTCTCAAACGTATGATCCGATTTTAATACGCATATTTTTGTTTGAAAGATATATCCGTCGAGAGTGTTCTTAGCTATGTTTGGTCGAAATCGGTTCTGATCTTCAGAGTCATCAGGTCGTTTGTTAGGTGTGATAGGAATGTTACACGCACAGTTTGCTTGCAAGCATATGTGGGATCTGATATTTGAAACACTAATGTCTTCTGGAACCACTAAGCTGGTCTGCTGTTAGGGCTCGAAGATAGGAGACATAACCCTGGACTGCCTTTTAGTAAACCCATAGAGTTTGGGCTTGTTGAATTTGCCTTGACTGGTTCTCATCATGTTTCTAATTCACGAGGACCTGATGCTGGAAATAAGATGTGGCAGATGAAACCCTGGAATTCAGGAATGAAACGGATAAAGGCTCCCACAGACTCATGCGGTATCGCAACGTAGGATAATCGCACGGTAATTATTCTTAGTACATAATGTATTTTTGTAACCAAAAGATATAAATGTTTCTACAAAACATAAAAGAAATTAAATGAAAGAATGAATTATCAAGGAGCTCCTTCAGAAAGCATAAAACAATTTTTTTTATCAAAAATTTAACAAATCCCCCGACCCAATAAAAGTACGCAATTATTATAACAAATGGTTAAAAATGCTAAACACTATAAAAAGTAAAAAATAACTTTTAATACTACGAAAGTATCAAATAAAGCGTGTCAGACTATCTACTTGGAACTTCCTGCCACCTTTATGTCGAAGGCACAACCGCTAATTTTGAACTGCAAATGGTTATCTTGGCCTGCTCTTGACCGTACGTATGAATTTTTTGATTAAATTTTGTCGCATCGCGGGACCGCTTTAATTTTAAAATAATATTGTGATCAATATTAATCCGAAATCGAATAAATGTTGAAACTAAAAATCCCTTTTTTCTTGAATCCGTGGGGGAGGCTTTTTTATTTGTTGGAAGCTCTTGTTTAAAGTACTAACAAATATTATTTTAACGGTCCTTAAAAACAGCTATTGTTGAATCTGTGACTGTAGTACAATTGTCCACGTCAAGCTAAACTCAACCTTAGTGGTTAGAAATTAGATACACGATATACAAATTGATCGCCACACAACAAGATTTCGTGCGACTGCAGCCACAATTGAGATCATAGAGCAACAATCCCCTCGCTATTGCGGTCTGATCACCACGTACAGGTTGTAGGTTCAAACTCCGTATAAACAGGAGACTAAGGTCTGTTTACTAAATCCGCGCCTATTATTTGTATTAGGTAGGTGGACTGAAACTATGACACATAATTTATCAATGGCTGCCCAGAAGAGCTGGATCGGTTCATTGACCTTTGCCTGGAACTTACTTGACAACTTACAATGTAGAGCATGCAACTTTCACAAGAGCAGGAGAGGAAATAAGTGTATTATACTGTTTCAATGATCCAAGGTCATGTTCGACGAACACGTTATACCGGAACCGATCGCGATACACGACGCCGTTCTCGAAGTTGTTCCAAATATGTATACCTCGGGCAAATACTGCAGTTAGGCAAAAACAACTTTGAGAACGAGGTGAATAGGAGGATTCAGTTGGGTTGGGCGGCATTTGGGAAACTACGTCGAGTCTTTACGTCGTCGATCCCACAGTGCCTAAAGACGAAAGTCTTCAATCAGTGCGTCCTACCCGTAATGACTCACGGAGCCGAAACGTGGACACTGACGGCACGACTAGTCCACAAGTTCAGAGTCGCTCAGCGGGCTATGGAAAGGGCTATGCTCGGCGTTTCACTGAGGGATCGCATCAGAAATGAGGTGATACGTCTGAGAACCAAAGTCATCGACATAGTCCACAGGATTAGCAAACTGAAGTGGCAGTGGGCTGACCATGTTAGCCGTAGAACCGATGGCCGTTGGGGCAAACGTGTTCTATGAGAACCAAAGTCATCGACATAGTCCACAGGATTAGCAAACTGAAGTGGCAGTGGGCTGGCCATGTTAGCCGTAGAACCGATGGCCTGGGGCAAACGTGTTCTAGAGTGGATACCGCGAAACAGCAAACGTAGTGTAGGACGTCCTCAGGCAAGGTGGAGTGATGATTTGCGCAGGACGGCTGGCAGGAGCTGCATGCGATAAGCCGAAAATAGATCCCAGTGGCGTACACTCGAAGAGGCCTATGTCCAGCAGTGGACGAAGAGGGGCTGATGATGATGATGATACACTGATTATACATACATTAAGAAAAAGATCGAAGACCTATTACCGATGAAACTAATTGATAAATAGTTTCTCACTCTTCTGCTGTTTCGCCTCTTGTTCTCATATCAAAAATTTATGCAAAATTCACCGAATACGATGTAGCGGGTACAGGCTGCAAAGTGCTTCGTTAGGACCGCGCCTGCTTTGGACCTGCAATCTTCTTAAGTCGTTCCACTATCAGAAATAATTGTGCATTTTGTGGTGCATATCATAGTCTGTAGAGGAACACATACATATATAACATATATCATACATATATATATATGATTGATAAATTGACATCTTTTGTAACAGTCTGTATAGTTACAAAAAACCGGCCAAGTGCGTGTGGGACTCACGCACAAAGGGTTCCGTAGCAGTGATTTATGAAATTAAAGGAAGCGGTTTACGATTTACGAGGTATTAAAAAAACTACTTACTAGAGCTCGTTCAAAACAATTTTCGTTGGTAGTTTTTATAGTAATGTACATCATATGCTTTTCTTTAGATTTTTCATTTTCTCATTTTAGAAGTTAGAGGGGGGACCAACATTTTTCCACAAACTATTCAGTTTAGAAAAAAAAAATTTTAGAAACCTCGATATCATTTTTGAAGATCTATCCATAGATACCCCACACGTATGTGTTTGATGAAAAAAGAATTTTTGAGTTTCAGTTCTAAGTATGGAGAGCTCCAAATCTATTTTTTTTTTATTTGCATCAAAATCATAATGCTGTTCACAGAATACATCTACCTACCTTGGTAAACTACTGTTGAAACTTGTTTCAACAGTATAGTTCTTATAGTTTCGGAAAAAAATGGTTGTGACATATACGGACGGACAGATGAACGGACAAACATGACGAATCTATAAGGGTTCCGTTTTTTGCCGTTTGGCTACGGAACCCTAAAAACACGTAGTTGAATCTTTACCGCCCTTTGATCCGCCTGTGTACATGTAGTTTTCTATAAATTTATATGATTTTGTTTTGTTTTGTGTTCCGTTTCGTTTTTTTATTATGCGAATATACTCGTAGTTAATGCATGCCGTGGCAGCCTTTAATTAAAATAGCACTTAGCATAGTTTTAAGTATTCTAGTGTCCATGAACATTGTGTTAGTGTATATCTTGTTGGTTAACCGAAATAAATAATAAAAAAAAATATGTAATTAAATAATGGATAATACATACATACATACACACATACACTCACGCCTTTTTCCCATGGGGGTAGGCAGAGATTACGTCTTTCCACTTGCTGCGGCCTTTACATATCTCTTTCGCTTCATCTAGTTTCATAACATTCCTCATACATGCTCGACGATTGCGGGTACTTCTGACCTGGCCTTTTTTGAGGACACTTTCGATTTGTTCGAAATATGTTCGCCTAGGTCTTCCTCGTCCCGTATCTCCACTCACTCAAGCATCCCAAACCACCCAAGCATCCCTTTCTCTATTCTTGTCACGATATCCTCTTTCAAACCACATTTCTTTCTAATCACTTCATTATACAATCTGTCACTCAGTTTTACTCCTGCCATACTCCGCAAGGCTCTCATTTCTACTGTATTTATTCTGCTTTCATGTCGTTTCTCCCATACCCAACTTTCACTTCCGTACATTAATGTTGGGACCTGTATCCTTATCCATTATTAATGGATAAGGATACAGATATCATCATATGAATACCCTCCACAAATATATATTTCTTTAAACGTCACGCTACGTGGATGTAGTGTCACAAACATAGAATTTCACATACGCTTGCATCCAAACCCGAACAAACCTTTGTAGGTTGTCTGTGTATATGAATGAACCAATTGTTAGAGAACGACCTAGATAAACATACTTGGACCAAACAGGAAATATATGTGCAAGCTCCCACAGGACAGGCATAGCTTATTTTTTTGAGGGGGGGAAATGCGTTCTTATGCACCATGACACCGCGCTGGCAAGGCGCGGCCGTGTGTGGGGCTCTCCGGTCATAGAGGACCGGCCTACCCACTAAAACCCCCCCGAGTTCTCTAGGCCCATACGGGGCACATGGCGGGGTGCGCTTTCGCAATAGGGAATTAATCTCTTTTTTGAAAAGAATCTTAGTTTGATCCTTACATGTCAGTAAACCATATAATAAAAATATAAAAATTGTATACACTCGTTAAGTACTATAAAAATTGCATTAAAAATTAATATTTTCAAATTTCGCGCGTAATTAGACGAAAGGCGCCGCACGAGCTGTTACTCTGTAGCGATGACGTCAATACGGCATGTAAATAATAAACAAAGCTCTATGTTTGATGCTATGTATTATTATATTCATAATTTAAAAATGAGTTATTTGTCTTTTATATATATACAACTAATAAAGGAATAATAATAAAAAAGTAATACTGACATCGATATTTTAATACTCCGTAACTCGGCAGAACAAAGTCGGGATTTGCAGCAAAGAATTTTCCGACCATTAATGCATTTATTTTTGGTAAATTCGTACTATCTCCTTTTACAAAACTGCTTTCCATAGTGTGATTTACGTGCGATTTCAATTTAACTTACGTATTTACAACGTTCTCTTACATTGAAAAAGCAACCTACAAACTTCTTTTTTTATTGTTTTGCGGCTTTATACGTACTATGATTCATAATGACATTGACACGCATAAGTTTACAGTACCTTATGACGTCACGACATGGCGGCCTATGTTTCGCTCTTGTTTTACGTATAGATTAAAAAAGTGAATACTTTGAAACTAATTTTTTGTTATTTTATGTACTTAAATATGATGGTTCCGACTAATTAATGCATAAGCTATCATCGTTATATGCTTTTAGATCTTTTCTAATATAGAGGGAAGTACCCTATTCGACCGCCATGTGCCCCGGGGCCGGAAGACAGGCATAGTCTAGTTTGGGGCTTCGTAAAATTCTAAATTGTACATTCTGATCAATTGAAATAAAGTATTATGATGTAGTGACCTCACTACATATGTATTATACTTTTTATTGTAATTATTTTTCATCTCCATAATCTATTGTTTCATCTCATATCTAATATTCCTCTATAATAAAAATTGTCATTCTCTGTCATGTCTGTCGCCTTTGTCACTAAATTCAGCTGTACATTTTTGAATTAATTTTTATATTTCGCTTGTTAATATTGTTGTATATATATTAAAACTGTAAATAGAAGAAATCGTATTTTTACCATATTGCATCTTCTATATTGGTGACCCCGACGTGATACAATTAGACTACAGGCCCGTGTTAAAAAAATGATGGGTCATTTGAACCACCAGATGACCTATGTAGAACGATATAAGAGCATAAAATAATAAGATTCAGCATTATGCCGTCACTTGTAAGCTGTCCAACTGAGTGCAGGTGAGAATTCAAAAGTACAGGTAGAGTGGGTATATTTTGGTCATATATTTTTGTACGGCATTCTTACTATCGATAGATCCATGAAAAATAATAAGACAACGCGTAGTGCCGTAAAAAAAATGGTGCGCCAAAAAGTCGGATTTTTTTTTTGATTTTCCGACAATTTCCAGGGTGAATTTGATCATTTAATTTTGTACGGCATCAGTTTCATGCTATTTCAGTACTGCTTCTAATACATTATTCCGCAACGCCGTACAAAAATCATGCGACAAGGGGAAAAAACCGAGGGTTGCAACCCCCTCTCTTTCTGTGGTCCAAGGGGTGATTTGACACAACATCAAATTAATTTATTTCGAAAGTATTTTATGCATAGATAATATTTTTTCATATGCCGTACATTTTCGTTGGTTCAAAGGGGAAAAAAATGAAAAAGAAAAAATGAAAAAGAAAAAAATCATATAACGAAAAGTACGGTATTTAGATAGTTTATTTGTACTAATTTTCATAGCCTTTTCGTGATTCTAGGTTTCTAGTTAGAAACTATGTTAAATATGGGTTTGTATACTATCGATTTATACCAAAATATAGACATGTTGCCACTTATAATTCCAAAATACAACATATTATTGAGAAGTAGGTACTCGCACATTTTCGGTTGAGGCAACTTAAACGAAGCAAGGTGTATCATATTTGATAGAATTTATACGCCGAAAAGCAGTAATGAAGCTTTCAAAAAATCAACTACGAAATTGGAAGCAACGTCGTTTCCCCCTTGTTATCGGGAGTTAAAACAACAGATGAAAAGAAGTACCTACATAGCGCAGATTTGGTGTAATGCCTATAAACAAATACCATCGACCTTGTTACCAATAAGATATGGATGGATCCTTAATGACGGTCGGTACGATTTCGATTGGTTCCACGGCGAGGAATGTCCCCAAAAAGTATGTGACATAACGGCACCGGATGAGGAATCAGGCGAAGAAAATGATGACGTCATAGGTAAATTAATAAATCTTAACATCTTTAATCTGTACGTAAGACTTTGATTTTGACAAAAACATATGTATGTTTCAGAAAATGATAGAGAAGATAATTCGGACATCGATGATTCTGATAACAACTCAGCGGCTGATTCCGACACTGAATAATTTAAATAGAAACCATATTTTGTATTATCATCATTATTAAATATATCAAATTTTCTTAAAAATAATTGTTTTATTTCTTCACATCATTGCAATGAAACAAATCAATTATATATATGTATCAATAATGTTCGAAGTATATAGTAAACCAAAAAGTATACAAAACTGTTGATACTGTGGTTGACAGTTTCAATTTTTGGATATAATATACACACCGTTTCACTTCAGTTAGACGTCATAGTGATTTAATCATATTATCAATTGTTCTCTTCAAAAATATGTTAATGCCGTACTGTATCAGATGGCCATAAAGTACCCTTTAGATAGTAGCGTCATTTTCATCAGCCTAAAAGATATGGTCTGCATTAAAATGTACGGCATCATGTTTTCCTAATTTATTTATGTTAATACTATTTAAAACATGGGATACAATGTAGAAAACTGCTATATTTCATTCATGTATGATATTTAAATTTCTTCAATAATTTGAAAAATTACAGTTTTTGTGTTTCTCTATAATTTTTTTCAGAACAGTTTCTTTTGAACGGCAATACTATATAACAATTGTATTTTACAATATCATGTTAAAAAAAAAGTTCCCGTACAGGATCAAATGATTTTACACCTTTATAAATCAAGAATACGATAAAATTAAGATAATTATTGATATACATTCAAATGAACCATCATTTTTTGACGGCATTATTTTTAATAGTACTTTTAAGTGTCAGATAATGTTTTGGAACCAAAGCCGTACTTTTTCAAATCACCCCTTGTACCACGGAAAGAGAGGGGGTTGCAACCCTCGGTTTTTTCCCCTTGTCGCATGATTTTTGTACGGCGTTGCGGAATAATGTATTAGAAGCAGTACTGAAATAGCATGAAACTGATGCCGTACAAAATTAAATGATCAAATTCACCCTGGAAATTGTCGGAAAATCAAAAAAAAAAATCCGACTTTTTGGCGCACCATTTTTTTTACGGCACTACGCGTTGTCTTATTATTTTTCATGGATCTATCGATAGTAAGAATGCCGTACAAAAATATATGACCAAAATATACCCACTCTACCTGTACTTTTGAATTCTCACCTGCACTCAGTTGGACAGCTTACAAGTGACGGCATAATGCTGAATCTTATTATTTTATGCTCTTATATCGTTCTACATAGGTCATCTGGTGGTTCAAATGACCCATCATTTTTTTAACACGGGCCTGTAGTCTAAATTATTATTGTAGCTTAAATCACGCGTTTTTATAAGACACGGTCCTTTATAAGGCGTGCGCGGGGATACAGATCCAACGCGTAGAGGCCATTTAAGCGAAATTTAATGAAAGTGTGCGTGGAATCTGGCAACTGGATCTAATCTCTATCTGCATCATAAAAAATTCAGCGAAATCTGTCTTTGTGATCATTACGTTTCTATTTTATGTTTAAACTAGCAGACGCTCGTGACTTCGTCTGCATTGATGATAGATTTTTTCTTACTTAATTGACACTTATCGTTCATATTTTGGACAATTCACACAATCCTTACCCTAATATTATAAAAGTGAAAATTTATAAGTATGGATGGATATTTCTTAGTCTTTACATAAAACTACGGAATGGATTTTGATCAGGCTTTACGATAATATAGTTTATATTTCAGAATAACACATTGGCTGCAATTTATAAAGATGTACCCCACGCTAATATAAGCTACGTGTTATGCTAATCCTACGCAGACAAAGTCGCAGGCACCAGTTAGAGAAAATAAATATTACTACTATTTTATATAAGTAACTAGTTGTGCCTACGACTTCGTACGCGCGGAAACGTAATTTTAGGTAGCATTTTTAATTATTCTTCAAATAAGACACTTTTCATATAATGTGTTAGATATTTATATCATACTAGCGGCCCGTATCTGCCTCCACGGGTAGACATTACTCTTCGCAGCGTATGTGATGAAAGACATTTTATGGCAAATTTTTTTACACTTTCAGTTGGTTTTAATAAGAATTTCTAAAGATTTCTATAATAATCTAGTACTAGCGTTTTAATTTTATTTAATAAATAAAATTAAAACGCTTACGCTTATCACTTTGTCTACTAAGAAATGGCAACGTGGAGCAGACGAATATCGACGCTGTAGGTAATTATTCTCGCTTCATCGATTAGTTGGCCCACTGTCCACGTCGTTTCTTCAGAATTAACGGCGATCCATAGAACATACTTTTGCTGTAAAATTTCTCAGGCGATAAAATTGTAATTAACCAAAAATGGAATTTCTCAGCTGGATAATTACGAGTTTAGTAATAAGGGTCTGCTTTGGATGTATGTCTGTGTTACTTTCTTCTGAAGCAGAGAGCTATCTTATTTGCACTGACCACACGACGCCGCGTACTGAGGACCGACAGGCGTTTACGGAGACTGGTTTTCACGGCAATAATAAACATTTATTCTTCAAGTAGGATTTTTACAATCACTTTTGCACATCAAAAATGCTACGCCGTTGGATGATAAGTTTTTTCTTTTACTTTTTTTTGTTCCCTTGAGGAAAATGCATTAAATTGCATACCCCCGCTGTGGCGAGCCGGCGGTTATGTGGGGCTCTTCTACCCAGAAGGGGGAGGCCTACCCACTAAAAACCTCAGGGATAGCCTTCCTCAGGCATGTAGGGAGCCCCGGGGAACGCCAAGCTACTTCCGGGAACCCCCAGCCTCCGCTCCCCCGTCGATACAGGGGAGCCCTCCTCGGGGGTGGCTACACTACCACATCACCCGGTCTCCTCCACCGACGACGCCCCCCGGCCACGGAAGGGGCGTACTCCATCCCGGGTGGATGACAAGTCTACGGCGGGAGACCTTGTACTGAAAGACCTAGCAAGAACACCAGCAAAGGCAATTTTTTTCTGCTTGTATTTTTACAGCCGTCGATTAGAAGCTAACCTTAGACAAATATTCTGAATCCATCCTTAGACAAATATTCTGAATACAAGAAAACAAAAATTCTTATTACAAAATTAAATGAATTTAATTAATATTGAAAGCAACATTTCCTTTCACTTACGTGGAAAATGATTCTGCATGGCAAATATTGCTCCGATTCTTAACTCTAGGGAATATGTATGTCTGATTCGCTTTTTGAAATCATTATAATGATAAATTCATATTAAACTGTTATAATAATTACTCATGAACTAACCGATATAATTTTAAGTCGAGATAAACTTCTTGACAATTTGTACCGTCTCCGTCCGTACCGTTCCGGCGTATATTTGTCGAGGATTAAGGGTAGTTTTTAGTTCAAAAAGATTGAAACTGAGGGTGAAAGGCTGTATCGAATTTAAATCTAGAAGTTATAATTAAGTTTGTAAAAACTTTACCCTTAAGTGAGTAAAATAAAAAGAGGATAATTGTTTTTTCTGGAAATCCTTCCTATTTGAAGCTAGAGCGATTACACTCTTTGGCTTTTGATTCGTTCCATAAAAAGTCACTATTCCATACGGACGAAATAACGGACTCAGCTATTCTAGTATAAACTCGATACGACCTTAAATTCAAATTGGAGCTTATAAACACGAGAGTGCTTATGAATTCTCTTCGTGCAGAGCTTATTACCGACAACTTTGACCATAATTAGATCACTAGTCGTACTTAGGCGTCGGCACGCCTGAGCTTTCTCTATGCAACTTTTTAGACATTTTGTACGCTGGAAAGTTTAATCAAGATAAATCAGAATTCTGATCAAACTTTCAAAGGTTTTCACACAGATACCTACCTCATTTTGGAGCCTTAGTCAACTATGCAACACACATTAAAACGCGGGGCACTCCGCCAGCGTGTGCTGGGCTGAGTCGAGGTCGGATGCGCAGTGGTGCTACCGAGTCCGGCGCCGCCTCCTTCGAGCGGGATCGGCCATCTCCCGACCCCGCTCGGCAGCCTCCTTCTGGAGCATCACTGCTTCCCTCCAACCTCCCTCGTCCGCCAGCATTGCCGCAATCAATGCCGGCGGAGACAGATCTCGCCCGATCTCTGCGACCAAGACTCGGCGGTCCGAGGCCCACGCGGGACACTCCGCCAGCGTGTCGGCCGAGTCGAGGTCGGATGCGCAGTGGTGGCAATGTGTCGATCCCTCCCGTCCTATTCGACACAGATACTCACCGAAGCAGCCGTGCCCGGTGAGTATCTGAGTCAATCGGTAGGTGACCTCCTCCTTCCCGTGGAGCCAAGCTTCGAGGTGCGGGAGTACGGCACCGACGGCCCGCTGGCGCGCGTAGATCCGTAATTCGAGCTGCGCACGCCAGGCCGCCACAATCCGTCGGTGCCACTCCCGCTTAGGCACTTCGTGCGCGGGTTCCAGGGCGCTCCCCCCATCGCTCCCCCGGTCGACACGCCGCGACGCATACGTCGCCGCGTACATGTCGGCCAGGATGTCGAATGGGGGGGAGCGTCCCAGAACCGTCGCCGCCTCGTACGATCCGTATGGCCATTATCCGCTGCAGGCTCCGTAGCAGAGCTCCGCGACCACACGGGGGCCACATACATGGTCACGGATCGTCGGTCCGTGACCCTCGGTCCCCCAAGATTGGGCAGCAGGCGATGCAGCGCGCCCGCCACCCTTTTGGCTCGGGGGACCAACCGCACGAAGACCCAATCCCGAAATGTATTATAAACTAAGAAATTCGAAAAACTAAAAAAAAAAACGTAGTACGTGGCAATAGCGACCCGCCGCCAACGTGCCATTTGTAAACCAGTTCCGACACCACCACGTCACCGACGAGTTGTAGTTGATATTTCATTTGAAGTTTCAAAGTAGCATATTATAAGTACCAATTTTAACGTTTTATCTTTCTTTTCTTATTTTTAATTAAATATTCTGGAAGATTTATGGCTGGCCGACATCGACGCTTTATCTGGTACTAGTGGAAGCAGTAAGAACAGACTAGTAAAATGTATTTAAATAACTCAATATGGTACACCGCATTTGGAATTAATCATAGTGTTACTATACCGTCGTACCAATTTAATATTTTATAGTGCCAATAATATTTATGCGAACCTAAATTTTCGGTCGTATAGGGTTTGAACCTGCGCCTTCGATATACCAAGTTGTCAAATGTATTTAAATAACTCAATAAGGTAGACCGTATTTTGACTTAATCATAGCGTTAGAACCGTCGTGCCAATTTAATATTTTATAGTGCCAATAATATTTATGCGCACCTAAATTTTCAGTCGTACGGGGTTTGAACCTGCGCCTTCGGCATACCAAGTTGTCACCTTAACCATTCAGCCACCGAGCACTATTGAACAGCTCTAGAGTTCATCCCATCTGAGCCCTAAATTACTACTTAGAGAAACACTGAAGATAATATTTTATCAACTACCTCTGTTCATTAAAAACTTTGCGCCCCAGTATTTTATAAATATTATTATAACAGAGGATTATACATTAGAATGATGTTACATTGCGAAGCCTTAATATATAGTTATTACTCTGGCAAGCTTTTAATAAATTTATTTTCGTAATACCGCCACTCCATCATAGCAAGCGGTCGCCAGACGGTGGCCGAGTGTTACACTGTAACGCGTTGGTGCATTTCTGAAAAATCTACGAAAAGCGCGCCATAGACCTTTTATTATTACACCTTCTAATCGAGGATTATAAAAATAGAATTATATATTGGTTACTCTTTATTCTACACTAGCGACCCGCCCCGGCTGATACTAAATACACTACGATAAACTGTTAACGTTGTATATAATACTAGCTTTTGCCCGCGACTTCGTCCGCGTGGAATAGTGACTTCCGGCAGATTTTTTGGTTTTTCCCACATAGATCATGTATAGAGGAATAATTCTTTCATACATATTTTTTGTGTATCTTGAACCGTTTTCGCAGCGCACGCAAAGAAAGCCTTCAAAAATGAATAATTTTCCCCGTTTTTTACACATTTACCGCTCTGTCTTTGCTCCTATTGGTCATAGCGTAATGTTATTTAGCCTATAGCCTTCCTCGATAAATGGACTATCCAACAAAAAAAGAATTATTCAAATCGCACCAGTAGTTTCGGAGATTAGCGCGTTCAAACAAACAAACAAACAAACTCTTCAGCTTTATATATTAGTATAGATATTACAGTTTAAAAAACTAAAATCACACTTGTAAAATTGATTAAAATGTAATTATTTATGACATCACATTAGAAACTTCAGAAATAACAGTAGTTCTCCACTATTTAATGGATGTTATTATCAATACCAAACTTCCACTTCAATTATCTCTTCTATTATAAAAAACCGCATCAAAATCCGTTGCGTAGTTTTAAGGATTAAGGCCCTTCTCCCATTACGCTTTTTGTAGAATACGATACTCGAGTAGAATACTAGTTGGATACTTGCTCGCTACCCGACGCTCGCATATTACGCTACTAAAAAATGACTAAGTATATTCCTCATTTGTGCAAACTCGTTTTTTGTAGACGGACATTATGTCGAGCGACTATACGTTCACCCCGCAAATCCTATTCACCCCGTTTTACGGTATGTGTACAAACAAAAAAAACCAACCTGTTATTTGAAATTTGTTCCCGATTTCTGCCCAATTCCTATCTATTGTATTTTTCCGCATGTATTCAGGTAATTTGTAATTATATAAGCACGCATGTTTTTCAACTTCTTGTACAAACTTAATATTTGTTTCCTGCTCCGCCGCCATTTTGTCGAAACGCGCGAGACGAGACGCACAAGCGACCAACACGGTGAGTCGCGCGATACTAGTGGCGGACGCGTAGGATACCGGTATTGTAGTGTGCGAGCCTGCATTCAAATGTACGGGAGATACTTCGCGGTGACAAGTCTTCGAGACTTGCAAGATACTTGAATCGCCTGTGCGTACCGTAATGGGAGAAGGGCTTTAAGCATACATCTCTATGTCTACATCTCTATATAGAGACAAAGAAAGCGACTTTGTTTTATAGTTTGTAGTGAAGTCAACCCTAATAACCTTTATCTCCAGATAAGGCAAGGCTAGACCTTCTCGATCAATTAACGCAGGATCTTCACGCCTTGCTAGCGCCGCCGCACCAATTACTTCCCTTTTCTGGACAGCTTTATGTTTCGCTACGAGTATGCCTCATCCATTAGGGCCGGAGCCTTATTGAATGAGGCATACTCGTGTAGTGACTTTTTCTAGCTCATATTTCCTCGTCATAAGTTAACGCTGAGCGTACCTTCTCCTGGGGGTGCGGTCGCCCTTCAATCTAAGTGATAAATAGGAGAGTTTCAGTTTGTTTTAAGACACATCGCCCCACACTTGGAGTTTTACCCTCCATCGTGAGTGCTGTTACAAGCATAAAATTATTTCAAACATAAAACACTCAAACCAGGACGAATTTCTGCAGGTGCTACAAAATATTTGTGCACACCTTGACCTTGAGACAGCTTTTATATTACTCGTGATACTGACTGACGTTTTGCTGGCCATGCAATGTTTCACTGTGAATTATCTACTTTTATCATTCTAATTTGTTTCGCATCGATTGTTCTTGCCGTTCTAAACGCAGCCATCTTACTCGTACATGTTAGCGATCGCAGCCGCTACGCTCAACAGAGTCCTTGTTCTCTTTTTGTTTCCCTTTAATAAATCAAGCGTAAGTCTCGAAGACCCACAGCCCGGCTGTCACACAATATCAAAAAACCGGATTAATAACAGCCAATTTGAAATTCAATATGGCCGAATTCGACACGTCGTCTTATTGGAAAAACTTACACTTATTGGAACACAGGAAATATAAAAGATGTAACCAACTACCAAGTTTGATATTGTAATTTAGAGTGCAATCAAAAAATCAAAATTTTTCGAAGAGAATGGTGCCTTAGTGTGCCGTTTGTCGAAACCGTAGTCTAGTGATAGTAGTTCGTAACCATAAGACCTCGAACAGAGTCTCAAACACGCTGCAGCAAAGAATTGCACAGCATAATGTGAATACTATAAACAAAAAAAACTTGCCGTTCCAATGTTCAGACTCCATAAAACTAGCTGTTCGTTCTTGGGGAAATGTATATCTATGTTTAACAAACTTCCGCAAAGTGTCATTGATTTGCCTTTATATAAATTTAAATCCATATCAAAAAGACACTCATGAGTAAAGGTTATTATAAAGTAAGTGACTATCTAAATGATCACAGTATTTGGGAATAGGGACACTATCCATAGAGCCATGTTTGGTAACAACATTATTTATAATATTGTATTATTTTTATATGTGTAAACATACATACGACTGTAATCGTATTAGGTATGATTGTATCTTATACTATATTGTATTTTTATATTATATTATTGTAATTATTAACATTGTAAAGAGGAGATAATAAATAGACCTTCAGAGTTTCTTGCCTGTTCTTCTCGAGAAGGCTCTCCCAATTTCCGAACAGGTGTCGAGTCAATTATTTTATTTTTTTCTTTTTTTTCCTTATTCGTACGTACGGACAAGGTTTTTGTTTTTTTTTTTTTTAAGTTTTTTTTTTTGTTTTGTCTGTTGACGTCAATAAGTGCCTGTAAAGGTCTATGTTGAATAAAGATTATTTTGATTTGATTTTGATTTGATTGGGTAGATGACAACTTTTTTATTCTATACATAATAACAGTTCTCTTTTAGATTAGAAATATTATAGAAGTAACGACGTATCTGCGATTATTACCTTTGAAGATACAGCGCCATGTTTGCGGCACTATCGCGGGCCGCCAACAAACGCTCCATACAAAGTACACTGGAATCGTGACGTCACAACTTACTAATATCGCCTTATTTGTATAAGCGTATAAACAAAATTGCCAATAAATTTGTTATTTTTACGTTTATAGATATACTTTCTATATTAAATAATGTTACATTTAATGTGAGGAATTGAGAATCACTATCTATTGATGATAACCGCATGAAAATCTGTGCAGTAGTTTTTGAGCGAAGCCTTTATTGCGCATCCCGTGGGATCTGTCGATTTTTCCGGGATAAAAAGTACCCTATTATTTAATGCGGACTTTTATCTTTACGTGTGCAAAATTTCAAAGCAATCGGTTCAGTAGTTACGGCGTGAAAGCGGAACAAACAAACACACTTTCCGATGTATAATATTAGTAAGGATTTTTCTATTATATGTATATAAAGATTTTTTATATTATATACTTGTGGCATCTTCTGCCATTCAACATAAGGGTGATGCAGAGTTGCAGTGTGGCTGATATACTAAAACGGTTCTAAGCAATTCAAAAACTGATATGTAAAATATTTATAATTCGAATACATAAATAACAAAATATCTAATTGCCACATTTGTAGTTGCAGAATTTGTTATTAATATTAATACGCCATTAAGTCTAACGTCGTTTTGCTTTGTGATTAAGTGATAGATTGCGACAGCAACAACTTTAATGAAAAATTAAATTTAATGGCATTTTGTGTAATTAACTGTAAATCTCAGAGAAAATTCATTGCGAACTATAGTTTACTTAATAAATAACCAAAGTTTCTATGCGCAAGACTTAACACCCATTTTATGAGTAATTAAAAATATCGTTTGACCCTATTGATATGGATTATTTTTAATCGGGAGTCGATTTAGTTATTATTTGTAAAATAAATAAATGTTTATTTGAATGATGGTGGTAAACTAGTTCTCGTAAATACATAAGTATATTAAATATTAATAAGTATATTAAATAATTATTTATAAGTAAGTTAAATAGATATTAATAAGTATATTAATATCTCGTAAATACATAAGCAAATTATGACAGAGGGACGATGAAGATAGAATGCGTGCCCTACGTAATCATTTCGAATTATCTGAAGACTGTGTATCTGAAGCCGGCTTCCAACTGACGACTCTGTAATGATACAGGGAGAAAAAAAATTGCCCTTGCTGGTTCTTTCCAGTATAAGGTCTCCCGCCGTAGACTTGTGCACCAATGGCGTAGCATCTTTGATATTCAAAAGTGATTGTAAAATCCTATTTGAAGAATAAATTTATGATTTGTTTTGATTTGATCTCTCCATTCTGCAGACCGGTGAATGAAGGGTTGGATTCACAACCTAAGTATTCAAATTTGTAAACGGATATCAATATAACAACAGACGTACAAAAAAAAAATACAACAGAGCGAAGCGGTACTTCACACCCAGTCAGCGTCTGATGCTTTATAAAGCTCAAATACGGCCGCATATGGAGTACTGCTCACACCTCTGGGCTGGAGCCCCCAAATATCAACTCGACCCTTTTGACTCCCTGCAAAGACGTGCTTTCCGTATCATCGGTGACCCCAATATTACGGCCTCAACAGAGACCTTGGAGCAGCGGAGAGACTTTGGCTCTCTGTGTGTTCTTTATAGGCTCTTTAACGGAGAGTGCTCTGAGGAACTATTTGCAATGGTGCCTTCGTCACCTTTTTACCATCGCACCACCCGCCACCGCAGTAGAGTTCATCCATATCACCTGGAACCGATCTTGTCTAGTACAGTTCGGTTTCAGCGTTCATTCCTTCCGCGTACATGCAAACTCTGGAATGAGTTCCCAGCTGCGATGTTTCCTGAGCGCTACGATATGTCTAACTTCAAACGAGGCTTAAAAAGAGTATTTCTCTCCAGGTAGGCAGCGGCTCAGCTGCGCCCCTGGCACTGCAGATGTCCTTGAGCGATGGTTATCCCTTACCATCAGGTGGGCCATTTGCTCGTCTGCCACCGTATGGAATAAAAAGAAATCACTCAACACAACGGATTTGATATAATTTTGAACTGAATATTTAATTAAGGAAACACCACACTTCACAGAATACTTTCCAGTGCACATGTAAGAAAGGGATGGGAGATTTGGAAATAAAAAACAACTTTATTCAAATATGACTTTATAGAAATCTCTTTTGAATCGTCCAATTTTTTTTTTCCTATCACCCATTCAGGGCCTATTTTTTAGCTGATAAGAAGAATGAAGCTGATATGAAGGACGAGGTACTTGAAGTTTTGAGTATAAATTGTCAAAAAACACACAATATCCAGCAATTCTTTTACTTTGTAATAGAAACTTATAAAATTCTCATATCTCAATCTTCCTCCACTAATGGCGCCAGGGGGGGGGGGGTCACATATTCGTGGTCAAGAACTTATAATTTAATTTTAATAACAATAGATAGAAATAAAATGTTGGTATTTTATTAATGAACATAAGTACTGTACTTAAAAATATTTATTTATTATTGTACACTTGAAAAACTTAACACATAATAATTTGTATATACATGTACATATTACCATCTTCTCTTGAAGACATCCAGAGAAGCACTATCACATGGAATGAGGCAGCCTAATGACCCCCATGACCCCCCCCTCCCACCAATGTTAGTCACCATACTCTTCCGGAGCGGCTTGACCGATTTTTATGAATTTGTATATGCATATTCAGTCGGTCTAAGAATGGACTACTGTTTAATAGCCATATTTTTTTAATAGCCATTTTAGTAATAAAATATATTCCTTAGTAAATAATTTATATAGCAAGAGAACGTTTGATTATTATAATATAGACTAACTGTTACCGCGACTTCGTCTGCATTTAACAACAAAGTTAATTAATATATTTAGTTTTATTTTATTTGTAGCATACGCGTGAACTGCGTCCGGTACTGGACAGTACTTATTGCAACATTACTTTATTTCTATTATTATAGTAGCCTTAATTACTCCTTATTACATCGGCTACCTGCCAATAAAAGTCCAGTCAATATCGGTCCAGCCATTTCAGAGATTAGCCGCAACAGACAGATAGGCAAACGACACTCCAATTTTCTTTATATGTTATAGACGACCACTTCCTGATGGATTTCGCAAAATTAAATAACCAAATTTTGGGACGAGTCGAAAAAATTTACTAGTAATAATTTACCAGCCAAACAAATAGTCCGCAAGTTGCAATGAAGCCACCGCCGAGTTTATTCGGCACTTTATTAGCAAAAACTTTAAACCTATTGCTGGTCTGCGAATATAATGAGGCGGTGTCAAAGTTGCGTGATTTCCCGAGAGGGCGCGCTGCGGTATGCGGTCATGGCATAAAGGTTCTGCAGCTCCGGCAATAATTAGACACCTTGGAGCGGTCTGAGGAGGAGATAACGTCAAATTCTTCAAACAAACTGAAAGTTCAGGAGCTGATGTGTTCAGGATGTGATGTTAAAGTTTCTACAGCGCATATTACAAAAAACATCAAAATATCAACCGCTGTTATTTTTTACTTGAGACTTTATGATTGAATTAATAGTAATAAAATCTTAACTTTCTCGTTCTGATTTTCTTGTTCTGATTTCGTAAAGTGACACTTCACAAGTTATACGCGTGTAAAGAAAGAATAGCGAAACGTAAATGACTTGTATTTTCTTAAAGTTTAGTATCAATTTTCATTGTCTTATTTCCATTAGGTACCAGATCTAGACTCTTTCTCCTGATAGATACGACACCAAGATGCAACAAGTGCTCATAATCCTTCATAATAATCTACAGGTAACAAGCTGAAACTCACGACTGGACTGCATACTTTTTGCTCCTCTGGATAGGAGAGGTTTAATATATGTATGTCCGTTACCCTAGATCCCATAACACAAACCTTCAGAACATACTTTGGGCTAGGTGAATCGGTGTAAGTGTAAGAAGTATTTATTTATTTAAACTTCCCCTACAAGTTTAAATTAATTTACATTATATCTATAAATACTATACTTTACTATAGTCACGCTACTATGGTCAGCATCGTTATAAACGGCTGTACGTTATAAACAGCTATACATTAAACCCTATTCATAAGAAGGTAATATTTCTATTGTGTGTGAGGGAGAGAGGTACTTTTAGGATTAGAATTTTTTGTTAAAAATTATTATTAAATGCTAGCACAGCTCATTATCTTTGAAATAAGTCCACTTTTGTGTATGTAGACTAAATAAAATCGTAAAACAGCAAGATTTAATAAACTCCTTAAAATACGAGAAATAAAATTTTAAAATAGCTCTCATTCATAGGGGTGAGGGATGCGACCCCCATTTGTATAGGTTTTTGTCGATAAAACTTAACATACAACACGTTGGTAAAGTATCGGAAGTCCGATCCCTAACACACTGTATATGTATAATGTTCAAAATGGTCACTTGTTACAGGACTTGGCCCCTTCATCATAAGCAAAACCGTGTTGTTCTCCCACCAAACAGCGCGGAACCCGGATATTGCCACAACTAATCCCGTGTTCCCGTAAATATTTGAGGGCGCGCGATCCCACAGCCGCTAAGCTGACATTTGCCTTGATTTATAATTAATTCGGGACCTTGCTAGAGACATGATGCCGTTATTTATTGAGGCTAAGACTTAATTAGCACGACTTATTAAGGGATTTTATATCTATGATGTTATGTTAATGAGGCTATGAGTGTAAACATGACTTATCAAGGTGCTGCTATTACCCTCTTACTCATTTTACTCTTTGACAACATGTGATAGATTCGTCCATGAGATGACGAATCATTCGGAATGACGTATTCGTCTATGAGACGACGTATCGTACACTATAGCCAATGCTGACCAAGGTGCTGCTGTTACCCTCTTAATCATTTTACTATTTGACAACAAGTCGTAGATTCGTCCATGAGGTGCGAAGCATTCGTGATGACGTATTCGTCTATGAGACGACATATCGCACACTATAGCCAATGCTAACCAAGGTGCTGCTGTTACCCTCTTACTCATTTTACTCTGACAACAAGTGATAGATTCGTCCATGAGGTAACGAATCATTCGTGATGACGTATTCGTCTATGAGACGACATATCGCATACTATAGCCAATGCTAACCAAGGTGCTCCTCTTACTCATTTTACTCTGACAACAAGTGATAGATTCGTCCATGAGGTGACGAATCATTCGTGATGACGTATTCGTCTATGAGACGACATATCGCATACTATAGCCAATGCTAACCAAGGTGCTCCTCTTACTCATTTTACTCTGACAACAAGTGATAGATTCGTCCATGAGGTGACGAATCATTCGTGATGACGTATTCGTCTATGAGGCGGCGGATCGAACAATTTGTAGCCAATCATGACCATACATGTTTGGCTCACAGTGGGTCCTCCAAGATACCCACCAGTACGGTAATTGGTAATACCCAAAAATCGAAGCGCCAAAACGTACAGCTTAGCTCAGATTCTTCGATTCTTTGCCGCAGGATATGAATGTCAAGATCAACCACTTCATACATAACTTTACATGTTCACCTTTAAGACTTCTTATGCCGCTTGTAATAGCGACGGTTCTCGTCGCGTTAATGTGAAGCTTAATGTGTTGCTAGCAGCTAATTTCAAATAAGAAAATAATATTAAAACTCTTGATTGTCTCAAGTAAGTAAAATGCCAATATATCAAATATGCAGAAATAAAGTCAATTGATGCATTTCCGCAATAGTTACTTATAAGTTTCAAGATGCAATATCGGGCAATTTGTTTTGAAGACAGAAAATAAATATTATATGGCCAGGTATTTGCTAGCTTGGAATATTGAGAACAAATCCAATAACCGTTCTGGGATAGGAAAAGTTGGTTTGCATTACATATCTACGTTGAATAAATAGTTAACCCCAATTTTTATTGGTTTGTAATTTTTACTTCAACTTTACTATATTACTTAATAACATACCAATTACGATGATTGATTATGTGATGTGTCGGTGTGTTCTAAACACTAACCCCGTTAACTTAGACAACTTAACAATGAATACAAATTAACAAAAAAAAAGTTAAAAATTGACAATAAATCCTACTAATATAATACAGGCGAAAGTTTTTTTATAGTGGACACTACCGCCACTGGACTAAGGCTTGATGTTTGTGTAATGAATAGGGAAGTTACAAATTCCCCCACCGGGTGTAGAACCCGGGACCAACACCTTGCAACCGGCTTACTAAACACTCGGCCACGGATGTCTGAAACATCTTAAACTTAATTTGCCAATATATTTATGACAATGAAATTTTTGCATATATGTAACTATTTAACACATTCAATAAAAACTGTGATTTAAATATAATAAAAAGAACGCAAGAAATAAAAAACTTGACGTTCCAATCTGCAGCCTTCACAAAACTAGTTGCTCGTTCTTGGAGAAATATATTTACAATTTTCTTTTATTTATATGCTTGCACGCAGCGACTGATCAAGAGTTCTCACCGCCCTAGGTTAATTGTAAGAACGCGCCGCCACCAGGTGTGTTACGGTCGGCCTAAAAAGAACCAATTCGAGTCAAGTCAGCCCCCCTATCCTCACGCCCTAGGCTGCAGCCTAATTAGCCTAAGGGTTAATCAGGCACTGCTTGCACGAAGTATGTATTGAGTTGCATGAATTATAATAATAATAAACCTGATGTCGTTGTGGTCGACTACTCCCAACGCCGTGCATTACTCGTCGATATTATCATCCCTCATGATGAGAACCTCGTAAAAGCCGAGAAGGACAAAGCCAGTAAGTACCTTGCCTTGGCATACGAGGTAACCGCCATGTGGGATGTTGATTTAACAATCATTGTTCCGATAGTTGTCTGCGAATGGCTTAATAGCAAAGAGTCTCGATCAACATCTTAAGAGGCTCTCGCTTGACGAATGGATCAAGGACTAATACAGAAATCAGTGATAAGGGTCGTATACAAAAAGCAGTGATTCTCGACATGGCACGTATTGTCCGGAGATTTCTCTGTCTGCAGCCCTAAACCCTAAACCAAACCGGTGGGGTTTGGTTGAGCCTGCCTCGCTGCTGCCGGCATACTAGGTTGAAGTTTTTTATAGTAATTATGTTTATTTTATATATCTATGTTGTAAAAAACTTAAAATTTAGGTCTATTAATTAAATATATGAATATAATAAGAATATGCGTTGAATATTAGAATTACAAGTATTGGAAAGAATTAGAATACGTTGGAATCTGTTAAACTGCATTATAAAACGTTACAACCTTACTTTTATTGTATCCTTTCTACAAAATGTTATTTAGTTTCAGTTATCTCGGTAACTATTGAAATCTTGCATGTTGAATTTGACCCACTGCCACAATTTCACCCATGAATAGTTAAATAGTAATTAAAACCGGGTCATAGTGTTACGCTATTGATTACCGAATAGCATTTGTTAGCCACAACACTAATAAATAGTTACTACTAATAATACTAATAATTTCATTAAATTTCCCTTAAATGGCCTCTACGCGTTGGATCTGTATCCCCGCGTACGCCCAATAAAGGACCGCGTTATAAAGACGAGTGATTTAAGCTACAATAATAATAAAACACAGTGGAAGGTTCAATCTGTTCACATAGTCCCCATAGTTCTGTCTTCAACCGGAGTTCTACCATTTTTTTTTCGAGGGGAAATGCTCCTAATGCATCTTGTCACCGCGCTGGCGCGGAGAGTAACCGGCCTACCCACTAACACCCCCCGGTGTCCTCCAAGCCCATATCCGGGCGCATGGCGGGGTTCGCTTTCGCGATTCCACCGCCACACGCCCACTACCGGAGTTATATCAAAGTCATTTAAACAAAGCCTAGATAGATGTACCCGCTCATACACTTACCTTGATTAAAAAGGCTGTCATTCTCACTACAGAGAATGAGTGGAGATACGGGACGAGGAAGACCTAGGCGAACATATTTCGAACAAATCGAAACTGTCCTCAAAAAAGGCCAGGTCAGAAGTACCCGCAATCGTCGAGCATGTATGAGGAATGTTATGAAAGTAGATGAAGCGAAAGAGATATGTAAAGACCGTAGCAAGTGGAAAGACGTAATCTCTGCCTACCCCCATGGGAAAAAGGCGTGAGTGTATGTATGTATGTATTCTCAATACGTGCCGTATTACACGAAAGTTTCTGAGTTCGTCAACACCCACCTCAACTTATTCCGTTTGATCACTTATACGACCCTTTAAAAGAGGAGAGATAAACAAATAATAATAATAATATTTACACTCCACGCACATTGATATTAAATTTCGCTTAAAATGGCCTATACGCATCGGATCAGTATTTTTTTTTTTTTTTTTTTTTTTTTTTTTTTCCTCAGGAGAGGAGGCTGAGAATCCATCATGGATACCAACGCAACAGGCAAGCAGGGATGCGTTGATTATGTCGGACTCCTGGTACTGTCGAGACGGCTCGACTACACAGACCTACCGACTAAACTCAGCCTAGCCTTTGGTCCTATTGACCCTACTGGCTTTATTGACGAGAGGCCGCACCTCAGGAGAGGCACGGTTAGCGCTACCCCATGGTGAGGGTATATGCGCTAGAGAAGAAGGCACGGATCTCCAGAGTGGGACCGGCCAGTATTGATAAGGACCTATTCAGGCTAAGCAGAAGGCTGCCGTTTAGGGGTTGACAAAGGGGAGCGACGGCTCAGACGCCGCCGCTTGCAGGTCTAGAAGTTCCTGCGTGAGTTGGTTGGGAGTGTCGCTAAGGACATGTCGCGGTCTACGAATCCTCTGCCGGTATTGATTAGTGTTGCCTTGTGACAGGCTCACAGTTGGTGGTATTGACGGGTATCGGATCAGTATCCCAACGCACGCCTTATATAGGATCGTGTCTTATAAACGACGCGTGATATAAGCGACAATAATACTAATAACACCTCAGACAGTGCTCGAGTCAGATATATATAGTTAAACTGGGACCGTACTATTATCACCGATAAAACAATTCACTACAATAGGCCAGACATACTGCTGCGCGATAAAACCACCCGCACCGCATTCATCATGGAAATTGTTCTGTTCCGATGGCCAGGACCAATCTCGGCTTGCAGTCGCCTTTGTTAAGAATTTATTCCAACTAATTTATTATCCCAAAAGATTCCCGATCTTGATGTCTTTGGTGACGGAGTGTCGGGTTTTTGTAAAAAGTATATGAGTATTTTGCCCGTGCTATGTAAGATGTCTGTTGGCGAGTAGTACAGCTGTTGGATTGTAAACTGTAGGTAGTTATTGCGAATGTTATGTATCATGTAGCAGTATAAATAAATAAATTGATATATCTACTACCTATATACACACATCCTTTTTTTTTTTAGGGTGGGAAATGCGACCTTATGCACCATGACACCGCGCTGGCAAGGCGCGGCCGTGTGTGGGGCTCTCCGGTCATAGAGGACCGGCCTAACCACTAAACCCCCCCCCCCCCCGAGTTCTCTAGGCCCATACGGGGCACATAGCGGGGTGCGTTTTTGCGATTCGACCGCCATGTGCCCCGAAAATAATACACACAACCTAGCATCTATACTACCAAAATAACCTGATGCACATACTTATCAATAGAAATTAAAAAATCAATGGAACTTACACATAGTCAAAACCATACTAATCATTCTTTCAACCACGGGATTCAGACCTCGCGCTTTGCAACCAAACTTGCATATAGAAATAAATATTCATCCTCATACATGAAACCACGATATTAAATACCTGTATAATTGACAAAAAATGTCTGTCTTTATAGACAGAACTTTTCTCAAAATAACCCCAATAAACCCCTCTTATTTCTTGCTTGGCACAACGCCCGCAGAAATAGTACACCCATTCACTTGGGAGATAAAAATTAAGAATAAAAACAATAAACATTATTATTTTCATAACATAGGTCCATAAGTTCTTGGCAAATAAATTCCCCGAATTCACGATTTGCTTCTTGCAGACTTACTTCATTAGCCGTTTCAAGAGTCGTTCAAGAAATATTACAATTTATTGAATTTAACAAATGACTATTTGCTAAAAATTAACCTTATCAGCCAATGCATTAGACAAATTGATAAAAAACAATTGTATATCAATCAACTAGAGAATACTAACCCGATATTACATTACGATATTACGGGGAAAATCGCTAATAATTTTAGATGTGTCGTAACCGATTAATTGATTTCAATTAGGCACTAATAGAGGACGTAATTGATTAAGACAGTATATGCAAAAGATTAAAAAATGTGTGCACGAGTAGTAATGAATTAACCGATACCAAAAAAATATTGCAGGGAAATATTGCATATAAACACTGACAGCTAATTTCGGACCGCACTATTGACATTAGCAAGTACCGAAGAGATGAAAATACTAAGTGCACATAAGAATAAAGTCTACCAACATAATATAAAAAAACTATTTGTTTCAAAGTAAGTCTATTTTTTTGTGTAAAGCTTACAAAATAGATGTTTCATGGACGAAATTTCTTTTAATTTTGAGGATTTTATTACTTCTGTTATGAGTACCACACGCTGCCCATGATATTCCAAAACGCCAACTGCAACAAATAGTTCTAATTAATAGCGGCAAATAGGTTTCAGTGGTGACTTGTTGTTTGAATCAACTGACTTAACAACATATGAATTTTCGATATGAAACATTGTCGATATGCAGTTGGGAAGCCAGGTAACGCCTGGCTTCCCAACTGCATATCGACAATTCTATTTATTAAATCATTACTCCCATTAATATTTTCGTAAGAATAAAATTAAAGAAATTGGTTGAAGTTATGGAATTTCCAATGAAATGTGTTACAACGAATTGTGAAACAAAATATGCACTCGACATATTTTCATATAGGTAACCTATATCCTTTACAATTCCTTAATTTTTAAATGCAATGTCGTGATATACGCTTCATTTGAACAAATAAACACAGATCCCCGACCGTACAAAGAATGTACTTTCAAACAATCTTGTATTAAACACAACTTAAATTTAGAGGTTTTTAATTTGTTCCGGTTATTTATTATTTTTTTACATTAGCCAAGCACATTCAACGACGGCGCATTCGAGCAATTCATTTGAAATACTTCAGAAAATTACCAATTTAACGATCATAATGACGTTTAAGTTACAATTTTTTCTTGTATGCTTCGTAATTGGAAATTCGTAAAAAAATTATCATAGTAAACCAAAAATGTGTTATATACTGACGTTCTTTCGTTTATTATTCGACTAACTACCGCGTCGAGTGTGTGAGGGGAAATCCTCACACCCTCAAATCGCGCGCGAAGACCCGGGCTGCAGCGACACCGTCAAACGTCCGGATCGTTCCTCGATAGTTATCTGACAAACAGTAAACTACAGAAGTCATGCCAGTTTGATAATTCAAATTCAAATTCAAAATCATTTATTCAGTCTGGGCTGTTACAAGCACTTGTGAATGTCGAAAAGCTACGCCATCGATATGAACCAATAGTTCAACAATTTCTTCCCGCTAGGCTAAACAATGTTTACATACAAAAATTTACGCTGAAGATATCTTTTGCAAACGAACGTAAACTCATGGTAGCTACACAGAGGCCTTGCTGTAACGGCTTAGAGCGAGGCCAGATTGACATTTAGACCACTATTGCAGTGTATAGCGCCATGTCACTTGCACTGTAGATTTATTAAAGTAACTATATATTTAAAGCAATTAAGGTAGGCGGCTTACAGTACGTCTCAGTAGGACAGCTGTAGCACCGCCGGAAGTCGCTTGGTGTTCCCAGGGGCTCCCTACATGCCTGAGGAAGGCCATCCCTGAGGTTCTTAGTGGGTAGGCCTCCTCTTCGTGGGAGGAGAGCCCCACATAACCGCCGGCTCGCCTCAGCCGGGTTATGCAATTTAATGCATTTTCCCCAGGGCACCAAAAAATTGGAAAAGGCTTGCAGTACGTACTAGATCCTAATTAGTATCAAAGTCACTTGTCAACGCGAAATATCCACGTGATCAGTGTACAAAAATATAAAAAATAAACATTGTATTCTCACCAAAGTATGGGAATCTTCCTAAATCCTGCTGCTATTGTGCGCTCAACAAGACTTCTTTCTGAATAACCAGCACGATTGGCGTTTTTTCTTGTCGCTCGTTACCTCCTCTTCTACTGGAATGTTCTGAACTGGCAAAGTTTGAAATCTCATAATTCAAGCTAACTTATTCTTCGGTTAGACGTGTCAATTTTATAGGATGCGTCAAACAACAGGTTGTCATTTACTTTTACTATACAATGGAACAAAAATTCCTATTAGTAGTTTATATTTTCCTTACGACAAAAAAAAACTACGTTCGCTGATTCACCTCGCTACCCAATTCAATATAATTTAACAACATTATTAAACATTTAGATAAACTTCTTCTTAAACTTCATTAAACTGTTGGATGACTGATGGATATCGGATTTTACCATAGGAGGTAGATATTATCTCGAGTCAAACATATAAAAACATTATCCACAACTTTTCCCTGATTCCTAAAACTACCCCTTGAACATCCAAACTCACAAAGTGCTGCATACTTTTTTCTGTTATTTTTTTGAAGCCTAAGTTTATTTTTTTATAAATAAATGAAAATTAAATTTTATTTCTATAAAACAATTACACAATTTCAGTGGGCCCCGACTCCTAGAGACGAATTTTTAAAACAATAGAAAGCCAATTCGCATTCGAAATCGTAAGATTCGTATACGAATTACCGAATTCACTATTTCTGAACTTTTATTTCGTGCATTGTGCAACGAGTGGTTCTACTCACTCGTATTTGATTCCTACTAGTAGAATATTAAACGCTTAAGTGATCTTGACAGTGATCCGTTTCACGTGTCTGTCATCGCCGGTTTTTTGTTTTTGTTGTTGTGATTTTAAATTTTTCTGCATGAATCGGAATTTAATTAAGAATTTGTTTTTAATGACAACACAGAATTCGAGTGATTCGAAAATCTAAAAAATTGTAAGCATTAGAAAATAATTTCGCGCACGATTTGTATTCGTATTCGAATTCCAAATTCACGTCTAATGATTCAAAATACGTCTCCTGAACTAGTTCAAGAACTGTTTTGGGAGTCAGTACCTCGTCTATGGTATGGCTACAACTATTCTCAAAAATAAAATTACAGCTAAATATAATATTTAAATTAATAGATATATATAAACAAAACATATACGCCTTGTAGTCCTTTTTCTTTATTACACTATGCAACATCAAAAATATCACTGATATGTCGAGTGGTGATTTGTTTTTTCTTTGTAGGATAGGGCAGCAAACGATCAAACGGGTCACAACACCAGAGGAGTCACAGATTGCCGGCCTTTTAAAAGGGAATATGCTCTTTTTTTGAAGGTGTCGATATATTTGTATTAGGTATGTTAGTAAACAACAGAAAACAAAGTTATATTTAGATATCACGTCCCAAAAGAAAAATAATGGTAATATTCGTAACGTTAAATTATAATCTTACTAAAATTTACTTTTTGTTACACTTAGTCGAGTGAAGTTATAAATTTATATCATTAATGTGTACAAAAGTTATCAAAACCCTTATGTTATTCATATCTACAAAATACCGCGTGTCTGTGTTAATTCTCTTAACTTATTTTGTTATGTTTGTGGGTAATTTATACCTAAAAGTGAAAAAAAGCCAATTTCGCCTTTGCTTGAGAAGTGTTATGAAGCTTATTTTAAAATTGCTATTAAAAATCAAGACAAATCATGGGTACCGAAAGTGTGTTGTTTGAAATGTTATAAATAGTTGACGGGTACAAGGGTAATATTAAACAGATGCCTTTTGATGTACCAATGCAGTGGCGTGAACCCAAAAATCATGTAGGTGACTGTTAGGTACTTCCGCTTAACAACTGTGAAAGAGTTTTCTAAAAAGTCAAAACATTCAGTGAAGTATGCTACTGTGTCATCAGTAGAGATCGGATAATCGGATGCATATTTACCTAAAGTTAGTTTAAGACAAAGTATGAAAACGGCTTTTTATTGTTTTGTTAAATAAAATTTTTCACCATTTTTGTTTTTTTATTCAATTATTTAATTGATTATTGTTTTAGTCAAACTAGCTCACTACTTTCGTATAACACTCTTCATGTAATAAATCGTACATTAATAAATCGCACGGGGGAACTGAAACTAAACTTCATGTAAACACGTATGCATAGTTGTATAAATGAATGCGGAGTCTCGGTCTTTTGAAAATAAATACCACGTGCTAATTTAGTAATTTTCAAACACCATCACTACGTTAAATTTGCAGTCCCGTATTATCCCGGGATTTTTATTTAACAAAATTAATTTTAAAAAGGCGCATCCATAATTTGTGAGCCATAAATTAACTTTAGGTAAATATGCATCCGATTATCCGATCTCTAGTCATCAGTGTCAATGCCGCTACCACATTCTTGACCGAAGAAAAATCTGAAATATTAGGCTCGAGATTAAAACACTGGAATCTATTGCAAACTGGAGTTAACTTTACAATATGATATACGTGCGTCTTACGAGATGCTCGGCTCAATTAAGCCGCCTCGCATGTTATAGCCATTATTACGCACTAATATCGTAATGTACTATTATTACATACAATCGTAATACAAACGCAATATCAATGCTACAGTGAACCTTAACAAATATGTACTACACTAAGTACTTTCACATACAATCGTAGTACAAACGCAATATCAATGCTAGAGTGATACAAAATAAAGCAGTCATGTCGAATATATTTGATCAGTCGATAGTGGACACACTCTGCGAGTTAAAGCGAACAACGTCTGTTATTACCGTTGTGGATAAAAGTAATCATAGACTAGTAAATATTGTTTCAATCCGTTTGCAAGTGAAAGATAAACATACAATAGTTTAATAGTAAAACTGTGTAATAGTAAAACTGTGGCATGGTGCATTTTCAAGTGACGCGTAATTTTTACTTGATTAGTTAGTTAGTTAGTTCGTTTTCATTTGTATAGTATAGTGTCTTTATTCTTAAGTGTTATTGTATCTGTGTGTTAAAAAAAGCAATAAATTGTTTATTTATTTATTATTATTATTATGTAGCTTAAATCACGTATCTTTATAAGACACGGTCCTTTATAAGGCTTGCGCAGATCCATACAGATCCAACGCGTAGAGGCCATTTAAGCGAAATTTAATGAAAGTGTGCGTGGAGTGTACCAACTGGGTCTAATCTCTATCTGCACCATGAAAAATGCAGCCAATGACTATACCCAGATAGATGCACAGAAACTATTGTCATTAGTGGTCAAAACGTTTGTGGCCTATTGCATTTCGATTTAGGTGGTAATGAAAATCGGGCTATGGAAGAGACTCCAGTCACCTGCCTTCTCAAAGCCTCCTAAATTGATTTAAATATGGCAAGTGGTGACTCGCCGCTCACTAAATGGGCCCTCCAAAAAACCAGACCAATATTGGTGCGAAGAGAGCAGCATTGGTGTGAACGGCTAAGGGTGTAGAGAGGTGTGTCTGCGACAGCGATCGAGACGCCGTCGGCGTTATGACATTATTACACTTCCACCCTTCGAGCATTTGCTCTTGCGACTCCACTCTGTCCGGCTGGTTAAGGCAAGACAGAGGCGGGTGGCATACGCCCCCCTGAAGCACATCGGTACCCTCGGTGACGCAACTCACCGACAGCTCGCCACAAGCTGCCCTGAGGGAGACTGACTGCACTGATGGGGCATTTATGGCAGTCAAGGGGCATAAAATGCCCCACCAGCGGGCAATGGGGTCGTCACTTCCCTACTTTATTATTATTATTATCAATTTTTATCATTTCTAGGAAGAGTAATTAAACAAAATATTCAGACAATCAACTTTGAATAGAAAACTGCAGTTATTTATCAATAAATAGAAATAATAAGTAATATTTTTGTAATACACTCACACCAATAAGCCGAATACATCCCTAATCTACACTTATATTATAAAGGGGAAAGATTTGTATTTTTGTATGTAACGAATAAACTAAAAAAGTACTAAACCGATTTTAATAATTCTTTTTTCATTAGATAGCCACATTATCACTAACATAGACTATATTTAGTACTAGATTACTATAGTAATATAAATAAATAAATAAATAAAAGTCACCCAGAGATGAAGCTTGGGCATAGTAACAGTGCTATTCAAACTGAAACATCTATGGTTATGTCTGTGAAAGTTAGGCACATAAACATGTAAATGTAGTATGTATTTGTTATACATATAACAAACAAAATCAATGCTGTTTAAATCCATAGCTACAGCATAAAATAACATACGCTAACTCAAAACAAACTAAAACCACAAGACAAAACGACTTCAAAATTAATCTCACTAATAGTCATACCCGCAAAGAAAGTATTTCAGTAATTTAAATCTCCAGATAGATTATGTGAAAGTCTATCAGTTTTGAAATTAGCATAATCTAAGAGTAACATTAGCAGTGCAAATAGATATCCTGAGATTGCACGAAGATTCACACGAAGTTACGAGCTCGGGTGTTACATAAAAAAACATAACACTTAATGTCTTAATTAATTAGTATACTTTATAAATTCCATATAATAAGTATACAATAAACATATTTTAAACCGTTTACAAGAACACTAAACTCACATCAACGTGTCATGCAATGTAGACTTCCTTATGGGATGTAACAAAGAAATTTAAATCCTAACGTTTTGGACCGTAGATTCATTGTGCAATAAAATACTTCTTAAATAGAATGCTTTTTAAAATATATTTTTATACTGTATTCATCCCACCTAAAACTAAATCTAAACTAATTAAAACCAAGTGCTTACATATACAAAAAATCCTCAGCATAAAACCTCTGACTACTGTACTAAATATACATATAAATGGCACTAGCTAAATCCGTACGAGACCAGAGAATTTGCCCCTAATCATATAACTTCAGCATAGATAACCACAAACTGTGATTTTGGATCCAAGCTGACCCTATCGCTCACATTCAGTAGTCGGGGTAGCATCGTTGTCATTGCCATTTCAATAAAGTATCATTTACTACGTGGGGCTAGGAGCGAGCCTTGCGGTATGCCGGTGAAATCACTAGCATCGTTTTAACTTGTGATACAACTCGAATTCATTTTAATCGAGCTACTAACAATTGTAATAATTATTATTTCTGGTTAATAGAGTGAGGACTACCACTCTTAAATGTCCCAACCAGTATAATGACTTTTCTGTTTCGTAAGGAGTTATATTAAGACTTCGTCATATAGCGTCCAGTTGGTAATAACTCCGATGCCTTGATTCACTCTATTGTACAATTCCATAATCCGGGGGCTCCGGTCCCAACTCGATTGGAGAATATTATTCGATAGACTGCGAGTATTCATCGCATCACTAGTCAGATGATTGGAAGAGGTCCACGTCCACACATTACGAGGATCGTAACGCTCGCCAGCGCTCGAAAGCTCCCCCGAGTCGTATCCACGCTCCGTAATGGTAAGCTGAAGTGCAGAGGTGGGAATATCGTAAGCAGAATTATTATGTTAATAGCAACTTTTGGGCCCCGATATCAATCGGTGGTACATAATGGCCGGCTTATTGTTTCAATAATTCACAAATTACTCCCGAGTGAATGTTGCAGGCCGTTAACCCATATACGTAGTCGGAAAAACAATAAATCGAATTATCTAATATATCGATAATTAAATAATTATTTATAGGCGGGGAGCCGGTAACACTCAAAATCCCGTCATAGCGAATCAAAAAACATTCATTTAAATAAATAGCACATAAGTATAGGAATAAATTAAGCTCGGTATGCGTGGATGCCTATTGCCGAAACCTTGTTAAAAAATATATTTAAAAACTTAAAAAATGTTTTACCGTCATCGCGGATATTATTAGCGTGCATACTGAAATATTTTTAAAACTTAGATAAAAATAAATAAAATAAAAAAAAATATAGTTTCCGGCATGATGGAGAAATTGTAACCCTCATCACACACTTCAAATAGGTATACCAGACCCTTCCGGCAGAAAAATGTGGTTTGCGTGATTTTTTTCTAAAAGCCAATAAAATTTACTATCGAATACATCAAAAAAATTAATATCTGGGATATTTATTACAATTATTAATATGATTTCCTCAACGTATTTATTTATAAAATTTATATTGTTTTGGTTGCTTATTAATTGGTTATTAGTATTTTTTCAATTTTTTTAATTACTATTATTTACTATATATATATATATCTAACTATATATAGTTAGATATATATATACATAAGAACATTTTTTTTTACAAATTTATTTAAATTTAGATAATTGACATTTTCTCTATATCCTATAATTTACAACTTAAATCCAATTACTAGCAATAATTTATTTTAAAATTGCATTTTACTTAGAGGTAACTGGAATCAATATAGAGAAATTATAGAACACTCATTTTTTAATATTTACTCCAGTTGCAAGCTTTCACATTTAACATCAATTCTAGTTACAAAACGACAGACCTTATAGGCATGTCTCAACATAAAATCGATCAGTTGCTAAGCTATCTATTGCCTATAGAACTGGATAAATCCTCCGGGGCCGTCGGCTTCACGATAAAAACCTCGTTGGAACAGACGACGGTGGCGCCTTATCGCAGCACCTATATTTTTCTATTACCACGCGACAGGTATTGTGCGGGATCACGATAATAATGATAATACGTTTTTTACTCAACCATCTTGTCTTAACTGCGGGGTTTCAGCAACGGACATTTTTGTTGTTTGTATTGCAACGCTATTAATACGATTTTTTAGGCGTGACAATTTATCGTCACAACTCATACGTCCCCACCGACGGGCGCGTGTGCTGACAATATGTAAGTCTTCGTCAACCAACATTGGTCCAGGGAAGATTGGCGTAATAATCAACATTACAGATCTTATACGTCCCACCGAAGACCACGAGCCTACCCTAATAGTTAGGACGATTAGGCCTTAGTGAACCACGCAGGCTCAGTTTGGATTAGAATACACCTTCGAGTTTCTTCGCAACTATATGCAGGTTGCGTCACGATATTTTCCTTCGGTTTTTTTTGGATGGACCTATGCTTAAGCCTCAAATGGCTATGTTCAGCTTTGCAATGAATGTATTTTTGGAAGGCGCACGAACAGAGGTTCGACACCTTGCCTGCTAAAAATACCGGCGACCGTCCCGGAGCCGTTACGATCGAAACAAGAGAGTCGACGCAACTTGAGCACGCCGTTTAATGGCTAGGACGCTCAAGTTCGTCATGTAGTGGGGAGTGAGAATCTACCCGGTACGTGACGGTACCGGGTATATGTTTGACGAATGTGTAGCCCGGGTCTTCGCGCTTCCGGGTCTTTCGCTCATTCACCGCTCTCGTCGGCGCGGTGAATGAGCGAGAGACGTGGGTGTGTGGCGTGAGGGACGACGCGGTTGGTGGCCGGCGGTAGGGATTCGTTTGCGCGGGTGATTGGGTCGCGCGGGTATTTTCTTCGGCGTACGAGCGTCAAATATATGGACATATGAAATTGTAAACCAAAAAAAAATTGATACATGACAGGATATCCACAGCAACACCGACGCTGCTAACAATATACGCGCGTAATTATTATTATCATAATTGTAATTTTAGATAAATTAAAGTTGATTTGCTATCCCCGCATCCCAGTATTGATAGACTACACTTCTACTTCTACAGTTGATGCAACTCAACTGAAACGTCGGGAAGTAAGTAGTATTTGTGTACTACGGTTGTACGAGCTAGCTACGTACAACGATTTTCCTATATCATCACATTTTTGTATTGACCTCAATTAGCTCTGCTGCACGAAATTATATTGCACATTTTTCAGTTCGCATTAACCAACCATACCAGTGGCGCGTACTCAAACTACATTTATTTTAATTAATCAGTTAGTTTTAGTTTTTATATAATATACCAGTTACCACATCAATACCAATTTCATTTGTCGGGGCAACCCGAACATTGGTCCTTCGAGCCTTCTGAAAAGGTGGGATCAGCAGCACGTGTCGGTTTCGTGGACTGTGACAATTACGGTTTTCGAGAATAGCATACGTGTCGTGATTCTGATCAACGACCTTCTGGAAAAAGTGCGCTTATAACAATTTGTCGCGGTGAATCCTGTGCTATCAAGAAGGCACACATATTTGAGGAGCATCAAGATCCTTGACTAACCAGATTACCAGCAACGCAAGCGTGTCTAACTGCACGCTGTCACCAGTACATTTAAGTAAGATCTGATTAATTTATTTAAAACATGTCTAGCATAGAGGACATCTATACCAAATAGCTGCAGATAGCCAACGCTATTGAGCATGTCCTTACCAATTTCAAGAAGGATAGTGCTGAAAGGAAGACTTCAGATTATCTCCAACGTCGCATGGACATGCTTGATAATTATTGGCATGAGTTCAACAATAATCACGGTAAGCTGTCAGAGTTAGGTGTAGAATCACACACTTTATAAATAATGATTATAGTATGATAGGGTTAGGGAGAGGTATGAGACCATTCGATCGCATATTCATAATTATAGGTAATAGATTCAGTGCGTTTAGAGTTGTATTTCATAATGTTTGATATCGTATATCACTTTGACACGTTTAACACGAACGACAGTGATCGAATATTTTTTCTTTGCTCAGTCTGACAATTTGAACATTACAGTTTTAGACTTAGCACACACTGTTTCAATATCTCGTTATTTCTCCAATACAAACAAATGTATGGATAACTGCAACACAGTATGTCGGACTCCCACGGGGCTGTGCTCGCGTTTGTAGCCAAGCTCATAAAGGAACCTACGCTTACCAGCTAAAGAGCTTGCTACCGTGAAAGGCAGGTAAAAGTTATAATCTAAATATAACTGCTGAGTAATAACTAGTTGTATATATGAGTAAAGGATATAATGAGCAATACTCTTCTTGTACTCAAATGACAATATAGTGCTCATGTTCATTAATAGAAAAAAATAGATATAAGCTTATCAAATTAATCTTAAACATATAATATACCTTACAAAACCTAGTGGTATCCAGACGACGGGTATTAAGACCCGCTCATCTGTAAAACCCCGACGTCGTGAAACAGGAGAGAGACCCAGTGACCGTACGTTTCCTTCTTAATCATCATTTTGTAGTTCGAAAACTAACACAGATTCGACTTTAGTTTTCACTA
The DNA here is from genome assembly GCA_036419045.1 of Scirpophaga incertulas. Taxonomy (NCBI): domain Eukaryota; kingdom Metazoa; phylum Arthropoda; class Insecta; order Lepidoptera; family Crambidae; genus Scirpophaga; species Scirpophaga incertulas. The sequence goes on along the minus strand of CM071626.1, from coordinate 40,614,967 downwards.
ATAGATTAGGTTTGGACTCTATAAATGCTAGATGTATTTAGTTTTGGGTTATGACCTCTGGTTATGATCAGGTTTATAATTTAGATATATTATCGCTTCATATATTTTATCTTATATAGCTTGTGGGGTTTCTCGACTCATAAGAGAACGAGGAGTCGAATGATTTGATGATAGGACGATGGAATGATGATGGAGTAGGGTATGTATGGTATCTAAATAACTAATTAATCAGGCATATCTCATATCATATGTCACACGTTTGTTTTTATGGCGAATCACCCAAAACTAGCATATAATATAATTGACTAACAATTTATACCATCATGTAGGCAATCTACGTTTTTTCGTACCATTTGGCATTTATACAATAGTCAAAAATCAAAAAATCAAAATAATATTTATTCAACATAGACCTTTACAGGCACTTATTGACGTCAACAAACAAAACAAAAAAAAAGCTTAAATAAAAAAAAACAAAAACCTTGTCCGTACGTACGAATAAGGAAAAAAAAAAAGAAAAAATATATTGACTCGACACCTGTTCGGAAATTGGGAGAGCCTTCTCGAGAAGAACAGGCAAGAAACTCTGAAGGTCTATTTTTATCTCCTCTTTTCAATGTTAATAATTATAATAATAATAATATAGGCAAATGCCTGTGGTGACATTTCCTGTTACAAGAGAATGACATCAGCGGTCACTAAAGTCTAATCATTAATTCACTGGAGTAAACTGACGTTTACGGTGTTACCACTTTATGATGAACAGAAAATAGTGTTGTGACTAGAATATTGAAATCAAACTCATTCATTCAATTTCATTCCGTCCTCAAATCACATTACTCATTTTATTTACTTTATTAAGAAATATTAATCCAATTTTGTTTAATCGATGTAATAATATTAGCATGGTACCTTTAGGGCAAATAGGTGATAACTTTGAAATGGCGTGATTACTCGAATTATATATATATGAAATGAAACAAAAATATTCAATAGATAGATTTTTAACGATTTTTTTAACGTTATTTTAAACCGGCAATTCGAAAGAAGTTTTAGAGAATGAAGAGCGGGTTTTAGGGTTCCGTTCCAAAACTCATATAAAATTTCACTCGGAAATTTGACAGAGAAAGTGCTATGAGAAAGTGATAAATAATGGTTTTAGAACGAGTCAGTGTGATTTTTATTTTAGAACGGGATCAAGTGATTGATGACGTAATTTGGCTGGTGTTCTTGTACCAGTAACCAGTAATAACCAGCAATAAATAAATAAAAAAACTTGACGTAAAATTGTCGTGGTTATATCCATTACAACGATAAATAATTTACAGAATTATGTTTTGTCTAAAATTACTATTACACAGTGGTTAAATCTGTACTTTTCTTTTAAAAAGATTGCAATAATTAAAGTACTTCCAAATGTTCCAATAATTACTGCTCAAAAAATTGATTTACTGATTAACTGAACGCATAGTTCAGGAACGCTAGCAAGTGAGTGAATTTCATTTTTTGTATCTGATAGAATTCATGTACCTATATTATAATAAATTGAGTACTTTTTTATAATAAACGTTGTTACTGACTTTGTGTGAGTGATATGAATAACAACGAAGGGTGAAGTCCTAATCGATTTATTCAATTATATTTGCAGGTCACCTCACTAGTACGATAAATATGGCAGCATAATTTTACAATGTGACATTAGCATCTGTCAGTTTACTCCAGTGAATTAATAATCAGACTTTAAACGTCTTCTCATCATGGAATCTGATCAACTAATAGAATGTTTTACTCCAACCATTTAGATGGCGCTAAGTTCTTTTAAAAACCCTATTTCATATTACACGCGATTAAGTACACGACTGATTGATTGATGACTGATTATTTAAATACTCGAAAAAATCCATCGTCCACTCACGTTTCGATTCTTCTTGACAACAATAGCTACGCCGCCGCCGCGTCCAGGTTTAGCACCCGGCGGTCGCGGTACTTGCCCCACCAAGCACCGGTCGTGCGACTTCAGCGAGTTCCACGATTGAAGATCCTCATCCTCGTCTGATGTCACGTCGGCGAGTGAGCGCGTGGTGACTGTGACACAAGTTTATAATTGGTAATGGCACGACCCCACAGAAGAAGGAAGGAAGACAAAAGAAGGATGTGTGTACACACACCCTTCTTTTTTATCACCTTAAAGGACAGCATCGCCCATATACGTCCCAACACAGCGACACGCGTCTACCTTATCTATGTTAGGGTGATTAGGCCTTAATCAACCGCGCTGGCCTAATGCGGACTGGTAGACTACACACACACCTTTGAATTACTTCGCAGGTGTATGAAGGCTACCTCACCTACTTTGCCTCAGTAGTAGGAGCATCGTCAGATAGATGTATATGTGATATTCTAAAAACAAATTGGTACAAGGCAGGATCGTACCCGGACCCCCGAATCATATGATCCGTAAACCAGTGCCAAGACCACAGCGTCACCGACGCTTAAAGGGCAAATTTCCATTAATTCTTTTATCGCGCAAGCTGACATCATAAAAGGAGTCTAGCGCAAATTTTCTTTTAATTCAATAGTAGTTTATAGGACTGTACGTTGATATGTCAGCAGTCATTGAGCTATTTTTCATTATAGTGTGTAAATAGATAATCTATATAGATTGTTCAGAGAAAATCGTTCAGATAAAATTGTTCAGAAGAAAAGTCACAAGCAAATCGAATTCAACGGTCAGCATCATCACTGCCTTTGTGGGCTTTCTGCACTGAATCCTTACAAGGAACATTGTAAGGGAAAACGTAAGGAACTTGTCACTCCAGCATCCCTACTTTTTTTTTTTGTTCCCCTGAGGAAAATGCATTAAATTGCATACCCCGGCTGTGGTGAGCCAGCGGTTATGTGGGGCTCTCCTCCCCAGAAGGGGAGGCCTACCCACTAAAAACCTCAGGGATGGCCTTCCTCAGGCATGTAGGGAGCCCCCGGGAACACCAAGCCACCTCCGGGAGCCTCTGCTCCCCTGCCTAGAGGGGAGCCCTCCTCAGGGGAGGCTACACTACCTCCCCCGATCTCCTCCACCGACGACACCCCCCGGTCACGGAAGGGGCGTGGTCCATCCCGGGTCGCCGTAGCAGTCGCGACTACCTCGCGCCCGCCGGCGACCCGCGGGGCCATCCCTACCTACTATCTACCATACTACCCATACGCAGATCAGGTTTCCAAGATTACTCAGGGCTTCACTTATTGTTTCTGGAAGCACATGCGTAAGCATCAAAAGTGATCAAAAGTCTATCCAGGTGGTCTTCATTTAAAATAGGTTTTTGATATAACTCATTGTGTTCAAATAATAAAGTAAATAATAAATCCTTATGAAATTACACATATTACTAGGCATTCTACATCCGCTCTCATTAAGTTTTCCCTCTGTTAAGAGAGACGGACATCTTCTTACTGTTCAGTACCATACTTACATTAGCGCAAAGATTAACAAAATATACAACATAAATACAAATATGTATGTTACAATATAAATATGAATGTTTGTGTGTCCCTGTGTATGTGTTTATCACACACACCTATCTATCTTTTAACATACTCCAATGATAGAGTTGATCATATTTTCCAACTTTTTATAGTTGAATAGGTTAAGCCAATGCAATCAACTAATGAGTAATTTAATTTTCTTTAAACTATCTGTAAATACTTACTGTATTTGTTCATATTTAGTAGTACCAAGTTATACAGTCTCGGGCCACAAAAGAAAAATAAAAGCGTAACATTGGAAGTTAAGCAATAGCATGAAATGTTAATAAGTCTACTTACTTTGTTCACGGGTGTTCTTCAGAATCCCTCGTAGCTTGTGAAACGTCGTAACGCTACTACGGCTGCGACTACGGCTACCGACGTCCGAATCATTCGAATCAGACTTGGAGTGCAGCATGCATTTCTTTTTCTTTATATTGGCGCTCGAGTGCTTCAATATTCTAAATTATAAAAATATATGTTCTGTGACTTACGCCGGAAATTAATATTCAATTCTAATCCATTCTTAACTACCCAAAGTATTTTAATTAACTTGTGTTTGAGTGTGTCTATAAAATACACAGATTACATATATGCTGTGGATGCAGTATCCATGGGAGGTCTGATTTCAGATCACCTATTGACTTCAGTTATTATAACTTTTAATTTTTTTTTATTCAACCTTAAAGAAAGACATACTGTCGTGGGGTATTTTTTATATAATTTTAAGGAGATTTTTAGGATTTTTCTATTGATTGTAGCGTAATAAAAAGTGTACTATAACCAACTAAGGAGTATGAAAAATAATTGTATCAAGTTTCGTTAAAATCCGTCGTGTATTTTTTTTTTTTCGATTATACAGACAGAGAAAAATTTTACTGATTACATTTATGGCATCAGTGTCGATCCCTAATCACCCCATGACAGTTATTTTGGAAATATATTTCATGTACAGAATTGACCTCTCTACAGACTTATTATAAGTGTAGATAATACCAATATTGCAAACGTTAGTTTTGTATATAGAAGAGTTTTCGACTCACTGGCACATCGAACCAATAAATATTCTAAAGATAAGACGATCGCTGGATTAACTTTACAGTGAAACGAAAAGAATGTCTGCAAAAAATCTGCCATTGGCTGTTTAAGTGCTCATAAATCTTGCCGAAACCGAGGGAAGCAAAGTGAAAAATAAATTTACAGAAGTGATCAAAATAAATATAGCGTTTATATTGTTATTTATAATATTATTGTTAATAATAATTGTATTGTAGGAATTTGGTGAACAAAGACCAGTTGATATCAAGATTTTTTTGAAGGTATAGATTTTTATTTATTTGGGTATAGACTATTTTTTATGTTTTTTTTTTAAAAACGTCGCCCACACTGCAGGATTGTCGTGCTGTCTCGTGGGTACAGTTACAAACAGAATCTCACATGCACATCCGAGACGAGAACAAATTTTTCTAGTCCATACAAAATATCTGTCCCGTCCGCAACCTGCTGCGTAGTAGCCCATCACTCATCCGCTGCGCCCAACGTGTCATCAAGTTTGAACAACAAGTTTAAAGAAAAACATGATAATTCAAACATCACATTACAGTAAAATACTCACGAGAACTTGTTCTTCTTCAGATTCTCCACCGAACTATATGTATCTTCGCCTTCGGAATCCGTGTACACGAACGGAACTTTACCCATTTTATTGATTCGAATAATTACGACAAGAAGAACTTGTTGTGTTGGTTTGATGCTGGTTTCCACTGATTTGTTTGAATTTTAGGTCATTGTGAACTAATTATAGTTTTGAGAAGTTGGGTTGGATTTGGGTTGAGAGATGAAGATCGAATCGAACAAATTCGATCAGACTGATATTTTGCAATTATAAATTGTCATCACAAATTTGATCTGACGTTTCGATTACGTTACGCTTATTTTGTTATAAAAGAGGTTTTATACCAAGAAAGTATCAAGTTCTCATAAGTTCAGGGTTGCCAGATCGTATATGTGAATACAAAATATGTATAATCGAACGGTGTATTGTATCCATAAAGTATAATCTACTATTGCATATAATTGGATATAAAAAAGAAACCTTTAAATTTTGAATATTATCTGCAATTTTGTCAACAGTACAAACATGCAAAAAAAATGACGTCACAAAGAGAAAGTGACGCCATGCGGTCGTGGTGAGCCGCGCAAGTGCTATATTAGCAGTTGCTGAGCACTTACACGCTTCACCTACTGAGTTAATCGGACCACTCTAGCAACCGATCACATTTCAGAGCGTATATACTCTCCTGAGGCTGCGCTATGCACCGGCCACCGCTCTAGAGGGCGGGCGCTCTAGTTCAAACCGATAAGGGCCTTCTGCCCGACCAAAGGCCGGACGCGGGTGGTATCCGGTATAGGGTCGTCCGAGCACCAAAGCGTTATTAAGACAAATAAAATAGTAGCGCACCCCTTATGAGGATTAACTACCATTCCCCGCGGGAAAAAAAAGTTTAAAAGCTCTCCATTTAAGCCATAGGCTCCATTCAAGCCATAGTCTCTATGGCTGAGTTTAGTCGGTAGGTCACGCTGGTCAGACCTCTCTGGCCGACGGGTATCCTGGGCACGTTTCGTGCCCTTTCCTTGTAAAGATTCTAGCCTCACACAGCTTAGAGAAAAAATAAAGCTTAAACGCTCTCTCCACTTTTGTTTGCGACTTCCGCGAACGATACGCCCATAACAGTAGGTCTTCAACTAGCTGTTATGCTGATGACACCGCCCTTTACTACAAGGGCAGTATCAACAGTCATATAGTGTCAGAATTGCTGCGTGCAATTAACGACTTCACCGACTGGTTTAATCTGCGGCGGACCGATGTTAATCAAGAGAAACGTCGCAGATGCAATCCAGTCCCACGCGCCACCCCTACCTCCATTTTCAGGGAAAACCCATGCCATAGCAACGCACTATGTCTAGGATATCTAGGATGACCCTATGCCGCTTCATTTTAGAGTGCATTCATGTCTCAAGGGTGTCGCAAAATGCCAAGTTTTATATCGCCCGTCTTAACAGTATGTCAGGTAGATTTAGCACCATGTTTCTCAAGAACAAACGTACTGTCTACAAGAATTGCATTTGATCAGTGTTGTCCTATGCATGCCCGATATTTGCACGTACCGAACCGCACATTCTCCTATCCAGGCCGTTCAGAGCAAACTCTTGCACCAAATGGCAGATGCTGCATATTAAGTCTAAATATCGCCAATAATGTACAAAATTCTGGTATATTTCGATAATAATATGACATGATTATTTTGGAAATTACTTTTATTTTAATTGTAGCGCTTCCACTGCAAATCTAAGGAATAAATTTGAAAGAAATTTGAAATACACATGGTCTAGAGTCTGAACAGGATGTAGGCTACTTTAAATACGAATGAAGAGTTGTGAGCTTTACCCATAAACGGGTACAATAAAAATAATTGGAAAGAAGTTAGAACGATGTAACTTGGCTTTGGCTTTAGATTATATTTACGCCAAAATTTTGAATAAGTTTACATTTTTATTTCTATTTATTGTGATTGTACCTAAACTGTGAGAATATTGAAGAGAAGAGAGGAACTCAGTGGGTAATTCCTATGGTCGACCTAGGGTTCTCCGAAGGCGTACAGAAATCGCGGTAACAATTTAATTAGACATTTAACAAACAACGATAACAGGATCCAGAACGTTTTGTTTTGTTTACCTACAAATTTTCCCAACAGATTATATATAAATAAAAATGTAAATTAAAGTAATATTTTTACCCTCATGTGGGTAAAATAACAATGAGGAATAGGAGATAAAAGTTTGAATATTTAAGGTAATATTTAACCTTTATTCTCTTCAGTGTTTTAACTCTTTAGTAGTATTTTAATTCAGTGGATTTCTTTAATAATTATAAAGTTCCCATGACCTTGTGTAACAAATAATGTATAACGAACCGATATTTCATTTGTTGCGACGTGCTTAGAGTTTTCTAATGCTGGTCAAAACAAACGCACCAACCGTGTTTTAATTCATTGATGCAACTCCTCAGATACAAAAGAACCTATTTATCGTTCCAACCGCAGAACCATCAAGTTGTATGTTATTTTTATTTAGAATGAATTAATCTAACCTAGATCTAAAATACTAACATTTAAAGAATAATTTAAATATTCAATTATAAGGAAGAACATATTCAACACATAACAATCAATAATTTACTATGTTTCTCTTTTTTAATCTTATATATAAAAATGAATCGCAAAATGTGTTGGTAAGCTCATAACTCAACAACGCCTGGACCAATTTGGCCAATTCTTTTTTGTTAATGTTCGTTGAAGTTCAAGGAGGGTTTTTACAATGAGGAAAATTCGAATAATTATCGGAAATACCCTAAAACCATGCAAACGTTTTCTAACTAAAACGTACAGTCGAATTGAGCTTTATTGTTATTGTATAAAGTTCATATTGCAAGCACTCACTGTTGTCTAAGCAATGAAGGTGTGTTCCTAACATCAAAGAGTCAATTTGCGCTTTATTAACGCTACATATAGTTGAAATTCAATCATATCTATCAAAACAGTGTGCGTGCGTGCGTTGGAGCACAGAATACATCGTTGGAGGATTTAATGTCACGTTCCAAAATTGAATAGCCACAAAATGTAACTGATCATTTAGACTTTTTTTGCGATTTGGTTGGCTATGCGAATGCAATTATCTATAAAATAATTAGGAACATAAAACTGCCACTGTACAAATCTTTTTGACAGGACGAAGTCTGTCGGGTCCGCTAGAAAAATAAAATGAAAATAAAATTATTAATTTATGAAAATAAAATGAGTTAAGACTTTGATATCCTTTTCAGTCCTTAAACTTATTATTATTATACGTGATTCGAAATAATAATTCCATTATGTAAATTACTCGTATCTGTTCTAGCTAAAATACGCTGTTCTGTAAAAGCTAAGTATCTATAGTTTTAATTCAATTTGAATTTTTTAGTTTATCGTTCTACAAAATGAGATTTATCAAAAAATATTTACATTCAACCCAAGACGCTGTTTAACTTATCTCAAACTAGGCTCAATGTACGGACGTGGATTCACTTTTGATTCGCCTTCCCATTCAAAACTAAAAGCAATCCGACTTTTCGGCGAGCATTAATCAAATCGCCATAAAATAAAGGCTCTTCCCTCGCAAATGAATTGTGGCCAATTAGAACGCGGACACCTCGTTTGAATTTGTAATGGCGCGCGTTCCTTTTTCAATTTTCAAATTAATTTTGACAGCTGCACGCATCGCACCTAATTCGTCTGATTAGCCGGCATTCATTAAAAGGTTTTGTTCTGACTGTTATGTTCATTGTATAGGTAAGTGGGTTGCCTTTTGAGGTTCTGTTAACATCATTTAAATAAGAGCATAGAAAATATAGAATACATTCCGCTTAAAGATTTTCTAACTTGATCTATGAAATTACAAAAAATGGAATCATACTTGACATAATGAAATAAATAAATACATAAACTGGGGTCATATTCCGGAAATACCTTATCATTTTCAAAAAAAGATGGTAGTTTGACCAATATGTTAAATGTATTTAATTCCATCCTAAGAAAAATGCGATACCATTAGCTTCTAAATTTAAAAAAGTATTTTGCAGTCGCTCGCACTGTTTCTACATTCATTACACTTGAGGCATATTCCCGCGAAAAATTCATTTTGTACGAATCTGTCAAAACCGATGTTAGGACCTTATGCGCACTTTAATTGGGATTCATTTTGCAGATGTTTCATGTACGATAGAAACTTACAAAAGATATAGAAAAGACCTCAAAAACAGGGAATGAATTTTTTATTGAGCGTATATATTTACGAAGCTTTTAAATCACAACTTAAGTTGAAAGATGACGCCAGTCATATTGCATTTGTCTCATCTAATAACTGCCTTGAAGACACGAACGAGGATAAAAGTCCAATATTTTTTTTTATAAGCCGAGTATAGAGCTCTTAAAGTATACGGTAGTCATAAAATGTCTGGTTGGGAAAAATTTGAAACCACTTATATTTTGCTCATAACATATTTAATATCAAAACACATATCGAAAACACTTCGTAAATACTCTACACACATTGCATTCGCCTTAAGGCATCTTATCTTCAAACTAAACTTTTATATTCGACACAACCATAGTATTAGTAGGTACTAACTATAAGTAGTATAAATTATATGGACGCGACATATATCTTTACCTTGCATAACAATGTCATACAATACATTCATTTTCATAATAAATAAAACCTCCTCTGACGTTCTACGTAAGCGGTCTTGAGCTAGCTCTCCCGAGTTCCGAGCAGCCCATTTTTTTCCTATTTCATATACTTACTAGAATTTGTTAATATATTGATAATTTTTAATATTATACATGTATTCATATATTATTGTTGTGTGTATTAAATCTTTGCTGCAGTTTAGTCATATAAATGTACGTCATCTTTCCGCCAATATAATTTCAGGGGTTAACTGAAAGAAATCTCTTAAAGAGATAAACGCCTTTCTACTTAATTTGATGTAACTTTGTTTGTGTATGTTGTTTGTATGCAATAATATATTGTTTTATAATAATATATATATTTGTTTTGACGTTAATAAGTACTTTTTCAGGTCTATGTGGAATAAAAATATTTTTGACGTTAACGTCTTTAAAATCGCGCCGAAACATACGGGTACCAGGTTTAAAAAGTGGACCGTAACGAAAAGGTCTATATCATCGTACCTTAATAATTAAAAAACTATTAGTCTTAGAAACAAAAATGTGGTGTGAATATTTTACTTATATAGTCAGCTCGCTGTTGTGACATTGAGTTTTATTAAAATACTTAAAACACCGCCAATCTTGTTTTTTTTATTTCAATCTTTTACTTTAAAAGCGATTACCTAACATGCCGTTTTATTAGTTGAATTTACCATAATGTTGCATAATGCATAAACTGTAAATTGTTACCTCTTAACAATATAATTCACACTTTAGACTGTAGGCAACGACCGATTACAATGTAACTTACACGTCGTAACAACTATGCAGATTACACGCGTTTATAATCCAAGATGGACGCCCACCTAATCCAAAATTAACAATGTTTTGTCCCGGGTCAGACCTTACCCAAGAGGTTTGCATTTACGAGCTATAATTTCACTAATTACACGGCGATATTAGGTAGGATCAATCTTAAACTAGCCGATGTTTTATTATTGCAAAATATACTCAACTGTAATGCATTTTGATGCCAGAATGCCTTGATCATTTCTTTAGTAATTGTAATAAAACTTACAAACAAAATAGGCTTTACGTAGGTTGTTACCATAATTGACTATTATGTTCTGTGATATGTATATATTTGGGGTATGGAGTTAATTTTGAATGAGCAGTTAATATTCTTAAAATTGTACTGCTTTGAATTGTAATTTTCACTATCGTTGTACTAATCTACCTCTGACACACAAATAAAGATTTGTGATTATATTTCGTTGGTCATTTTACGTGTAGCGCTTGCTAAAACTACAGTTTATTTGTTACTAGCTGACCCGCGCCCACTTCGTTGGGCATAATATTAATAATCCCCGAAGCGAGCACGAAAGCGAACTGAATTAAACCCGAAGCCATCGCGCGCCGTCCGCTGATGATGATGATGATGATGATGATGATGATGATGACACTCAGCAATAATGTGGCTTTCTATTGGTGAAAGAATTTTTAAAATCGATGATGATGATGATGCTGATGATGATGATGATGATGACACTCAGCAATAATGTGGCTTTCTATTGGTGAAAGAATTTTTAAAATCGATGATGATGATGATGCTGATGATGATGATGATGATGACACTCCGCAATAATGTGGCTTTCTATTGGTGAAAGAATTTTTAAAATCGGTTCAGTAGATCCCGAGATTACCCCTTACAATTTAACAAATATACAAATATACAAACACACAAACTTTACTTCTTTATAATATTAGTATAGATTGACTCATTGCTAGGAGAACGTCCATTCAAGCCGTAACGCTCTTATAGCCAAGGCTCAGACTGAGTTTAGTTGGTAGGTCACGCAATCGGACTACTCCGGTCGTGTGGAGTTCAACATAATCCTTGTGGCACTTGCCGTTGCGAGGGTATCCTGGGTACTTTCGTGCTCCTTGTCACGGATTCCCAGCCTTCCTCTCCTGAGGAAAAAATAAATAAAAATAAAAACTAGGAGAAGGGTTCTAATAGAGATGAGTAGAATTTTAAATGCGGTGTGAATAGACTGAAGATTAGAAATTAATTTAGAAGAGGTACTTTGTCAGAAACACCAGCGACAGAAGATAAGAAGAAAAAATCAGCGTGATAACATAAGATGAAGGGCCAAACAAACCTGTCCGCATGCGGTTTCCTAAGGTTTATTTTTCCGAGGTAAATATATCTTACGTTCGTACCCATGTCTCCAACCGTCTTCTTACCATGTTGCATCAAAATCCGACCAGCTGATTTGCTAAAAAATATGACCGAATTGTCCAAAATATATTAATAAATGTCAAGTAAGTAGGAAAAATGGCTCAATTTGGACGAGGCCTTTAACTGCAAAAGGGTTCTTACAGACTAATACTAGTTTTCTATTAAATAATACAAATATAATATATATAACATATATATATATATATTATATATATATATATTATATATATATATAATATATATCTCTAATATAACTTAAATACAGTAAAATCATCATACTAACAAAACTTTAAACATTAAATTACTAACAACTAAGTAACATTCTCTATCAACTGTTTTGCGAAAAAATACAGCTTTTCTAAATTTTACTAGCTTAAATCACGTATCTTTATAAGACACGGTCCTTTACAAGGCGTACGCGGGGATACAGATCCAACGAAGCCATTTAACAAAAATTTTATGAAAGTGTGCGTGGAGTCCAAAATCAACTGGACCTACGTACCAATCTCTATCTGCATCATGAAAAATGCAGCCAAAGACTATACCGTTAGATGCACAGAAACTATTCATTTTGTGTCAAAAGGTACTATTGCATTCGATTTTGAAAGCCCGGACTATGGAAGAGACTCCGGTCACCTGCCTTCTCAAAGCCTCCTAATTGATTTTAAATATGGTAGGTGGTGACTCGCCGCTCACTAAATGAGCCCCCCAAAAAGCAGACCAATATTGGTGCGAAGAGAGCAACATTGGTGTGAACGGCTAAGAGAGGTAAGTCTGAGACAGCGATCGAGACGTGAGGCGTTATGACATTATTACACTTCCACCCTTCGAGCATCTGCTCTTGCGACTCCACTCTGTCCGGCTGGTTAAGGCAAGACAAAGGCGGGTGGCATACTGCCCTGAGGGAGACAGACTGCACTGATGGGGCATTTATGGCAGTTAAGGGGCATTAAATGCCCCACCAGCGGTCGATAGGGTACTTATTATTATAAGTAGGAAAAAATCTACCATCTGCACCGGCTAGTATCTTTATAAATAGTAGCCTTTATGTTATTGTGATATATGAGCTATATTACTGTAAAGTTTCATTAAAATCCATTCAGTATTTTTACGTTAAAGAGTAACAAACATTTATACAAACTTTCGCATTTGTAATATTAGTAGGGATGAGTATAAATTAATAACACTAAAGGAAAAAGTGTGTTCAAATACTGGTGAATGTTAGAACTATAATCAGCTAGATCGCTAAATCTATGTGACCTCGTCTGACCATAGAAAAAAGACAACTGCTGGATCGCTTGTCGAAGTATAGATTTCGTTCAACCAAAACGTCGTAACCGCCGCTTACTTATGACGTTTTGCCGAGCGCAGTGAAGCATGACGTTAAAGCGCTTTGTATCAAAGAGTTTTCACCGCAGAAGCGATACCAAATTGTACCTCATACACTTATTATGTTTTATAATAGAAGGAATGGCAACATAAAAGAAAACAAAATATTAGGACTTTATTTAATTATTACTACTATATAAATTTGTACTAAACAATAAAAAATTACGAACTAAACATTTTATAATCATCTCGTCTATACATGGAATGGAGGAACATCTGTATGGCTTTACTCTATGATTTAAGCAAGCACGTGCCAGCGCGGCGTCAATAAATACAAAATATTGTTTACGTTGTATAATTATATTATTATTATCCTTATTTCCACTTAAACAACTAGATATTTTACTCACTAAAATTTTCATTAATTATTTTTGTTCAGGTTTACTGTTTAATCATTGTTTTAATTATATTTATTGTTGGCCTATGAGCGATGCACACTGCGCGAACGGCGACGACTCACTGAGCGAGGTGCAGAGTGTACCCTGCACTTCACTTGAACGTAATGAGTGTTCGGGCGGGCGAATCTAGTACGTAGTACATATATATCGATGATACTCGTATATTACATATTGCCGCTTGAAACTAAGTACATTCTAGTACCTTATCGTACCTAAGTTATTGCAGGTTCATTCGCGCCAACCAACTTCACTAGTTATCTTCTCCGCCTGAAGTAGATAATACTGTATTTTACTTAGAGGTTCAGTCCTCGAGTTTCGCAACTAATTCGATACATAAGCGCTATCTGCGGTCGTAGTTTATCTACGAACATAAAGGACCGATTGTGCTTCACGATTATACGGTTTAATCTAAATTTAAAATATCAAATTATATATAGTCGATCCTATAACACAAGCCTTACAGAGCTTACTTTGGGCTAATAATAAAATAATATTTTTTACTTTATATACATTTTTATATAGTAATTGTATTATCTGTATATTGAGGGAAATTTTTCGTTACAGTGATTTATATCATATAGCAGAAAATCCACAAAAATTCACCTCATCGTCACTTACTATCAGGTGAGATCGAGGCAAAATGCCTGTCCCTAATATATAAAAAAAAAAGTAATTGGAAATTGTAACTAGCTAATTGCTTGAAGGACTGAACACCGTTGGGCGGTGGAAATATTCTTATAAGCGCAAAAAAAACATGCTTATTTACGACATAACATAAGAAACCTCCAAATTTATCAGTGTTTCTCTACTATATTATGCATGTATATACATATATAAACCTTCCTTAAGAATCTATCTATCTATTAAAAAACCGCATCAATATCCGTAGTGTAGTTTTAAAAATAAGCATACACAGGGACAGACAGACGACAGATAGCGACTTTAAGAAAAATGTGAACAGTATTTGTCTACCTTTAGCACCTGGTACCTATGAATTGGCCGTCGACCCAATACAAGCTAGCAGGTGTGCACACACTCAAAGTATGTACTGACACTATTTTATTCCATTACTATTATTTGTGAGAAAATAAGTAAAGTTTGGAGCCAAGATCCTAGATCTTGTTCTACTACACTTGTGGATATATCTGACATTATCAATCAATACATAGTATAAAACAAAGTCGCTTTCGCTGTATGTCCGTATGTATGCTTAGATCTTTAAAACTACGCAACGGATTTTGACGCGGTTTTTTTTAATAGATAGAGTGATTCTTAAGGAAGGTTTGTATGTATAATAAATGCATAATATAGTAGAGAAACACTGATAAATTTAAAGGTTTCTAATGTGATGTCGTAAATAAGCACGTTTTTTGCGCTTATATTGCAAACGCTGGCTGAACCCTACGAGATAGACCAAAATAATGTACTACAGTATTGTACAACTTACAAAAATCCACATAAAAGTCCGCGATGGTATATGTCTATCTCTTAGGGATAACCCACCATAACCATTTTTTCACTGCACCCGTGCGAAGCCGGGGCGGGTCGCTAGTTTTTTATATATATTTTTTTTTGTAACGATTTAAAACCGTTATGTTTCATACAATTTTAATAATTATTGAGAACTATTGTTATTATTATTGATTACAATTTTGTTTTTTTACAAATGATTTAAGGTTAATGTTGTTTTCCCTATTGCTATTATATTTATTTAAAATTTTATTATTATATAAAAATTTATGTTTATATACAAGTTTATATATAAGTATTATTTTCAATTTGTTACCTTCACCCATTTTTCATGTCATTCTATAAGATAACCTATATTTTTGGTACGGGACTAGGTATATAAAAAGTTTTGTCGTAGAAAAGTTTATTCACTAGTGATTACAGACTTATTTTTATTACCGGAGGATTACATCACCCACGGGCACAAAGTCGTGGAGTCTACATTATTAAATGCTCTCAATCACAACCACCAAAGAGAATGCATCTAAATTAATTCCGGATGGCAGACATGCATAGTGTGTACCGATAGCAAACAAAGCATGTTCTCTAGATATTGAATTATAATTGCAATAAAATCCGTTTAATATGATTCCATTCCATATCCGTTATTATCAAATCCTCCGCAGCTGAATAGTTGGTACACCGGTTTCAAGGTATCGCTGAAGTACGAATTCATGTCCTGGTGGTAGCTGCTTTTTTATTCTATATATTTCTTTCAAAAATAGTAATAGCATATGTATAATAGATCCCTAGACCCCATAACATTAGCCTTATAGTTTTTACCTTGGGCCAAGCTAATTGGTGACTCGCACCAATAAAGTATGAAATATTAAAAAAAAATTCACGACGTAGTTTATTTTTCACATTAAGTTATTATTTATAACAAAGTCGTATATAACGACTTCGTTTATATATATGTCGCATTTTGTGACCTATTTTTAATAAATTGTGTTTGTTTATAGTGGCTGCCATGTTTTTTTTAACATTTAAATACTATAATACATATATACGTGTGTTTGTGTGTTTATCTATGATTCTTAACACCATCGGCAGCGTTTAGGAGACTCATGTGATACCTACGATTGAAATAGTAGATTGTTAACGAGGGTGAAAGAATCAATTTTCCGAGGTTATTTAGCTATAGTCCGAGAAGGAATTGATTTCTTTTACCCGTGTTAAACACTCTACTTTTCACTTCGAATATATGAGGGAAAATAAAGCATTGGTTGTTTATTTTAATCTTAATTATTGATAATTATATGATAATATCAGTAGCACCATCAGCATTGCAGAACACAATAGCCTGGTCTTTAAATTTTTTTGAATTTTTTTTTTCTGGTGTCAATATCGGAATCGCTTGAACTCATTTTTAAAATTAAAATCTTTAAACTAGTATAAAAGATTATTTGAATTTTTTCAAATTCCGTTAACATATATATATATGTCGGCAAAATTGAACCTGCATTATCTACCGAGGCACAGTGTAACTTTACCATGACAACTGTGGCGCTAATATCGCCATCCGGTCGGTATGTCGACGGAACGCGCTTGCCGGCAAAACTGAAGCTGATTTGACTACCGAGGCACAGCGCGACTTTACCATGTTACCTGGGGCGCTGGTATCGCCTTCCGGTCGGCATGTGAACGCGCTAAAGAAACGTTGGAGCGAACACGGGGCAGTCTGGCTTCAGCACGTGTTCGGTGCGCATGCACGATACTCCTACGGATCTTTGCCTGCGGTTAATTCTTGCAAATCAACTCTTTATTCCGCCATGTCTGAGTCGCACGGAAATGACGGCGTATTTGCTTCGACATCAGAAGTGGGATACGGGATCCGGGAGAGTTCTGGGGGCAGTGACACGGGCGAACAAACCAGGAATAATGTCGATCGTACGCATGGTATCGCGAGTGAGAGCTGTAATGAAAATGTCGGTGTTATAGAAGCTACTGCGTTGCTGCAATTGTTACGTGGGTTAGCTAGCACTGTAGCTGGCGTGTCTACAATGCCTGCTCCGGTGGCGCTTATCAAATTCGACCCTGACGACCCTGATGCCGACATCGAGGGCTGGTGTAACGTAAGCGAGATGATCATAAAACAAAAGGATCTCAAAGGTACCGACTTATTGTTATCTCTTATGCAAGCTTTGCGTGGACGCGCCGCCACGTGTCTAACTAAGATTCAGCCTGACTATATGACATGGCAAAATGTAAAAACAACTCTGATTGCAAAGTTTGCGAAGCCTATGCTTATGCAAGATTATTTTGACCGTGTTATTAAATTTCAAATCCAAGATAAAGAAACTGCCGCCGATGCCGCAATGCGTCTTTGGCATACGATCGAGTCTATACCGAATGTTGAATTTAGTGAAGAGGTGATTACTGGATTTGCTGTCTCGGTGTTATCAAACTGCGAACAAGGTTTAAGACGTGATTTGAACGCCCACGCTATAACATCAAAAACACAGTTATGTCGCATATTAGGTGGGGTGTCGCTAAAGCGCCAATACGATGATAATTTTACGCACATTCAACATAAACGTCCGCGAATTAATAATCCACGACCAGCAAATGCTGCCTTCAATGGCACATGTTATCGCTGTGGCGAAATAGGCACAAAAATCATTAATTGTTCTAAGCGTAATGGTGAAAGTTCCCAAGCAAAAGTCAACGACAACAGCAGCAACGCTTCAGCGTTATGAAGATAGACGCGTCGTGACGTGCTACACGTGCGGAAAGCCGGGCCACGTGGCCAGCGCTTGCTCCGCCTCTATGCCCCGAGAAACTAAAAACACTCCTTCGAAGGAGGTTAAGCTCTGCGGTAAGCGGGTGGTAACTGGTGAGTTACAACTTGCAGGTAGGAGTTGTCGTTTTCTATTTGACTCTGGATCCGAATGCTCATTAATTAAGCGCAGTCTCGCAAAAACAATTGACGCAACGGTTCTAAATGACACTATTGTTTTAGTAGGTATCGGAATGTCAGACATAAAATGCACTGAACAGTTACGGTGTTTGATTGACCTTCAGGGTCTATCATTAAAAGTTTTATTTCATATCGTCAATGATTCCTTTTTAATCGAACCCATTCTTCTAGGTCGTGATATTATCGACATGGGGGTGTATGTAGAACTAGGTATTAATGGTATTCACTTCTTTAAATCCAAGTTTTCGCAATTTTTATCTTGCTTAACTGAGTTAAGTGAGTCTCAAGTGGATACAGATTTAAAAGGTAATGCTAAAACGTCTTTGTTATCGCTACTTCACGTGTACTCTGACCACTTTGTAGATGGCACCCCGACAAAACGAGTCACCACAGGTGAAATTAAAATTGACCTAATTGACCCTAGTAAAATTGTACAGCGACGACCATATAGACTATCGGCTAATGAAAGGCAAATCGTAAAAGACAAAGTTAATGAGCTATTAGAAGCAGGAGTTATTCGCGAAAGCAACTCTCCGTTCTCCAGTCCTATCTTGCTGGTAAAGAAAAAGGATGGTAGCGACCGCATGGTAGTTGACTATAGAGAGCTTAATTCGAACACACGTAGCGACAATTTCCCTCTGCCACGCATCAGTGACCACATAGACAGGTTGCACGGTGCTAAGTATTTTACTTCCCTGGATATGACATCTGGTTTTCATTGTATAAGGGTAGAAGCGCATTCTATAGAACGTACTGCGTTTGTTACGCCTGATGGACAGTTTGAGTATGTTGCCATGCCTTTTGGTCTCAAAAATGCACCCTCGGTTTTCCAAAGATCCATTCAAACTGCTTTAAAAGAATGTGATTTTGCCCTTATCTATATCGACGACGTGTGTATTCCAGCGACAACGGTGGAACAAGGTTTGGAACGTCTGGATATGGTACTCAGCGCGTTAGCAAAAGCTGGTTTTTCCCTGAATTTGAGGAAGTGTAAATTTCTTAAAAGTGAAATCTCTTACTTAGGTTATGAGATAAAATCTGGATCTATTAGACCTAATCCAAATAAAGTTCAAGCTTTAGTAGAGATTTCAGTACCTCAGACAGCTACGCAAGTACGTCAGTTTATTGGACTTGCGTCTTATTTTAGGCAATTTATTCCTAACTTTTCGTTACTTATGGCTCCGCTATATCCACTTACCCAACACAATGGACGTATCAATTGGACTGAGCAGCATAGTGAAATACATAGACGCGTTGTACAAATTCTGACCTCTGAACCAGTACTAGCGATTTTCGATCCAGACAAAGACGTTGAACTACATACTGATGCGAGTGCGCAGGGTTATGGCGCTATCTTAATCCAACGTCGTGGACGCATGCAACACGTAGTCGCTTACTACAGCCGCCGTACATCTGCGGCTGAATCACGCTACCACTCATACGAGCTGGAGACATTAGCAGTAGTCCGTGCCGTAGAACATTTTAGGCACTATCTATATGGTCGCCATTTCACAGTTCGTACGGATTGTAATGCTCTTAAATCGTCAAGCACAAAGAAAGATCTTACGCCTCGTGTTCATAGATGGTGGGCAATACTACAGAGCTACGACTTTAACATAGAGTACAGGGAGGGTCGCCATATGTCGCATGTAGACTTCTTATCCAGAAACCCGTTACCAAATTGTGATTCTAAACCAAACAACTTTGATGTCATTTGTAATAAAAAGGTTCAGGTATTAGATTTGCAGCAAGAATGGTTAGCTGTGGAACAGCAACGGGACAGTGAGTTAGTAGATATTATAGAGAAATGGAGAGTAGGTGATTTACAACGCGAACTTGCAAAGTCGTATGATGTTAGAAAAGGAGTTTTGTATCGAAAAGTAGAACGTAACAAGCGAACAAAATGGCTACCTATAGTACCTCGATCGTTAGTGTGGTCCCTTATAAGTTATGTGCATTCAGAACTAAAACATCTTGGTTATGATAAGACTCTGGACAAATTATTTGAGCTATACTGGTTCCCTGGTATGGCAAAGGCTGTTAAAAAGTTTGTAGATGCATGCTTAGTTTGTAAAGCCTGTAAAGGATCTTCAGGTACTCAGCCTATTCAGTTGCATTCCATACCAAAAGTCGCCATTCCATGGCACACCATCCATATTGACCTAAGCGGAAAACTAACAGGAAAAAGCTCAAAGAAGGAGTATATAAGCGTGATTGTTGATGCCTTCACTAAATATGTTCTGCTACGATTGACATCAAGCTTAGACGCTAGTAGTGCTATAGAATCATTAAAGGAAGCCATCAATTTATTTGGTACACCTAAACGCATTATTGCAGACCAAGGCCGTTGCTATACAAGCGGTAGTTTTCAAAAATTCTGTTCTGATAATAATATAGAGCTTCATGTTATTGCAGTCGGAGCAAGTAGAGCTAATGGTCAGGTCGAGAGGGTAATGCAAACCCTCAAAAATTTACTTACTATCACTGAAAATAATTCAGATACTGTATGGAGGGACGAATTAGGTGCAATCCAACTAGCATTAAATAGTACTAAGTGTAGGGTTACTGGTTATTCGGCAACTGAGCTTATGTTTGGAATTCAATCACAGAGTTTAGGAATTTCCAAAATAAATAGTTTTGACGAAACCTCCGAACATAGAATTGACCTTAATCAGATTCGTAATGAAGCGTCGCTTAATATAGATCACGTAGCTAAATTAGATACGGAGCGCTTTAATAAGGGTAAGGCTAAAATCAAGGCATTTTGTGAGGGTGATTTTGTATTTCTTAAATGTTGTGAACGAAATCAAACAAAACTAGATAGAAAATTTAAAGGCCCCTTTAGAGTTATGAGAGTCTTAGAGAACGACCGTTACGAACTGCAACATGTAGACGGCTCTAAGAGAAAGTACAAATACCCCCATGAAAGCTTACGTAAAGTGCCAGAAGGACGTGAAGGGCTCACAGAAATGGCGGAGGCGCTTTGTGATCAAGCTCTAGAGCAGGATGAGCCTGTGTCGGCAGGTAGTGGTAGTGACATGGAGATTAATGATGTCGTTGTGAATGAAACTGTGGCGGAAGTACACCGCGAGATGGAGCGCGGAGCGGTGGTCGCTGAACCAGCCGGCTCTGTATGTGTTGATGAAGGTACACTGTAGTATCTCGCTACTGGCCGCAAGCCGCTGGCTTGCCACACGCTATACGCGTGTCGGTCCCCAGCGCGTGGAGCGGAGCTGTAGCGTGTTCTAATATTACCTGTTGTGTTCTAGAGATTAATAATGAACGCTTATGTTGAAAGTAATGGCGAGATTATGAGAACTGTTCTGGACAGTGTATGACTTGATTAGTTGTGATTGAAAGCTATATAGGATTGATGATAATGATAATGCTTTGATGTCTTGGTTGCAGATGAGTAACGCACGAGGACGTGCGTGCGTCAGGAAGGCCGTGTCGGCAAAATTGAACCTGCATTATCTACCGAGGCACAGTGTAACTTTACCATGACAACTGTGGCGCTAATATCGCCATCCGGTCGGTATGTCGACGGAACGCGCTTGCCGGCAAAACTGAAGCTGATTTGACTACCGAGGCACAGCGCGACTTTACCATGTTACCTGGGGCGCTGGTATCGCCTTCCGGTCGGCATGTGAACGCGCTAAAGAAACGTTGGAGCGAACACGGGGCAGTCTGGCTTCAGCACGTGTTCGGTGCGCATGCACGATACTCCTACGGATCTTTGCCTGCGGTTAATTCTTGCAAATCAACTCTTTATTCCGCCATGTCTGAGTCGCACGGAAATGACGGCGTATTTGCTTCGACATATATAATAAATTCACATCCCGCCAATTTATGTCGACTGTATTAAATTTTAAATATGGGAACTCACCGCGTGTTTGTTGCCGCTTTATTTCCGCTGGAAGTAGTTTTGCGCTAAGTTCAACACTGGCTGTCTAGAAAACTCAACATGGCCGCAGCATTTTTATAGTTCACAGTTCGTAGCTGACATTCGTAGTTCTATTTTTAAAGTTCATTCCGGCCCTTGGGTGTGAAGTAAATTGTATGAGTTTTTCCCTCCCTATGTCGGGAAGCAGCATTTTTCCACCCAATAATCAGACAAAACAACATAAACTTTCCGAGTATGAGAAATGAAAATAATATTTTGAAGTGTTCGTTACACTGCATTAAAGAGACTTATTTACAATGTAAATAATAATATTTATAAAAAACGAACATTACAATATTTATTTTTGATTTACTTATCTCTATTTTGTTTCTGTTTAATAAAATAAATACGTACTAAGTATACAAACAGGGATTGTTAATTTTCGAAAGTGTTTTTTTATGACGTCCGATTAATGTGACATGTTTATTATTTCCCTTCTATCTATCTTATAATAAATCTGTAGAGGTCAATTATTTATATATTATGACGGCGTCTTTTTAGTGATATGCCGCCAAGAATTCTGCAAAGTTGAGCTCTTGTTGATATCACGTGCGAATTCAGCTCTCTTCGGACTAACGGGTCTTTCTGGGATAGAACTGAAATTGTAAATCCTGTAATAACTTCTTTATCCATGTCGACTTTTGGAATACGGTTCGATAAGGTTCCATAGACGTGAGGCTGCGTCAGCCGCAGTTTCCTTGTTAGCTATTTGAAATTTCAGGACGTCATCGAAGTAGTCTTGCATAGACGGTTGAATTTTGCAAGCAATGTCTCTTTTATATGAGGCCATGTTAAATTATCAATTTTTAGCGAAGTAAGGCATTTAGCGGCACGTTCTTTTAAGTCATGAGTCAGGGCAAACAATAACTCGGGCCCGGTGAGATGTCGGCTATTTACTATGATTTCGGTCACATTACACCAACCTTGTATATCTGCGTCAGCTTCGTCTGGGTCAAACGTAAGCAAATTTGTCTGAGCGTGTCCTGAAGGCATACGTTGCGTTGCTGCTAATAGTCGCGATATAAGTGCCTCCATGTTACTGAATAAATTCGCATTTTCACTCTCCGAGTTGGAGGAGCCGTTAGTTTTATTACTAGTCCCCTTTTATTTGGCCCTTGGCATCCCACTTCTGATAAAGCGACATGGTTACGGTCGTCAAACTCATCGCCAATGTCCGAAGAATCCATAATAGTGGGTAATCGGGCAAGGGGACTGGATTTAACGAAAATAGAAGTCGATTCCAGTAGCACTTTAATTTACAATTGAATTAACACTTTAATCACACAAAAACACGATATGATTCCGATAATAACGGATTACAAATGGACGTTCCACCGCAACACGTGAAGCGCAAACGCAATCTGCCTGCGTTTTAGTCGTAACCGACACAGACTGCCGATCCACTATGGCCACCACCCCAGTGCTCGGTGTTACGTCGATAACAGGCCACACTAGCGCCATCTAACTAATTCCCTTGAAGCAATGTCACGACGAATAAGCGCCGTTAGCGCCATCTGGCAGAATCATTTTGACTTTCCTGGTATGGTCACGAATTAATTAATTAAGGTCACGAATAACGATCATGTTACTAGGAAAGCTATGGATATGAAACTTAATGGGTATGTAGGGAGGGGAAGACCGAAGAAAAGGTGGATTGACTGTGTGATTGATGATATGTCGAATCAGGGAGTGTATGTCGAATTACGAGAGATAGAGAAGAGTCGAAGACATGTTGCGCCAACCCCAAATAAAATTGGGAACGGACCAAGAGAATGAAGAAGTCATTATAAACAGATTTACTTTATTGAACACAGTCTAGAATATTTTTACATCAGAAGGTACTATCAAAAGGTTCGTATCTATTAGTATTTATAAAGGTTTTATTCAAAAACAAACTGAGATATTGTAAACTAGTAATGAAGGTAGTCACAAAACGAAATGAACGGAGAGCTCTAAATGGATTCATAAGCAATCGGACCGGCCAAAAACGGCACGTCTGCCTCTGCATACAGGTATGCTGATCCCTATGCATATGCATGCATATAAACGAATGCCGGATGTGGCAAAAAATGGATAGAAATAAGATTTGTGCAGCGGCAATGAAAGGTTTGAGAGGAATCGATGGAGTGACGTTAGATAATGATATACCAATGCATCCTTATAATTCGCTGATAACAATTAGGTTGTCTACTAGTCTATTTACTTATTATCATACATTTTATGTAATTGACGCTTAACGATTGGAGGTACGTTGCTCCCTACGTTTATGTGTGGGAGTGAATCCGGGTGTCGCAAAAGAACCATAAAAGCGAGTTTAATGCAGTTGAAACGAGAGCTTTGAGGAGAATGACTGCATCGAGAAAGAAGGATAAATTGCGAAATAATGTGATAAGGAAAACGTGTGTGAAAAAAATATTATGACAAACATGAACAATGGAATGGATGTTTAGTTAGTTTGGACAAGTATAAACGAAACTGAAAAACTACATTTATAAGGAAAATTTAAATGGGAAAATAGGTAAATAAATTTAATAAATAAATGTTTCTTAGACTTACACCAGCCTACAGTAAGCTCTGAAGGCTTGTGTCATGGGATCTAGGGTAACGGATAGACGTTGGTAGGCGAAGGTGGGCACACGCAAGCGAGGAGTTGCCTGCCTAGAGACCCTACCGTGAGGCTGCGTGCGCGTCCGGCTAAGCGCACGCCGTGGTGAAGTCTCTCTGTCTGGGGGACTGTCCCTCCTTTGGCGGTGGCTTGACCAACTCTTTAGTCGAGCCGGCCCCGGGACACATGGCGGTAGAATCACGAGAGCGCACCCCGCCATGTGCCCCGTATGGGCCCAGAGAACTCGTGGGGGTTTTAGTGGATAGGCCGGTCCTCTTGACACACGGCCGCGCCTTGCCAACGCGATGATGCATATGGTGCATAAGGTCGCATTTCCCCCCTCAAAAAAAATAAAATAATTTTTATCACACAAACATCAGCCTCCACAGGTATTCGAACCTGAGGTCTCGCTATCGGTCGTCATCTCTGAGGTCCCAACATCAAAGATGGCGACAACTTGAAACCAGTGTACTTACCACTCAATTACGCAGGTCGTCAAGGTAAAGTACAAGGAATGTGTTTATTATTATATCTGGTTATTATTTCACAAATCTATCCAAACTAATAAATTACGTACCAGCAAAAGAAATTATACTAAATAATACTAATATATAAAATATTACACAGTACTCTGTCAAGTCAAGAATTTAATGGCAAGAAGTGATTACGGATTTAGTTCTTAAAAAACTTTAACGTACATGCTGTTGTAATACTTAGAGGGAGAGAATTCCAAAATGCCAGGAAAGAGTACAGAACAAAATCAGTGCAAGGAGTAGATGTTTCTAGAGTTAAAGTACTATCACAAAACGCGGTTGTAGCAAAAAAAAAAACAAAATAATGTAAAAAAAGAATAAACATGTAAGATACTTACATATTTATTCCTCTTCTACAATATTTTATTGTCGCTGATGAATTAGGTTCTATTTAAACTCATAACGATGGTGAGAAACATAATCAAATTGAATAAAGATATTTCAATATCCAAGCAGTCACTATGCAAAAACACAAATATTTTCATCCGTCTACATATCTAGAACTCAAGATCGATACGAATCCAGCGAGGTGTGAGACAGGGCGGCGTCATGTCGCCGCAATTATTTACGCTGGAGGATCTGTTTAAGGCTTGTAGAGAACATCTTTCACTATAAATATTGATATCGACGCCAAGAATATGATGCACCTCGGCTTTGTAGATAATACCAAACTCATGGCCACCATGTAAGAATTAAACACAATGCTTGAAGGTTTCGGAAAAATTTTAGTAGGAAGGCGCCGGTTGTTGGCCGCGCCTTTACAATCGTTGTAGACATTCTTGGTAAAGGCTCGTGCCTTGCAATGAGAGTCTATTAGCTGAAAAGTTAATAGTCCAATAAAACTATTAAGTCCTGAAAATTAAGACTAAATATTGATTTTTAGATATTTTTTATAACTTCGTATAAAAAAAGAATCAATAAGTAGCTATAAAGCAATATTGAATAAAGATTAATTTGATTTCGATTAAGGAGGACATACAAACTGTAATGTTGAAAGGGTTAGATAGCATTGTTTCTCGTGCTGTAATTAGTGGATCTGTTGAAACTCTGTGGTCTTTATTTGTTTGGTAGTTCAGTAAACAAGCAATTTGTTTTCAAACCCCCGCAAAATCGACCATGTTGCCGCTAAAATACAGTCGGCATTCGAATTTAATTAAGCTTTTAGTAGTACAGTGTAGATGTTTTAGAGCTAATTTGTCCTTTAATGTTTGTCTTTTAAGTACAATAAAGATCCTCGAAATCAAATTTTCAGTTACATTGATGATCTACAAGGATCTTTAGGCGATATATTAGTGTACAAAGAAGCAATGAACAGCGCGTATCATTGTTAATTTGTGAGGATATTAATCAAAATAGTCACCAACTTTTTAATATAGAAAAGACGTCAACTAGTGAAGCGTATTACTAGACTCAGTCACAAGAAGTAGCTGAAAGGCGCGCGATGCAGTTAAGTTACAATAGACCTTGTAGAGGTTCCCATGGCCAGCTTTTACTAACCCGTTAATTATAATGACCGTGTCGGAAAAATACTAAAGTTTGTCGCACTGTTTTATGAGACCTATGCTGAAGCCGCAAGTGGCTATATTCAGCTCTACTTTGAGTGTATTTGTGGAAAGCACAACTGAAGGATTTGCGCTTTACCTGTAGGATCGAATTAAAAAGAGAGTCGACGCAAATTGACTGCGTTTCTACTGGCGAGTAAAAATCGCATAGTAATGACACGTTTGCCATTACTATGCGATTTTTACTCGACTCATCCTTTCTCACCTAAGATGCTATATTTGCTATTCCGCTTTCTAATGCCCGTAATCCAAACCCAATGCGTTAATCCTCTTTTTTTACGTGATAAGTTGAAAAACAAGCAGACTGCCAACCTCATGGGAAGTATTTGCAGTCACCTATAGTACATATAGTTTCTCCATTACTCCATTGACCTATGGAGGATACTGCTATTTCTCTGCAAAACTATTTACATTGACCTATCTATGACGACACGTTTAGTGCAGTGGTCGAGTAATCGGCTTCTACGCAACGGGTCGCGGGTTCAATTCTCACACGGGATATTTTGTATGACCTTTTTTTTTTTCCCCTGAGGAAAATGCATTAAATTGCATACCCCGGCTGTGGCGAGCCGGCGGTTATGTGGGGGTCTCCTCCCCAGAAGGGGGAGGCCTACCCACTAAAAACCTCAGGGATGGCCTTCCTCAGGCATGTAGGGAGCCCCCGGGAACATCAAGCCACTTCCGGGAACCCCCAGCCTCCGCTCCCCCGCCGATACAGGGGAGCCATCCTCGGGGGAGGCTCACTACCTCCCCCGGTCTCCTCCACCGACGACGCCCCCGGCCACGGAAGTGGCGTGGTCCATCCCGGGTCGCCGTAGCGGTCGCGACTTCCTCGCGCCCGCCGGCGACCCGCGGCGGCGCCGCAGCTGTGCTACCGAGCCCGGCGCCGCCTCCTTCGAGCGGGATCGGCCATCTCCCGACCCCGCTCGGCAGCCTCCTTCTGGAGCGTCACTGCTTCACAGAAGGAGGCCACAGCCCTCCAACCTCCCTCGTCCGCCAGAATTGCCGCAATCAATGCCGGCGGAGACAGATCTTTGTATGACCTATTAAAAATTTGTTCTGTCTGGGTGTTTGTGTATGTAAGATTTCTATGTTTGTGACTGCACCCAAGATACAGGATAAAAATACTATAGAGGGGCGACGTTTTAAAAAAAAATTGAGGCAGGAGACACCCGTCTCCCTCCGATAGTTTCAGATTAGTATGCTAATTTTTAACAATGAAATTTCTTAATCAATTTAAATTTGTGGTAGATATCTAAACATGGCCAAACTATATTTGGCCAAACCACCTCTCCAAGATAATACAAAGAAAGCACTAAATAGAAGTAAGAAGAATAAATAAAATATACGTAGGTGTAAGTATAGAGTACGTTTAGTAAGCAAAGTTGTAATAAAATAAATAAAGATTCCAAACCAACCTCAACTCCCAAAATACAAATAAAATAGATTAGCATAGACAGATAATAGAGGAACTACAAAGAGAACTGGAATGTAAGAAATAAAAGTATGTAGCATGACGGGAAAGCATAAAAGTGAGAACTGGCATGGCAGAGTAGAAATATTAAAGCATAGATAGATAATAGTGGAATGACAAAGAGAACTGGAATGTAAGAAAGAAAAGTATGTAGCATGACAGAAAAGTATAAAAGTGAAAACTGGCATGAGGATTAACTTAACTTAACTTAGAGGATAGTAGCAGCAGGCTATAAAAAAAAAACACCTTTAGCGATACATTCAAAAAGTTACGTACATTGCCAACATTAAATCGTGGGATTGGAGTCAGAAATACCCAGTATCCATCTTCATTGACGCGTACGAGTAAATACTGTTTCCGGTACGGGACCAGAACCCTAAATGCATTAAAAACTAAACGAGAACGTGGGCCGCGAACTAATAGAGGCCCGGACGTGGCGGAGTTTGTTATTTCGCACGTATTAATTGAGTTGATTTGTGGCCATTTCTGTGTCTGTTCTGCGTATAAATACATATTTAGTGCGTTCATAGACGAGGGAGTCTTAACACCAGGTTTAGTATTTCGAGTAGCGTATTTGAACGTGGCGTGTAGGAATCTTTTATTAATTTATTAGTTACTTGATGGGCTGCGTGGCGGCCACCGCCGGCATCTGTTGGAATGTCCGATTTTAATAGTTCAAAAAGTAATCATCAGGAGACCTATTTTTGAATTACGAATGCGACTTAGAAATCACCGATGTGATTAATAATCACCGATTTTCAATAATTCTTATTTTTGAATATCACTGATGTGATGCCCTCATCAAGTCATACTTGTAGAAATATTATCTGTGTTTTGTTTGATTTTTCAGTCTATATATATGTATATAATAACCGCAATGGTTAAGCCGGCAATAACCGGCAGCGGTACATTCTGCGTGGAACCGAACTCTTACATTTATGTGTGTACTTTGTCTATGTTGGCAGCTCTGCGATCTACTTTCAAAAATTGGATGTTTAGGAATCCGTGACTTCAAAGTCACCGCTGACTATTTAGTCAGCGGTGACTTTGAGGTCACGGATATATATATATAGATATATGTTTGAATGTAGCATTTATATTATATATATATGTGTGTGTGTGTATATGTATATATATATATACCTATATATCATATAATATAATAAACATAATGGTTAAGCCGGCAATAACCGGCAGCGGCTACATTCTCCGTGGAACCGAAATCTTACATTTCTGTGTGTACTTATCTATGTTGGCAGCTCTGCGATCGACTTTCAAAAATCGAATGATTAGGAATCCGTGATCTCAAAGTCACCGCTGACTCAGCGGTGACTTCGAAATCGCATTCGTAATTCAAAAATAGGTCTCCAGATATTGAGACAGTCTTGAATATTAAATTATTTATTTGAATAAATTTTATAAATGGTATGGCTAACACGGTCTGATTTTGATCGGCATTTCTATCAATTTGTCAAATGTAAAAAAGTAGTTATAGTGACGTAACTACAATAGTTAGACATACGGTCTCGCAAAGATTTTTGTAGATATTGATATATTCTATAATAATGTCGAACATTTTTTTGTCCTATCTTTAATACTCTTCGCAGCGTATGCGATGAAAGACATTTTACGGCAAATTTTTTTACACCTTCGGTTGATTTTAATATGAGTTTCTAAAGATTTCTATAGTAATCTAGTACTAAATATAGCCTATGCTACTCAGTAATAATGTAGCTTTCTAATAAAAAAATAATTATTACAATCGGTCCAGTACTTTTTGAGTTTATTCGTTACATAGAAAAATACAAATCTTTCCTCTATATAATATTAGTTAGATTAACCGCGACTTCGTCTGCATAGATAGTAGATTTTTTCCTACATAACACCTTTCGTCATATTTTGGACAATTCACACAATCCCCGCTAATATTATACAATAGATCGCCGATTACCTGAACGCCGATTAACCGAATCGCCAATTATCCGAATCGGTGCTAAGCTTAATATGGTACCTCTATTATAGTTGTGAATTTTTACATTTTTTATTGAGTCCGACATAATCACCAGGTTCTCAGCCTCCTCTCCTGAGGAAAAAAAATGTTCAAGCTCGTCAACATATCCAAAAATCTGCTGATTCTGCCAAAATCCACGATTTTCTAATTCAGACTTCAGAGACCCCTACCGGAAAAATACGTCGTTAACTTTTTTTGCGACCATTACATTTTTTGCTCAACTCGACCAGGAAAACAACATTATCCAAATTTCAACCTGGACCCCTAAAACCACTTGGCCATTTAAACAGTATCATCTACTTTATATAATTACTATTAAGTATTTCAGTCTCAATCATTAAAATTATATATATATATATATATGAACAGATAAATTATTGCCCATAGTTAGATTAAATTGAAAGCTTAACGTTTCTGCGAAACAAATGATCTCTCAAAATCAACACAACTCAATTTTATTAGCAGAATAATTAATCATGCTTTTTGTGCACTCAGTATGCTCTGTCAAATACAACGAACCACCCGCAGCGTCGCAGTCATTCCGGCATCCCCGTATCGGGGCTGGCACTGGACAGCCGGGCAGGTTGCCGGGGGAGCTGCGAACTTGTTTATGCCACGAAGAATGGCTCTGGCGTTTAGCAAATTGCCTAATAATTGCATTTCCGACTTAGGAATATATTACGTTCGAAACTATTCGAAAACTTGAAATGAAGCGTTTATTCTTTGCAAAAGCGATATATAGCGGATGTTTCATGGTGATATTGACACAGCCTGCAAAAATCTAGAGGCTCTTTTATGGATAAACAAGCCTCCGCCCGCGGCTTCGCCCGCGTAAAATTAATTTTTGTCAATTCTGGTCCCTTATATCTAAGATACCAAAATTCATTGTCTTATCTTCAAATCAACCCCTATTTCACCTCCACACTGGTAAAAATTTCAAAATGCTAGAACAAACGATTTTTCGTTTCTTATGACGTGATATTTGACAAGCTTCTATACTAACTTTCAACCGTTATTTGAACTTGTGTACTTGTTTAATGATTTCTTATCAAGTGCTTAAATATAAAGTTTCATGGTTTTATCTTTTAAAATTAAGAAATCCCATACAAACTTTCAACTTCTATTTCAACCCCTTCATCCCTTTTTTTCGAAATAAAAAGTAGCCTATGTTCTGTCTCAGGGTCTAAAGATTGTCTATATCAAAGGACATAATTTTTTTTGGGCCCACTAGAAAACGGCAACGTTTATTGATATTACTGAACTCTAAAATATCAATTTATTATTAAAAGCAATTGCACGATATTATGAGTAAAAATGAAACGGGAATGATAAAATCAATTAGGTAATTAAACTTAGTAATAACTTTTGACATTTGAGGTAAAGGAACTAACGTAATTTAAATCAAAATGAAAGATGATTTAATATTATACAAATAATATATAAATATAATAATAAAGGATAGGGTATTATTTTTTTTTTATTTTATTTAATAGTATTGAACTCTCAATAATTATTTTATACTATTTTAGATTGTTTTAACTATTAGTTCGTCAGTCCAGTATCGTCGTGAAACGGAACGCGTCATCATTTTTGACAGCGACAGTATGGTACCTACACTGACATCCATTGACGTCGGTTTGTTTTCAACCGAATTCTGTGTTACGTTTCCAACGGCTTGATTTCGTTTTCTTTCTCGTATCCCGTATTTACAATTAAAAAAAATATATACGATTTAGGGGTTTGTTAATACTGCATTTTTTTAACGTAAATGCATGAGGTCGCGTCGACACTCCGCGAGCACTGCACTGGTGAAACGCCGAAATACGTAGTAGCGTATTTCAGGCGTTTGGTAGTGGCCAAAGAAGATTGTATTTTTCAATAATAAAAAAAGTGTTAAATAGCATTTACGTAAAAAGCAATTTGAATACAAATCAAAATAAAGCTACTAACTACTAAGAATTTTTAGGTTATTTAATCTTCATATTTAATTGATTTCTCAATATTCCCGTTAGATAAAAGCAAGCTAATGTTCCTTATAATATCTAGGGTTAGTAAGAAATTATTTAACGTATGTCTCATTAATAAACGTTACATTTTGTAGTGGGCCTATTCTCCATACAAGAAAAAAATATCTCCTTTCATCAAAATCGGTTGCGAGGTTTAAGCGGGAAAGCGTAACAGACAAACCGACAGACAGAGTTACTGTCGCATTTATAATATTAGTTGGGATGCCTAAGCCTTTTACAACAAAGTTCCACAAATTGTTACCGATTTACCATTTCACAAATTAAAATTACTTGTTAAAAATACTCATGAAAAAAGGTTATCGTACCATTAATAATAAATGATAACAGTGCTTGAGTTTAATTTTAAATAACTCAGTAGTTAGGTTGCCAAATATTTTGACTACAGTAAGTAACATAATGAAACTACTCATTATAGATATAATGTGAATTTATTTAAAGGAGATGTCCCATATTGGTTTATAGTAACTAACTCGGGTAAATTTGATATATGTATTTGGATAGAAGGCTCTAAAAGAAAGTAATCGCCGTAAGTCATGTTATTTTCAAGACCCCCGATTTTTAATAATTCGTATTCTAGTATTAATAAAAAATGAAATATCTTTATTGCAATAATTACACATTGCTTAAAAAAAATATCAACAAGCCTTTTAAAAATCTAAATACATACATAATTGCTTTAATGAACCGAATATTGCTAATTTTGAGAAGTTTTTAACTAACAAAATATAGGGACTGCTATGTTACTTAATGTATGTTAACTAGAGCCAGAAAAAAAATTAATAAAAAATCAACTGACAAGTCAGGCACCTGCTGTCAATGTCATAACTCAACGGAAAATATCAATCATAGAGTAAGATACCGGTAGTCACAGATTAATAAAAACATCATTAAGGTGTTGCCATATGAAATATTTCTTAAAAACATGTTATATTTATTTAAAAATAATTGGGGGTGGTAAAAATATTTCTTTTATTTGTTTCATACTTCATATTTTTTCGGCTTTCAATTTAATGTAGTTTGGTGTTTGTTAGTTAACGCTGATCACAAAAAACCAACCTCCTTGTAATAATAGGACATCTCCTTTGTGAAGGAAGTTGGCTTCAGACTATTAATCCAGCTTCCAGCTTCAAATGACGACTCTATAAAAATGCAGGGAGAGGAAAAAATTGCCGTTCTTTCCAGTGCAAGGCTCCCGCGGTAAACTTGTGAATTAATGGCGTGCCATCTTTGACGTGCAAGTGATTGTGAATATCCAACTTGAAATATATTTTTTTGTTTTTTGTATTACAGATACTAGATAGATCCTACGGCTCGAGTCTTCAGACTTTATGAGTTAACTGACTTCAGAATAAAAACATAATCTTTCAAAGATTAATATAATAGGAATGAAATAATGAAGTAACAATATACAGAAATTGTAACACACACAATTTTTTTTTTATTCCCCTGTGGAAAATGTATTAAGTTGCATACCCCGGCTGTGACGAGCCGGCCACGTTATGTGGGGCTCTACTCCCCAAAAGGGGGAGGCCTACCCACTAAAAACCTCAGGGATGGCCCTGCCAATTCTGTATTCAATTATACTTTATTTATTTTCCCCACAATATATATTTACATAAAATAATATGAGTTGACGACCTCTATAGTCGAGTGGATAATTCACCGGTTTCAAGGTGTCGCCATCTCTGAGGTCCCGGGTTCGAATCCCGGTGGGGGCAGATGTTTGTATGATGAATACGAGCATTTGTACTCTAGTCATGGTTGTTGATATATATTTCTATAAAAAATATTTATATATGTATGTCTATCCGTTACCCTAGATCCCATAGCACAAGCCTTAGCTTAGTTTGGGCTAGGTTAATTGGTGTAAGTGTAACAAATATTTATATTATTATTATAAAATAATATATATTCACGCCAGAGTTTATGGGCGCGATGCGCTCTGATCTTTAAACATAAATATAACCTACAATCTAACTATATAAATCTAACAAATAATACGTACACTGCAGATTTAGACCCTAGAGTGTTTTAAACGGATAGCGCCGAGTTAGCACAGTTATGTAATAAGGACCCTGAACAGCAACACTGAAAATCGTCAGCCCGCTGGCGGTGATATATTGCGATTGATGCAGCGATACATCAGGCCCTAATTCCGAATTCAGCACTCGGGCTAACAGCCGCACGCGGATTTGCGAGTGACCGAGAGACATATCGCGGTCCTTTCGCCCCTTGCAGGGTTAGTGGAGGCAAAAACTCCCTGTCCTTACTATCTAAAAAACTAAGCATTGATTATGTTACTTATTCATTTGGACAGAAGAGATATTAATGTGGTAGGATACAAAGGTAAAGGACGAACTAAAAAGGATGATAGATTGTGTGGAAAAGGTTAAGGAAATGAAAACCATTGGAAATAAGTAGATGAAAGGTAGGAAGATTGAAAAGTGCATCAGTGAAGAAGGAGATAAGATGTTACAGACTAGCATGATATGGACATTTAGTAAGTAGAAAGCAACAGTGTTTGACAAGAAAGGTAATGAGTCAGTTGATGGGAGGGAACGAAGACCTAAGAGGAATCAAGAGGTTGCATTGAAGGTGGTATGAGTGACTGAATCAAATAACTGGATAAAGAAATGAGCGAAAGAGAACACTTCGATTGGTTAAGACAACGCGATCTCTTTTCATCCTGTACTTTCAGTGTGATCTGTTTTATTCACAAATAATCTTGTAATTAATAAAATACACATAATCATGATTTAAGTATTTTTTTTTTAAATATAGGTTAGGGCAGCAAACAAGCAAACAGATCACCTGATGGTAAGCGGTAACCGTTGCCCATGGACACCCGCAACACCAGAGGAGTTACAGATGCGTTGCCGGCCTTTTAAAAGGGGAATAAAGGGGGAAGGGTGGTTTGGGCTTCCGCTACCCTCACTCACTCGGCGAAACACAGCGCAAGCGCTATTTTACGCCGGGTTTTCTGTGAGGCCGTGGTATCACTCCGGTCGAGCCGGCCCAATTCGTGCCAAAGCATGGCTCTCCCACGGTAAAAATTTCTTACTAGCGTCAGATTTTGGTCCTACTTATTTTATTGATAATGTCGCATAACCAACCAAATTGTCAAAAGTCCAAATGAACTATTACATTTTGTGGCTATTTACTTTTGGAACGTGACATTAAATTCTCCAACGAGGTATTCTGTGCTCCAACGCACACACGCACACTGTTTTGATAAATATGATTGAAAAAACAACTTTATATAGCGTTAATAAAGCACAAATTGCGTCTTTGATGTTAGGAACACACCTACATTGCTTAGACAACAGTGAGTGCTTGCAATATGAATTTTATACAATAACAATAAAGCTCAAATTGACTGTACGTTTTAGTTAGAAAACGTTTGTATGGGAAAAAGGGCTGCTTTTAGGGTTTTTCCGATAAATATTCGAATTGGCCAAATTGGTTCAGGCGTTGTTGAGTTATGCGCCTACCAACACATTTTGCGATTCATTTTTATGACGGTGTATGCATTAGATTAATTAATACTAATTCTGTAATTTTTCCAGCCCACAAATCCTCTTATTAGCATCAGCGAACCTCGCAAAATATACTTTCCTTCCGTGCACCGAAGTGGACAAGTTTATCCTATTGTATTTGAACTTGTCTTAATGCCGGCGGACTGACTTTGCAAAACGTGCCTTGCACATGGAAAAATTAAACCACGGAGAGAAAAGATTACGATTTCGAATAAAAAACATTTGTTGTAAGCATATAATGACTTCAAGATTCATTTCAAACTAAACAAGCACAAAACTATGTCTTTTTTCGTATATGGCAACTCGAATTGATGAATCAACGCTCGGTTTGAAAAAAGCTACCTGCAAAGTTTTATAACTTAAGCGATCAATGTTTGAGACATCCTAAAAGTGTGTGTGTGTGTTTTTCCAACAGTTTGGACTAAAATAGCCCTTATTACCTTTTCTATACAAAAATTTACGATTTCGTTAAAGCAAATATTTCAGTTCCAATGGCCAACAGTTAGTTTGAAATTTAAATATTTGAAGTGCAACAACATCTGCCTTTATTAAGAAACGCGTCTGTTTAACACTATCGCTCTCCATTTTTCTACTCAGTATACGCATCCGTCTCTGCTTAAAAAGGGGTCGGTCTCGTCTTTCACGTACGTTTCACGTCGTTGCTTTCAAAGATTTGCTTCCGAAGTGAACAATAAATGTGGCGCTTGACTAGACCTGTAAAGTAACAAAAAACAATTCACCTGTTCGTCGAATGTTTGCGATTTGTTTACCTAATGAAATGTAGATGACCACTTTGCCATGTGATTTGTGTGTCATATGCGATCGCGATTTAGCGATAATATACTTCTGTACAATTTTTGGATCTTTACTGTGTCTCAATGAGGTATTTTCCAAATGATAGATTAACGAGTTTTCCAAACCCGTTCATAGATGTCATTACGTTTGTGGTAAAATTCAAATCACATTTCATAGATTAAAAACAGTCTCTACAAATTTCCATAGATTATAGACACATGTTGTTGGATTATTTACACAATTTATTATGACTGTATGAAAATTCCCCATTTTTGCTACATTATTATTATATACATAAAACAAAGTCGTACATAAAACAAAACTCAATATTGCAGAACAACAAGAGATACAAAATTACGAAAAAAATGTAGGTAGAGAAATTATGAAAAAACTAACTAAATCAGGTGATATCTATGAGGATTATCAAACTCTCCTCTTTTGAGTGATAAATATGAACGTCTTTGTTCTCTAAAATCAGAAAAACAGTTCTTTTGGTGATTTCATTCAGTGAACAACAGAAAACATCAATGTCTGATATTTTATTTAGCTCAAGCAGGGCTCAAGATTTATTTATTTAAACTTTTTAAAAATTTAATATAGCCTATGTTCACCGGAGATGATGTAGCTTCTTAACAGTGAAAGAATTTTTCAAATCGGTCAAGTAGTTTCGGAGCCTGCACTACACATGCGTAACAGGCTCCCACCAAAACTGAGTTTCGCGCCAAAGCATAACTTCTCTTATCTCCCGTTAATTGTGATTAGTCGAAAATCAAATGTTATGATTGGTTTATAGCTTTAAGGAAAAATGTATGTATAGCAGGTAAGTAAATATTGAACAGCCTCTCTTATCACATTCACATCGTGTTTCATTACTACAACACGTCAGGAAAGAAGTTTAGATTAAATTAATGTTAGACTTGTTGGTTTCCCTAAAAATATAAATAAGAAGCTACATTTCACGTTACTCTCATATTAACGAATTGACAAGCACCTTAGTTCCTTGTGATAAGGGTTGCTTTTGACGTGGCCTCACAAATCTCGTTACAACAAGTCCCGCAGTGATAGTTTTAGGCGCTCGAATCGCAGATCACTTGTCACTGTCACGTTATTTAGACGGGTACAGCGTCACGTTACTCAGACAGTATACAAGCATTCCGGTAAATATCGGATTTTCGTGTCGGACACAGATATTTATTATTCCTCGAGTCCAAACTGAACCTATTTCATTCAATAAACACTGTTTAATTTGTAATTACTTGTATTGAGCTAAGGAGCAAAGCATAATGAATCTTTCTACTTATAATGTGTATATGTCACCGGAAAATAACAAGACTCGTAAGTTGATCAATTTTCTAGGTAGTTAATCAACTCTCGGAAAATAATAAACGGCAGTTGAAATGTACTATTTAACGCATTGAATTTTAGCTAATTCATCAACTTACGGTACCTAGCCGTAATTTAGTAATTAACTATATTGCTACAAGTAAAATCATCCACAAATGGACCAATCGTTGCCCAGTGTACTATTTGCCGGTACACTATTATCCGTCATTTAATACACTTTTCTATGATTGGTCGACAGCATTCATTATAAGCATTTAGCAAGTGTTTATTCATAGAGTTACAAACACTTAGATATGTTGTTTTAATATTTATATTTTCGATATAGGAATATTAAAGATCGTCTATGCTAGACGAACTTATCAACAATGTATTTCCAAAAAATATTTCTAACTATAAAAATAATAAAGGGTGGAGTGAGCGGGCAATTTTAGCGGCTGCAATGAAGCCACCAACTATCCAATTGAAGTTTCAAACTTTTTAGACGTGCCTGACTTACCACTGCACAATTTACGCCTAAAGGTTGGTTCCGTAGTAATCATGCTTCGAAACATAAACCAACCAAAACTGTGCAACGGTACGCGTTTGGTGGTTAGGAAATTAATGAACAATGTAATTTACGCTACGATAATAATAGAAAAATTCAAAGGTGAGGAAGTTCTCATTCCAAGGATACCGATGATCCCAACCGATATGCCGTTTGAATTGAAAGGACTGCAATTTCCGATACGTTTACCTAAAGTTTTAGCAAGATTGTATTCTTCTATCATTTGAATAACATTTTGGATTTTATCACTTGTCCACTGAGTTTTTTTATTTTCTGTACTTAGCCCACTGTAGTACTTTTGTAACTCTGCATCAAAGTGTTCACGATCAACAAAACTAGTATTGCTCACAAATTGTTCGTTTATTTCTACCACTACAGACTCCATTTCACTAACAACGCGTTATAATAAGAATTATTATCAAACAAAACAACAATTGTTAATTTTACTACTGTAAATAAAGAAAAACAAGTACGGACTAGATAGATTTGTTTACGTTGAAGCCGGTAATGGCGGCG
Organism: Scirpophaga incertulas; assembly: GCA_036419045.1. Classification (NCBI taxonomy): domain Eukaryota; kingdom Metazoa; phylum Arthropoda; class Insecta; order Lepidoptera; family Crambidae; genus Scirpophaga; species Scirpophaga incertulas. The sequence continues at coordinate 40,575,831 of CM071626.1, read as the reverse complement.
GCCGGGTGGCGGGGAGCGGTATAAAAGCACGTGAGTCTTTTCACCAATCAACGTACACCTTGCCTTTGTCGGATGATTTAACGGCAAGACGCCGTAAGTTAATCTATTTACTAAAATTCAATGCGTTAAATAGTACATTTCAAATGCCGTTTATTATTTTCCGAGAGTTGATTAACTACCTAGAACATTGATCAACTTACGAGTCTTGTTATTTTCCGATGACATATATAACAGAACCTAGCTGAATAACTCGACAAGGTCAAGCGACTTTAAAACCTGGCAATAAGATTGATTTACAGATTCATAAATTTTGCCCGAATAGTGCCATCTCTTTTAATACTTTACTACTACAAAATTAAATTAGAATTAAATGAGAGAAAACCTCTAATAATAGACCCAAAAGTTTGAAAACATGTTCAATTGAAGAGCACTAGAGAGTATTTAACGGTTCATACTTTGTGAAGAATATTTTTGTTATATATTTTAAAGCCAATGATGCTACTTTGTATGAAAAAAATTCACGGACACTTCAAAATTATATTTATTGTCAACACAACGCCCTGTGCTGCTCCTGTGACCTCACATCGATTGTCAATTTTGACAGATGTTGAAGCGTATTGAAGTACACAAATTTACCAGTATCGCGCGAGGCAACCCTACTGCTTTCGGGCATACTTCTAATAACACTTCTGAAGAGATTTGTGGTCTGTGACATTTTATTGCGGTTAGCGGCCAAACGTCGTTCGCACGATACAAGCCCTGCCTTTAGAAAAGGGAAATCTTTATTAAATTAAATCTTTTAACATTTTTACTTGTGGCTATTATAGGTACCTACTAATAATATTATGCAAGTTATTTCCATTGCAGTTAGGTCCTCAGAAATTGATATAAGGCTACTCTTTTTTCCCCTAAGGAGGACCTCGACCGACGTGACCTACCGACCAAACTCAGCTCGGTTCTTAGAACTTAGGCACCGAGTTTAGTCGGTAGGTCACGTGGTCAGACCGCTCTGGCCGCGTGGAGTCCGACATAACCTCCGTGACACTTGCCGTTACGATGGTATCGTGGGCACGTTCCTTGTGATGGATTCTCAGCCTTCCTCTCCTGAGGAAAAAAAGCCTCTGGGCCTAATAACACTGCGGCTTAATGTGAGAGCAACCACTCCTCAGGAGAGGGCGCAGTGCAGTATACGAGTCCTCTTGACCCGATATTCATAGACGAGGATACTCTGTTAATATTGAATAGTGAAAAAGTATTCAGATGTTATCAAACCAGTACTCTTCGCAAATATGACTAGGCCATTGGTAGGGTATGACCTAGACAAACATACTTGAAGCAAACAGGTGATATGTTAAAAGAAGGCCAAGCCATGAGTAGAGAAGTATTAACGAAAATCGAGGAAACTAAGCAAGTAAGTTTGGATCGAAGCAAATGGAAAACAGTGATCTCTGGCACATGAAAGAGTATTTATGTATGTGAATTATTATAATTATTTTGAAGCCTATGATAAATAATCAATCACTTGATTTGATTAAGTAAAATTTTTCAATACCAAGGAGACCGACTTTTGATCATTCGCAAAAACATTATTCATTCATCTTACTGTTTTCCAAATTATTTGGAGAGGAAGCAGAAAGTCTTTCTTCCACACATCAGTCTTATCTGCCTCCTACCTTACCAAAAACTTTCATATCACCTTTACGCAATCCATCATTTCTACATCTGGGTATGAAATCATAATTATTCTTTCTATATGTATATTAATCGCTGTAACAAAGGAACAAATGCATATTCATCATACATTTTCTCCGTAATATTCATCACTATGATCTTGTAGACAGCGCTCCTGTCCACGTCAGACACGTATAAATTACGTTGTACCACGAATTGACGATTCAACTCAATTCATATCTTAAACTAAGCTATTAAATATGACAATATTCATAAAATAAACAGAATGTTACTTAATCCAGTGCACGAGTAAATTAATCTATTTTCATCATGGAATAAGTACACACCAAATTGTCTGTAAATTTGTGAATGCGGCAACAATACATCTTCATCTCATCCATAGACAAACTAATTTTGTCGAGCTCATCAACACCATTAGCCATCTTTGTGGCCCACGTTAATCCTCTGTCAGACGGGGACTCGGAAAATAAGCCTCGCTCAAAATGCTCCGTTCTAAAGCTTGTAAAATAAAAAGATACTTTGAAACCTGTACAAAAGTCTGTGTGTTATCTGTGAGACGACACGATTTTCAATCTATTATAATAGAAGGAAATTAGGATTTAATATGATGTGGATGAAAACCCCGTTTTTTTAATATTTGTATAAATATATATATTTCTTTTTATTGATTGTTTCGCTCATTAGGCACCATGGATGAAAATATTTTCGTTTTTAATTACCGTATTTTTTCAATGGTTTAGTGCCGCTCTCTTCCCCAAAGACTCAATCCCAATTTGCAACAATCAAATAACTCAACACAACAATGTAATAAGCCGATTAATCACATAAAATCACATATAATTTGCAGAAACTTGTAGTATACATTCGTATACTGTACACAAGATGCCACGACAAATTTAAATGTGTATAAAAAAATTGACTTCGGCCAAGATTTTTTTCCATCTTTCAAGTGTTTTTCCTAAAAATAAACAAAATATTCAGTTCTAGCAGTACCAAGCATCTAAATGAAATATGAAATACAAAATTAACAACAAACAAAAAATCGTAGTAAGTAATATTAAGAATATAAAAGAAAATAGCTCACAGGTTCGTAGTTGATTTAGTTAATAGACCCTTTACTGCTACGTCCGTCGGTACTATAACGAAGTTACGCGGCTTTGCATCCGACTATATATTATTATAACAATACACCATCACCTTCAAAATACATTGCATAGTACAAGCAAAATAGTACGTTACAAAATTCATAGATCTATTCTGGCACTTATAGACGTGAAATAAAAATAGTTTATAAAATAATAAATAACCTTGAGTTGGCATACGAGGTAACCGCCATGTGAGATGTTGATTCGACATCTTAAGAGGCTCTCGCTTGACGGATGGGTCAAGGGCCGGATACAAAAAGCAGTGATTCTCAACACGGCACGTATTGTCCGGATATTTCTCTATCTGCAGCCCTAACCATCACCGGTTTGCTTGAGCCTTGCCTCGCTACCGGCGGCATACTAGTTTTAAGTTTTTTGTAGTATTTATGTTCATTTTTATATATCTATATTATAAAAAACTTAAATTTAAGGTTATAAATTAAATATATGATTAATAATAATAACTTCCCTACGCACCGACAATAATAATAAGTGCGTATGGAAGTGACGACCACATCGCCCGCTGGTGGGGCGTTTAATGCCTCTTACTGCCATAAATGCCTCATCAGTGCAGTCAGTCTCCTTCAGGGCAGCTCGTGGCGAGCACCAAGGGTACCGATGTGCTTCAGGGGGGCCACCCGCCTCTGTTTTGCCGTAGCCGGCCGGACAGAGTAGAGTCGCAAGAGCAGATGCTCGAAGGGTAGAAGTGTAATAATGTCATAACACCGTCGGCTAATGTTGCTTTCTTCGCACAAATGTTGGTCTGGCTTTTTGGGGGGCCTATTTATGCCGGGTTCCTATATTCATAAACGAGTCGTTTTTACAACGGACAGTTAAAATTTGACATTTGTTGTATGGAAAATATGTCAGAATTTAACTGTCCGTAGCAAAAACGAATCGTTTTCGAATATAGGAACCAGACATTAGTGAGCAGCGAGTCACCACCTGCCATAATTAAACCAATTAGGAGGCTTTAGAAAGACAGATGACCGGAGTCTCTTCCACAGTCCGGTTTTTATTACCACCAAAATCAAAATTCAATAGTTCACAATCGTTTTGACCACTAATAACAATAGTCTCTGTGCATCTAACTGGATAGTCTTTAGCTGCATTTTTCATAGTGCAGATAGAAATTACACCCAGTTGGTACACTCCACGCACACTTTCATTAAATTTCGCTTAAGTGGCCTCTACGCGTTTGGATCTACTATCCCCGTGCGAACCTTATAAAGGACCGTGTCTTTTAAAGATGCGTGATATAAGCGACAATATAATAATAATCAATGTTAATGATTATTATGTTAAAATTATTGTTATATAAATGTTATGTATAGTTATGGATATGAAAGTGGATGGGCGTTTAGAGAGAGAAAGAGTTTACCGACGGTAAGTCAACCTGCGTGCTCCTACGAAAATATGCGAAGGTGAACGATGATTAAAGTCACCCTATATAATTAAGGAGGCCCGGCGGTGAGGGTATATTAGCTCTGATAAAGATGATGAAGTTTACCTACTTGCTTGTTTTCACTATGTTCAAACCCCTCGCCTCTGGACCGAAGCAAACAACGAATGCGAGATATTTCAATAACTGCGTCAAACAACGGTGGCACTCATGTTTGTTATATGGCAGCCGCACGGTCAATATTTTGAGGGGACTCGAACATCGCAAGGGTTGGTTTCCACAATATTACAACACTACTAGTACAATACTGTAAAGGAGATGTCCCATATTGGTTTATAGTAACTAACTCGGGTAAATTTGATATATTTGGATAGAAGGCTCTAAAAGAAAGTAATCGCCGTAAGTCATGTTATTTTCAAGACCCCCGATTTTTAATAATTCGTATTCTAGTATAATAAAAAATAAAATATCACTAATGCAATAATTACACATTGCTTAAAAAAAATATCTACAAGCCTTTTAAAATTCTAAATACATACATAATTGCTTTAATGAACCGAATATTTCTAATTTTGAGAAGTTTTTAACTAACAAAATATAGGGACTGCTATGTTACTTAATGTATGTTATCTAGAGCCAGAAAAAAATATTAATAAAAAATCAACTGACAAGTCAGGCACCTGCTGTCAATGTCATAGTTTTGATTTTATGATTATAATTAGACCGAGTAAATCTCTGTCTACGGTAATGTACCTATTCTATGATTCAACTCAACGGAAAATATCAAACATAGAGTAAGATACCGGTAGTCACAGATTAATAAAAACATCATTAAGGTGTTGCCATAATGAAATATTTCTTATAAACATTTTATTTATTTAAAAATAATTGGGGGTGGTAAAAATATTTCTTTTATTTGTTTCTTACTTCATATTTTTTCGGTTTTCAATTTAATGTAGTTTGGTGTTTGTTAGTTAACGCTGATCACAAAAAACCAACCTCCTTGTAATAAGAGGACATCTCCTTTGGAATAATTACTGTAACATATTTAAAATACATTTTTACCGAAATAATAGTATAGTACAATATAATATTGAAAATGACAGAGAACTTATCCCTTAAGTGGGACTGAATATATGGTCCATAACTTACTTCACACATGCTTATTCAAATTTTCACAGATCTTCAAGAATGTTCACTAAAATGTAATAACTTTTTAAAATAGTTTTAAAACAAAACAACTGCACACGTTAATATAAAAACTCTGTTTTGTATGATAATAATTTTAAAATGAATAACCACAATTGAAACAATCGTGCGATGTGTAACAGCTAAAAGCGTCGTTGGTTATTTCGAAGGGCTTTTCTTGAATAACTTAGAAAAACTAATAAGAAAAGAAGAATTCGTAATATCTGATTTTATTATAACACACAATACAATGACATAACATAAACAGCTCGTATCCTAGAAACACAAAACTTCTTTAAGTTTATGGTTTTACAATAGATAATACCTTATTCTCATAAACGTTGGTGTCAATTGTACTGCCTAATGGGAGGAGTGGTAGAGTCCGCGCCACCAAAGAAGTCCCACAGACGCGGCGTCCCAGTCGTGAATTACAATGTTGCAAGTACCACAATTTTAAAATTTGCCGAGAATACGGGTGTAGACAGAAAATGAAATACAATACAAATTTTGGCTTTTCCGGGAGCTTACACTGTAAAGTTACCGAACTTGCATTTTTTTACTGATTAAGTTTACTATGTTTTATATTTTAATGAATAAAATTGAATATTAAATCCGTAAAATCACGTGATTGACAGTTAAATTTTGATGTAAACATAAAGATCACCCTGAATATATCACTTTAAATTTGATATAAAAAAGAATTTAATCGCAACAATAAACATTTTGTGCAGTTAGTGGTTTATTTCTCTTTGTAACGTTTTTGTGGTGTTTTGACTAGTATTTTGACACAAAGGAACTGCACAATATTTGTAGAACTTGGAATTCATTTCTGTACAAGCTTTAGAAGTTTTTCCGTGAAATTTAATAAGTAGTTTTCTAATTTAAATTAGAATGTATTTATTTTTATAGCTTTTATTCGGGCTTAGTTAATTTTCGACCGTAAGAAAAGAATATTTCCACAAAATAGTCTACACGTCCCTCTCGTTTTGTGGCATGACCTACGCATAATTTTCATAGTTAGACCAGTGGGCCTAGAGAAAATGCTTTTAGACACTCGCTCTTGCTATCGCTAAAAGAAAAATATGTTGATTGACATAAGCATCTCAATCCCATACATTTTTCTTTTGGCGATAGAGAGTGAATCTCAAAAATCATCTGTCTAGGCCCTCTGGTATCCGATCATTATGTAATTTTATTTCGAGCCCGGATGAAACTTTACATCCTCCAATAAAATTATTTAAAAAAAAATGTAAGTGTTGAAAGTAAATTTATTCTCTCTTAAGTATTACATAACATGACATATTATCATCATACCTCGAACGGGTAGGTAGAAGTGTCAACACACACAAATGGGTAAAAATATAGATACCAAGAGATATTAATAACAATAATAATTCCTTGATAAAAAAAATAACTATCATATAATGTGATTGCTTAATATTTGAATAAAATAATGAAACAGTGAACGATTTGGATGCATATATTTATATGAAACTATATTTTTTTAAAATAATTGTGGTCCTCTAGCTCAGCAAATCCACTCATTGAACAATCACTATCACTATCTTCGAGGATACTGTTGTGATCTGAATCACTATCACTATCGCTTGTAGTAGTTATAATAAACCGATCCATTGCTACATCTATTAACCCATCATTTTCAAAATATTTATCTTCTAATTTTTCAACATGTTTGCACTGCACCTTCCACTCTTCTGGTGTGATACTAGCAAAAGCGGCTTCAGTTAATTTAAGAATTTCTTTTGGATCTTGACTTACATTTTTCTCTGCTACCCTTCTTTTTACAAGACTCCAAATTTTTTCTATGGGATTAAGGTCGCAATGGTAGGGTGGTAATTTGACCACTTCATGGTTATGTTTTTTAAGTAATTCATCAACTGCATAAATTGGTGGGTCCTTGTTCTTTTTTATAGTTTCATATAAAATGGGCTTGATCCAGCTCTCTTCAAAATAAATTCTTTTTTCCCTTAACCATTCCTGCATTTCACTTTTTAAGTTAGACATGGTTGGTGCCTTGTTAATTTGAGTAGTGTGATATGGAGCGTTATCCATAACTACCAGGCAATTCGCAGGTAAGTTAGGCACAACTTTTTCTGACATCCACTTTAAAAAGTTGTTTGAATTCATATCATCGTGATAATCCGTATACTTCGATTGGGATTTAAAAATTAATAGAGCATTATCAACAAAACCCATCTCACCACCAGCATGTCCAATAATCCATCGACCACCCACAGAATCAGATACGAGAACACCTTGTTCTTCCTCACTTTGCCAACATTTCTTTGCATGGTAAGTGGCATGAATATATGTTTCATCTAAAAATACAACAGGTCTTTTGTCTAATAACCTATTCTTTCTCATTCGTTCTATATATCTGGCGCGCCAAGCGGTTATGTCGAAGCGTTCCATCAATACTTTGCGTTTAGACTGGCATGGCATAAATTTAAACCCAATAGATTTAAGTATTCTGCGTAACGTTGTATTGCTACCTTGAAAATTGATTTCTTCTTTTAATTCCAGCCTCAATTTGTTCACTGTAGGCAATTCCTTTTTAACCAAATAGAAAGCATGAATTTTTTTGTCTTATGGCAGAAAGATCAAAATCATCCAAATCAACTTTTTTTGAATGAGGTCTGCTTTTTCCTGGAGTGACTATTTTCTTAGATGTACTTGCAGCAACCTCTCCTTCTTTGGTTATTCTGGTTACGTGGAGGAGGCTGAGAATCCATCATGGATACCAACGCAACAGGCAAGCAGGGATGCGTTGATTATGTCGGACTCCTGGTACTGTCGAGACGGCTCGACCACACAGACCTACCGACTAAACTCAGCCTAGCCTTTGGTCCTATTGACCCTACTGGCTTTATTGACGAGAGGGCCGCACCTCAGGAGAGGCACGGTTAGCGCTGCCCCATGGTGAGGGCATATGCGCTAGAAGAAGGCACGAATCTCCAAAGTGGGACCGGCCAGTATTGACGGGAACCTACACGTGGCTAAGCAGAAGGCTGCCGTTAGGGGTTGACAAGGGGGGGCGACGGCTCAGACGCCGCCGCTTGCAGGTCTAGAAGTTCCTGCGTGAGTTGGTTAGGGGAGTCGCTAAGGACATGTCGCGGTCTACGTATCCTCTGCCGGTAGTGACTAGTGTTGCCTTGAGACTGGCTCACAGTTGGTGGTGTTGACGGGCACACTCTCGCACATACGCCTTAGTTTATATACAACTACAATACATATACACAATCTATTATACACAATGTACATATGTATTCACATTTTAAATCTATCTATTTTGTTACGAACTCTCATTCTTCACGCTACTATCACGCTATCCGAAATTGTTCATGGAAGATGACCAATGACCAAATTCTAATGGCCGTTTTCACCAACTTTGTCTTAGCTTAGGCGACTCCTAAGAGACATGCTGTCTCACTCTTTTCAGTTAATATAAAAAGTGACAGCATATCACTTAGGAGTCGCCTAAGCTAAGACAAGGTTGGTGAAAACGGCCATAAGCCTATCATAATAGATTGCATTGTGACTTGTCTGTGATTGTTTATTGCAAGCTGATGATCGTTAGGTATATTGCGATGTAGACCTTGACGCCATCTTATGGTGTAGGCCAGTGAATGTAGAGAGACCCCTACGGGTCAGTAGTAGCCTATTGATCCGTAGGGGTCTGTGATAACCCGCAAGGGGTCTACGACAGCGAAAAAATAATTTGGGTGCCATGAACGGGTCCATGATAATGGATCTCAACAAACACTGATAGTATCTATTTATTTGCATTATACTATCTTCTAATATAAAGACATATACATTTTTATAAAAAATTATATGAAGTAAAAAAGTTATTATATATGTTTATAAATTTTTGTAAGTTGTATGATGTAGGCATTCAGTATCCGTCTACCTAAAACCGAAAAACATGGCTAATGATCTACGACACAATAAAGTTTGGGAACCTCTGATCTACATAATCAATAACGTTCATTTTTAGTAATAATTTTATATATTCATATATCTTCTTGTAAAACTATTTCATTTTATTTTTAACAACCACCTTTCTGATATCCTCCGGTATTCAAACCTACAAAAGCACCACTTTGCAATTTCCAATTTATATTGCATATACTTCATTATATTGTCATCAGAACTAAAAGTCGAATAGGGCAAAATATTGATGACCTAATTTCATTATAAAACAAACCGTTAAAAAAGTATAGAAGAAATAAATAGCTGTAACACTGTACAAAAATCGGCTAAGTGACGGTTTCATTGTCCTAAGTAAAATACGTGTACGATCGGGGTTACAATTTATAGTGAAAATACCAAAAGGGGGTCAAATGTTCTACGTCAGTGTGGGCGAAGATGTCATGTTACTGAGATCCTCTTGTGGTTCATATTGTTTAGTTTAGTATTTTGATAAGCAGAATTAGAGCGGCTCTGCCACACCGCCTTACTGCGTAGAAACGGACCCCCACCTTGTTAAGCCTAGAGGTTGTATTTGTACGGACGATTCCAAAAATTTCATAACCGCGATGTAGGTAAATTCGCTGAAGCACTGAAAGATATCATTGTATTGCAAAATTTACTAAAAGAAAATCACTGTTTATGATTTTTGGACTCGATTTTGCTAATTTATTTTTATTAAAAATACTTATTACACATTTTGCGTGAGTGAATAAGAGAACAACGTTTAATGGAAGTTACGTTGTTGAAAAGGGATAGAAATATTATGATGCTACCGAGCTTGTAGAACTGGCGCCATCTCCGGTCACAAAGGTGAATAATCTGTCTGAACATTTCGGGCATGCTTTGTTTTTATACATGTCTAAATTTGAACCACACTTCATCATAAAATAGTTCCGTCTAGTTACACTTTACTTGTTATTATCATAGATGTCATTTAAATTGTTTTATAATCAAAATTTTAATTTAATGAACGTTCTGTGTAAATAGAAAAAAAACGCCCTACAAACTTTCTTGTGATTTCAAAGCAACAATAAAAAATCCTTACATTCACAAATTCTTGAAAATAAAACTTAATTTATATTTATTTAATATATTGTTAAGGAGAAAAGGATCATTTTACTATTAAGGATTAATTAAATGATAACAATTCTTGGGCTTAATTCTATTAACTCAATAGTAACGTTACCAAATATATTGACTATAGTAAATATCATAATGAAACTATAGCTTTTATAGATATAATGTCGCCCCTCTCCTAAGGGAGCATTCAGGTATTACGTAATGCAATTTGGGGGGAAGGGGAGTCTCGTAAAGCGTTACAGGGGCGGGAGGGGTCTTTCTTACAACACGTTACGAAACATTGTTTCTTTTTTAAATAAAAAAAATTGGGAATTAAATCTCCCAAATTGGCAACCCTATTTGTGTACGTCCCGGCAATACCTCGATTGTATTAGTCTCGTCGTCATTTTTAATTTGTTCTTGCAAGTTGGCAAACTTTTCGTTTATATTTCACGGGGAATCCCTAGATTGTATTGCACGTCATTTAATATTGTTTTCGTTGTCAGTATTCGTTAGTGTTTATGTCTACCAAGGATAAAAATTATAACGTAATTTTTTGCGACTTTAGGGTAAAAATGTTCGCTAAACTACGATTTTTAATTCGAGTCAGTAAAATGACAAGTGCACTGTCACTGATACAAAAAAGGGTGACCCACTACAACCCACTACAATAGTGATGTTCGGCAATCAATAGATTTAGACATTTAGTCATGCTTTATTTTATTAGGTATCAAAGTGTTTTTTTTATTGTAAATATATGTAATACATACCATATTAAATAATATGATTTGTGACACATGACACTGGAAATGTCATTTTACTGACTCGAATTAAAAATCGAACTTTAGTGTTACGTAACATTAATGGGGGGGGGGGGGGGGGGGGTTGTACAGCAAAAGAAAGAAAGAAAGAAATCCAGTTTATTGTAACATCACACGACAGTACACAATTAACAAATGAGATGCAGACAAGACAATTAACATTACAACAGCCAAACTGTGATATCGCCGTGCGATGTCACAGCTGCGTCAGCTCAGCTGCTTAGCAAGCAGGGCAAGCTGCATTGGTTTTCTGCTGCACACAATGGTGACATCGGATACATACATAGACATACTACATTGAAAAGATACATGGAGCATAAACCAAAAACTAAATTCGAGCGTAAGAAACGTTACGGTGCATTACAAAGGGGGGAGGGGGCGGTCAAAAATCTTCGAAAATTTGCTTATATGGTTCTTAGAACTTAGACACAGGCCGAGTCTCGTCAGAGTATTATTTTCTTTGGGCCGAGTTTAGTCGGTCACGTGGTCAGACCACTCTGGCCGTGTGGAGTCCAACATGACCTCGGGGGTATCCTGGGTACGTTTTGTGCTCCTCATGAAATCCTCATGAGCCTCAGCCTCTCTATCCTGAGGGAAAAAAATGCGCTGCTCTATGAAATGACATGAAACAAGCCCGCGGAGCGGACGCACGCGCCCGCTTTACGCAGCGAACGCCCTAAAAACTAGGTTTCTAACTTTAACATATACCTTCTTTCCTTACAAACGTTTATTTTCTATTTCAGTGATTCTCAACCACTGTGCCGCGGCACTTTTGTGTCCCGCCAAATTTCAAAAGTGTGCCGCCAAATTTTACAAATATATAGTAATGTTAATATCATTAAATTATATCATTTAAAATGAAAAATATTTTTAAGACAACATTAGAGGAGAGAATTATTTATTATTTCCTAAAATTAAATATTAAGTAATTTCATTGGGTTCGTAATCCATTTCTCATATAATAGATACTTCTGTATTCGACTTAACTTTGAATGAAGAGGAAGAACTCATTTTGTTTTCCAATAATCGCGATTTAATTTTAAAACATTCAGAAGAATCAATTAATTCATTTTGGATTAACATCAGATGCGATTATCCAATGATAGCCAAAAAAGCTTTAAACCTATTATTACAATTTTCCACATCTTATTTGTGTGAATTCGGAATTTCAGCAATAGCCAACATTAAAACTAAAAAAAGATCAAGATTGTTAAATATGAGAGTAGCATTGTCATTTTTACGACCAAATATAAATGAAATTATCAAAAAACATCAAGATTTGAGCTTGATGTTTTTTGATAATTTCATTCGCATTATAAATATTTTTATGCAATTAATCCCTTAATAAACGTTTAGTTATTATTGTAGTATATATTAGTTTATTTCGTATACTTAAAATTTTTGTCTAACTATTTATGCAGTGTGTTGTAGTAAGTAAATAATTTTTATCTTTTTCTTTGTGTGGCGCCAAATTTTGAAATCGTTAAATATGTGCCGCAACAAAAAAAAAAGGTTGAGAATCACTGTCCTATTTCAACCCGTTACAGCCATTCGTTTAGTAACATACATATCCATTCTCAGGCTGTACTTTTTGCGAGTCATTTTCGCGTTTATATTGGTAAGAATTGTAGGAAAGCATAAAAAACTTGGTGCGCCAACTTAAGTCCACCATACAAGATTTAGTGATGTCAATCTCATTTCCGAATCATTCTCCTGCCATCTTGATTGTTCCGCCATATTGGATTTAGAATAATGTCATGCATTGACAATCCAAACTAAACAAAATTCCATATGATTTGATGATCTACTTCAAACTTGAGTTGCAAGATTCCACCCGAACAAAATTGCATACATACATATTGCAACTTAATTAAAAGCTTGTAAAAATACATGTATGTGAGAATTATTTCACTTATCAGGTGGTGTGCAAGCGTTGCTACATACGCTTAAGGCACCTCGCGTAATTTTCTTTGTGGTTTAGATAAAATAAATTTGAATACCAGATCCTTTGTACTTAATACATCTTCATACTGTTTCCAGGCTCGTTTTTGTTACAAAGACAAGATATTGTATGAAAAATAAATAAAACAACCGAGTCAAGTGGTTTTATATACACATATATTATAATTAAATAACAATAAACAAAAAACGAAACAACTGGCGTAATTCTAAAAATTACTTTTAACTCACTTAAAACTTAAGCCTATTTAAGTTACACGAAATTTCTTAGTAATTAACAATCAACAATTTTCCCTGCTATCAAATGATAATAAAAATAAAATATTTTATTTAATTCTATTCAGAGCCTCTGGCTAAGGATCATTCACGTTTAATTTGATATCGAAATCGTTGCTATATCTAACGATAACGAATGGAAATGTTACTAATTTACAGAATTATTCCCATACAAGTCTTTTTATCGAAACGTAAGCGAATGTAATAACATTCGTAATGCTAATATAAGCATTGCGAATAAGTATTAGTCAGTTTAAATAGATAATACTTGTATGTATTACAATAATACATAATACTAGTGTCTGTCACAATAATAGACAATATTTGTTTTGTTCACAATAATAGATAATATAAGTGTTTGTCACAATAATAGACAATACTAGTGCTTGTCACAATAATCTATACTAATATTATAAAGAAGTAAAGTTTGTGTGTTTGTATATTTGTATATTTGTTAAATTGTAAGGGGTAATCTCGGGATCTACGGAACCGATTTTAAAAATTCTTTCACCAATAGAAAGCCACATTATTGCTGAGTGTCATAGGTTATATAAAAAACCGAAAAATAAAAAGGCTTTTATGTGGTAGCCCGTTTTGCAAAATGAATCGCTGCCTTAACTATGAAAGATATATTTTTGAGTTCTAGAGAAAAAATGTGGAGCTTGAAAATGCCTACAAAAAAGTCAACGACAGCATATGTCTAACTTTTATATTTAAATTACAAAAAGTATATTTTTTAACATTAGCATAGACAATTTAATTTTTTATATTAATAAAATAATTCAAATCATTAGGTCATATTTATTAGTCATATATTCCGAAAAATTATGAATCTATGAAAACAAGTAAACTCATCGTCATAAGTGTGAAGGCCAAAGCAGCGGACGGCGCGCGATGGCTTCGGGCTTAATTCGGTTCGCGTTCGTGCTCGCTTCGGGGATTATTAATATTATGCCCAGCGAAGTGGGCGCGGGTCAGCTAGTAGATAATATAAGTGTTTATCATAATAATATATAATACTTGTGTTGGTCACAATAATATACACTAATATTATAAAGAGGAGAGATTTGTATTTTTGTATGTAACGAAATAAACTCAAAAAGTACTGGACCGATTTTAATAATTCTTTTTTCATTAGAAAGCTACATTATCACTGTTTAACATAGGCTATATTTAGTACTAGGTTACTATAGAAATCTTTACTATAGAATTATTATTAAAACCAACCGAAGGTGTAAAAAAATTTGCCATAAAATGTCTTTCATCGCATACGCTGCGAAATCTACAGATAATATAATTGTTTGTCACAATAATAGACAATACTTGTGTTGGTCACAATAATAGATAATATGAGTGTTTGTCACATAATAGACAATACTTGTGTTTGTCACAATAATACACAATAGTAATCACTACGATTGTTTGGTAAATACTTAACATTGTTAATCGTTGTTACGTAACTAGTAGGTACTAACGGTATCAACAACATAAACTCGTTATTTCGTTAGAAAACTGAAAAAGTGTTTGTCACAATAATAGACAATACTTGTGTTGGTCACAATAATAGATAATATGAGTGTTTGTCACATAATAAACGATACTTGTGTTTGTCACAATAATACACAATAGTAATCACTACGATTGTTTGGTAAATACTTGACATTGTTAATCGTTGTTCGGTAACTGGTAGGTACTAACGGTATCAACAACATAAACTCGTTATTTCGTTAGAAAACTAGAATTCCCATTTTCAGACCTATTTAGTTTCCCATTTTCTGACGACGTTCAATTTTATTTGGGTTGCAAATTAAATTCCTTGTCTGTACCAAAACAACGAAAAGATCAGGTAAGTTTACAAATCGTCGTTCATATTGCAATTTGTTCTATGTCAAAAATTGGTATTTTTTTATTATTATTGAGGTATGCTTAGATAATAATTCTGAGCGCGACCGAAAGACGAACGCAATAGTTATGAAACGTTAGTTAAAAATATTTTAGTGTTATAATAGATTTTTTTTTCAGTACACAGTTTTTTTACTCTCCTGTAAACTTGTCATTTCTGACATAGATCTAATTGCAATATGAACGACGAAATATTTCTTTATATTTAATGAATATATTATTTTCTTGGAGTTCATAATTATATTTTATTTACACTTGACTTTCACAGACCACTTTGGTACACTTTCCACAAAGATCATTATCGTCTTCAACGTTATATTTTCTGCAACGCAAGCACTGGCTCCTGTCACACGCATTTACTTCCACCAACCAACCCTTCCCACCGTTCATGACCCCCAAATTAACTCTCGCCATCTCCAAAATTTCACACAAAACACTGTCACTACTTTGACGCCCTTCATTGAGCTTATGCAATTCGCTAAAAAGTTCATCGGCTACCTTAATATTAGCGTCGAACTTTTTCAAATTTTCATTCTTTGTCTGCACACAAACTTCTCTCTTGATCTCCAAAATGGCGTTCATTAGTTCACTACCGACACTGGGCACCGATACAACCGGTATTTCTCTGGTGAAATAGAAAGGCTTATCAAACAGGGGGTGATACCTCCACGCTTCCTCTACCAAGTGAGGCAATATAGGTCCAATGGCTTTGAGTAGAGAGATGAGAATCGTGTGCGCGACTAATTGCACGGATAACCTGTCGTCAGATTCTTTCCGAGAACAATACAACCTGTCTTTGACGCAATGGCAGTACAGAGCGGATACTTTGTTGCTTATGAAATACAGAATGCTCTGAGAAGCATTGTTGTATCTGAAACTGTTGTAAAAATTGTATATTTGCTTCAGAAAATCCTGCGTTTCGCTCACCATGTACTGGTCTAGGAAGTTCAAAGATGGGGTTCGTTGAAATTTCTCCTTCTCCAAGTCGGACACTACACCGAGGAGGAATTTGAGAATATTTCTAATCCTGATGACTTCTGCTTGGCAATCCTCGAGTAGTTTCTTGCTTATGACGATTTGGGAGTGTTGTGTAGCGTGACTGGCGACCCACCATCTATAAGAACAGTCATAGTTGGCGTTAACAAATTATTTAAAAAAAATCTACAATAACGTAGCGTGTAAGTAAAGTGCACAGTAGCCAGAGCTGTCCACACCGTAACACATGAATACGATTTTGCGGTAGAAATAGTTAAAACAGAGGTACAGAAGTACACAGGTAAGCGACCCTAATCCAGTCTTCCTCTGATGAACAATTCAAAGGAATCAACAAATAGGTCATCAATCAAATTTGTTCAACAATTCTTGAATTAAACATAATGTTCCCTAATAAAATTAAACAGGGTCACCTATTCACAATATGTGTGACGGACAGCCCTCTATGCAGAGGATGCATGAAGACAGAGGAAACACCAGAATATGTTGACCTTCAGAGTTTCTTGCCTGTTCTTCTCGAGAAGGCTCTCCCAATTTCCGAACAGGTGTAGATTCAATATTTATTTTTTTCCTTGTTCGTACGTACGCACAAGGTTTTTGTTATTAATTTTTAAGCTTTTCTTTTTATTTTGTTTTGTTTGTTTTAACGTCAATAAGTGCCTGTAAAGGTCTATGTTGAATAAAGATTATTTTGTTTTGATTTCATGTTTTCGTGCAGCTTGGTCGAACAACAGGCAAAACTTTTCCACTCCCCAGTATCCCTACTGAAAGCGTGCAGAAGCCTCAAGAAGCTTCTGGCATTCACAAGGAAATCAAGAGAAGTCAATCAGCCCAAGAAGCACAATGGCCAATCATGAGGCTAAATGCGGGTAAAACTCCAGCTAAACTCCACTCCCCTGTATCCCTACTGGAAGCGTGCAGAAGCCTCAAGAAGCTTCTGGCATTCACAAGGAAATCAAGAGAAGTCAGACAGCACAGGAAGCACAATGGCCCAATCATGAGGCTAAATGCGGGTAAAAGTCCAGCTAAACTCCACTCCCCAGTATCCCTACTGAAAGCGTGCAGAAGCCTCAAGAAGCTTCTGGCATTCAAAAGGAAATCAAGAGAAGTCAACCAGCACAGGAAGCACAATGGCCCAATCATGAGGCTAAATGCGGGTAAAACTCCAGCTAAACTCCACTCCCCTGTATCCCTACTGGAAGCGTGCAGAAGCCTCAAGAAGCTTCTGGCATTCACAAGGAAATCAAGAGAAGTCAGCCAGCACAGGAAGCACAATGGCCCAATCATGAGGCTAAATCTGGGTAAAAGTCCAGCTAAACTCCACTCCCCAGTATCCCTACTGGAAGCGTGCAGAAACCTCAAGAAGCTTCTGGCATTCACAAGGAAATCAAGAAAAGTCAGCCAGCACAGGAAGCACAATGGCCCAATCATGAGGCTAAATGCGGGTAAAACTCCAGATAAACTCCACTCCCCTGTATCCCTACTGGAAGCGTGCAGAAGCCTCAAGAAGCTTCTGGCACAGCACAGGAAGCACAATGGCCCAATCATGAGACTAAATGCGGGTAAAAGTCTAGCTAAACTCCACTCCCGAGTAACAGTAATGGAAGTAACTTTGAATGTAACTTATTATTGAAAAATTGAATGTTTATTACGTTACCGAAGTGTGTCGATGCCGTACGCCGGCTGCAAGTTGCGATCTTTGCCCCCGCTGATAATAGTCGCCGGTTCGATCACGTTTCCCACCGATTTGGACATCTTGCGCTTCTTCTCGTCCACCACGAATCCATGCACGAATATTGACCTGCCGAAAGCGCAGTTGTCGTAACACAGACAATTATTCACATCATAACACAAACATCATTAGGGGGCGTCCATAAATTACGTGATTATTTGTGGTCGAGTCAAATCTCATCTAATCTTACGTTGGAGAGAGGGGGCGGCGGCAAATATCACGCATTTATATTCTGATTAGCTTTCTGCCCGCGGCTTCGCCCGCGTGGATATAGGGATTGGATCTATAGAGGGTTAAGGGTCATAGCTTTTGCCCACGGCTACATATGCGCGGAAGTCGGTTTATGGCGCGAAGGTTTTATCGCGCTTCTCGTGGGACTATCCGTTTTTCCGAGATAAAAAATACTGCAAAACCTTGCTCAAGAATCACTATCTATTGATGAAACCCGCATGAAAATCTGTGCAGTAGTTTTTGAGCGAAGCCTTTATTGGGCATCCCGTGGGATCTGTCGATTTTTCCGGGATCAATCCGCCATCTACAATCATCCATCAAGCAAACAATATTTTTGTTTTTCCTCGGGAATATCAATTTTTTCCAGGATAAAAAGTAGCCTATTATTTAATCCGGACTTTTATCTTTACGTCTGCAAAATTTCAATGCAATCGGTTCAGTAGTTACGGCGTGAAAGCGGAACAAACAAACAAACTCACTTTCCGATTTATATTATTAGTAAGGAATGTAACAAAAAAAAAATACAATTTTAGTCCATTTAATCCAGATTGTACATGCTTAAGATTTGTAGTGAAATGACCAGAAGTGCTGTAGCCTTCGTCGGAGTGATCTGGATATGATACTTTACTTGCCACCTCCATACCCTATCGAGTGATAGGATCAACTTGATCAGCCTGAGTAGATTGATGGACATTTGACAATTCCGGACTTTTAATGACCGGAATCGTCATATCAAAATGGAGGATGACGGGCAGATATTTCACCAGCTGAGCAAGCACGTATTTCGCAAAGTGTGACCCTCGCGTATTCTCCATGGACTGAATTAGAATAGATATTCTTTTTTTTGTCGCATAACATATATTGAAATGTACATATATTGCGTTTTAATCAACTTTTTTTTATTTCGATCATCTCATTACGTCAGGTTATTAATAGTTTCATACAACATTACTGCCCTTGAGTTTCGCGAGGGTAGTAACGAATTAATTAGTAACTAGTTGGAATATAATCTTTAAATACTGACTGGTAAGGTGCGTCGTTATTCAAAGCGACGCTAGTCAGGAGCGCCGCTTGGAACCATCCTGTGAGCTGGTCGTAACCTTCGGAGTACAGGCGCGCTTTTTTCCCGCCGAGGACTGACCAGGATATTCCCGAATCAAACCAGATGTCCATTATGTCCTGACAATAGAAAAAAAAAACACTTTTTCATATATCAATTATGACTTTGTTGACACTTAATGAGACCTTATCCAGGATATCAGTTATAATGTCTCATTATCAGTATATATATAATGATAATGAGACATTTTTTAATTACAAACTCAGTAGGGCAAGGCGAGATAGCGAGAATGCATTTGGCATATTAGTCCGAAGATTTAGAATACAGTGGACCCCCGGTAGTCCTGCCCTTATAGTCCGATATTTTTTACAAAAGAGTACCTTGTAATCCGACAAATTACAGATCCAATGATAAGATTCTTTATATTATATATATATATATATATAATATATATATATATATATATATATATATATATATATATATATATATATATATATATATATATATATATATATGTACATACGCTGAAGTACAAATCATACTTCATTATGTATCTCACATTTAGTAAATTTAACAACACAATAGAGAGCTTACATTTTATTATAAAATTAAAGTCATTAATGCTCTAAGTTCTATACTTACAAAAAATATGCAATAACTTTACATTAGGAAATAATTGTGTACAAACAAATGTACTTACCAAAATAATCATAAACTGGGAATCAATCAATTGAAGAAGCATAAAAATATTGATCAATTATTATTTTTTTAACATTGTTATTTATTTATTTATTTATTGCTTTCATGTTGTACAATTTGATGACACTTACTAACATTTCACTATTTCAAACATGAAACCCTGCTAGGGCACTGCAACATTAGGCTACACTTCATACTTCTATCTTTCACCACTTATTCTAAATATACCTGCACTAACTTACATATTTATTTACATTAGCCTATTTTCAACTATCATTCTATTTTAGAGCTTATATAATCAATTGTTCACTTTATATAATACAAATTACATAATATATTGAATAACTAAATTGACTCTCAGATCAAGTACCGGTCCTGTCATCAAAAAACTCCTGCAACGTATATAAAGGTCTTCCTTTAAGGTATGCTTCCAACGTGCTCTTGAACAAATTATATTTCTCCATGTTTCGTATATTAATTGGAATCTTGTTATATATCCTAACACACATATAATAGGGACCAGAACCTACCATCTTCAAATTGGTTGGAGGGAGTGCAAGATATTCTTTTTGTCTTAAGTTTATTGGTCGCGTATAATTTTCTTTTCTCATCTTAAACATGTCAATGTGTCTTTTAACAAAGGTACAAATCTCTAAGATGTATAGCGATATTAATGTCAATATACCATATTTAACAAAGTAGGGTCGACAGCTTGTCATTGAGTCTATGTTTGCCAATACATTTTTTTTGTAGAATTAGTAATTTCGATACGTCTGTACTGTTTCCCCAGAGAATAAGACCGTACCTCAACCAATTATGCGCATATGCGTAGTAGGCTATCGTCGCGGTTTTCGTGTCTGTGGATTTTTTTAATTCCGTTAATGCATAGGTGAAGCTACTTATTTTGCTTGCTACTTTTTGAATATGACTTTTCCAATTTAAGCTAGTGTCTATACATATATTATCATTTATGCTGTAATTAACATTCAATGGTTTTTTTTTGATGGGGTCTAAATTCTATTAATTTTGTCTTCTTATAATTAATCTCAAGATTATGATCATTAAGCCAGCTTATAAAAACGCGAGATTAAAGCTTTATTGTGAAATGTAGTCAAATTCAAATAAGCAATCAAAATCAAAACAATACCCTACGTGTCGAGCGCAGTAGTGATGGTGCGTACAAGTTGTAACTTGATCAATCACGCATTAGCAAATATGTGTATTCAATAATAAATAATAGACCATGTCGGATTACAGGGGGTGCCGGATTAGACAGGGGCCGGATTACCGGGGGTCCACTGTATATGAGAGACGCACGAACGCATTAATCTTATTGTTTTAGCTACTTGTTGTTTGCACAATTTTTTTTAACTGATAAGTGTCATTGGAGATTGTGATTAAGTCAAGATCTAAAAGGAAACTTGACAAAAACCAGATGAGACCTTGACACTTGATAAGACCTTATCGAGGAAATCAAAAGGCAATTAACGACAATGAGAATAAGGTTTTTAACTACAGACTCGGAGACGCACGCTTATATTGTTTATTTATTTCTTACCAATAAATAAACAATATAGTATAATAATATATAATGATATTTTAAGTATTTTGTCTTTTCTGCTCAAACATTCCTTTTGGGAATAATTTTCTGAAGTAAATCAGTAATAAACTTCCGTTTTACAGCAAATTGTCATAATCTGCCATGTTTGTAGGGTTGGGACAAATTATAGAAATCAATCGATTATTATCTGTGGGGTGATTTTGTACATACATCGACAATCGAATGGTTTTGCTTAATGTCTATTCCCTCTATGGATGTAGAATAAAAGAAACTTTTTTGTTATACCCTCGGCAACGGCAAAATAAATATGTACTTGCTTTATTGTGTTTGTTAACACTATAACATGAAATCGATTCCAAAACATTCAGGCTTTCGTCTTAGCAAACATAATAACGCAAGCACAAGCGCAAGCGGTTTAAATCAAACTGAATGTGTTGCGTTCATATTCCATTCTTATGAAAAAAAAGACAGATTTTATTTATGAAATTCGATTCACTAGATCTATTCTATGAATCGATAAGAAATCGATTTTGATTTGGCGTAAATCTTCAATCTATCTCAGATCACATCCCTAGATTTGACAGTCTGTGTTTGTTAGTTTGGTGTGTAACTAAACAACAACAACGAACTAATGCAAACCTTATTGCTTACGACATAAAGTGTGCATTTCCTTGAAACTATAATACCCTAAAAACAAACCCTATTTTCTTGATTATTTCAACATTCCCATTACGAATCTTGACAGAAGTTGGTAAGTATCATTTATTATTATTATATAACCAAACAAAAGCATTTTCATCGAGACACGAAAATAATAAAGTCCGTACATTTGCCCAAAATCAATATACGATACTCGCAAATCAATT
The DNA here is from genome assembly GCA_036419045.1 of Scirpophaga incertulas. NCBI lineage: Eukaryota > Metazoa > Arthropoda > Insecta > Lepidoptera > Crambidae > Scirpophaga > Scirpophaga incertulas. Next base: position 40,553,249 of record CM071626.1, on the reverse strand, counting down.
ACAAGCAATTGTATTGAAAAAATAATTGAAATCAATAATTTTCACTCACCTGCCCCTTGGTGACCTTATTAAGGTCCAGCTTGTGATCTTCCACCACCTCCGTGGGGACCAGCTCCTCAACACTGCACGTCCACCAGACGTCTGCTCCTTTCGTCTCCAACAGAGAACATAGGCGCTCAACGATACGCCTACAAGTGCACGTCAAAATATCAAATTGCAATAGATACTGTTGTAATGAAGTAAAGGTGATGATCAAAATTTGTATAGAAGGTGGGCCTGACTAATGTGCAGCGACGAAACTCTACCAGATAAGAGTATAAATTATTGTAGGTAATCCGGATAATGATTAGATTTTAAATATCTCCCGTTTTTTTGTAATTAACAATTTAAATTATTTAATACTAGCAAGTTGACGGATTCTTATAAGTATTTTTTTCTTTTTATTTAGACATGCTGTCAAAGTGACATTGACAGCGGACGAGTGTTCACAGACTATGTAAATTCAGGTGGTCAGTAGCACAACATGTCTAGAACTTCATGAATTTATAATTACTAAATTAGATTTCTTTTGTTAACTATATAACCATTTTTCAATAAGATTTCAATAAATTATCATTTTACATACTTAATTAAAAACATTTTAACCACGTTTTGGGATGTGTTTAATTGAATATATAGTACTGAATATATAGGTAGGTTATATATATATTAATTATTATTATACGTAACAAGTGATATCACAGCGTGTTATAGTGGATTCATATTTTATGTCAAGTAGCAATGCCAAACAAATGTTATTACAATCATGATAGATATTTTCTTTTGATTTTTTATTCTTCTTTTTTTAGTCTCAATCTTGTAGAATGCTATTTGTAACTTTGTAGCCCTCTACTCTCCTCATAGGGTGATGGCTGAAAATCAGTGTTTTGCCGTTCTAAGGTAAAAATCCCCACTGAGCCTTGGCCCTTTCAGGCACTGCAACACACATGCACATCTAATACTTACCGTTTTTTATTGGATTTTTATTCATGTATATACATTGTGTTTAGTGTGTTTTTGCCTGAATAAACGTTTTATCTATCTATCTATCTATCTATCTACTTTCAAACATCATTTACAGAAAAACGGGGGATTTAAAAAATATATAATAAATTGTAAATTGATGAACATAAAATTACATATTGATTGATATATCTTACGTCTTGACTTGATATATCTTACGCACATGATTGAGGCCCACTTTTTGTCCGTGTCCTTTATAATCTGTTATAAAGTAAAAATTACGAGTGGCGCCATCTATTGATTTGTTAGGCGGTAACCTGATAGTTGTCAAATTGACGTTTTCTCCTTCTTGACAAATTGTTCATGTCGAACGCTTATAAGAAAATGTAAGAAACAAAATCAAAGTAAATAAATAAATAAACTGGGTTATTTCTTGATCCAACCATCTCAACAGATACGAATAATAATCCCAACTAATATTAATATAAAGTAACTCTGTCTGTCTGTTACGCTTTCCCGCTTAAACCTCGCAACCGATTTGATGAAATTTGGTACAGACAATATTTAAACCCTGAGACAGAACATAGGCTTTTTTTTTAATTTCTAAAAAAGGGATGATGTTGAAATAGAAGTTGAAAGTTTGTATGGGATTTCTTAATTTTAAAAGATAAAACCATGTAACTTTATATTTAAGCACTTGATAAGAAATCATTAACATTTGTTCTAGCATTTTTGAAATTTCGACCAGCTAGGGGGTGAAATAAGGGTTCAAAGTTAGTATGCAAGTTCGTCAATTATCACATCATAAGAAACAAAAAATCGTTGGTTCTAGCATTTTGAATTTTTTACCAGTGTGGGGGTGAAATAGGGGTTGAATTGAAGATAAGACCATGAATCTTGGTACGTAAGTCTCATAGCATGTGCAGAGTTTTTCCATAAACGGAATTCCCGAAATACGAACGGAACGGATTCGGAACGGGAACTACAAGCCATGAGACCGGCCCCTGTAAGTCTCATAGACATAAGGGACCAGGATTGACAAAAACTAATTTGCCGCGGGCGGAAACTAGTAACATATAAATTATCAATCACATACAAGCATTATCAATTCACGGTCTTATAAACTGAAAAAATTGAATTACACTGACATATCTCGGACTGAAATTTTGATTAATTTTTTATTTAGTAAGCTCTCCCTTGTTATTAAGTGGGCGTACTCTTAATAAGGATATTCGATATATCGTGGACTTCGTCGTGTCGTATCTTACTCTTAGTTACTATCGTTTAAAACATTTCAACGGACGATCGAACGAACGATATCAATTTTGACATAGACATAAAATAAAATTGCAACCCTTTCATTTTGATACCCATATTGTAAGGGTGCATTATAAATAATTGATCCGCCATCTTTGTAATGCCGCCATGTTGGATTTAGAATGACGTCACACACATAACCATGCATTGTCATTCGACTTACAAATTTCAGCTCAATCGCGAGACCGGGAAGTGGGTCAAATTAAGACTCCAAGATTTTCTTACATAGTTACAAGTGAAGCTAATATAATTAGCTTGTAATAACAACAAACTCACTCAATCAACGATGACTTTGTCGCCGAAATACAGTGCAGGTATTGGCACACCCCAAGCGCGTTGTCTCGAGATACACCAGTAAGGGCGCTTTTGCAGCTGAGCACGGAACCCCTGCCTCGATTGTTCAGAGCTGGATGCTGGTAAGATTTCCACCTTCTCCAGGGCAGCCTGTAGAAGCATCGAAGTCGTGACTTCTCAAACACCACATCACTTCAATGAATTCGGCTTATTCCACATTAAAGTAGATGATACTGTTGATATGGCCAAGTGGTTTTCGGAGGCCAGGTCTAAATTTTGGATATGTTGTTCTCCTGGTCGAGCTGAGCAAAAAATGTAATGTTCGTAAAAAAAGTTAACGACTCATTTTCCCTCTCGAAAGTTTGCAAACCTCTGACTTAGATGAACAAAATAAAAAAAAAATGTAACTTATAAGTAGTGCTCGTAATAGGTAGTTTAATTCTATGTACTTGCGATTTTGTGACATCAATAGTATGGATATGCCTGGGAACTTACTATTTTCAGAGACTGTAAAAATATTATATTGAACTTTCGAAAAGTATTTCATCTTTCAGCTTATTGTTGTAATAATAAGTTGTAAACATTAAATTTTACAATAAAAGCGTTGTAATTGGAACACCGTTATAGGTCGCATTTTGTGCTTTATGGTTTTAAAAAGACTTTGAACGGTGTTCATGACATGACAAGAAATGTCATTCTTGGAGATTGTGTTTTGCGTTGGTGTAATTTTCAATTTTTAAAAGATACATTAAAAATAATATAATATATATCACTTTCTGGATTTTGATTTTGGTTTGGAAGAGCTAGAGGCTCACTGGTTTACGCTGACAGCGTAAACAAACGAATAGCAAATAAAAAATAAAATTTTGGGTTTATCTATGTTATGCTTACGTTGACTTTCTTTCGGAAAGTACATAAAATTAAACTACCTATTCCGAGCACTACTTATAAGATATACACACCAAAGCTTTATCCTTCAGAGATGCAGTGTCAATGAACCATTGCTGGCTGGCTCTGATAATCACTGGCTTCTTAGTACGCCAGTCCAGCGGATATGAATGGATGTATGTACCCTGGTGGAGGATCGAGTCGCCCAGCTTACTTATGACCAGGTCCTGCCCTTCGCCGAGGATCGGGAGACCATCTAGACCGGCGCCAAGATTAACGTAGCAGCCCGATTCGTCCACGTTGCAATCCTGTGGACAGATTATATTATCAAAAAATCTTAATAACAAGATCGGAAATTCCAGACAAATATTATTTCCTAACAAGTTCTATAGCTATACAAATAACGCCACTTACTCTGATTCAATCCATCTCTTCTTTATTTGTCTATGCCCAAACTATTAAGCGACACCAGCGCACTAAGAATGTACTTAATTCTTAATATAATATAACTAGCGATGAAAGATATTTTATGGCTAATTTTTTTAGACCTTCGGTTGGTTTTAAAAAGAATTTCTAAGGATTTCTATAGTAATCTAGTACTAAATATAGCCTATGTTACTCGGTGATAATTTAGGTTTCTAATGAAAAAAGAATTTTTAAAATCGGTCCAGTACTTTTTGAATTTATTCGTTACATACAAAAATACAAATCTATCCTCTTTATAATAGTATATGTAGATCAAAAAGTTACTTTGAGAGATTTTCAATAAAAAAAGAAATAATTTAAACGAGAGACGCAAGCGACGCTGGCTTATGTTATGGTAACACCTATCTATTTTATCTATGCTTGCAAAAGTGCAACACAGGAACGCAACTTTAAAAGTAGTGGTCAACTCGAAGCAAACAGCTATAAATTCTTGTATATTGACAAACAAGGCCACCTGATGTTAAGCGATCAGTCACCTATAGTAAATTTGATTTCTGTGAGATTGACAGCAATCTGCAACCAGCACAAAATCTATATGGATATTACTAAAATGTGGCATAAGACGTAAAATCACAAACTCCAGTTATACCCTGTAACAGTGGCAGAAAACGTAAACTGGATGAACCCAAGTTGATGCAGAAGCAGCAAGAGACCCTGTAGTCTCTTGCTGCTTCTGCATCAACTTCTGCATCAACTGTAGTAGTATGTAACTATGTTGCCTTTATAATAATCTTTATCAAAGCCTATTTATCTGAAGCTATATTCGACTCGGTAAAAATACAAGGAGAAAAGAAATTGCCCTTGCTGGTTCTTTCCAGTACAAGGTACATCTAAGACTTGTGAACCAATATCAATTTTTATATACAAAAGTGATTGTAATAATCCTATTTGTTTATCTTTCACTCATAAACTTTAGTACAACAAAACCGATTAAAAATTTAATGTTTAAGCTAATTTTGTATTTCTAATCCGCACACCAAGATGTATTGGTGTGTGTTGAAACGGTGATTTTTTGCACTATGGTGTAAAAATTTTCCTTAACCCTTAACCACTGACGTACGTCTGAGAGACGTAGGTGCGTAATAAAAGCGGTCATATCTCTTTACACCAAACGCAAACGGATTTGTGCTTTCCTGTACCTTCCTAGTACTCAGTGACGCGCGGGCAGGGGGTGTAAGCGGACTTGTTTTGCGCCCGGATTAGGTAAGTATCGCTGTCCTGACGTCTGTGAGACGTAGCGTCAGAGTAAATGTAACTTTTAAAATGTTATATTATTTTTGTTTTAGGCTTAAAAATAGCTTCGAATAAACGTTTTTTGGATAGTCGAGACCTGAGTACAAGTAAACAACCTCGTATCAACATAAATGATCAACTTTTTGAGCGTTTGGTCACTGAAATTCTGGTTTTGTCAACAAACGTGAAATCCCACCAGAGTTTCTACAAAAGACTCGCACTCTCAAGTCAACTATGTACGGTTTTACGAAAGACACAACTTTACTGTCGTATGCATAAAAGAAACAAAACAGTAATCATGGTATCTACTATGCATCATGATTAAGCCATGGACGTTCAAAAAGGTATTCTAGAGATCATTTCATTTTACAATTCTTCAAAAGGCGGCGTAGATTCGTTAGATAAAAAATGCGCTAAATATTCTTGCTTCATGCGCTCCAGACGTTGGCCGATGGTAATATGTAGAATATTACCATATAGTGGACATTGCTGCAGTAAATGCTTTCATTCTTTCCAATTGCAAAACAGAAGACCGACAAATTTTTATGAAAAATGCCGCAAAGAGTTTAGTTCGTCAGCAACTCGAAAGGCGCATAATAATTCCACAACTTTCTTTCGAGCTCAAAGGGCTACTCACACATATCCTGGGTACAGCTGCGATACTTCCGAGTGGAGGAAGAAACTGAAAAGTGTCGCCTCAACGTTCGTAAGAACTGTCATTTATGTTATAAACTAAAACACAGAAAAACCTCGGTCTTATGTCATATTTGTAAGAAACCCGTATGTTTTCAGTGTTCACAACCGACTTGTGACACATGCCGTTAAAAAGTGTTAAGTTCCTATTAATATGCAATTTATTTGTTTTTTTATGTAATGAATACTATCTAGATGGTAAAATACTGTCAGCTTTGTGATCATTTTAGACTGATAAGTTAAGTTTTTGAGCCGTTAGAAAGAAGGCATTTTTTGTTTTCGTTGATTTTTCATTGTTTTGTATTTAGTCTAATTAAATACTTTCTATATAAATAACGTGTTTTTTTAATTAATTTAATACATTTTAAGCTAAAGTAACGATAAGTAATAAAACAAACAAATAAATAATAATAAAATAACAATAAGGATTATTAAAAAAAACCCTACGTCAGAGTGACGTACGTCAGTGTTAATGAAAGTAAATAATGGTCAGTGGTTAAGGGTTAAAGTAAACGCTCTAGTTGAGATAAATTATTCTCTGAATGTAATGATTCAGAGAATAATTTATCTGTAGTGTAAAAATGTTCAATCCGTGTTACTATACAGGTGTGGGACATGGAAGGACACACAGACTCCAGGTTTTTGTCAACCGATGTCTTCGCAGCATCCTGGGTATTTACTGGCCAGAAAAAATTACAAACAAGCAGTTTTGGGAATGTTGTGATTGTGAACATGTGGAAGTCCGGATCAACCAGCCGATAAAACGCCGTAAATGGAGTTAGGTAGGCCACACTCTCCGAAGGGATCCTAACTACATACCGAGGCGAGACTTAAAACTGTAATCCCCAAGGAAACCGCAACCGTGGGCGTCCAAAACAGACCTGGCAGCGGACTGTCATTCGAAAAACCATTGGAAAAGCCTGGAGCGAAATCAAAGGGAAGCTCAAGACCGTGCGGGATGGAGCCTCACTGTGGACGCCCTCTGTCCCAGCTAGAGGAGGAAGAAGGACCTTAATAATGTGATGATGAGTGTAAAAAAGTAAGTAGTGTAAGCGTAACCACTGTTGTAACCGTGTGTGGTTTTAACCGGTCCATAACTTCTTGAGAACTCACCACAGTCATATTATGTTTGAGTGCCACCAAAAAGTCATCAGGCCCGTGCGCGGGTGCAGTATGTACCAGCCCTGTTCCCTTTGCCTCTGTAACGTGATCACCCGGTAGAAACGGAAGAGTCTCATTTGTCAGTTGGTTCTCATACACCACACCATGAAGATCTTGCCCTAGAGGAAAGTAAAATAGCATTTCAGGCAATATTTAATAGATTTAACAATTATAAACTTTACAAGCTCATATAACGTTAATAACTACATTAGTTGAAGACTGTGTCGTACGAGAACAACTTCTTAACAAGAAATCTTTATATTTTTTTTTTTTTTTTTAATTGTTTAATCTTGCAATCAGTCTTAGTTGACTATGAGCAGATGTGTTATAGGAAGTAATTGACGGTTAGAGGGCACCTCATCAGGTACACCATCTTTATTAATATGATGCCTGTTATGGGTCATCCAGGTGGAGGATTTTACGCCTCTTAAGGCGATTTTTAGAGTTATCCACTGTCAACTGAACCGCCAGCTGGTTCGGATGTTTTTCCAGTCTGGATTTATATTTTTTGGAGCTCGCCTTTATCTCATCTTTTATTGTGGGCACTTTGAGATATTCATGAACTTCAGAGTCTTTAATAAACCATGGTGCATCCGATATCTGTTTAAGGATATAGTTCTGTGCTCTCTGGATTATGGAGATATTTGAGTCACAGGCGGAACCCCACAACTGGATGCCGTAAGTCCAGATCGGTTTGAGCATGGTCTTATAAACTAAGAGCTTGTTGTCTATTGACAGCTTGGAGTTTCTGCCTAGCAACCAGAAAATTCCTTTGTATTTTATGTTGATCTCATTTCTTTTTGTTTCAACATGCTTTCTCCATGTGAGTCTTCTATCCAGGTGCATTCCTAGATATTTAACGGAGTCACTGTGTGGAAGCTGGCTCTCTCCCAACATAACGGATGGGCACGTGTCATGACGAAAGAAATCTTTATATAAACTAATAAATATTATGTTTATTACTTGTTGTATGTGTTATCTGTTCAATTTATTAATTTAATAAGCGACTCAACATCATCATAACCCAAATCAAGTAGCCATTTCTTCAGTACATGTTTCGAATTATTATCAATATAACATAAACTTATATTTCTCAAACAACAAACATTATTATCAGTTTTAAAATGTTTGATATCAGATTTCCATTTTAAAAACAAACACTGACTGCATAATTTACAAATAACTATACTATAACGTTTATGTACTCATTCAAACTAGTGCAACAAAAGTAACTTGAAAAATTTTATATGGGCATTAAAATTTGTCTATAGTTGATATGTTTAATCCAGACACCAAAGCTATTGATTTCATACGTTAAGATATATTCTTGGATTACATTGTGTTTTTCTCCTCTGGAGAGGAGAGGTTGAGAATTCTCATGGATATCACAGTAACCAAGTATAACAGTGATTATGTCGAACTACAGACTAGTTGCTGCGGCTCAACCAGAATTACCTTACCTTTCAGGTTACCTTTCCTCAAGTATAAATTGTATTCTTACCCTCGATTTCAGTGATTTTTGTAATCTCAGCCCCAAATGACTTCTCTAATCCTTCTATAAGAGCACTCCCAACAAGGAAATATGAACCTGGTCGAGTGCTCACAGTGACGATGCTGTATTTCAATTGAGGACTGAAGCAAATAGCGCGATTCGCCATGAGGGACCAGGGCGTTGTTGTCCAAACGATTGCTGAGACTTTTTCACTGAAACCACAAAGTTGGTTCCTTTTATTTCATAAGAACTCAGTATCTTGTAAGCAATACAAAGTTGATATAAAATAACACTCATTTTACATTTTCTACTATTGAATCCTATATAGTGAAAGCAATATAAACAAACGTCAGTTAATTAAAATATATTCTTTTATACCATGGGAGAGCCATGCTTCGGCACGAATTGGGCTGGCTCGACCAGAGTGATACCACGGCCTCACCGAAAACCGGCGTAAAATAGCGGTAGCGCTGTGTTCGCCGAGTGAGTGAGGGTACTGGAGGCCCAACCCCCCTTCCCCCCTCGTAATTATTCCCATTTAAAAGGCCGGCAACGCATCTGTGACTCCTCTGGTGTTGCGGGTGTCCATGGGCTACGGTTATCGCTTACCATCAGGTGATCCATTTGCTCCTTTGCTGCCCTATCAATTAAAAAAAACCTGAGGGTAAGCAACACCAGGGGGTATTACAGACGCGTAGCTGACCCTTTAAAAGCCTTTTTATTTTCTACTTGAGAAACTTATTGTAATCACGAGTAAACCTTGACAGGAAAATCATTCAGACTGTACCCATGTGATAAATTCTCTGAAATTGCCGTGTGTAACCACTTATGCTCCAGCATGTGATGAACACAATGCTGATGAGGAGCAATCTGACACAATATGATTGTTGGTGTCGTAGCAAACAAGTCCTGGTGAATTATTTCACTTTTGTAAACCTTACAAAATCCATTGATTTGGTACATCATAAGCTTTAATCAATATTCAATATTTTATTATTCACACATCAGAAGTAGAATGAGCAACATTAAATTATGTAGCAGTATTATCATATGGATAAGAATGTACTGTAGTGCGAGATTCTGTGAAATTGTATTTATAACATTATATTGAATTGCATTCGCCTATAGTACATGTGATTAATGTGATTTTATTTTAGTTAAACCACAGTATACTTTGCCAATTCGAGACAGAAGATATAAAGTCATAGTACCAGTATATATGTACTGTCTCTCCAAGTCACTGTCAGATGCCGTTTAAACTGGTGAACAGAAATGGGAGCAATGCCACATTAAAACGGCGAGATCCAAGCAAAAATCTATTATATTCTCTTTCCCTTCGGGTAAAGTAAAATTGATGTAAGACATGTTTGTAAGGATTAAAACTGACAGATAGTATAGTATATTACATTGCTGTTTTATGAAGATAACTCAAGCGATGAATTTCAGCAAACCAGCAATATCTGTTAGTTTAAATCAGCAATATCTGTTAGTTCATATAATCAACTTACAGTGATCAATATCCGTGTTACAATCATCATAATTTTTCTGTAGTTACTTTTGAATGTTATTTTGAAATTACTTGATTGTGAGAATAGTAAATACAAAAAAAAATTGCCCAACATAATAGAAAGGTTTCAACCACATTGTTTAAAACTGTTGTATAAATACTTTAATATAATACACTAGTATTTGTTAAAATGAAAATTATCATACCTATTTGTTGCCTCAAGTATTTTAATGGGCACATTTGTGATATTGAATGTGACATAAACCTCTTTACTTTTGAATTGTGGGTCATACTCCAGTTCAGCTTCAGCTAGAGCTGTTCTGAAATAAATATAAGTATTGTTAACATCATGAACAATTTCAATTAAACATTTTAAGGCACTAAGTAAAACCTAGCTAGCTAGTATCAAAACACAAGTTTATTAGAGGGTCTATCAAAGATATAGAGAGAATATCAACAGACATAACCACTGTGGAATCTTATTTTGTCTTGATACAGTGGAATGTCATGATATACAAACAATATATAATGTACTACTATATATAATGTAGTATACAAACTGTCAAATTTCCATTCTTTATAGAGCTTTAGCGTTAACATTTAAATTACTTATAAAATGCACTCAATAATTATAGAATACACAACAGACAGACAGGTTTGCTACAAAGGCTACATCAGGCTGTCTCACATACAATAAATGTTTCCCTCAAGTTGAGCTCTGGTTCAATAATTAAAGCCAAATATAATACGACCTCATACATGTCTTTTGTCTTCTGCACTGCAAGCCATCATTACAGCCCTAGCTCTAATCAAATTTACTCCACTCCCAACAAATATCTATTAATTATCACAGTTCATATATGTCCACACCATGTCACAGGCATATGTTTTCCTTTGATATAGGGTGTTAGTAAAAAATTATAATGATAAATTCTTTTTAAAAGCCAGTTGCCAGTGCCAAACAACTGATAAATGCAATTGTCATTGACCTTTATATTGTTAAACTAAATAACCAATTTATTAATTATTCAATCAAAGTATACAATATTTTGAAAATATGTAATACATATATTTAAAAAGAAAGGAGCTCATTCATTTATCATTCTCCATCTCCTACAATTTTCTAACTGTGATTACATAACAATAACTAAAGAATATTAGCTTACAATAATCAACTTACTGTGAAGATGGTGACCAAAACACTGGTTTTAAAGCACGAAATATCAATCTCTTCTTAAACATTTCATAGAAACATCGCAATTGATTCTGAACATAGCTTTTGTTTAATGTCAAATAGGATTGGTTATCCCAATCTGCCATAACACCCCAACTTTTAAATGCCTCTTTTTGCCTTTCTACAGTTTCTAAAGCAAATTTTTTGGCAATATTCCGTATTTGAATGGGATTCGAAAGTTCTTCTCTCTGTTGGGAGTTCTTGACCTTTTGTAGTGCTTTGAGTTCTATAGGTAAGCCGTGACAGTCCCATCCTGGTATGTAGTGGACTTTATTTCCTTGTAAGATTTGACTTCTGTTATTAATATCTTTAATAATCTGCAATAGATTTTAAAATTTGCTTTTTATTAACTATAAAATAGTCTAACATTTATATATTTTTATATAGGTGTATATTTTGTTACAGTTGCTATTATAGTATTTGGATACTAAAATATAACAATTACAAATAATTCCAAACCTTATTAACAGCATGACCCATGTGTAAATCACCATTCGCATAAGGTGGACCATCATGCAAAACAAATTCGGGGCCATCCAAATTTTCTCTTTGCCAGCAGTAGAGATCAGCAAACTGAGCTAACTGAAAATTAAAAATGATTTCAGATAAATGTGTAATGAGAAAACCGATTGAATCAGCTGAACCAATTGTGATGTAATTCGATATAGGAATAGTTGGAAAGCTGGGAAAGGATATATGACAAATTTTATGGGAGAAATCCGATGTAACGCGGAAAGCTTGTAAAATATATTGAGATGCTAACAGTGCATAACGTATTTAACACTAGTTTAGTTTAGTGTCGAATAGGTTTAAATAGATATATGTATTTCGAAAATGATTGCTTACTTTTTGTGATTATTCTTTCTTCGAATTGTTTAATCTTATTCGCAATTTACATTTCGGTGAAGGAATAGTATGTGAATATATTTTTATATGAATTTAACACTAGTTTAATTTAATGTTAAGTACGTTTAAATTAATATATTTGGAAACTTATTACTTACTTTTTGTGATTCTTCTTTCTTCGAATTATTTGATCTCGTCGGAAATTTAGTTTTCGGTGAAAGAATAGTATGCGAATATGTTTTTGTTTTAAGTTCAGCCGAATTTTTAAATCGTACATTATTCAAAACTGTGCACTTATTGAGTCTTTTTAATTTATTTATATAAAAAATATTCAGACTTCTAAGTGAATACATACCTATTTCGAGGTTATGGTACCTAGATTTAGAAATACAAAACAACCGAAACCGATCAAAATAATTTATTTTGTTTCTCAACAGTAGGCAAATGTTATGAAAATTATACAGGCTTTTCTTATGTAAAGAGGTTTGATTAGCAAATATTATTATTATAAAAGTTAGGATTATGACCAACAAAAACTACAGAAACATAAATTAAATATATATATTGTATGGAGACTTTTGTTCATCTCAATACATTTTTTTCATAATAACATATATTCTTACACCTGAGGGATATGTTTGCAATAGTAGGCTAACGTGCAATAGCTGTTTGCACAATTTCATTTTTAATTACAAACATAACCGATACTAATGAGATCGTAGGCGAGTATTAGCCATAAGCGCCAAACACACATAAAGTCCAGTCCCATGTGTACTGGAATCATTAAATTAACTACTTAGTTTATTTCACTAATCATGTGATATAGAGTTAAAAGCAATCTTAATCAATTTATTAAGTAAATCTTACGTAAGCAGCTACATTTTCTTTATTTTCAACTTTTTATACTCAATTCCAATTGACAGAAGTTAAATAAATAATATTTTTAAAAGTTAAAAATAGTGTCAATCACCTAGCAGATTGTTAGGAAACATTGAAAAAGGTTTATTATTAAGTATGACGTTGAGATCTGTTATCTTCATTATTTGAATTATATGAAACTTGGACGTCAAATATTTATGTCACACACGTCTTTGAAAAAGTGTAACACCTACATTTAAATCAGAAGAGTAAGAAAAAAATTACGAAATACGTGTGGCTGTATACGAGTGATTCCTTCTAAATATAGGGAGAAATAAAAAAAAATATGTGTCATTTGTCTGCCACACTGCCATGCTGTTTTTCTTCAAAACAAAATTTTTACTTGCTGGTGAATAAGTGTAATTTAAAATTTTGTATTGATGTACAGGTCTAACTTATAAACCAAAATGGTAAATATTACTAGAATTTTTATACTGTTATTACAGATAAGTTGATCATACTAACGCAAAATTTCATTGCAGCCAAAAGCAAAGAAGTTTATAGATCGCAAAAGAGCAGTCACTTTCAATTTGGTGCATCGCTCTCAACGTGACCCGTTAGCCGCTGATGAAACTGCTCCTCAGAGAGTCCTAGTGCCTGTTAATGACGTGGGTCCGCCGAGAAAAGAGAAGGATCCAGTAAGTGTAGCTTATAACCTCATGAGGTCATGTATTTCTGAATATCTACCATCCTTCTGTTAGGTGTAGGTCTCCTCAACTAGTAAAGATCACAGTTACAGTATACAGCATTTATTCGACTAGTATGGATAGTTTTACTTAAGTGTACTAAACATTTAAGTCTGACGGCTGTCCTTTGAGATCAACAATTGATTATCAATTCCAACATTTCTATTGAGTTAACAAAACATACGACCGGATGGCAGGCAGGAGAAATGCTTACAAAGGAACAAAATATAAGAAAGAAGTTAATATAGATTTGTGTTTATAAAGACCATCATATTTCCTCTGAAGCAGCCATAATAATTTTGGTGATTTTTTAACCTTAAAGAGTAATGAATTTGGCGACATACAGGTGTATAAATATTGTGATTTGATAATTCCCTTATAAATTATAAAAACAATTATGTATGTTGTATGATAACAACATAATTTATTGTAAATGTTGTCATTACTTTTGATAAGCTGATAAGTTTCTTGCGCCTATTCTTCTTATCAGCTAAAAAATACGTCCTGAATGGGTGGTAGGAAAAAAAAATTGTACAATTCAAAAGAGCTTTCTATAATATTTGAATAAAGTTGATTTTGATTGAAGTTAAATATTTTATTATTTTTTATACTTTTATACTTGAACTGTGGATGCTAATTTGATTTAAAAAAAGATAGCAAAAAGGTTTCTTTTTTTAAAAGTGTGCTAACTTTAACCCGGCAGTAGTCGCGCATGGGTCGAAAAGACCCAGAGATACAGAATTTGATTCGTAATTTCTACAATATTATTAGTTTTAGTTTGCCGCGCTAGATACCTTCAAGTGACTTTATAGTGAACTCGTACCCCCCACCTCGGCCATTTCGCCTGCGGCGTTTGAACAAGACGGACGTGTCAAGTGAGTATGGGTCGTTTAGACCCTTACGCGACGGTTTATGTAAGTGTGTTTTTGTTACTATTAAAAATATAAAATATGATTATTATTGTTTACAGAATGTCTCGTATGTGATTAGATGCCGCGACTAACGAAAAAATATTATATGAAGATGAAATCGAAGGGGAAGAATGTTCAGAAATCGAAGATTATCTAGAAATTGACGAACATGATTCTAATTCTTGCCAAAGTTCGGAAGAGGAATCTACTGAGTTTGTACCTTCAAATCCAGTACCTACATCAGATAATTTATTTCAAAGAAGAACTGATTTAAATGATGTACCATTGAGCTACATTCGTCAAGGATATCTCTCTAAAAATGGCTTTATGAAATGGAATATTGAAGAACCTCCCAGATCAGTACGGACGCGAAGCCACAACATTATCAGAGAGGGTCCTGGTCCGATCAATGAGGCTAAAGATACCCAAACACCTTTAGACTGCTCTTCTATGACTACTTTACCTAGACATATCTGTAGTAAGATATCACAAATATTGGGGAAGGAAGAAATCCCAGAAAGATATCTACCATCAGGGGTGGCAAATAACGTTCGTGGTCGATGTTCGCTCTGTCCCCCTAAAAAGGATAGGAAGATCAAGACTCAGTGCCATTACTGTCAGGCATTTATTTGCAGAGATCATAAAATCTTTGTATGTAAAATTGCAACCAAAAATATTAATTAGATTAATTACAAATATACCAAAAATTTGTCTAATTCTAAGGTTGATAATTTTATAGGATTTTTTGTGATAGATTTTGAGGCTGATTGTTATAAAACTAAGATTGTCTAATTGTTTATAAGTTTTTTTTTATACTAAGATACTCAGATACTATTATAAAAACATAATTATAGTTGTTGATTATTGATAAAAATAAATAATTATCTAAGTTTTCTAAAATGAAATGTTAAAAGTAACTTTTTTCTAGCACATTTTTCTCGGTATAGATAAAGATTTATTGGTAAGAAGATTGATTGTTCCAGTAAAACAAATTAAAATGTCAAATTATATTACTCGTTTTATTGTTAAATTTATAACAAATACATTACTTTATAAAAAAATATATGTCTTGTGATTTAAATCATCCATATTATATGGGTCTTATCGACCCGGACGCGACTGTTAGTGTCCCAAAATGAAGCGCGAGTACCGGCGGGTTAAGAGAGTATGGAAAATGTAAGAAATTTATAGGTTTAATAATAGCAAATAAGATATTTATTTTTCATATTTGTTATTCTTGAAATGTTAAATGGAAATGTAGATTAGGTCAATTTCCACTTCTAGCAGAATTGAGATAATGAATGATGTTGAAAAATAATTTTAATTATATAATTCTCATTTAATTAATTGCTAATGTTGATTTTAGTCAGGTACAAGTAATTTTGATAACTTATAAGCAAGTTTGTTATTCCCCCGATTTTGTTAATAAATATACAATTTTAGGTGCCAATAATGTATTGTTTTATTATTATAATTAAAATTGACATCATATTCTAAGTTTTTAAATTCTTGTATCTTAGAATTTAACGCCAGACCAACGTAAAGAGCAACAAAGGAAATATGGCATTTATTTTGATGATGACTACAATTATCTGCAACATCTCAAGGACACCAGGGAAGTCACCATGCTTTTGCAGCCGGTAAGAGTTTTAAAACTATTTGGACTATATAATATAACTACTCTAAATAATACTAGTTGTTCACCTATATAAATTTGAGGCATTCTTGAATATTTTTCATAATCACTTGGAAGAAAGTTGAATTTTTAAAAGTTTGATAACTTACAAATAACAGTTTTTTTTAAATATTAACTTGCACTGTGCAGTTTCTGAAATTCTAAATGAGAAAGCCTAGTGATAATTATTGTATCTGCACAGAAAATTACTCACAAGGGAAAAGAAAAAAGTACTGAACCTCAGAGTACAAAAACTACAGATGAGTTGAAGCCAGTCACAAGCACCATACAACTGCCCAGTTCTGTCTTTGCCTCGGAAGTAGAAGAAGATGTGGGCCTACTCAACAAAGCTGCCTCACAAGGTACTGCTACTTTTTTTTAAAGAAAATATTATTTCATGTCGCTATAAGTATTTTTTAAAGATATTAGTCAAATTATTAACAAATAATGCATATATAATTACTTTGAGTAAATATATAAATTGTTAAGATCAGTGCACCTTTATTTTTTATAATTGAGTGTGCTAATTATAAGAAAAAGTGCTAAATATAAAAAAACTTTATCATGTTTAATAAATTAAAATTTTCTAACTGTATTATTGTTTTATAGGGCTTTGCCTCAAAGTAGATCCCGAGGTAGTAGCTGCAATGGATGAAGATTTTGATTTTGATGACCCGGAGAATCAGTTAGAGGACAATTTTATAGAATTAGCTATGGCAGAAGGTAAACCCAGATAACCTAGATAAATTAATTTTTCTTTTTGCAACCCTATTCTAACATTGACTTAATGCTAACATCTCACATTGTTGTGTGTGATTTGGTTTATTTAAAGATGCACTCAGATATGATTGTCTTGTCGCTGATATACTTGTGTCAATGTTTTGATACATTTATCACAGAAATAAGGCTGTCACTCCTTCATAGGTAACACCTCACGAAACCATCACTGAAGTTGGATTTATGTCCATGTTGTATTCTAATACCATGTTAAAATATTGCTCAATTGTAAAAAGAAACTCGTGCTTAAACAAAATTTTTCTGAAAATACTATTACGTACTACTTGTATTGTATGAATAAATAAGACATGTCCTACTTTACCTAATATAACTCGTTGAAAATTTCTCTCCATTCATGTGAAAGAGTTATAATACTTGTTTTTCTTACATGGTTTTTGTGCATGTCATCAAAACAGCCACCTACCACAGTAGAATTAAAAATTTACAATTTGATTTTGATTTACGGTAATTTGTAGGTGCTGATGAAGACGACAGTGGCAATGAAGAAGCATGCTCTGATGACGAGTACGAAGGCTCTGACATTGTCCAGTCCGATATCAATTCAGATGATGAAGAGGTAATGAAACATTAGTTTTTTCATTATTATAACCTATAATCACATGATTAATTAATGCAGTCAAGGACACAGTGGTTGGTCATGCATCAGGAGTTTCGGAGGTCCATGGTGGATTCTGCTATTTGCTATTGTCTTTTGAGAATTTTATATGTACGTTTATCTTACTGTGAATTACAATATAGTCAGGCAACCTGCATACACCTGTACAAGATGAAATTTAAAGGTATAGGTGGGTAGGTAGGTATGTAGCCAATCATTCTGCACTGGGCCGATGTGGTTGACTAAGGCCTAATGCCCCTAAAATAGTTACTGTATGCACTTGCACCTTAATGGGCACGTGTAAGATCTATGATATATGCACATATCAATATACTAATATTATGGATGAAAGTAGACTAACCAAAATGATTTATGAAGCTGGAGTGAGTGGAGACACGGGACGAGGAAGACCTAGGCGAACATATTTCGAACAAATCGAAAGTGTCCTCAAAAAAGGCCAGGTCAGAAGTACCCACAATCGTCGAGCATGTATGAGGAATGTTATGAAAGTAGATGAAGCGAAAGAGATATGTAAGGACCGTAGCAAGTGGAAGGACGTAATCTCTGCCTACCCCCGTGGGAAAAAGGCGTGAGTGTATGTATGTATGTAATATTTCGTGCAATTACCTTTTTTTTTTTGGTGGCAGGGACAATATTTTATATCGTAATCGGCAAGGACTTTATTAATAGGTGCAGGAGACATCCAAATTAGAAATATATTCAATAAATTTTCAAACATGTACCATACAGTTCAAAGTCCATTAAACAAATAACAGAGTTCATGGCCATTTAAACTGTCTTTGTACAAAATACACTTTAAAACGATACATAAGATATGCATGTTTTTATACCAATATTTAGGTCAAAATGCACAAATGCCCAAAACATATATCAAACTGCGTATAATAAATATTTCGAAAGCAAGAGCTTTTTAAATTTAAAAAAAATATCCACCTTCCCGTGTAGTAATGATAATTAATTATTTTTTTGTGTGGCATTGGTTATATATCTTTGTCTTTGGTTGTTTTTTAACATTTTGACATTTGAAATATTTTTTTAAGAATAACTTCGGAGGACGTATGCCAAGCTGGGGAGAAGACAAGGACGATACCAAGTCTCGCTTTTCGCAGTATTCAATGTCTTCCAGTGTGATTCGACGGAACCAGGGATTGTCCTTGCTAGACGGTAGATTTGAGAAGGTAAGCGTTTATTTCGTATTTAGTGTGTGAACATTCGAGTTATGTGTTTGTATTAGTGATTGCAATCCGGCGTCATTGTCAGTACGGCCGGATGCAACCGGATTCACATCAATCCCATCAATCCGGCCGGTACCGACCGGATCCGGCCGGATTATTAAATCAAGATGGTTTTCGCTTTTTAGTACAAAATAAGTCAGTTAATCAAGAGTCACTGCACTTATATGTAGGTAGTTTATAAAAAATAAATCACAAATATATAAAATCGACTTTATTTCCTAACCAATGTTAAGATAAATATACAATAAGAAAACAATTAAAATTTAATAGTGTAGGTAACTAGTAATAATTTTACAACGTAACGAGTAGCTCAGTCTTTCTAGATTTCACTTTTACAGATAAATCAATGTATAAGTAACAATATTAATTATCAAGTAACTATAATATCTAATAGATACAATTAACCTTACGTAATTAACTGAAATAGATCAAAATCATTATTTTAGAATGCTAACAAACAAACAAGTCTTATAGGTATTTATGATTATTGAGATTTATGACAGATACCATCATGATTACTAATTGCTAGCACCGGATCCAGTATATTGTTACCGGATCCGGTAACCATTAAATGATGACGGATTCGCCGGGTTACCGGATCCTAGTTTGTATAGGTTATTCTAATCTAATATAAATGGTCAGTGATATTCTGGCTAGTTGCAGAACAGGTTCTTAAAGGTACTATTTTAAATGACGATGATGAGTAGTGGTCAGATAATATAATGAATTATTTTCCCGTAATGAATAACGCGTTATTTAACAACGGCTTAAATCTGTTATCCGCATCCGCAGTCGCATTGTTGTTGTTGCCACTTGCGTGTGTGCGGCACGGAGCGAGCGAGTACGACTGTGCTACAAGCTACAAGTGTGAGCGAGAGAAAGCTAACCGTTGTGTAGGCGTAGGCGCTCGCTTTGTTGCCTGACTGCTTATTCTTATAATATTAACCTTTCTCTCAAGGACATAAAGTTCCTATTTGTTTATTTCTTATAGTAATTTTTCTAATCTCTAATTCACAATTTTGTACCTTCGCACGTATGACAATTAGACTCATTTTGATTTCCAGTGTGATTTGAAATAACAATTAGGTAAACTGTTGCTGGCTTGCTGGTGCCTAAGCTGTTGTCATTTTTTTTAACACGCATTATATGCTGTTGGCGATCGCGCGTATGCAAATTAAATTATTCGTTGCAATAAGTAAATAATGTAAACATTGAATGTAAATAACAAGTTATGTACAGATCAATGAACTTTTAAATACGCCAGAAAATTATATTGATTAGGTAATTAGTTTTAAATTATTTAAATTACTGCCTAATATTCTGACAGTCCTAAGCCATATCATTGTTAAGAATAACTAAGCTAGCTATAATAACAATCGTACTGAACAACATTTGTCAAAACAGCAATATAACAGGATAACAGACAACAGTTTACAATAACAGTTATAGGAAAATAACATAACAGTGTTATTCATTATTACAAAACAGTCGTTTTATATATTAGTAGTGTAGTAGTATTGCCACCACTGATGATGAGTTCTTATTTCCAGATGTTTGCCGAGTACGACGATACGGAAGTAGGCGCACTAGACTTGGACGACATAGAAGGCTTCATGCCCGAGTCACACGACCGACTGCTTCGTGCTGCCGAACAATTCGAAGAAGCTAGCCACAGGCAGAGGTTGGAGCGGGATCTCGAGATTTCCAGGTGACCGATCTCTACATATCAAAATCAAAATAATCTTTACTTTAATCAAAACAGGCACTTATTGACGTCAAAACAAACAAATAAAAAAAAACGTATAAAAACAAACACCTTCTCCGTACGTACGAAAAAGGAAAAAAAATATTGACTCTACACCTGTTCGGAAATTGGGAGAGCCTTCTCAAAAAGAACAGGCAAGAAACTCTGAAGGTCATTTTTTATGTCCTCTTTTCAATGTTAATAATTATAATAATATGATATAATAATACAAAATTAAGATACAATCATACCTAATATGATTACAATCGTATGTATGTTTAGTTGTCTTCGGAGTAGAGCGAATAGTAATAATAAATAATTTAACTCACAATAGCTTTTCTTAGTCTGTATTCCTTGACCAATCCAATTACATAAACACTAATTATAAACAGAAGCGCAGATAATGACAAAAAGTTATGCACAATTATTAATTTATAAAATTACAATAACTAAGTTTTTGGTTCGCATATCTAACAATTCCAAGAAGAACAGTCCAAATCCATTATTTGACAACCCCCATCTGAAGGCCAATGTCAGATGGTAGTTTTATGAAAAATCAAATGCACAAAAGAGGTAGGTACAAACTATCTGGTGCACCACGTACTTACGTGTGATCAAATGATTATAATGAATAAACTAAATTAATATGTACATATTCTAAATATATGAATTTATATAGAATGTTTGTGAAAACATAGATTGGCATGCATGTATATAAATAATATGTAGGAGAGTAACCTACATATGTTTACATACACATATAAAAATAAAACAATATTATAAATCATGTTGTTACCGAACATGGCTCTATGAATAGTGTCCCTATTCCCAAATAGTGTGATCATTTAGATAGTCACTTACTTTATAAAAGCCTTTACTCGTGAGTGTCTTTTTGATATGGATTTTACATTTATATAAAGGCAAATCAATGACTCTTTGCTGAAGCTTGTTAAACATAGATATACATTTCCCCAAGAACGAACAGCTAGTTTTATGGAGTCGGAACGTTGGAACAATTAAATGTTAATGTGATAGAAAGAGGCTGGAACTAAAGCCACGAGAACTTCAGGTGGGAACTTTTTTATTCAGCAAAGACACAATATACATAAATAATGTTAGGATACATGGTAACATAGAATAATTATGTCAAGTTTGCCCGAGTCGAAAGGGTAGCCATCACAGTATGTGCAGGATGTGAGACACCCAACGCTGTTTTTCAGCTGGCACCCATAGTGGCCCACGGACGTCGGTAAGGCAATAAAAAATTATATCTTCACTAATATTATAAAGAAAAAAAGATTTGTATTTTTGTATGTAACAAATTCGATTCAGTCGATTCGGATAATCGGACATAGACTAGTAATAAAGAAAAATGAACTGTCACACATAGAATTAACTTGATTAAGTTTAACAAACTGTTGTACAATAACGTTCACTTCAATATCTCGATCAGATAAAGTTGCAACCCCATCAGGCCTTATCTAAAATACAAAGTGTGAAAATTCACAACGATAATAGAGATACCATATTAAGCTTAGCACCGATTCGGATAATTGGCGATTCGTAAAATCGGCGATCTGAATGAATTGTCCAAAATATGACAAAAGGTGTTATGTAGGAAAAAATTTACCATCTATGCAGACGGCGGTTATTTTTGTATGTAACGAATAAACTCAAAAAGTACTTTAAAAGTACTTTAACTTTAAAAGTATATTAGTAATTAATATAGATCCATGTGGCTTATTGGGATACAGAAATGTGTACTAATCAAACTTCAGGTGACAATTAAAACTAACATTTAAAAGATATAACTTTAGGGGTTTGTTAGAACTATATGTTGGTACATATAGTTCTAATAGACCCCGAAATTTACTGGAGGAAAATCTACATATGGCCACTATAGCTATAGGTGTCGATTAGATTTTGAGATGACTGAAGTGTATGTAAAAGACAAATCCTCCGGCTAAGGCTGGAACTGAAACCACCAGTTCCAAATATGAAGAGTGTGTTCCAGAATCATCACTACTACTACTAACTACGACTAACGAATAGTTTTATCTGTTACAGAATGAGGTCTTTACAAGAAATATCTGAAGAGGATGAAGATGAGGATCTGGTGGAGGTGCCCGTAGAACCGAAAGAGAAATGGGACTGCGAGACCATACTGTCCACTTATTCAAATCTCTACAACCATCCTAAGATCATTGAGGAGCCAAAGGTTGGTGGTAATTATGATTTTAGCTTGGATTAGTAACAAGATTAGTTTGTACTATACACTGATTGCTGTAAATTTTAATGTACTATATGCTATTGCTTCACAGCGAGGGTGATATTGTATCAGATACAGAGTGTAGGTTTCTACGTATATATAATCAGCCCTCTCTCTAATAGGCATATGCAAAAATCACAGTTTTTTACTATACTTTCATGCACGCTTGTCAGTTACGGTTACCTTCCTACTAGAGATGTGTCAATCTTTACAGAAACGACTCGGTGACTCGTTTCTTCCAAGTGATTCACTAATTCAAATCTCTAACAGCACTTCAAATGAATCATTCGCTCAATTGCGTCCCTGTATCAATCGGCATGCAGCGCTCGCACGAATGAGATAAGTAAATAGTTCAGAGTCAGAGCGCTTCGGATCACGTCCTAAAGTGCATCAGAGTCACCGATACGAGTGAATCAATGTCAATATTTATATCATTTGTATCATATACCAGATATCAGAATATTTGTATCTGACACAAATGATGCAAATGAAGCACTTTACTGATTCGAATCTTTGTACTGAACCAATGATACAAATGATCCAATCTCAACAAGGATACGTTTTTTCCATCATAACTTCCTACGGTAAATCACCCATTTGATTCAAATATGTTTGTCAAGATTGTTCTCTACCAACTGACATTTTTATAATTGGGTAGATTACATTTTTTTTATTCTATACATAACAGTTCTCTTTTAGATGAGAAATATTGTAGAAGTAACGACGTATCTGCGATTATTACTTTTGAAGATGCAGCGCCATTTATGCGGCGCTGTCGCGGTTCGCTCAAAGACGCTCCATACAAAGTACACTGCAGTCGTGACGTCATAACTTACTAAAGTCGCCTAATTTGTATGAGCGTATAAACAAAATTGCAAAATAACTTTCTTATATTTACGTTTATAGATATACTTTCAAAATAAATAATGTTACATTTAATATGAGGAAGTTAGAAAGCTGTACGTTTCAATTTTTTTTAAAGTTTTAAAGCAATATTAATACAAAATTAAAGTAAAATGTCTACATTGACTTACATTCATGAGATAGAAATTGCTTAACTTGGACAATTATATAATAAAAATAGGCATATTCAGTTGTAGTCATCTACCCTATTACGTTATAAATTTCTTTTGTCTTTGATTGAAATTGATTTCACTGTAGAAACCTGAGTACAGTAAGGACAGTCTACTTTCAACCACTACTAGGAAAAAAACACAAAATAATCTTAAAAATGCAATCTTTCAGCATAAGTGTTGTAAATGTGCACATACACACCGTAAACTGCCCATATCGTACTGACAATTAGCATGTTTTTATAAATGTATTTTTTTTTGTGAATTTATTTATGTTATTATATTTTTTTTTTGTTATTATATATTTTTTTATGAATTGGTTTCCTATTATACATGTTTAAATAAACATTTTAACGTTTGTACGATTGTGATCGCTTATTTCTTTTTAAATATACGTCGATTATTTATTTTCAACAGGGTCTGAATAGCAAAACAAAACATTAAAAATTGTATAAAGAAACCATTATCAGTCATACGTTTTTAAATATGTTTTTGCTCAATAAAATTATGTATAGTTTCCTATATTTATACATTTGCATATAATGAAGAATCAAACTATATAAACACTTAATACAATATGGACATTTTAAGCTAGTGCAGTTTTACACTTGAATAAAGATGAACATGGATTTGGTAGGAACAGCTTGCTAGAATTTATTATTATACTTCATATTAATCTCAACATTAATAATACTTAAATTAGCTGACCCAGCAAATATTGTGATCTGCCATATAATTTGTATTTTTGTTTCTGTATAAGGGTATCCTGATCCGCCTAGCATCATTATTTAATTACCTTAAATTAAAAAATAATGTACCCATTTCGGAGGAGTTACAAGATTTTTAAATTATTTGCGTAATGTTAGGAAGTTTGCATATAAGCCTGAGCAAAAACCTATTTAGTTCATGTTTGAAATTTTGTTTTGGAAGAAAGATATTTACTAATATCAGCAGTGGTGGCAATAACGACTGTTTTGTAATAATGAATAACACTGTTATGTTATTTTCCTATAACTGCTATTGTAAACTGTTGCCTGTTATCCTGCTATATTGCTGTTTTGACAAATGTTGTTGAGTACGATTGTTATTGTTATTATAGCTAGCTTAGTTATTCTTAACAATATCATTGTTAAGAATAACTAAGCTAATCGTACATCGAAACGTATCGTCGATAATCGTCAACAAACAAAACAAAAAAAAAGCTTAAAAAAAACAAAAACCTTGTCCGTACGTACGAATAAGGAAAAAAAATATTGACTCGACACCTGTTCGGAAATTGGGAGAGCCTTCTCGAGAAGAACAGGCAAGAAACTCTGAAGGTCAAGTTATGGCTTAGGACTGTCAGAATATTAGGCAGTAATAGAAATAATTTAAAACTACATAATCAATATAATTTTCTGGCGTATTTAAAACTTCATTGATCTGTACATAATTTGTTATTTATATTCAATGTTTACATTATTTACTTATTGCAAAGAATAATTTAATTTTCATACGCGCGATCGCACAACAGCAAATAATGCGTGACTAAAAAAATGGCAACAGCTTAGGCACCAGCAAGCCAGCAACAGTTTACCTAATTGTTATTTCAAACCACACTGGAAATAAAAAATGAGTCTAATTCATTCATACGAGCTAAGGTACAAAATTGTGAATTTGGGATTAGTAAAATTAATGGAAACAGAGCGAGCGCCTACGCCTACACAACGGGTTGCCTTCTCGCTCACACGCAAGTGGCAACAACAACAATGCGACTAGGCGATAATTTTGTCAACAGCAACAGCAGGATAACAGTATAAGCCTTTGTTAAATAACGCGTTATTCATTACGGGAAAAAAAAACATTATATTATCTGTTATTGAAATAACGACCATTACTAAATATCAGTGTGAGGCATATTTTTACTGTTAATCAAATTTAAAATAAGAAAATAATTTTGTTTTGCACAGAAACCAAAGAAAATCGAAATCAGCTCGAAAACAGGTATGCCTAAGGGTGCGCTGGGCAAGGACAACAAGCTTACAGCAAATGCTCTAGCCAAACTGAATGCTTTGTACAACACAACGGACAGTGATGGCAACGAAGATGCTGAAACGAATGTGGAGTCCGTTATGTCAACACTGAGCGTTCTATCCATCAGGTATGTTAATGTTGGAGTATATAGAAGGATGAAGTACAAATGGTTCGCTGGTTTGCTAATCTGAAACAGCGTAAAGGAATATCTCAGTAGTGACAAAACTTTTCTTTGTCCAAAGTTTACATTTAACTAAAGTATGTAAATCTCGATTTTCAAGAATTTTTAGTGTTAGAAATTCGTTTGTCGCCTCATTCTATTTTGTAGAATTATATATGTCGGAGGGATGTGTAGTGTATCTCGAATGAACAAGATAATGAAGAAATGAATTTTCTACTGCTTACAATTTTATAGATTTTTGAATCACTCGAATTCAGTGTTGTCATTAAAAAAAATCTTAATTAGATTCCATTTCACGCAGAAAAATTTAAAATCATAACTAAAACAAAAAACGACCTACACGTGAAACGGAATGAAAATAAAAAATTGCAGTGTTCTTGCCTACTAATTATCTTCGCTAAGGTTATAATCCAATAAAATGTACTCTTCTAAGCTCACCATATTATAAAATAAGTATTTCGACTATCTTTAAATTAAAATATATGTACTCAAACAATATCTAATTATTATTATGTACTTATTTACATTAACTAGTAGAAATCAATAACGAGTGGGTTGAACCACTCGTTTTTGATTTCGTATAAGAGATATGCCGCAACTTTTTACTTCTCTTATGATAGAATTGAATTTCCGATGAAAGTTGCAGAGACCAAATTTATGTTCATTTTTGCAATGGGAGTGGGTTACATGAAATTATTAGATTTACTGCCAAATGATTAATAATATAAATATTACAGAAAAGTTAATCCTGAACAATCTCTTCCAGACCAAAGGATGAGGCGCCAGAGGAAAAGAAGGAGAGGAAACGATTACTCAAAGAATATAGGAAAGAGAGGCGAATAGAAAAGAAAGCGAACAAAGAAGCTTTCAAAGAGGAAAAGAAACGGCAGGAGAAGATTATGTTAAATAATAAGAATAATATACAAGGCAATAAGATACTTTAAGTGGATGAAAAAAGTCAGTAATGCAGATTTATTGTAAGGTTTATTCTATTTATAATTAAGTAGGTTATAGGTTACATATATCCATTTGATACAATCTTTATAATATAGTCTTTATAATTATTTTTTTGTTTCATTTTCAAGAAATCAATTAAACATTTTGAATCTGTATGTTTGATTATTAAAATATTACAGAATTCACTGAGTTCTTTATTCAGTTTATAATTATCAAGTAATTGTTTTGACGACCATGGTGAACTAGAGGTTTGTATAGAGGATTTGGGGTATGGCAAACTTCGAGTGCTGGTGTGGTGAATACCAGCATTTGTGGTTATACAATGGGTTAATATTGAATGTCTGTCAAAGATATTTATGCCTTGGATAGGATAGGCTTATTCTAGATCAGAGGTTCTCAAACTTTTTTGGGTCGTAGACCCTTCGTCATGTTTTTCGGTTTTGGGTAGACCACCTACTTACCTAATATTGCATGCCTACATCCTACAAAATTGTATAATTATAGCAAACTTTTATAATAACTTTTTTACTTCATAGGTACTTTCATAAATAACTTTGTCCTTTATATTAGAAGAGTACTATCAGTTTATGTTGAGATCCATTATCGTGGGCCCCCGTTTTCGTTTCCTGGACCCCCAAATTTTTGTTTCGCTGACATAGACCTCTTGCAGATTGTCATAGACCCCTAGGTCAATATAAACTATGGAACTATGTCACTTTGGGAATCACCGTTTTAGATCAAAGCCTTACCTTAAGTGCTTACTTTCGACTAGGCTGTTGGTTATTGCAAAGAATATTTATTTACTTAATTGAAATACATCTTATTATATTGTGACTTCTTACCAACATCTTGTGGTTATTACATATCTGGTTTATATTTACTACAAAAATTTTACAATGGATGTCTGTAGTCTCGACAATTGGTAAAGGGTTCAAATTAGAGATTTTCGAGCGACATTCTCAGTTTTATCAAATAAAATCACTTCGACTGGACTACAACAGTAGAGGCATCAGTTTTAAATTTCAGGAATTGTTTTATTGCTTATTCTTTCATTTTTTATTATATTATTTTCCCCAATGATTCTATTTTCAATCTGACCCATTGCCTTCATTGTTAAGGAAAAATTAAACTAAAATTTCTATACTAACATACTTTCATGAGATATAAATTGCTCAAATTAGATAATTATAGTATAAAAACAGCCAAATTCTGTTGTAGTCATCTACCCTATTAGAGCGATTTAGAGGAAACAGTTCACATTATTTATACAGTGATAGTGATGATAAGTACGACTAGTCTAATACTGCCACAATTCAGCATCGTCAGTGACATCTCTCATCTTCCTCATCTGTGACTTGTGACACAGGTGGAAGAAACCCTAGCGAAGACATGGACCATAGGGTATTTCTGGCAATACCCTATGGTCAAGGTGTGTTATGAAGTGATAATGGCGATGATCTGACAAGAAGTTTATGAGAAAGGCGTTGACATCAAGTGAATATGCAACCATTATGTCGTAAATGTGTACTAACATACTCTGTTACTACTACTTAGAGCAATGATGTAATAGATAAACAAATAATAAATAAACAATCAAAGGGGACTTTTTAAAAATGATTTAATGTTTTATTTTAATGCTTACTAATAAATAGTATTACTAATAAATAGTTATTGATTGGACTTCTTCACCAGCCGTTTCATAACTAGCGAGTGATAGTTTGTCCAGAGTTGGAGATTTGTTATGTAAATAAAGGAACAGTTGCTCTATATATGTTTTTCTTGCAGCCATCTATTTTGTGAAGCTGCCATATAATATTTTTTGTTGAATTTTCCATTAGCTGAATAATTACAACTTGAACCATCTATGGTTTTGTTATGTCCACATTCATGAATTCTAAATTGCTTTAATATAGTGTGTGCTCCATATGTTCTTTTGCAACCTTTCCAATATCTATTATAATACATCTTATGATTTAAAGCTTGACTTATGCATTAAGATATTTTGACAGTTCTTCTCTGACATTAATTTGTTCTTGAAATATAAGAGTAAATTGTAATCATTATTTGTAAAGTGTTTGTAAACATTATACTATATGCTTAGCACTAGTTTTCTAATCAGGTTACATTTACAATATTTTTTTAATTAAATAAACACTGAGCTTAGTTGGTTGACAAAAGTCTGCTAGGTTATTTGGCTCATATTATGGGGTGGTGAAATGGGCTCTGTAGACTATGGAGATAAAATAATACTTTAAAAATACAATAAATAAAAGAATACTTAGTTTTTTCCAAGAACCGCTGGTTCAGGGAAATTTTCTTGCCAACGCAAACTCTGCTCTTTTAGAGTAAGGTGGGAATCAATACTGTCTGCTTCCGGGTCGGGAAGTTCTTTCAGTGGCACTTCAATATCTTCATAGGGCAATTTCTCTGCTTTCCACTCTTCATCTACAATATCCATCAGGCGACCAAGGCGACGGTACTTGCTATCCATTCTGCACAAAAAATAAAGAGTACAAGTTGGCACAGTATTATTTAGAGGCATAATAATAAACAAAATTAAGTATTAATTAAACTGATAATTTCAATAATAATTTATCTAAAAGTGCCTTCAATAAGAATTTGGTGAGGCATTCCGTATTTGTCATATTAAAAGTTTTTTTTCCCCCTTATGGATATTAAAAGTTCAAATATTTCTGCATACCTTTTCATAACGAATTACGTTTATTTTGATTTAACAAAAATATTACTATGTTACCAACCTTTTCAACTTCAATCGTAGAAACAAGAAATTGGTGTTGTCAGTTACTTCCAGATCACCCAACCATACAATTTTTTTGAAAAAACTAAAGCTATAAAATTTGAATTCACCCGACCTATTCACAATGACAAGGCAATAAATCAATAAATGTGTTTTATGCAAGGCCAGCAAACATTTCTTTTTTTTTAATTAAAGTTTAACGGCCTTGGATTACAAAAGCAAACATTTCGCACTGACAGTGACAGTTGACATCAGTTGCGGTCCGCATTGAACCAATATGCTAAGGATGCCACTCATAGTGGCTGCCTTAGTCACTATTTAACATATTCTCATGATCTATTAGGTCTGGCAAGACAGCGAATGACCTCTTCATGGATATTAAATGGAGACAATCCAGCAGTGTTGTAGGAGGCATTATGCTAAAATTCAAAAGGAAATTCCTTCTAAACCTTGTTTTTTAAATTTAAGCAGGCCTCTAAAAATTTGCATATCTACTATATGTCGGTACGTCTTGGGCATGCAAGTACACCGGTGCACTTGAAAAAAATAAGGGTTAAAGCAGCTCCCTATGTGAGTGTGGTTTGGACGAAGATTCGGCTGATCATATATTTTTCGATTGTACAAATATTCATATTCATTGTATGATGTCATTCCCCCTTATATCCCAAGCCGTGTCAAATTTAACTCTCTTCTTTCTTATGTTAATTCACCCTTCATCAATATTCTTTGTCATTATTTATTCTACAATCGTATTAAACTTTAATTGGTATCTTTTTATTCTCTGATTTGGTTTCCGCTCTTTAACTTTTTTATATATTTCTTTATAGACAGCGAACAGGGTATATTGTTTTTTATTTGTCTTGTTTAATTTTAATTTTGCATCCACTTGTACTTTCACGGCCTGGTAATAACATGAGTCGCGCATACTTTAATTAAAAAAGTATTCTAAGCCAAAAAACTCGAGGTTGGCGAAATCCTATGGGCACCGCCATCAAACCCAAAGAAAAGAAGAAGAACCAATATGCACTATTGTTATCGTAGCGAGCAGACAACCCAATATATATATATATATATATACCGTGATTCTGCGTGGTTGTTTTCCCCGCAATAAAATTATTCTGTCTTTGTAGTAGAATAGATTTGTGCTGTTTTTATTTATTTAAATAAAGAAATAGCAGTTTTTCGATTGTGATAAACGAAACTCGAAAGCAACCTCGAACCAATAGTAGAAACAGCCGCGCGCGCCGCGACCGATCAGCGCGGCTGGGTTCATTGCGCCGCGCGTCAGCTGATTGCCGTTCGCCGCACGCAGCGCGCGCGAATCATTTTGTGCTGTAACCGCTACTATCGTTTCTCATGCTTTCGAGTTGATGATTATTTATTTAATTAATTGAGGACAAAAATATTATGATTTACAAAAAATAATACCTATGATTTGACAGACTAATAAAGGTAAATCTTTTTGCTGCGGGAAAACAACCACTGCAGAATCACGGTGTATATATATATATATATATATATATATATATATATATATATATATTATATATATTTATATATTGAGGAGTAACAGATCAAAGTGTACTAACTCCACCTACTGAAATATGAATTAAATCCAAAAAAAAAATTTTTTTTTGACAATTATTAATAAGAATGTATTTGACAAAAGACGATATATATCTTTAATATAAGCAGTAAAATGTATTCCAGTGCATAGAAAAAAAGAAAAAAGCGTAACATTCTACCATTACCTACAGTCCCACCTGTAAATCACGCAATTCTCGTCATCTGTATGCAAAGCAAGCGTGTCAATATTTTCTGTTCCCGTGCGTTCACAATCAATTCAAATGCCCCGCTGCGTTTCAACTATTTATGATTTATGTATTTAAATTATGTAAATCACTGTTTGAATACGTGTCATAAACCTTAAGCGAATCTCTAGCCTGTGATGAACTATAGATGTCCCGAATCCCCATAGCATCAATTCCCATGACAATAATAAATAGGATTATTCATCACTATATCAGTCACTATGAACTGATGTCTTTTTCTGATTAGTTCTCATCTTACTACTAACAGACTGTTTATGGAGAGGTCCTGAGTTCGATTCGAAGTAACTCTTAGATTCTCATTTGTACCTGATAATAATAATAAGTTTCATCATAGGGCATGTCAATGGTTTCGGCACTGGTCTCCGAATAACAATAACTCAAACACATTGTAAATATATTGATCTTTATTTGTATATAAAATAATATCTCTTTCATCATACATAAAATGATTATTATTGATTGACATAATTACGTGAGATAAATATAATTTTCTAATTCTCTCTATTACCTAGTTGTATCTGAACACAATTATGCGAAGTATTGTAATTTCCTATTCATCTCAATTACCTAAGCATGTCCGTAAACAATTATAATAACAAAAATATATTTCTATATACAATAAATAACAATTCATTTATAATATAATAGTCTATATAATTGGATAACAAATATAATACTTTGTATTTTCTGATTAAATATGTATGGTGGTGTCTTATAATTTGTACTTGATATAAAAAAGCAAATGCATGATATAAAATATATGAAAATAAATGTTTAAACATGTGAAGATAATATAAGTATTAGATACAATAGAAGCTGGCCACACCAAACTAAGCGTTATATATTCACCTCATAGGAAACTGCCAAACTTTACGTTTGCTCTATGAAAACATGTTGCTTGTAAAAACGACATTCTAGCTTTAACAATTGATTGTGTCATCTCAAGGTACATAGGTAATTTTTTTTTTAATACCTTTGGAATAATTTTCCAGCAGTGTGAACTAAATTTTCTGAATTGTATATATATTATTTTATAGAAGTATGTGGCTGGTTAAAAAATGCAAAAGAAAAATTAAACTGATATTTGTTTCGTCACATTCCTGGTACGATGTGCATCTAAGTTCTAATTGCTTAAATTAAATTTCGTCTTAATTAATGTTTACGATTTGCACAAAACACTTGGATACAAATTAAACACATACACTTAACTAAAATACAATTAGTAATTAATTATCAAGTTGGAAAATGATAACTTTGAACCCTTTATAAATAATCCTATCCACAATTCAATAGACCGATGCTGATTTAGAAATAATAATATAATAACCACATTCATCATCAAATTTTAATTAAATAAATTAGTTATAAATCAAAATGTTTTGGCAACTGATAAAAAGTAATTGCCCTTTTTTTTCCTATATCATAGTATCATAGAATGGAACAGGTAGATTATAATCAAGAATAATTCTCATCAAAGTTGAACCATTTGAAGTGAAGAAAATAAGAAATGTATGCCAATACAGGGGCACGTATAGTTCCACCAATTTGTTGTAAGGGTGATCACGTGAGTTCAGGAGTATGCAAGAACTTGAAATATTGTCTCCACCGATCTGATACATGACCTAGAAAGTGTTACTCAAACTGACTCGAGCGGGCCGCTAAAGCCTCAACAATTTGAAAAGATATGTACCTAACAACTATTTTTACATGATATACTGGTGGACCATAAAATTAAAGTTTGATTTCACATTTAATACTTACATCAAAATTCTAGTGACATTGTCAGTTCCTTTTATTATTATTGAATCATTGAACATATATCTTTAAGGTTATATTATTATAATTTTCACATCAACTATAACATATAACATTAAAATATTTGGCACAGTGAACAAAGAAGAAATACACTAAAACAGTAAGCACTGGAAAGCCATTCATATTTAATATACACACAACAAAATCATTTAAACCGTTTTTATAACAACATTAACGATTGATGAAATAACATCTTTTCTCAACTGTAACATCACAATAGTTTTAAATCTGTAAGCTCGTGAAACAATAACTGGCTGACATTGCACCTTCGTTTATCTACCACCCTGCCCTTCAAATATACCTATTTTACAAAAAATATATATATATTGTAAACAATTGCACATGTGTGGAATGAAACAAAATACAATTGCAGGCTAAACAACAACTGACTACCTTCACTTTGATTAAACAAAATCATTTGAGCAATTGAAATGGAAATATGGGTTTCAATAAAAACGAGTCTTGTTTTATCTACAGATTATAAAACAAATAAAGCAATATTTTTGTACAGTATATAATTTTAAGTGGTTAACATAGTTCTGATAGTTTGAGATTATTAAATAAATAGTATGAACAGTATGTAATTTTAAACATTAAAAATGTACTAACCAGTAGTAGTAGTTTAACCTGTTTTATATATAGATTTCTTCAAATTTCCACAAGCGTTTGCATCCTGCTATATCCCTGTACCTTCAAAGTTTTCTGGTCACGATTTAACACTGTTGCCACTGTATCACTGTTAATTATAGCCGTATCTGTCCCATTCACTGACACTATTTGAACACTGAGTACACTATTACACTGAAAAGCCCGGCTATCGCTACACAGGAGCCGAGGCATCACCACTAGGAGAGTACCAGGCCCTCATACCCGAGCGCCTCAGGGTCTGGGCACTCGATTCTATTCTTGATGTGTTGCAATGTATTGTGAAAATGCTTCGTTATTTGTTCCACTTCCTCAGACTGGTCGAGGTTGGCCAGTTCCTCGCGGATTTTTTGGATTATCTGGAAAATATTTTTGTTTCACACATTAGAACAATACAATAATATAACATTTCGTCCGTCACGTCAGTGTTCACCAACTTTCCACTACGTTTATCAGATCTTCAAAGTTCAGGCGTCAGTCACAAGTTATATAACTAGTGTAGTATAATCTGCGGTCAGAATTAGGTAGAGTTATTCATGTACTTAAGACTGATTTCATACAACGAAAGAATAAAATGGATATACCTCAAAACCCGACATTAATTTTAAAGAGCGGAAGAAAGTCCCTTGATTTTTTAAATATAATAATATTTTTCGATGTCCAAATGGATTTTAGATGTTCGGAGAAATTCATTGCAGCCAGATAATATTGAAAAGCTAATTAATGGTTATATATTTCAAATTTTTCACAAA
This sequence comes from Scirpophaga incertulas, assembly GCA_036419045.1. Classification (NCBI taxonomy): domain Eukaryota; kingdom Metazoa; phylum Arthropoda; class Insecta; order Lepidoptera; family Crambidae; genus Scirpophaga; species Scirpophaga incertulas. The sequence continues at coordinate 40,518,218 of CM071626.1, read as the reverse complement.
AGTTATAGTTATGTCGGAAGCAAACACTTCAAATCTTACTGGTGTCGATATAACGAATCGAACAATAAAAATGATTTTGATGGGCCGTTTGAATAACCTCACGAGTCTAGGCTAGAAGCAAAAGTATTCGCTCGAATTTATAAATAATTTATATTGTGAATCAATGTAAACTAATAAAAATTGTATGTTAATTATCAGAGCGACAGTGTAAAATATCTTGGCATACATTTGGATCGTCGCATGACCTGGCAGAACCAAAAGACACGAACTGAATATCAAGTACAAACACTTATATTGGCTTCTAGGTCGAAACAGTAAACTGTCTACAGATAACAAGCTACTCATCTACAAATCCGTCCTGAAGCCAGTCTGGATGTATATCAGCACTGGGGAACTGCTAGTAACTCCAATATATCCATGCTTCAACGTATGCAAAATATGATATTAAGAAATATAAGCAATGCTCATTGGTACATTACTAACAATGAAATACGTCAGCATCTAAACACGAGCACTGTAAAAGATGAAATCTGTTCAAGTGCAGAAAAATATAAGCAACGACTGGCTCACCCAAATGAACTAGCAGCAAAACTTATTAACCAAGGCTACCAAAAGCGCATCAAGAGACAGGACATTACGAAGCTACATATAAGCATATAGCAATGTTTAATGAAGAGGCAGCCTTCATTAAACATTGCTATATCCTTAAACTCATCTGATAATAGTCAAAGAAGACTGATGGCAGATAAAAAAAATTCTTTCAAAATCAAAATCAAAATAATCTTTATTCAACATAGACCTTTACAGGCACTTATTGACGTCAACAAACAAAACAAAAAAAAACTTTAAAAAAAACAAAAACCTAGTCCGTACGTACGAATAAGGAAAAAAAAATTGACTCGACACCTGTTCGGAAATTGGGAGAGCCTTCTCGAGAATAACAGGCAAGAAACTCTGAAGGTCTATTTTTTATCTCCTCTTTTCAATGTTAATAATTATAATAATATAATATAAAAATACAATATAATATAAGATACAATCATACCTAATACGATTACAGTAGTCGTATTCCCAAATAGTGTGATCATTTAGATAGTCACTTACTTTATAATAAAATCTTTACTCATGAGTGTCTTTTTGATATGGATTTTAAATTTATACAAAGGCAAATCAATGACACTTTGTGGAAGTTTGTTAAACATAGATATACATTTCCCCAACAACGAACAGCTAGTTTTATGGAGTCTGAACATTGGAACGGCAAGTTTATTTTTGTTTCTAGTATTCACATTATGTATACTCATATGTATATCACTGAATTTATTATAGTTTCTATATACAAAAACTAAATTATCATATATATATTGACTTTGTTTTATTTGTCTATCTCTGAGGTTTATATTATTATTTATTTGTTTTATTGTTGGCCACATGGGATCGACCATTAAAAATCCCGGGAAGGTCCACATTAATATCAATATTTCAGTGCAAGTACATAAATAATTCTATCTAATTCCGACCTCTGATAATTATTGACTAATTATATAACACTAATTAATCCAGCAGTTGATGCTAGCGTTGCCCCTTCAGCAGTAATGAGGAACGTTGCAGCAGTTGAACCAGCTTCTGGGTTTCCTACAGGTAGAGATCTCAGTACTCACGGCTTCAATGAGCGCGGTGGTGATGCTCGCATTCCCCCGCTCCCGCAGTAAGGCGTAACGTCCCAGCAGTTCGGCCAGCAGCTGGGCTTGTACACCCCCATCCATACATTGTTGGGCAACACGTGCCGCCTTCTTCAGACAGTCCAAAGCACGTGATGCGTCGTTGAGTGGATACTAAAGAAAATAAATGAATATTATTATTGTGTTCTTTTTTTTAAATATTTCTCTCGCAGCCAACTAGTTAAAATAGCCGTTCAATCAAACAGCTAGCCATTTGACTGAACAACGCCATTCAACCATACGTCTAGCTTATTAATTGAATATTTGAGTCGCTCAAAACGTTCAACACTACATACAGCTGAATCAAAAGCCGCCGTCTAATTCAATTAGTTCAGCGCTCACCACCGCAGCGCTAGGTGCGTTTTGTTTTCAATATAGCGTCAACTAGCCGTGGTGTGTGATTGTTTCAAGATATTTTTGGAAAGTAAGTAGTAAATATACGTTACTCGTGTTATTAAAGACACAGAATTTATGAGGTCACTTGCGAGTGATATGAGTGAATCAAAATTTAAACAAATATTCTAGGAGAAATTACGGGATTATCAAATGATTCTTGCTTCGTAAATTTTTTGCTTGGTGCAATAAACAATATTATGATTAATCATTTATTTTCCATTTTTACTTATTTCATCAAACTGTTGGTCACCTCTTAAAACTTAATTCAAGAATAACCTCCCAAGAAGTTACAAAAAGTCTTCTTATTCTTTCAAATTAAGTACTAAACTAAAGGTCACCTTAGTTGATTTGCCATTTGACCAGTTGGCTAAGCGTCGTCTAGCTGTAATGTTGAACGTTGCAATCAACAAGTCGGCTTAACGACGTATAGCTGTGTGATTGAAGAACGTTGTTCAGTCAAAGGGCTAGCTGTTTGATTGAACGGCTATTTTAACCAGTTGGCTACGACATTTCCACCATGGATTTGTGGTCCGTTCTTTTGTTTATGCTTAATCTTTTGGTTATATAGTGGACCCCCGGTAATCCGGCCCCTGTCTAATCCGGCACCCCCTGTAATCCGACATGGTCTATTATTTATTATCTCTCTCGATGAAGCTCTCTATTGTGTTAACATAATGAAGTATAATTTGTACTTCAGAGTATGTACATATATGTAATATAAAGAATCTTATCACTGGATTTGTAATTTGTCGGATTACAAGATACTCTTTTGTAAAAAAAATCGGACTATAAGGGGTCTTTTGCGAAGGTCCTGCAAGGTTAGAACGCCAAACTTTGCCAACCTCTCATTATGAGAGTTTAGACTTCGGCCGATAGGAGAACGGCAGTTAATGTACAAACTAGTTTTTGTCATGAACCAGGGCCATGTTTATGCAATATCTTTTACATTTAAAAGACACTATTTTGCATTTATCAGATTACAATTTCAACTAGTCTTAAATCAAATAATACAAATAAAAATCAGTACCGCAAAACCGCAAACAAAACGCATTACGAAAATAAAACGCAACATTTAATGAAATCGATTTTTTGTGAATTCTATTATATATTTTGATACTTTAGATTTATGTAATGCAAATGATAGCTCAGTGTTTTCTTAATGCAAAAAATTTTGCTTTAAACTATACTTTGACTGATATCGAAGAATTATCTTTCTCTTCGATTTTGAGTACATATCTAACTTATCAATGATAATAACGTGTAATGACGTTATTATCATTGATAAGTTAGATATGCAGAAAGTAACTAACATAATTTTGATGCATTATCTACATATTCCAATGTCTAATATTTTTGTTGCTGTTTGCTACGTGTTCTATAACTCATATTCATTCTTAGTAAGATGTTTTGAAAAAGATATATAAGGCTTAAAAATAATCAGTTACAAAGAACAAAAATGTATAAACATAACCTCACTTTTTGTATTTTTTGAATACAAAAGTGAGGTTATATAGTACATTATAACTATTGAATGACAACTTAATAACTGTTTTATTTTTTTTGTTAGTGGTTTTCCAGAAAATTGTCATTATATCGACATCTGTTTCATTACAATACGTGATAAAAAATGGGTGTACGAAACTCCCATACAAGCTGCTTGTTCTCCTTTAATTTATGGGAAATGTATCTCAAACATCGCTTTTGTACACCTTCGATTCTGTCAACATGAACTCCGTAAAAAGGTGTGTGTGATTTAATTTATGGATGGCCGGCGTAGATTTACCTGTTGGGCGGGCGGTTTCCAGAACAAATGTGCGCAGAGGGCCACCGCTCTAGCCTGGTCCGGTTTCTTGAGCAGTTTACTTCCCGCCAACGCGCACGCCGTGCGCATAGGCTCCGCGTTTTCTGCGCCTGCTCGTGCCATAATATATATGTATAAATAATAGTTATTTTCAACACACTTCCTCATAAAGTGACTCTAATCCCATGGCAATTAGGCACATAATAACACCTATAACCAAACTGTGACTTTTTCATTACTATTATTCACGAGTGAGTAATAGTTTTTTTTTAATATTATTGGTTGAGTTACGCTTACATTTGCGCTAAAAAGCTATCCGCGAAAACCCAAAAAAAACTCATTTTTTAGTCTATGGCCGATGCGCGCGCATAGGAAAACTAATTCATTTTTCCCGCCATTACGAAATTTATTAGTCTATGGCCGATGCGCGCGCATAGGATAACTGATTAATTTTTCCCGCCATTACGAAACATTTTTCACAACTCGTCTCGTTTTCTCTTTTGAAGTTATTTAGTTAGTTATTAATTAAGATGTCTGCAAATACAATTTATGAAGAAAATGTTTTTTTATTTAAGTATTATTTTATTCAGAAGTGTGTTGAAAAACGTTGTATGATACACGTGTGTATTGATGATTACCGTCCTCGGCTCCATAAGACCCTCGCCTGACGGACGGGCCTCAATGCGCCTCAGCGGTAGTCACCAACATTACACACTTGTACCATAATGTGCTATTATGCAACTGTTGTATAATCAGGGGTATTAAAACACGAATGTGGGTTTATCACACGAGCCGTAGCCGAGTGTGATAATAGTATCACATGAGTGTTGTAATACCTAATTATAACAGTTGCATACAAGACTTTATCTACAATCACGATGTGGAATCCTCTATATATCCTAGATTTTTCCGGTAACAATTTGTTAGAAATTTCATTTGCTGCTTTAGAAATGTCTGGTGGTGGTGTCATTAAAGCTAGAATCACTCATTTTTGTAAACAACGCACACAGTAATTGTTTGTTTGCGATTTCCAATATTCGAGTGAAAAAATGGCGGGAAATAACACGATAATACGAGAATCCGAAATTACGAATTAGTCTGCAATTTATTGTACTTTTTTCAAAATTTTTGCGATCTGGTGGTGAAAATGTCATTGCATGAGAATGTTCTTTTTTGAAATTCATATTATCACGCATTTGGATGATATAATGATCATAATATCATTGAGTGTTTTAATGTTGGCAATAAGCTAATTGTTATAGGTTCTTTTATAGAGGATTAATAGCATGATAGTAGATAAATATATAAACAAGTATATTTTAAAGGAACTACTGAATGGATTTTAATGAAATTTTACAATAATATAGCGTAAACATCAGAATAAAACATAGTCTACAATTTATAAAGATACTTTCTGCCCGCATCTTCGCCCGTGCGTATTTCGGGATTGGGTCTATAGAGGGTTAAGGGTCATAGCTTTTGCCCACGGCTACATATGCGCGGAAGTCGGTTTATGGCGCGAAGGTTTTGTCGCGCTTCCCGTGGCACTATCTAGATAAAAAATACCGCAAAACCTTGCTCAAGAATCACTCTATCTATTGATGAAAACCGCATGGAAATCTGTGCAGTAGTTTTTGAGCGAAGCCTTTATTGCGCATCCCGTGGGTACTGTCGATTTTTCCGGGATAAAAAGAAGTCTATTATTTAATCCGGACTTTTATCTTTACGTCTGCAAAATTCCAAAGCAATCGGTTCAGTAGTTACGGCGTGAAAGCGGAACAAACAAACAAAGAAACCCACTTTCAGATTTATAATATTAGTAAGGGTTCGAAGCTAGTTAATACTAGTGCGGGATCGTCCAAAATCTAGATCCGCGGATACAGATCTGAATACGGACATTTGGTGTCAAGATCCGCAGATACGGATACGGATACGGATGTTAACTTTCTTACACAATCGGTGTCGGTGCGCGCGATCTTGAGTTGAAACATGTTTCGACTTGCATTGTGCGTCGGATCTTTTTTTGACGTGAATACGTCTTTAAAAATTGCTTCCATAGGGACGCAAATCAAAAAAATCGAATGATAACAAATCGGGGATACAGTTTAGTGTTGTAGCTACATATCTATCATCCCACTCCAAATTCCAATTACACCACTGGATAGCTAAAGGACCAAAAGAATTTATTACGCCCAGTAAAGACTGTAACACATCGCGCGCGGTGGAGGGGGAGCCCCGCCAATTTGAAGGCCATTTTGCTACGTACCCGTTACGAGACGTATTCACGTACAACAAACGGCCGTGTCCATAACACAGCCACACCCCCTTTTTCGTTTTGTTTTACTTTAATGTGACACTGGGCAGCATAGATAACGCTTTGGTACATTTGGTACATGATTTAAAAAAAATGTCTACAAAGAAGTTTTGTAGTGTAATATGGAATTATTTTGTGATAATAAATGTTGAAGGTGCAAAATGTAAAACTTGTGATGGAAAGTATTCCCGTGAGGGTAAAAGCTCAACTTCCTTGAAAAATCATTTACAAAGAAAACATCCTCAAGAATATGAATTACTCTTTAAAGAACACTCTGCTAAATAGATCCGCCAAAAAGTAACGGATACGGACACGGATACGAATCATTCTTTTGCCTCGGTTATCCGCGGATACGGATATCCGACACATCACTAGTTAATACATAAATCTAAGTAATTGCCAAAGTATTCAAGAGAGACTCGACCAGGATGTATGTTTCCGCGTAAAAAAAAATAGTGATTCAAAATCGTAAGCGAGGGTAAATTAAAATTATTTAGGTTTCTATAATGAATAACTAAAATGTCCACTTGACTTCACCAATCAATATAGGTAATATTTTAAGAAGCTCGGCGACTAGTACTTGTAAAAACTTGCAAATTCCATACACGACCACAACCGTAGTCGAGCGGTTAGTACCGGTTTAAAGGTGTTACCATCTCTGAGGTCCCGGGTTCGAGTCCCGGTGGGGGCAGATATTTGCGTGATGAATGCATTTATACCTAAGTCGTGGTTAATATATATTTCTATCATGATAGCTTAGATATTTAGTATTGTAAAATGACATTATTTCTTGAATATTTCTTAACGCACTGTATAAAGAAAATCCTCATGAACGTATCTCAAAAAAAAAAAAGATGTGACGTATAAAAATAAACATATAGATAGTCTGTGGTTTTTTTGGAGTTATTGTGAAGATTGAAAACGAAAATAAATGTAAAGTTACAATTTCAACATCTGTTTTTTTGTTGATATTATAAGTGTCACCTGCTCATCGATTAAATCTGTCTGAGGCGTAAAATAAAAGCTCAAACCCAAGGCCTGGGGCTGGGAAATTACTTTTAAAGTTGAGCAGCGGTGAGTTAAGCTGTGAAGGTGCAGCAAGGTGCAGTTTGGAGAAGTGAGGGAGATTGAGTAGGGAGGCTCATTCTCTTTCAATCAAATATACTTATATTTGTGCAATATATGTAAGTCTATCCGTCACCTTAGATCGCGTAACTCAAGCCTTACAAAGCTTACTTTGGGCTAGGCTAAATTTCAACTTCAGGCTTCAAAAAACTAGAGGTTCGTTCTTAGGGAAATGTGTAACTTTTTATAATACACTTCCAGAAAATATTACTGCATTAACGTTTCATGAATTCAAAGCACATATTAAAAATACTCAAATGAAAAAAGGGTATTACAAGGTCAATGATTTCTTGAATTATAAAATTGCTAGGATGTAATTTTTACGATATTTAATTTCCTGAATGATTAAACATGCTTGGATGTAAATTTTGCGATATATAATTTTAATGATTCTATAATAAATAATATTTTTGTTTTGTACCGGACATATACATATCAGATTTGTTTAATGCGATATGACTCTTGTGACGGAAATATTTATTTGTTAGTTGTTTTAACTTGTATCGGAGGTTGGGTTCGGACTGTGTATCTGAAGCCGGCTTCCAACTGACGACTCTGTAGTGACACGGGGAGAAAAAAAAATAGCCCTTGCCGGTTTTCTTGCTGGTTCTTTCCAGTACAAGGTCTCCCGCCGTAGACTTGTGAACCAATGGCGTAGCATCTTTGACATTCAAAAGTGATTGTAAAGTCCTATTTGAAGAATACATTTTTGATTAAACCGGTATACCAACCGCTCCACTATGGAGATCGTCAAAGTCAAGGGGCAGTATTATTATTATTAAGGTTATTTCATGTAAGTCGGGGCTGATGTGCATCACTGCGACCTATTAAGATCTATTGTGACCAGCCTCCTATGTAGGTTCTATGTAGCCCCTACAGTAGCTCCCTTAACTGGGCACTGACCAAGAAAGATAGGATGTTCCCAGTTCGGATTGTTTATATTTCATCTGGGTCAAGGATGTGTTTCCCCAGGTGTCTGTTTCTTTTGTGAATCAGCGGTTCACAGTAGCACAAGAGGTGAATTGGTGTTTCACGCTCTTGTTCGTAGACTCTGCATGTGTCAGTGTCCTTAAGTTTCATGTTGTAAAGGTGTCTGTTCAACATGCAGTGACCGGTCAAAGCCCTAACCATCACGCTCAAGTTACTCCTGTTAAGCTTTAATAGCTCGTCAGTGCGTTTGCGAGAGTATGGTTCAATTAGTGCTTTTGAGTGTGTCATCCCGGACGTACTGTGCCAGTCTGCTTTCGCCTCGTTAAGAAGGCGAGTTTTCAGGTATTGCATGGCCTGGTTCTTTGAGATACCACAGATAGGCTCTGGGCCGAACTGTATTCCTTGAGCCCCAGCCCTGCCTAGTTCATCGGCCTTCTCATTGCCGGTTATTCCAGAATGACCTGGCACCCATTTGAGAGTGATTTTGTTCTTTTCTCCCAGGTCATTGAGTTTTTTCACACAGTCTTTTACTAGCTTTGATTTAAGGGTGTTATTGTTTATTGCTAGTAAAGCTCAAGTGGCAGTAAAGGATAAGATAATTTTGATTTTAGAAATATTCCACTCACCAAAGCACGTCATCTGCTCAAAGGTCGCGATGAAGAGTGTGATGGCCGCAAGTTGAGCCTTGCTGTCGGATATCTCGTCCTCGTACAAAGAGAACGCCTGCGACAGAAACTCGTATGCAATGGTCTCGTGGTTCGCGAACCCGATCTGGCCTATAGCAAGTGCGCCTTGGAGATACAGCCTGAAAAATAATGATAATAATAGACACCTCAGACAGTGCTCGAATCGGATCAGATTAAGTTATACTGGGACCGTACTATTATCACTAGAGATCGGATATTCGGATGCATATTTACCTAAAGTTCTATTTTTTGGCTCACAATTATGGAAGCGGCTTTTTAAAATACATTTTGTTAAATAAAAATCCCGGGAAAATACGGGACTGCAAATTTAACGTAGTGATATTGTTTGAAAATTACTAAATTAGCACGTGGTATTTATTTTCAAAAGACCGAGACTCCGGGTTCATTTATACAACTATGCATACGTATTTACATGAAGTTTAGTTTCAGTTCTCCGTGCGATTTATGAATGTACGGTTTATTACATGAAGAGTGTTATACGAAAGTAGTGAGCTAGTTTGACTAAAACAATAATCAATTAAATAATTTAATAAAAAAACAGAAATAGTGAAAAATTTTATTTAACAAAACAATAAAAAGCCGTTTTCATACTTTGTCTTAAACTAACTTTAGGTAAACATGCATCCGATTATCCGATCTGTAATTATCACCTATAGGTTTTATCGGTTTATTTACTACAATAGACCAGACATATTGCTGCTCAATAAAACCACTCTTATTGCATTCATCATAGATATAGCTATCCCTAATATACATAACCTCGCATCTACATACACAACTAAAATAGCCAAATACACAGACTTATCAATAGAAATTAAAAAACAATGGAACCTACACTTAGTCAAAACTATACCAATAACTCTTTCAACAACTGGAGTCATACCTCGCACTTTACAACCAAACTTGGAATCGTTAGGCATACAGAAATATACATACATCCTCTTGCAGAAAGCCGCGATACTGAACACCTGCAGAATTGTGAGAAAATTCCTGTCTTTATAGACAGAAGTTTTCTTACAATAACCCTAATAAACTCCTCCTATTTCTTGCTTGGCACAATGCCCGCAGAAATAGTAAATACACCCCATTCACTTAGGAGATAAAGTTTAAAAAGAATGAAAATAATAATATTTATTTAATAACTTCTATAGTCAATATTATATTGTTTTTGGCATAACTTATAGGTATACACGTATTATATAACTGTTAACATACCTGAACTAGGATTAACCTGTGTATCTCAGGCTTGTAAACACAAAATAAAAATATGAACAAATAAATCAAATGTAAAATGTATAGTATATCTGATTAATAACTAAATTTAAACAAAGTACGAAAGAGATAAAAATATAATTAAAAATAAAAAACTAGTAACAGTTTCTCTGTATCGTCATACGACATAACTTGAAGTGCTTCTTGAAGAAGTATTTTAGCTTTATGATAGGTACAATTAAACATACATAGCTTGGCGTTTAATCTATTATATAGAAAAGGACCCAGGAATACATAAAATCTGGCCAAGAAAGTATGCTTAATTCCTATATTTTGAGTACAAACAATATCCCTTCATCTTTTGTTAGTATATTCGGTGCTAAAGGGAAGTGTTGAGTGCTGTTTAAGGACTGTATTCATTATAACTAGTTGTCTCACAGTTAAGACTTTACAATCCTTATATAGGAGGTGCGTGGGAAAAAGAAAAGAACGAAACGTGCGAAGAAAAAGAATACCTTAGCCTATAGACAAAACGTGGAATTATAAACCTTTGGCATTGACCATTTATTCTAAAAACACAGACTTGACTAATTTAGGGAGTAAGACACTTATTGTTACCTTTATCTGCCATACAAAAATAACACTAAAGACTACGCGCTACGAATTGTATCCTGTCTTATGTCTTGTGCTCGGAATAGGTGGTTTAAGTTTATGTACTAGCAGAAAGAAAGTCAATTAAAAAAAAATCGTTGTGTATTCAAAAATCTTTATCAGGGATCAATTTTAAATGCTTATTACATAAATTATGTACGATAATAACTGCTTAGTTAGTACCTAACTGTGTTGCAGTTATTAGCGCCCACTTCCGGGAGTTTTGAAAAATACAAATAAAGGCAATTGTAACAAGATCTCAAAAATATAATATTAAAGTATGTATATGTGTGTGTGCGTGTGTGTGTGCGTGAGTGATAGCTGTATTCGGTTTATATAAACTTAGGCTGAAATCAATTTCCAGTGTCTCTCATATAGAGAGAGTCATCAACCATTTAGTGACCAATAAACTTGCACTCACGATAAGTGCAGGAGTATTCGCTGGTGCGAAGTACTAGTGGGGGTAACATAATCTATCGCAGCGCTCATGGTGGTCAAAAGTAGAATTAATGTGGGCTCTGTCATCAGATGTATCTGTCAATGGCAAAGCGATTCTGCTTAATACATTTTAATATAATTAATTAATATTTGTTACGTATTAAATTATGTATAGAATTTTATGGGTAAAACTTAACTGTACTTACTGTTATGCAACGATGTTATTCGACTTATCTAAATTATTCTAAGCTTTCGCAAGCTGATCTATTGACCCACTATAAAGTTTTTGGCTTAACAGAATATAAACATATTTTTCTAAAAGACAAGAATTTTCTTTCGTCTTTTATCTTTACCAAAATGCCAACTTCTTCTGATAATAAGATTTTCAATCAACTTGCTGCTAAGCCAAGTTTTATCTTCTGCAAATTAATGATGATCAGATAGACATTGCCCAAATTATATTATAAGATTTGTCATGCTTAGTCGATAATAATAAATTATTACTTACTGTTTAATTGCGCCGTGACTGATCATCAATTCTAATTCGTAAGAATCAGCTTTCCTAATTTGGGGATTAAAAGTATTTTAATTTGTTGTAAACTAATTAAGTTAATATATTTTTAATTAAATATTTGATTTGGATAAACTAGTTTTATATTTTATATATGAGGGATTTGTTATGTGAGAGTGAATTTTGTCAGCGAATTATATACGAGAGAGACGAATGAACGTCACGTCGCGTCGTCTAGTTACTGCGCCCTCGCAATGTAATTTATTTCATTGGAACATAATTAATTTAAAGCTTGTTTTTATTATAAGGTCAGTGTCAGTAACTTCCGGTGTAGATAAACAGCATCCTCACACATTACGCGGTTTTAGGAAAGTAATGAAAACAGCTTAATCTGATATTACTTAAAATTTATTAAATGCGCGGTAACACGTTTCATACATTGATAATTTACATTAATCTCACATCGCACAACATTAACAGTTACATCAAAAATAATCAAATCGACATACGATATATCCAGCCAATACCAAAAACTTTCCTTTAAATACGGTTTGTGGTTGGAATTCGATATTGTGAGAAACACTCACAAATCCGGTCCTCAAAACAATACTCATTTCGATCTGAAAACGATATTTAATTTATTAATAGCGATACAGGAACATTTAAATATATTTACTGTGATATAATGAAACCATTAAAGTCGCTTTTTCTTTTTGTTTTACTGTAAAACTACAACTATAAATGAAGTAAACAAACCCTGACACAATCGAAATTAAACACACTTTTTGAACTTACCTCATTTGATTTGAATGACCAAAATGATTACAAAACCTTTTTTACACCCAAATCGTGGTATCACAACAATTTATTGGTCGAAAATATTGGTTATTTTTCATTTCGATATTATTTGAAAATATACGACCTAAATGTCATTGTGACAGAGCCCACAAGTTGTGGACGCTAGTTGGCGTTGTAATCGTGCACGGAGCCAATATACTAAGAATTTTATTAAGGCTATTATAAATGCGGGGAGCAAGAAAGCAAAAATGTTGGCTTGAGAGAACAGTTCTGCACGTTTCCATGTGACAAACTAAATCAGTTCTTTGTTGAGATAAAGAAGTAAAAGGTAATTGTAGATGTTTACGAAGAATACATTGAAGAATGAAAATTTGTCTTACAGTTAACACCACTGCCAAGGAATAAAGTTCAACAGTAGGAAACAGTATTGGTTTATAAAGCATAAAATTAGTATGGCGCTTTGTGCTCTTTCCAGTGTTAACATTTTACCCTTACCAGTATCACCCCATGCTGTAATGCAATATGAGATAATAGACTGTGCTAAGGACATGTATACTATTTTAAGTGTTTAATATCGAGTACAGTTTTTGAAAATATATATTAATTTACGGATTCTAGCTTTGGTTGCCCTTATATGGTGATTCCATGTCAAAAGATTGCAACCATAACTCCAAGATATTTGATCTTTGAAGTAGAAGTAATTGGCATACAAGTGTTGTTTTGTATATTATTATTACATGTACTATGGGCGTACCGCTTAAAAGAAGAACTTGGAAGCGATGAAGATTTGGATGCAAAGCAAATGTACTGCGTTTTCTTTATATTAAGAGTTAATAAATTGGGACAGCCAGTTCATAACAACAAAAATTCAAAAATCAGCGTACGTTAAAATTCTACAGTTCGCAAAAGATAATTCAAATACATTATTAATATAGATATTAAATAAAGTGGGTCCAAGGACGCTACCTTGAGGAATCCCACAATTTATGGGCATGTCATCGCTCACTGTGTTACCAATTTTAACACATTGCACTCGATTACTAAGATAACTTTTAAAAATATTTAAAGCATGCCCCTAATAACAACGCGATCCAGTTTACTTATTAAGATGGATAGAGAAACTGTATCAAAAGCCTTTGATAAATCTAAAAATATGCCAACTGTTTTTTTGTTTATTATTTATATTTTTAAGTATGGTTTCGGTAAGATTCAAAACTGCGTCTTCCGTGGATTTACCCTAATTGATTAGTGGAAATGATGTTATTATTGTTCATAAAATCTATTAATCTATTATTTAATCATTTTTCTAGTACCTTGGATAATGTTGTCAAGACAGAAATCGGCCTATAATTATCAACCATTGATTTTTCTACATTTAAGCGTAACATGGATAAACCTAAAATCAGCGTGATTTCCGGGACCTTAAATAATGCAATGCAATGGAACTTATGTCATTTTATATAATCATGAAAATTACACTTATTGTTTATTTGTAGGTTTATAGGAGTGAGTAGAAGGAGAAAAATCATATTCAGATATTACAGAAATTTATTGCAAGTTTACAATATAAATCAAATTTAAAAATAAAGATATATTTATATTAACATTAAAGTACCTACATAGTGTTTTTCCGATGGTGTAATTATTCGTCTTCGAATTGAAGATCGCCAACATGTTTATAATAAAATAATACAAAGATTTTCTAGGCATTACTGGGTGTCAAGAAATTTTTGTTAAATGTTTTACGATTCTCCAGTGGTATTGTAGACACATGACCATTAATACCAAAAAAGCAGGCCACCATTTGCTTTGAAGTGTTTTTGCACGAGTCACTTTCGTAGGGTTCGGCTCATTTTGAAACACCCAAACTGTAGATTGCTGCTTAGTTTCGGGATCGTACGCATAGATCCAAGATTCATCACCTGTATAGATGTTAAAACAGATTTTGAGTCACCTCCGTAAATTTTTTTAACATATTCTTGCACCATTCGACGCGAGGTTCTTTTTAATGCTGAGTTAAGTTGTGCGGTATCCAACGAGAAATTTTTTTTTTACGAACAAATGTTCATGTAATATTTTATTACTGCTTGTCATACATATGCTCAGAGTAGCCTCTATCTCGCGATACGTAACATGACGGTCTTGCCTAATTAGTTTTCGTACAGCTTCAATGTTTTGTGGCACAACGACTGATTTCGGGCGACCTTCCTTAATTTCGTCCGTGAGCTTACTCCGTCCACGGTTGAACTCACTAAACCAGTGATAAACAGTGGTTTTTGATGGAGCTTCAACACAAAAAGTTGAAGTTAATTGATCTACGCACTTTGTTGCGTTACAGCACGTCGAAAATCGTAATAAATCATAGCACGAGTATTTTCACGTGTGAGTTCCATCATTTCAGCGATATGACATTTAAACCCATCAGAAACAAAACACTAGCGTACATAAGGAATAAAAAATAGAAAGAACGAATTTTACCAAGGAGGTCATATCGCACTAATAATACAATAGTGTATCAACTCAAAACGTCGTACTTGACATAATACTATAAACACACGCAAAATTTGATTCCTCACGCGTGATCAAGACCGTCGTTCGATTAGTGCAAAAACAGAATAAGGATAAATTAAAAAAACTTATGTGACAGTTATTCAATTTGCAACTATTACATGAAGTGAGTAATAAGTTTTTTGTTGATTCTGAAAAATGTTCGATTTTGAGTTAATACACTATTGTATTATTAGTGCGATATATTGCGTTTGAAAATGTTGAAATCCCAGATTCCGGATACTTAAGTAGCAACCCTCGTATAGAACTATATTCAACGTACTGTCACAAAACCACTCATTGGCATGCCATAATACAAAAAGCTGTACAAGTGTTAATAATGTTCATCATCATCCTCTTGCCCATTTCCCATTATCTGGGGTCGGCGCAGTAGATCATTTTCTTCCATTCCTCTCTATCAGCCGGCATTTCCATGCTTATTCCTTTCATTCTTATATCATTCTTCACACAATCGATCCATCTTTTATTCGGCCTTCCTCTGCCCGTGTATCCCTCCACTTTCATATTCAACATTCGTTTTGTGACATGACTTTCATCCCTCCGCATCACATGTTCAAACCACGCTATTGTACTTCCTCTCAGCTTTTCTACCACTGGCGCTACTTTCAGGTTTCCTCTTATGTACTCATTCCTTATCTTATCCATTCTTGTCACACCACTAAGTGTTAATAATGTTAATTTATCAATTAATACAATATTAGTCTCACCTAAGCGGCAATTCTGCAAGCTCTGCTTTAACCAGCAAGGTGATGGTTTGATGGCAAAACTGGAAAATCTTCTGGCACTTTTTCTCCCACATGTCGTCCTGAAAGAAAAAACACCACATAACTTGCGAAAAATCAGACCTTTACTCATTAAATTAAATATCAAAAATCTGTCACTGAGCTACTTTACGCTCGTTAGTATGCGTGGAACAGTATCAAACACAAGGTTGGTATCAAATATCACAAACTTGTTCCCTGAGTTCTATAAATGTGAACGCCAAGTGGTACGTATGGAACAGTATGGGCTGAAAAGTCTACTGGGTCAGTCCTGTTCCTGTTCTATGGATAATATCAAATATCACAAACTTGTTCCCTGAGCTCTATATACAAATGTGAACGCCAAGTGGTACGTATGGAACAGTATGGACTGAAAAGTCTACTGGATCAGTCCTGTTCCTGTTCTATGGATAATATCAAATATCACAAACTTGTTCCCTGAGCTCTATATACATATGTGAACGCCAAGTGGTACGTATGGAACAGTATGGACTGAAAAGTCTACTGGATCAGTCCTGTTCCTGTTCTATGGATAATATCAAATATCACAAACTTGTTCCCTGAGCTCTACATACATATGTGAACGCCAAGTGGTACGCATGGAACAGCATGGAGTAAAAAGTCTACTGGGTCAGTCCTGTTCCTGTTCTATGGATAATATCAAATATCACAAACTTGTTCCCTGAGCTCTATATACATATGTGAACGCCAAGTGGTACGTATGGAACAGTATGGACTGAAAAGTCTACTGGGTCAGTCCTGTTCCTGTTCTATGGATAATATTAAATATCACAAACTTGTTCCCTGAGCTCTATATACATATGTGAACGCCAAGTGGTACGTATGGAACAGTATGGACTGAAAAGTCTACTGGGTCAGTCCTGTTCCTGTTCTATGGATAATATCAAATATCACAAACTTGTTCCCTGAGCTCTACATACATATGTGAACGCCAAGTGGTACGTATGGAACAGTATGGACTGAAAAGTCTACTGGGTCAGTCCTGTTCCTGTTCTATGGATAATATCAAATATCACAAACTTGTTCCTTGAGCTCTATATACATATGTGAACGCCAAGTGGTACGTATGGAACAGTATGGACTGAAAAGTCTACTGGGTCAGTCCTGTTCCTGTTCTATGGATAATATCAAATATCACAAACTTGTTCCCTGAGCTCTATATACATATGTAAACGCCAAGTGGTACGTATGGAACAGTATGGACTGAAAAGTCTACTGGGTCAGTCCTGTTCCTGTTCTATGGATAATATCAAATATCACAAACTTGTTCCCTGAGCTCTATATACATATGTAAACGCCAAGTGGTACGTATGGAACAGTATGGACTGAAAAGTACTGGATCCGTCCAGGTCCTGTTCTATAGGTAATATCAAACATCACAAACTTGTTCCTTGAGCTCTATATATGTGAATGCCAGGTGGTACGTATGGTACGCGCGGTTCTTATGGAACGCGTATGTTTCGCTCCTGTTCTGTAGACATTGAACAACCAACCCGGACGTTGAGTTCCTTGTACGTAAAAGCCAGTTGTTACGAGTGGAACAGTTCAATCTGAAAGGCGTTTAATTCCTATCCTATTTATTATATTTTGTGCCATCCTCACTGACCTGATCCTTGAGCTCCTTGTACGTGAACGCCAGTTGGTACGCATGGAACAGTATCGGCGGGAAAGTGTGTTGGATGCGCTTAGCACCGCCGCCTTGCAAGGCTTTTCTGGCAGCGCTTAGAATCAAGTATTGCTGGTCCGCTGAGTCAGACTTGAAGTGGTGGATTAGTCTGTGGACAACACATTGATAATATAGTAGTTTAAATTGTGTTTTAACTACACTTGTGTAGTTTGACTGCAGTTAAAGTACGGCCAAATAGCTGCGATACGAAAGGTCATTCACCTAACAAACGACTGCGAAGTTGACAATATAATTTATCTCCTTTCATCTCGTGTATTTTTATACTGTCTCGTATCCCCGGTTAAAATTTCAAATTAAATACTATTTTAATATATTAATTATTTGTCATTATTTTGATATAATATGTATTTCATTTTTCAAATTTACGAACTTCCAAGTTACATACGAGATTGGATGTAATTTTTGCTTACATCTTACCTGTATGCACCACACTGTAGCAACCAAGCTTCTGTCAAGAATTCTGAAGACACTGTTCAGTATTCCATAGCTTTTTAGGCATTTTGGTACCAGGGGACATTTTGGGACAGACATTATGAACCTTAATCTTCAATTATTCTATATCATAATGTCTCTTTTCGAACTTGTTTCTTGTCTCACGATTCTGGGTGAAGTTATGTTATAACTGTATTCAAAATACGCGCCCTTCTTTGCTATAGGCAAATACCATAGACAAATATCTCGTGTTACTTACTAATAAAACTCTCTTCCGTTTCTGTCATTCAACCAAGCACGTTTTATTTTTCACATCTAATAATTAAATAATTATTACAAGTTAGGATATTGATTTTCTTTTCTAGTTTATTCGTACATACAATAATGATTTTAAAGCTTATGTTGCAGATAATAAAGTGCATACAGCAAAAATAATTTACCTTGCGACCAGTCCCTGCTCTTCCACAAAGTCTTCGGGATCAGCTGTGTGTTGATCGGGTTGATCTTTCACCAGTACATCGACCATAGACAGCACCGATTCCACCTATAAACGAATTGTTATGTTACTCCCACCAATTAACCTAGCTCAAAGTAAGCGCGAGTACACATTAGACGCTCGGCGTTGCGTTCGACGCGCGGTAGTAACATTAGCGCAGCGTTAAACAAGCTTTACCAAGGTGTTCATACTACTAGCTGACCTCGGAAATGGAAGTTGGACTGATCGCTTGTATGTGGCTTTTGCACCGCCGCTATAAAAGACAACGGCAGAGGCAAAGAGAATTTTAGATGCACCCAATATTACGAGATAGACGGACGCACGGAACGTTTGTAACATTGTATCCTAAACTAAGGTAATATGAACCCAAGTTTTTTAATTACTTTAGAATGTCGATAAATAATATAAATATTTTTATAATCTACACTTTTCATGTCCCATATAGCTGGACGCTTTTGGATTTCTTCGATAGATAAATCTGCATTAAAGTGCTCGGTCTCCATTTTCTTGTAGGTACACGTGCACTCTACATGTAAGCGCGCGATCAAATGCACAGTAAAATGGCGGCGTATGTATCGACGAATGTTCAACTTAAAGTGTAAGGAGTTTTACATCGAGGCCGCAAAACAGATATTAAAAATGTTTCCTTTTGATGACAAAGACCGTCAAGCATTAAAATTCATGAAGAAATTCAATAAAAATATGTATGATTTTAAAAATAATAACAAGTGTGAAAATATTGAAGATGAGGCAATTGAAAATGAAACTGAAAAATAATTTTACTTTGATTTTTATTTATTGTTGTTGTGATTATAAATACATCAATGTATCCGAGTTTTAGTAAATAAGAAAATTGTTTATTATTTAATTATATGGACATGATTATAAAATTTGCCTTTTTTTCTTTACCTACTGTTTTTTTAGGCGATTTGTTGTTTTTTAGTTGTTTGAAGTTGGCAACACTGGACGCGCGCTTACATAAATGTACACATCAAAAGAAACTCTTGGTTTTTAAAACGCGCGATAGCAAAGCACGCGTTTGATAGCGCCTAATGTGTACTCGCTCTAAGGACTGTAATGCTTGTGTTATAGGATCTTTTTAAATCAATTAGGAGGCTTTGAGAAGACAGGTGACCGGAGTCTCTTCTATAGCTCGGTTATCATTACCACTTTTTTTTAATATTCGTAACCTTGTATACAGAGTCCTTCAGTCGTATACATTTTTACATTAGATATGAACAAAACGTAAATTAACTTATAATAATATGATAATTATCATAAAATAATTTTACATTTTTCCTACAGTGTTTACGTAAATAGAGGCAGAAAATAATTTGGGCTGGAAAGATCTTGTAGGCGGCGAAGAACACTTTGGTCATTGTTGGAACTGTCACAATCAATGTCATCAATGTCCGAGGCTAAAACTAAACGTAAGTCAAATGTTGCACAATTTTCCAACAAGTGTTGTAGATCGGCATTCTCTTGACTGCAGTGAGTCATTACCACTAAAATCGAAATACTATAGTCCATAAACGTTTTGACCTGTAATGACAAGAGATTCTGTGCATCTAACTGGGTGTAGTCTTTGGCTGCATTTTAATGCAGCCAAAGACGGTCTTAGTGTCTTATAAAGACACGTGATATTATTTATTATCTTGTGCCTACATAAAATAAAAACTAGTTTACATGCCCTATGCAAAGACAAAAAAATTTTTTGCACATTACATCAAATACACTAAATACATGCTTTCGGGAATGACAGAATATTTTTTTTATGAACAAAGTTACAGATTATTTAGCATTATGACCATAGCACAATTAAAACAAAAGGATATAAAAAACAAAGCATTATTTATAGATTATTAATCTTTATTTTTTGTTTTTTATTACTTCATATTGTATTTTTTTTTTGTTTTTCCTGACTATCCTAACTAATATTATAAATCGGAAAGTGAGTTTGTTTGTTTGTTTGTTCCGCTTTCTCGCCGTAACTACTAAACCGATTACTTTGAAATTTTGCAGACGTAAAGATAAAAGTTTGGATTAAATAATAGGCTACTTTTTATCACGGAAAAATCGACAGATCCCACGGGAGGCGCAATAAAGGCTTCGCTCAAAAACTACTGCACAGATTTTCATGTTCGGTTTTCATCAATAGATAGAGTGATTCTTGAGCATGGTTTTGCGGTATTTTTTATCTCGGATTAACGGATAGTCCCACGGGAAGCGCGATAAAACCTTCGCGCCACAAACCGACTTTCGCGCATATGTGGCAGTGGGCAAAAGCTATGAGCCTTAACCCTCTATAGACACAATTCCGAAATCCACGCGGGCGAAGCCGCGGGCAAAAAGCTAGTCGAGTTAATAAATCTACTAAAGATTGTCAACTTACATCCTCGGGCGAAGATATCAGGGTGTCAGATTCCAGCACATCATTGATAAGATGCACAGCGATCATAGTCCGGCCTGGTTGGTTCAGATGAGTTATCAAGGGAGCGTAGTTCTCCAGACGAATCAGTGTAAGGATATTCTTGTAGTGGTCCGCTGGGAGTTTGAGGATCTTCATGAGCTCTTTGAACACCCCCGTATTGTGTGCCAGGTGGGTTTGGCCACTGTAAAAAATATATTTCATTTTATTCATTTTTGGGCAGTTAACAGCTTGACAAAATTTAATTAACATAAATATACAAATAAGGCTAATTAAAAACTTCCACTATTATGAAATTTATGTATATTATACATATATGTATAAATACACAAAACCCGTGGTATCATAAATAAACTGATTTAGCTGGTTATTATTATTGATCTTTTTTTAAAAAAACGTCACCCCACTAGAATTTTTATCCTGTGTCGTGGGTATAGTCACAAACATAGGTCATACAAAATATCTGTCCAGGAGACGAATTTTTGAAACAATAGAAAACCAATTCGCGTTCGAAATCGTGAGATTCGTATACGAATTACCGGATTCACTATTTCTGAACTTTCATTTCGTGCGTTCGAGTGATTCAACCCACTCGTTTTTGATTTCTACTAGTAGAATACTCATAGCGGATTAATGCTGTGGAGATGAGAAGCTTGAGAAGTATAATTGGAGTGAATCTGAAGGACAAAGTCAGGAACAGTGGGATAAGGGAGCGATGCGGCGTAGTTGAAGATGTAGTGACAAAGATAGAGAAAGGGATGCTTAGATGGTTCGGTCATGTTGAAAGAATGAATGAAGGAAGATATACGAAAGAGATACACAAGGTAAGAATGACGAATCGGTGCAGGTCGACCTAGGACATATCTCGATCAAATCGAGGATGTCCTAAAGAAAGGCCGGGTCAAGAGTACTCGCAACCGACGAGCATGCATGACGACGCTCATGAAAGTGGAGGAGACCAAGAGAAGAGTGCCAGGATCGTAGCAAGTGGAGAGAGGTGGTCTCTGCCTACCCCATTGGGAACAACGCGTGACATATATGTATGTATGTATATAGAATATCTAACGCTGAAGTGACGTTGCCAGTGATCCGTTTCACGTTTTCTGCGTGAAACGGAATCTAATTAAGAACTTGTTTTTAATGATGTAACGTTGTAACGTATATTTTAAAAAATTAAATGTTTTTCTAAAAGAGATGTATTCGTCTCGTTGTCCAACTGGCGCTAAGTCTGCTCTGTGGTTCACAGATATTATTTTATACTGTGGCACCGCATTCCTTTGCCATTATTTTCGCTCCGTCGCCGAATAAGCAGGCGGCCGGTAACGTCGCCAGAATCATTCCAGACACTTAACGAGACCTACGTTACGTTCTTCTCGTGTCAACTTTTAATTTTATAAACGTTCCTTTTAATAGCGATCGTTGCTTATTACTATCATCAAAAATAGTTTTTATAAATATTAGTTTTTATGTGGTAAACCCTACTTATCTAGGGTCCAAATTCACGGTTAGCCAACCTTTGTTCTCATAGTTGAGAACAAAGGTTGGCCAACCGTGCATTTGGACGTCCTCCTTCTGGTTTGAAGACCTGGGACCTCCTCGGCCACTCCTCGCATTGTTGGACTTCGTCGCAGGGGAGTAATAAGCATATCTACCTTCCACCAGATAAAGGAATTGTGACCGGTTCCTTACTCCGACCCGTTCAACAAATTTGAGTGCGTAAGGAAGATGAATCTTTCTTTTTAATTGATTCCCTTAACGCCGCAATGACAACATTGAATTCGAGTGATTCAAAAATCTATTGTAAACAGTAGAAAATTGTAAGTTCACGCGCAATTTGTAGTCGTATTCGAATTCCAAATTCACGTCTAATGATTCAAAAATACGTCTCCGATACGGTATATAAGTAAATAAATTCATCTTACACATGCACACATTAGCCTAGCCCAAAGTAAGCTCTGTAAGACTTGTGCTATGGGATCTAGTGTAACGGATAGACATACATATATTATACATATATAAACATTTTTGATACAACTATATAATAACAACCATGACTAAGGTACAAACGCTCGCATTCATCACGCAAACATCTGCCCCCCCTGCTTAATTACTAAAGAAAGAAGAGAAGATTAGATTTAACTAAAAAAAAAGGTTTACAAATTTTTAAATCTCCGAAAAAACTGTAGATTATATCTAAAAAAAAACCCTACACCAACTGTAGCTCAGTGTGTTAAGGGATCTAGGGTAACAGACAGGGTCGGACTGGGCCGGAAGAGCCCGGGTGGCTGATCGCAATCCCGACACCCGAGACACCTTTTTTGTACGACATATAGTTTCCGAGACATGCACGCGGGCAACCGTAGCACAGGGGGCCCGCGCAGCGTTGCCCCTGTGCTTCGTGCCCTGCCGCATGCCCCGCAACCCAGGCCCGTGGGGGTCCCGCGCAGGCTGGGGCCCGGCAGGCAAATGCCTCCTCGACTGTATGGCCAGTCCGACGCTGGTAACAGACATACTTACATATATTACACAATATATTTATCTATATAAATAAAAATGAATTGTTGTTCGTTAGTCTGCTTAAAACTCGAGAACGGCTGGGCCGATTGAGCTGATTTTGGTTTTAAAATGTTTGTCGTAGTCCAGGGTAGGTCTAAACGGTGAGCAAATAAGGAAAAATTGCGAGTAAGAGAGTAAGACGACAATTTCATTTTCCCATATAAAAGTTGATCACTTACTTTCTGTCAAACATTTGACGGTATTTGTACTCTCAGTTCCACTCGAATTGAAGAACGCATTTATATTGCAGCAACGCATAATTATTATATTGTTTTGTCATCTCATGTAAAAAGAACCCGTGTATCCGAACGTTCCATTATTTTGTCCATATAGACCAGGTTATAAGTCTTTAAAAATAATAAAAAGCGAAATGTATTAGTAACTCTTTATTTCCATCAACTTGGCTCCATCTACTTGGGAACCACTTGGCTCGCCAGGACATGATGATATGGTGGAAGTACTAGGCGACTCGGACAAATCTGATTCGATCAGAACATAATTATAATTAGGCGGTACGAAGTTCACCGGGTCAGCTAGTATTTGATAGAAATATATATTAACAACCACGATTTAGGTACAATTGCTATACAAATGCATGCGAACACGGGACCTCAGAGGTGGCTGACACCTTCAAACCGGTAAACTAACCAAACGACTACAGAGGTGGTCAAAACATTGTTGTATATATTTAAGAGAGCAAAGCTTATTGTATTGTAGGTTACTGTAATTTTATAGTACATAGCTGACCCGTGCCCACTTCGTTGGGCTTAATATTAATAATCCACGAAGCAAGCACGAACGCGAATCGAATTAAACCCGAAGCCCGTTTTTTCTCCGATTCACTTTGCAAAACGAACTACCACGTAAAAGCCTTTTTATTTCTCGGTTTTTTATATAACCTATGACACTCAGCAATAATGTGGCTTTCTATTGGTGAAAGAATGATTAAAATCGGTTCAGTAGATCCCGAGATTAGCCCTTACAATTTAACAAATATACAAATATACAAACACACAAACTTTGCTTCTTTATAATATTAGTATAGATTACGATATTAGTGCGTTATGATGGTTATAACATGCGAGGCGGAATTTTAGCCCGAGCTAAGGGCGAGGGCGTAATTGAGCCGAGTATACGTATTTCGTACGACGTTTTTTAACACATTTCCGAGGAAACAGAAAAGAAAATATTAAAATAAACTCAATCTGTGAATGCATTCTGTTGCCTTCCCGCTATTTTACTACAGACTGGCGCCGCGCGGCGATTAGTTCGAAATTTGAATAGCAACAGCGCGCGAAATGGCAAATAATACTGTTATGGAATTTGTATGGACTATAAAAAGCACTATAAATCCGCATTGCTTAAAAAACAACGTGCAGGGGAAATCCTGAAGTTTTTCGACTGCCTCGTGTCTATAACTGTTTTGCATCCATAGATATATTTAATATTAGCAGTTTTTTATATTTTAATTTACTTTAGTTTATTTGATTTATTTATCAAGACGAAAGCAAGTTTGCAGTAGACACATCATTCAATAGTTTAGTTAAGTAAGATGTCTTCTTATTGTAATTTTGGAGAGAACAGGGCTTGGCTGAAGATCAGCGCTGCATTAGGCTAATCACGCCTCATACAGCACAAGCTGAGCCAAGTTCCTTTTGTCCCCACAAAAATTAGATTAAGGTTATGTTTGTTAATAATATTTATTTCCTTGTATTTCCTAAGATTTATTTTGTTTGGCAAATTAGATTACATATTTTATTATTCTTTTAGATCATAAATTACGTATTAGTTATCTTAATATATATATTTCTTGTGTGCGTGTGTATGTGACTGAACTCCTCCTAAACGACTGGACCAATTTTGATGAAATTTTTTGTGTGTATTCCAGGGGGCTTGAGGATGGTTTAGATTCACAATACGGTCATATAGATATTGTTTTTCAGCTAAATTATTTATTTAAAAACATTGAGACAACGTGAGACAACGTGACATTTGAGACATTTGACATTTGAGACATTTGACAGGACAACGTCTGTTCCAGCTAGTAGCCTATATAAAATGTTAATTGGTGGACAAAAAACTTTTTATTATTATTATTATAACTTAACTAATTTGCAATTGGTAACACGCGCGTTTTTAATGACCCGCTTTACATATTTAAAACCGGTGGAATTACCTCAGCATTGCGAGCAAAGGTGTTAAAAATTAGTTTTACAGGCAAAGTGCATTTAGGAAACAAAAACCTACCTAGTCTGGTGGATGTCAGCACATATCTTGTCGGTGTGGGCCAACACTCTGTCGACGTAGCTCAGCTTGTCTGGATGGCAGCGTTGCGAGAGCTTCAGCAGTGCCAGTTGGAGGCTTAGCATATCTTCCGCGGGCATGTCTGTGCGACTCTACAGGCACAAAATAATAAATTTATAGTACATTACTGCAGCGGCCAGCAATAGAGGCATTCATAGACGAACGTATACGTGTGGATCGAGGCGAAGCCGAGCCACACATACGTAACTCCATCAATGCCTAGTTGTGGCCAAGGCTTGTATACTGTACTTCTCTCAAATAATACGCGGAAATTAAAACTCAGTAGTACGAAGCAGAACTTTTATTTGAAAATACAGTTATTGAAATGTAAAGTGGCGTCTTCACTTGAACTCATTTTAAGTCAAATAAAATTACTTTCCAAACTCAATGACCAACAATGAACAAAATTTTTCAAGCGCCAAAGGATTCCTTTGTTTTTTATTTTCATTATAAAATAGGGTTTGTTTGCAAGCCAGTTCGATATTTAAATAAAACTATGATAAACTGCCTCCTTGGTTTGCCATTTTTCGGAGCAACAAATCGTTCCATTTTTAAAATACACGATAGATATGAATTTACATGTATATTTATTTGGCCGCTAAAACACTACAGATATGGATTTTCATACATTTTTTGCCGGCCGCTGCTCGCATGTATTTGGCCAGTACAGCAATTTTGATTTATCTCGAAGAAGGTTGTCAAAATAATGCTCAAATTTCCAAGTATGTTTGAGAAAAATAAATTTAAATAAACTACCTACAATAAGTGCAGTGACACTTGATTAACTCACTTATTTTTTACTAAAAAGCGAAAATCATCTTGATTTAATCAATCCAACCGGATCCGGATCGATGGGAATCCGGTCGTATCCGGTCGGACTAAAAATGACACCGGATTGCAATCACTATTTGCAAGGCATCATGTAAGATTCTCGTACTTGCGGTCCGCATCGCACTTCATTGATCCATTGACTGGTGATCGCGACTTCGCCTGCGCAGAATTAGTATTCCGCATAGCTTAATTAAGGTAAGGTTAATTAAAGTTATTCAGAAGTTATTACGTGAAAGAGTAACATACATCCATACATACAAGCTTTCGCATTTATAAAATTAGTAGGGATTAAGTCCAAATGTTGTGCAATGTTTTACTTTTTTTTATAATGAATTGTAATAAAACAAAAATCTCACAACTGGAGAATAGTACGTTGCCGGTAACAGCGTACGTTTTTTAATATTTTTATCTACTATCATGCTATTAATCCTCTATAAAAGAACCTATAACAATTAGCTTATTGCCAACATTAAAACACTCAATGATATTATGATCATTATATCATCCAAACGCGTGATATTATGCATTTCAAAAAAAGAACATTCTCATGCAATTACATTTTCACCACCAGATCACTAAAACACACAATAATAAAGTACATCAGGATCTGCCAACATTCAACAAGGTGCAAATGTTCAAGTGCATTTCAATAATTGTACGATCCAAAATGTAAATAATTATTACAATAAATAATTCTTTTACTTATTAAGGTTTGTTTATTTTACATGCTTTGCAATTAGACTTTTCTTGAATTTACATAGTTCTTACAACACCTATGGTATGAGAATCTTTTATAGAGGATTCACATCATGATTGTAGATAAAGTCTTGTATGCAACTGTTATAATTAGGTATTAGAACACTCGTGTGATACTATTATTTTATTTACCCACATTCGTGTTTTAACACTCCGTTACACGCGTGGGGCACAGGCGTGCCCCAGCTGCATATTTTTGTCTATAAATTACAAAACTTAGCAGCCAGTATTTTGATATTTTGAGTAGCTATTGCAAATCTCTTCGCATGACCTTCAGTCACGCGTCGACTGCGCCGGCGTTCGGACTTGTCCTGTGTAAGTATTTACGCATCCTTGGGGCACGCCAGTGCCCCACGCGTGTAATTACGTAACTAGTGGTATGTTGGTGTTGACAGACATTGTTCACAGAATGTTAAAGCCTCTGGAAGGTATGGGAAGCAATGTGACCATGGACAACTGGTTTACCAGTATACCGTTGTTGAAGGAATTAGAAAAGAAGAAGATTACTGCTATTGGGACACTGAAATCTAACAAACCTGACATTCCACTTAGTTTCAAATCTTCCAAAGGTAGACCCATCACGACTCCTTATTTGGCTTCCAAAAGAAATGCACTTTAGTATCTTACGTACCAAAACCAAAAAAAGTAGTTTTGGTGGCATCAACCATGCACAATGATGGTACGATTGATCCTTCTACCGGCGAAGCAAGAAAACCGGAGATCATAACTGAGTACAACAGGACCAAATGCGGTGTTGACGTTTTAGATAAAATGTGCAAGCATTTTAGTGTAGCACGAAAATAGTAGACGTTGGCCACTCACCCTTTTTTTTTGACATGGTGAATATCGCAGGCATCAATGGCATGATAATTGACACAATGGTCAATCACAATTATCAGCGCATACCTCGAAGCGACTACTTACGTTCGGTAGCCATCGAACTTATAAAGCCACAAATGCGACAGAGACTTATGACTAAAAACTTACCTCGGACTATCAAGGAGAAGACCATGATGTTTTTAGCTATAAAAGAGAGTGATTTAATGCCTGAAGACGAAGTTATACCAAAGAAGAGAACCAAGACAGCCAGATGTTACGACTGCGGAAGAGCCAAAGATCGATCGACCAGAACATTTTGCCAGAAATGTCAGAAGCCTGTGTGCAATGACCATAAATATGCTGTATGCCTTAGTTGTTATAATAAATATGTAACCGAGCCCAAAGAATAGTCGAATTCTGACTAAATCCTTAATTATAAGTATACGTGCCATTTTTTCTTTAGTTTTTTCGATATAAAGCCAAATACTTTTTATTTTTTGTTTTAATTCAAAAGTGACTAATTTTTATTATATTTTGATAAATCAATAAAGACTGATTATATATAAAAAAAGAAATTATTTTATTTCTATTCCTATTTTACTAAAAATTTAAAATATTTTGGGCCACAATTGAGCCCCGCGCGTGGAATCGTGTCACTATATTGAGCGCGTGTAAAGGAGTGTTAATACCCTGATTATACAACAGTTGCATAAATAACTATTTTTTTTATTTTTATTTTTTTTATTTCTTAATTTTTAACGAGGCTTTGAACACTTTGGGTGAACATGTCAGCCTCATAGGAATAATCACATATTTACATAACACACACACTTTACAAATACACAATTGTTATATACACAAATATTAGTTTGTCTCCTCAAAGGACAAGCAAACAAACATGTATAATTTTTTGGCTAAGCTGGACAATGGTTCCGTCAGCAAACAAATTATATTGCCATTAGTCAAATCCATTCCCACAAGGAGTCTTTCTCTTAGCTCAGTTTCGGGCACATTCCAACAACACGTGATAAACATCATCGATCCTGGAACACATCTGGTTATCGCACAAAGGTGAGGATTTCACACCAACAAGATGATAACACTTGTTTGTTAGAACATGCCCAGACCGTAATCGGAAAGCAGAAACTAAAAGCTTTCTAGTAAGGTAAGGTGGATGAGTCACTGTCAAACCAACCATTCCATGTAGGTTTGTCCTGGACTGTACCATACTAAACTCCAACGCCTCTGACCAGGGTCTCCCCAAAATGATATTCCCATTTTTTCAAACATCTTTTTCCAGATCTTTGTCCAGAATCCAGCACGATACCATCCAAGACAGCTTCCTTTGCAAGACCATCTGCAGCCTCATTACCAAGTAACCCGACGTGAGATCCATTGGATCTTAATACACTTATTGCTGCAATTCATTCTATGTATTAAGTCTAAGGCTTCAAAAGCGACGGGCATACCGCCCCGTCCCGACACACGACGAGAGAGATGCTGAAGGGCACTCCTTGAATCCGACAGAATGACAACAGGAGGGCTGTTTTGTAAATTATTTGCATACACTAATGCTTCTTTAATTGCTGTGAGTTCAGCTCTCACGATACATGTGTCCTTGTGCATCTTCCACTTAATAGAGATGTAAAATAACTATTTTAGAATTACAATTATGTTGTCTATCTATTTTTACATTTACTAGCGTCCGCGTCTTCGTTTGTGAATGATTAGTATTTCGATTAGTATTTTCGGATTAGCTTATATTAGTGTAGCTTATATCTTTATAAATTTTAGCCTATGTATAATTCTGATGTATAAGCTATATTATTATAAAGTTTCATTAAAATCCATGCAATAGTTTTTACGTGAAACAGTAACAAACATCCATACTTACAAACTTTCATGTTTATAATATAAGTTTATTGTATCTTTATTTTTACAATTGATTTATTTAAATAAAAAGTAAAACAATCTAGAAAATATCAGACTAGTACATTTATTCTTATTTCTTCATTTCACAAAATTGTTGCCATCAATATTATGCTTCATGTTATTTTAAAGTGTAATTTCCTTTCTCGAATATTAAGTAAACATGGAAAACAGTATGAAACAAAATTAATTGAGAATTTGGAATCATTTTCATTCATGTTCTAAGTTAGTATGATTTAACCAAACAATAAGATTGTTAATGTAGACACCATATTTCTCTGACTCTTGTCTACTACTTGCAATACCATCCGAGCAAAAGGAGAAGACTGAAATGCAACTTTTGAGACAAAAATAACGTCTGACATTGACTTTGTTGTAAGAAGTCACGTCAGAATTTTAATTATCGTCTATTTTTCTATTATCAACGTATAATTTTTAGTAAAACACACGCATAACTATTATTAATGAAGAGCAATCAATAAGCCGTTCTTAAATATTTATTTCCTACAAATGTTACATTCATAAATGTTCAAATTCAATTAGATAATAGTCAACTAAATTTTCTCACCCTAACACGCAAGTTTTTAAAATGTTCAATGTCATTTTTGGAACTTTGCATTTACGTAAACACCGCGCTACCTCTTTTTCGTGTGGATCGATAGCTCGGACTCATGACGTCACTCACAATATCAATCCGATGTCAATCACGGTCCGAAGCGTTTTCACGTTATCCATAGCGATAGCACATATTAGCTCAATGCGGACCGCAACTCAATTTCAAGCATTAATTGAATGTTTTGTCAAATACCTGTGTGATCGCTGCCACCTGGTCGGAGAAGACCTCGAACAGTTGCACTTCTTGCTGCTTCCCGTCTTCCATCATCACACTGAGATTGATGTTGCCTTCGTTCCTCTGTCAACAAAACGCAGTAGATTATAATCGACTGCTTTAGCACGTGCTAGATATATAATAATATTCATTAAAACTATATAATCAACCGCAGATATTAAGATGTCAAAGCAATAAGGAGTCTTTTCAAAATTCTTTTACACACTAAATTTCAATGCAACACTCAATATAAAAAGTATTTAATGCTGTGGAGATGAGAAGCTTGAAAAGTATAATTGGAGTGAATCTGAAGGACAAAGTCAGGAACAGTGTGAGGGAGCGATGCGGCGTAGTTGAAGATGTAGTGACAAAGATAGAGAAAAGGATGCTTAGATGGTTCGGCCATGTTGAAACAATGAATGAAGGAAGATTAACGAAAGAGATACACAAGGTAAGAATGATTGGACGAATCGGTGCAGGTCGACCTAGGCGGACATATCTCGATCAAATCGAGGATGTCCTAAAGAAAGGCCGGGTCAAGAATACTCGCAACCGACGAGCATGAAAATGGAGGAAGCAAGAGAAGTGTACCAGGATCGTAGCAAGTGGAGAGAGGTGGTCTCTGCCTACCCCATTGGGAACAAGGCGTGACATATATGTATATATGAAAAGTGAAATGTGTAGTGTGAAAAACGATATAGTAAAAAATTGGTTGTCTGTAGAACTCCGTCTACTGCCGATATTTGAACGTGACAACGTCTATTACATGGTAATTTTTACTGGGTGCAATGAAATTATTTAAAATAAAGTAATGTATAACATTTATATTTTTATTACGTTTCCGTGTGGCGTCAGATCGGCCGTTACGCCGTTCGTGGACTCCGTGTGGCGTCAGATTCGGCCGTTACGGTGTTTTCGAGAATGACTCCACGCCGTACCAATTTAATAGACGTTGTCACGTCAAAAAAATCGAAAAAAGCATGTTTCGTTGGTTTGGACATGTAGAAAGGATGTACAAAAGACGACAGAAAGAAATTTATAAGACAAATATGAATAAGCAAGTTGGTAGGACAACCTAAGCATACTTGGACCAAATAGGCGATATAATGAAAGAAAGTCAGGCACATGTATGTAGTGGTGTTTAAGGTTGGGTTTTGTGTCATTTTGTGTTTTTCTCCTAGAAAGGGATGAAAGTAGACTGTAGTGTTATAATATCAAGCAATCTTTAAATTTCTCACTGCAAGTAGGTTTCTATACTTAAGCCTGACAAAAGAAATTTATAAGGCAAATATAATATGTCAGTTGGTAAGAGACGACCTGGACCTATACTTGGACCAAATAGGTGATATAATGAAGGAAAGTCAGGCATATTTATTGGTGGTTTAAGGTTGCATTTTTATGATTTTGTGTTTTTCTCCTAGAAAGGGATGAAAGTAGACTGTGTTGTTATAATATCGATTCAAGCAATCTTTAAATTTCTCACTGCAATCAGATTTCTATACAAGGAAATTTATAAGGCAAATATGAAAATATGTCAGTCTGTAGGGGACGACCTGGACGAACATACTTGGGACCAAATAGGTGATAACTGAAGGAAGGTCAAGCCAAGAGTTCCTGTAACCGACGTGCGTGCACGAGTATTAACGAAGGCGCGAGGATCACTATTTCCTAGTTTCGTGATCTGAATGAAATGGTAGCGATGTATATTACAGTTTGATGTTAGCAAGTTATATACACCAACCTGGCTGTACGAGGCTAGACGCTCTATAAGAGCAATGATAATGTTCTTGATATTGACTCCCGGTTGCAGCTCTGCGCAGGACTTGAGAAACGGTTGCAGATTGGCCAAGTGAAACTCGTCGGGGAACACCTAGGAACGTGCGTTTATGAGTTTGCTGTTGCAGCAGAATCCATTAATTATATCTATACGCATTAATTTAACACAAGTTCTAAAAGTAAGCTTGCCGTTCCAACGTACAGGCTGCAAGACTAGAAGCTCTTTTATGGGGAAGTGCATAGCTTTAATAACACAGCGTTTCAACAGATTTGGCGTTTCATAAATTTAAATCAATTGTCAAAAATACTCTAATAAAAAGGTTAGTGATTGAAGAACACTGATGAGAATTACGTTGCGTGATAACTAGAGATCGGATAATCGGATGCATATATTTACCTAAAGTTAATTTTAGGCTCACAAATTATGGAAGCGGCTTTTTAAAATACATTTTGTTAAATAAAAATCCCGGGAAAATACGGGACTGCAAATTTAACGTAGTGATATTGTTTGAAAATTACTAAATTAGCACGTGGTATTTATTTTCAAAAGACCGAGACTCCAGGTTCATTTATACAACTATGCATACGTATTTACATGAAGTTTAGTTTCAGTTCCCCGTGCGATTTATGAATGTACGATTTATTACATGAAGAGTGTTATACGAAAGTAGTGAGCTAGTTTGACTAAAACAATAATCAATTAAATAATTGAATAAAAAACAATAAAATAAAAAGCCGTTTCCATACTTTGTCTTAAACTAACTTTAGGTAAATATGCATCCCATTATCCGATCTCTAGTGATAACAATGCTGATTAATTGATTAAGCAATGATTTAATTTTAATGACTCAATAGTTATATTACCAAATATTATGACTATAGTAAATCACACAATGAAACTACAGCTTTTGTACGAGGGCTGTTCGAAAGGTTTTTAGTGCAAGGATATCAATAAAAACTATTTATATTTTTTCAAAGTATTCCCCCCCAACCTCAATACATTTACGCATTCTGTCAAACCAGCTTTCAAAACAATTGAAAAACGCATCTTGCGGAAGGTCGAAAAATATCCGTCGAAATTCTTCAACGGCCTCGTCTGCTGTTTGAAATCTTCGCCCAAGAAGCATTTTATTCACTGTAGGAAACAAACATAGTGCTAAGTCGGGTGGATGTGGTAACATTTGCACTCCAGAATTAGTCAAATAGTCCATAGTTCTAGCAGCTGTGTACGCGGGCGCGTTATCTTGGCGAAAAAGAATTTTTTTTTTTTTATGGCCTTTGCGGCAGACGAGCAGATGGCCCACCTGATGGTGAGTGGTAACCATCGCTCATGGACATCTGCAATGCCAGGGGCACAGCTCAGTCTCTGCCTACCTGGAGAGAAATACTCTTTTTAGGCCTCGTTTGAAGACGGCCATATCGTAGTGCTCAGGAAACACCGCAGCAGGGAGCTCATTCCAAAGTTTGCACGTACGCGGGAGAAATGAACGCTGAAACCGAGCTGTACTGGAGCAGATCGGTTCCAGGTAGTACGGATGGACTTTGCTGCGGTGGCGGGTGGTGCGATGGTAAAAAGGTGATGTGGGCACCATTGCAAAGAGTTCCTCGGAGCACTCCCCGTTGACGAGCCTATATAGGACGCAGAGAGATCCAAAGTCTCTCCGCTGCTCCAGGTCTCTGTTGAGGCTGTAATATTGGGGTCTCCTACGATGCGGAAAGCACGCCTTTGCAAGGAGTCAAGTGGGTCGAGCTGATATTTGGGAGCTCCAGCCCAGAGGTGTGAGCAGTACTCCATGTGAGGCCGAATTTGGGCTTTTATAAAGCTTCAGGCGCTGGCTGGGTGTGAAGTACCGCTTCGCTCTGTTCAGAACTCCCAGGTTTTTGCTCACCAATTTGGTTTTGTCCTCCAAGTGACTCCCAAACTGCACTGTAACAGAGATTTCCACACCGAGGATCCCAATAGAGTCTGTCATTCGAAGAGCAACTCCTTGGAACTGAGGCACTACGATAAATGGGTCCTTCTTCGCAGTGAACGCGCACACCTGTGTCTTCGTGGGGTTGAACTTGACTAAGTTCTTTGTACCCCATTCGGAGACTCGCCCTAGAGAGTCTTCGACTTCAGACACAAGTTGCAACCGCCTTTCGTGTAATGCAATCCGAGGGACGGTCTGGTGGTTGGTATTACCGCGCATCACCCGTACTGTCATCCGCATAGCAATGAATGTTCTCAACTGACAACATGTCATTGATATGCAGAATGAACAGTGTTGGGGAGAGCACCGAACCTTGTGGAACGCCAGCATTAATGAACAAGGTTTTGGAGCAGCAGCCGTCAGAGACGACTTTGATGCTCCTACCGTCCAGGAAGCTGGCTATCCATTTGCAGAGTCCCCCGGGGATTCCATAGGATGGTAATTTCGAAAGAAGACCCTTATGCCAGACCCTATCAAACGCCTTCGCGATATCCAGTCCAACGGCGAGAGCCTCACCTTTGCTCTCCAAAGCTTCTGCCCAATGGTGTGTCAGGTACACTAAAAGGTCACCAGCCGAGCGGCCGTGACGGAAACCGTACTGACGATCGCTAATTAGCTGGTGCTCTTCCAGGTACCGTAGAAGGCGGGTATTGATTACCCGCTCCATAATTTTGGAGAGCAGGGACGTTATCGCAATTGTATCGCCTGTAATTTGATGGGTCGGCTCGGTCACCCTTTTTGGGAATTGGGTGGACGTGGGCAATTTTCCACGAAGATGGAACCCTGTTCTGCATACCACGGACTCCGGTACTTGGACGCTCATTACTCAACTCCTCGCCTAACGCTCCGGCCGCGAACCAGTTTTGTAGGCAACCCGTCCTCTTCAAACACCCATTGCGTGGATTGCTGCTTTGTTAGAGGATCGTAGCTATAAATCCAAGTTTCGTCAGTTGTAAGGATATAGGAAACGTTCTGCGTTCCTTCTTCAAACTTTTCCAACATAAATTTGCACCACTCTACACGACGGTACTTTTGCTCATCAGTGAGAAAATGAGGTATCCATCGTGAAGCAACCTTCCTGACTTTAAGCTGTTCATGCAAAATGGTGGAAACTGCCCGGGATCCAATCTTCACTTCAGCCTGAATCACTCTATGTGTTATATTTCTATTTTCCCGGATTAGCCACTCTACTTGGATAACGTTTTCATGAGTTACCGGAGTTGGTGGTCGTCCAGGTCTAGGTCATCATTTAGTCTCTCTCGACCACGTTTAAATTCACGGAACCAATAGCTGATAGTTGCTAACACAGGAGCGGACTCACCAAAAACAACTTGTAAATTTTCATGTGATTCCTTAAAGTTAACCCGCGTTTACAATAATCGAAAATCATAGTTTGAAATGCTTCCCGAGAGACCTCTATTGTTAATAACAAAAAAGCGAGACAGGAATTTTAAAACTAAAAAAAAAATCAGCAAGGAGGTTAGTATTAAAATATGTCATAAATTAAAAAAAGGTTCCAACAAAAAAGAGTTCGTAATTACAGTGTAACTAACTATTATCGGAACAGCCCTCGTATATATGAACTTGTATAGGAAGTTGGGTTCAGATCAGAGAACAAAAGTTTTTGCTGGTTCTTTCCAGTACAAGGTCTCCCACCGTAAGGTGAAAAAGAGATTGTAAAAATCCTATTTGAAGAATAAAATTTAGATTTTGTAATATTACTGATAAAAAATACGCATTTCGGACCGACATTATAGGATTCGAAAATGTCTGTCAAACTAGTATTAATTGCATTAACAGCCAATGTTCACGAGGCCGCATTCCTTTTGCGCCAACAGCGATGATATCACTATCATGATTACACAGGCTACGCAGATTCGAAACGGAAAATACTCATAAACGAGTACGATAACAGCGATATTTAGATACCTGTATGATGCACTCCATTAGATATTCTTGTGCAATAGCATCGCGACAGCTGACCGCTTGTTCTAGGATACCCGGCAGAATGAGACGACCATACTCATCCACCGTAACGCATTCCAATTGGGAAAGTCGAACCAGGTTCGTCCCGACTAAAATTCTGAGTTCTGAACGCTCACGCTCGCGGCGTTCTTTGTCGCTAAAACAATAGCAGAAAATTATATAACATACATATAACGTTACAATAGTTTCAGCTACTAGCAAGCGTATCTTATTATTTTACAAACCGTGAATGACCCTGATGTTGCATTCGCACCCATAGCTTGTTCATTTCCGCAAAATTCATTAATACGAAGTCAATTGCGTCTCTCACCTAAAATAAAGCACATCGTAAAAAATATGTAACAGTAGACAATCCATAGAACGAAACAGTGCTATTAGGACTGTGTGTTAGTAAAGAAAGCTCTAGAACCAGAACGAACCCACATATATCAGAAACTATGTATTCCAATGCAGGCAAATAAACAACTACAGGAAGAGAAAAAAGCGAACTAGATATCTGATAAAAAGGAGTTTACAGAAGAGAAAAGTACTAACTTTATAAATCCCCCTTATTTAGTACAATATTCCAACAGCTTTTTGTCATATAACAGTTGTGTGGACGTTAACGTAAGCGTTATATCAAAGCCGAATAAACCTGACTATAAAAGATTTCGAGCAAATAAGCCTCTTAAAATATACAAGACCATAGGAAACACACACACACACAATACAAAGCACTTGTCAAATAGAAGAATCAACTGAGACAACAAAAAACTTTGTTGTCAGCAGTATTCACAAGGCAACGGACACGAAGAAAATATTCTTAAGGCGCCATTTTTGATCTTTAGTGAGCCTTTGACAAAATCACATTTGATTCGCTGAGAGGTGACAGTCAGAATTTGTAATGGATTTTTTAAGTGTCGGTTTTTTTTATGCGTAATAATGTACGTTTCAGAAACGCATTTATCGGGTGACTTGAAACACATAGAGCATGTATGTGATAAACTAGAAAAATAAATTAAAAAAGAAATCCTAGCCTAGGTAATTTCAGAGATCTTAAAAAGGCATCACAGGAAGAATAGAAGGCGATCTCTCAGTATTTTGCTGAAATTAGACTCCCTAGTGTGACGAGACGACTAGAAGCACGATATAGAGGGGGCAACACTCATTCATCACATTAAAGCCTATTTTACGCATGTTATAAAAATAATTCATTTTTATCATTTTAATTCTTTGACAATAATCTATTATTATAAACAGACTTTTACTTAGACTTTTTACTTTAAATTTGTTCACATGGTCCAAGTTTGCGACAATATATAAGTCAGTATACTCACCGTGCCTTCACTCTCGTTCTGCGCCACAGTCGTGTCAGGTAGCACATTTCTCGTGCACTGTAGTAAATAGTTTCTTAGGAACAAACCTCGGAGGGGATGCTGCACGCCACGGCACATTTCCACAAGATCCTGAAAATGTACTCAGTCTGGAGTGGTCTGCTTAACGTTTTCACAGTTACTTTGTAATAACATATACCGGGAATAAATTCGATATTTACGTACCTACATATTATTTTTTTTATACCACGATGGTGGCAAACAGGCCTACGGAAGTTTTACAAATTCAAACCATTTGTCAAACACTTTTATGAAAAAAGGTTAATGTTAATATACTGTTAAAGATTACTGAAATGATAACAAAGCTTGGGTTTAATTTTAATATCTCACTAGTTTCGTTGCCAAATATTTACACTATAGAAAAAAAGATAATGAAACTAGATTTTAGAGAAATAATAAGAACTTGGAGACTTTTTTACGGCACTTGTGCCTAATAACCCTGATTTCTACCAAATTTTCATGATTATGGCTACAAAGTACCCCTTTTTTTGTTTTGTTTCTCTTGATTGTCAAAACATGCCGCGCAAATAGAGTATAAATGAACATACATTTTGATTGCGTCGAGAGAGTTTGACATTAATTGTTCGACGTTCATACGTTCGTTCGAGTATTCCAATAACGGTAATAACAGGTAAAACAAGATGATCCCATAATTTTTATACGCAGTAAAGAATCCTAAAAAACAGATTTTAGGCAAGTACTTACTAAAGCTTGATTAATTTAAGTTTTCATTGAAGTAACTTTAGCTGTTTTGTAGTATGTTACAAAAGGGTACGTTACATAAATTAATATTAAGAGTCTTTAAGTGTGACAGTACGAGAGCTGTTTCGAAAATAGCTATATGCTATGTATATTACTATAACATAAGGAGTAATCTCTAATCATCTATGGCTTCAAATTCTCATGAAACGTCTATCGTTACTTCCAAATTAAGAATATGACAGATAACTAAAAAAATATATTTAAAAAAAGAACTAAATATAGGTGGCCAATGATGTTCACCATGCAGATTCGTATTAAATTAGTCACCGGCAAAACAGTTTCAAGATAAAACAGATCGCATTAATTCGGTAGCTAAGAATTTTCAGAACAACTCTCGTATAAGGATTTTTTATAACTTACCTTTAGCAGATCCCTCCTCAAACTAACGTTAGTCTTTATGTACACCAGACCTACTGTAATCAACAGATAGAGTCTAGGAACAATGTTGCCCGCGTACTGTACTAGTTCATACAGGTCTGCCACTTTGCGACCCTTCTGGAACTCCTCCAGCAGATAAAGCTCTAAGTGACGCAGCTCGTCTGTTATTGCCATATCTAGTTCAGAGTTCAGGTTGTTATGGGAATTGGTTGATGGAAATGTTGCTGATTAAAAATAAATATATGTTACACCTAAACCAATTAGCCTAGTCCAAAGTAAGTGTCATGGGATGGATACCCATATACCGCCATCTTAAACCAAGCTTTTGAAGCCCTTTTGAAAAGTAAAAAACGCGAATCATTCTAACATTTTTAAAATAAGTTTTTTATACTCGCTAAATAAGTTGTGCTCGCGCCATCCCGCAGTTAGAATACTGCACTAAAATAACGTAACTGATTAAGTAATATCGACGCGTGCTTCAGTTGTTGGAATCCCGAACTACAAATCCGAAGGCGTGTCTCGGCCTTAGCTTCCAGATAGAAATAAGTCGGCTCAAACCGTTTGTCTTCGTTAATATATTGGCGTAGTATATACTACGTAAATACCTCCTAATAAAGATACTAATTTGTGAAAAAGTAATGTCTAAGTGTCCGAAAAAAATGTTTTGAGAATAAATATGTGAATAAAATTGTAGGTCTTTCGGGCTCCTTATGTTAAAGACGGTATTGTACCTATATAATATTATTTATACATATATAAATATTAGTGATTGGAATTCATATGACAATAACCATGACTAAGGTACAAACATCTGATTTCAGAGATGGCGACACCTTAAAATCTGTGTACTTTCGTACCATTCGACCATGGAGGTGGAGGTGCAAAAGTAATAAGTTATCTATGACTTTTGGTTGATTATATAAAGTATGGCTGGTAACTGATAACTTTGATTCGTTTTTATTCGATTTTACTTAATAACTCGGCTTAGTATGCGAATTTTACAGTCTTTCTTTAGTAGCAAGCAAGCAAGTGCAAGGACGTAATCTCTGCCTACCCCCGTGGGAAAAAGGCGTGAGTGTATGTATGTATGTATGTATGTATTTCTTTAGTAGGTAGGCATTTACAAAGAAGGAAACTGTACTGGAGTTCGGCCGCTATATTGTGACTTCATCGATTCGATTACTAAAGCTTATTATATGTATAAATAAATAATCCATAACTGTATACAATAATATATGTACATAATATGTCCTATTAGATAGTGTCTTACAACTGAATACACATTTATTTATTAAATAATTGTTTTTTTTTTAAATTTGGAAAAATCTGTCCTCGTTCTCATCAGAGGTCACGCCGGGGAAATAGCATTACTGCCTGAAAAGATCATGGGAACTCTGATCACATATATAAAACAAAGCAAAATGAATTAGTTGTCTAATTATTTATACTAAGTATTTTTGAAGTCATAAACATATGTTAAATCAAAAAAACTCGGTTCATCTTTTAATAAATTGATTATTAATATATATTGTACATGTATTATTCCAATTTACGTAATTCTAGTTTCTTTACATTAAATATTTATAATTTTTTGCTATTATTATTTACGAAATATGCATAAAATGTACAAACATCGAAGATATCGCTCGCTTATATGCTCAAACAAACTAAGCTTTAGCAAGGGTTACAATTTTGTATAGCCACCACTTAATTGTATAAATATATATATTTTCGAATCATATATGTCCCTGTATTATCTGACGCCATTATGATAAAAGAAAACATCCTGAGGCGACCTGCATACGCCTGCAAAGTTGTATGCGAAGTCGACATAATCCTACTTAGCCAGCGTGGTTGGCTAAGGCTAATCCGCCATAGCATTAGGTAGGGTCGTGCCTCACGGTGTGGACGGGTTATGACCGTGTGGAATAAATAATAATAAATAAATAATGAAATACGGTAAATGGCAAAAGACAGTATTAAACGCTTCTCAAAAAGAGAAAACAAAGTCTCTCACCTATACAAAATTAAAGCTTCGAATTATTTCAACATTAGGTCGATTTTGTTTATAAAAATATTATTTGAAAGTCAATAGTTAGAGAATTAATGATCAAAGATGAATTTCTAAGTAATTTCTTTTTAATTATGGTTAGTAACCATTCCAATTACTTGACGATATATATCTAAATTCTTACAAAACCATAAGCCGAAGTTGCCATCTATCTGCATGAACCGATTATGCATGAAACTAGTTCATTTTATATTGCTTTCTAAGAAATAATTATTATTAAAAAAAAAAATAAAAAGTAACAACAATTTGAAATGCTCATTTCCACTAATACAACTTGTCTTCTTTTACACTATGCAGAGAAAGTGGATTTGTTATGGGTCTTTTTACAAATGTTATTTAAGAATAGTATTAATTATAGATATTTTAAAATTCGCAGAACCAGGATCTCGTTATATGTATTTAGGCACTAGCATGTAGAAATAAAATAATATTACTTCGCTACCATTCACTTGAAAAGGTTGCTTAGAGGTGTAAAAAACATCCCACTTCACATAATATTAATCCTCATCAACAGATACCTGACCAGCTAGTACCACTATCAGGTGCCAATTCAAAATTACGATTTGTTTGTACAAAATATTCATAAGCAGTCACAGTTCTGTCAGAATATGGACGTTATGAACACCCAAATCAGTTTAACAGTTAAAGTAATTTCCAGAATTAATGAAACAATTTTTGTGCAGCTCTTAAATAGCACAAACCATATATATTTTATAGCACAAGTGTTATTTTATGCAATGCAATTTTTTAATGTGAGATGATGACACTAGCATAGTAAGATTCTACACTATAATAATGAACACTGCAGGCGATCCAACATCAAAAGTCGAATACAAATAGTCATGTTTTATAATTAATATACTTAATAAATAAGGGCATATGAAATCAGATCACCTAGAAATGCATTCCTGCAGTAAAGCTTTGTTTATACACGGACTAAACGAAGATAGTTATGAAAATATTCTTCAGAAAACTCTTTCTTTACTCAGCAACTAAATAAAATTTTCATGGTAGGTTCAGATACTATAAAGTCCTGTCACAGACTTGGTGCTAAATGCATTGCTGACAAACAATGACCTGTAATTGTTTGATTCTTTGTAATGATCCTCCAAACAAACCACAACCTAGTGGGGTTGCTGTTTGGGGGAAGAAGACTGCACTCAAAGGACCAGGAACAACTATCTTAGAGGTCTTGACTAGCATGTAAAAAGATGTTTCCATTTAGCCTCGAAAACACCTTGGTATACCAAATGCCATACCATAAATTATACCTTCAGGTACAAAAGGATATAATGTTATATGCATCAGTGTGACTTTTGATAAAGATCACAAACGAAAAGATATGAAATCATACTTATTTCATTGACAAAAACAAAAGAAAATGAAATTGATGCCATTGTTTTGATATTACTGCTCTTTATTATTTTTCTTTTACAATCGCGTTTAAATCTTGTATTCATAAAATAACTAACACTTTTTAGCTTCCTTGCTAAAAATTGCAGAGAAATAATCTCAATTAAAATACTATATTACAATTAAAAAGGCTAATCTCACGAAAAAGTAAATAAATGACCCAATTCTTGAAAATTTACGACTTTTTAAAGAAAATGTGAAATATCCCAATAATGAATGTAATCATTTTTAAATCGTCATATTAACATTTATTTT
This sequence comes from Scirpophaga incertulas, assembly GCA_036419045.1. Lineage (NCBI taxonomy): Eukaryota > Metazoa > Arthropoda > Insecta > Lepidoptera > Crambidae > Scirpophaga > Scirpophaga incertulas. The sequence goes on along the minus strand of CM071626.1, from coordinate 40,475,210 downwards.
ACATTACATTACCTATCTAATAGTAAAAAAATAATGTTTGTAGCTAACATAACACTTGTGCGCTGTTGAGTTTATTATAAGGATAATACATGCTTCTTGTAACTCTGGTAGAGACTGTTCACGTTACATAAAGTATAATAAATAATGTAATGAACAATAAATTTTATTTGTAAAATCAACAATATAATTACATGAAAAAAAAATTCGTAATATCTTCATAAATCGGTTCATTTGTTTAATTTTTCGTGAAATTTGCTTTTTTAATTTTGATGTTGGTTAATGAGCAAATTAATTGAGATTATTTCTCTGCAATTTTTGGTACATTTCTTGCAAACTTTTTTTTAAAGTTATATCTATGTTACTTATATACAGGCTTATAGTTACCAACAAATTCTATACAAACGAACTGTTTCCTATAGAATATAAAAATCATATTTTGCTTCATGAACAATTCGCCAGTATAGCAGATATTTTCCAAACTGCGTTTAGATAAATCGCATGAAAACGCCAAGCTTATTAAATTGCATCCAACGAATACTGTAGACAGGTTATTTCTTTAATAAAGGTCAACAAAGGTTATTGTAATATGGTCCGTACAGCTGAACTAAGACAAAAAACTCTTTACAAACTACTGCTCTCAAAGCCACAGTCTATGGTATAGATGAGACATGCTTTAATTAAAATAGGTTATAAAACACTATTCTGGCAGTGTCGTAGTTGGGAAAAGCTGTTTCACAAGCTGTATATTCAGTCACTATATTTTTAATTAATGAATAAATATATCTTACAATTACACCAATCAGCCTAGCCCAAGCTCTGTAAGGTTTGTGTTATGGGATCTAGGGTAATGGATAGACATACATATATTATACATATATAAATAAATTTGGTAGAAATATATTATAACAACCAGGACTAATGCACAAATGGTCGCATTCATCACGCAAACATCTGCCCCCACCGGGACTCGAACCCGGGACCTTAGAGATGGCGACAACTCGAAACCGGTATACCAACCACACTCGACTACGAAGGTCATCAAATGTGTCGTGGGACCTGTTCACTTAAAAAATACAAATTTGTAATGATAATATAACTACATTTCTCGCCTCATATAAAATCAGTATTTTAGTATACAACTCGCAAAGTCAAATATTTTTATGCCGCGGGATTTCACATAAGATCTCGCTGAAAATAGGCTGTTTTAAAAATACCATATTTATATAACACATTCGCAATTTGTGATAAGATGGGATAAATCATTTTTATGTTAATAACACAAAAATAAAGAACATGATATGATGAGGCTGTTTAGCTAATCAAAGATTAAATATGATAAATACAAATCATGTTCCAACACAATCCTATCAAATATAGGAATTATAATAAAACTTTAGTCGCTTATCATCTCTAAACATTAAAAAACAAATAGAAATGTTTGAGTATTTGGTAAATCTAAGCATCATCATTCAAAGATATAAACGAAAGGTCTTAATATAGAATGCTGAGGTGAACTTTTATTAAGAACCACATTTCCTGAATACAATATGATACCATTACTTTGGGAAACTACTACAATTTGATCATAACCAGTTAAGTAATCAGATAAGGTCTATCAAAGTTGTAATATGGAAATGTATAAATAACATTGATTTTACTGTGGCAAAAGCACGAATAGAATTTAATGATATGAGAATAGACCCTTCTCCCAACTTTTTCTCTGCTAAATTATCATCTAAATCTAATGATATGAGAATAGGTCCGTCTTCCAACTTTTCTCTGCTATCATCTATAACACCAAGAAGAGCAGATGTTCTAGTGTGTGTGTTCTATCTGCACGAAATCTGCAAAGCTTCGGAGATGGGATATTATTTGCATTTAAATAAATTACAAATTCTTTACAAACTACTTTTCAATTACAAAAGAAAACTAAATATTTATTGGGCGGCAAAAATTCTATTACCTTCGGAAGCAGCTTGGCTTTTGCAGTTTGCATTAGTCTGTAAAGATTTCAGTTATAAAAGTAGTCTCTCCAGCCTTACAGACATTAGTTATTTTGTTTAAGCAAAATTTTATAATTGAAAACTTAAATAAAATTAATGTACATTACAATACTAACAAATAATAATATATTTTTTATATCATCCGAAAGAAGAAGGAAAGAAGAAATAATTGTGGAAACTGGTGGCACAGATCAATTAGAATAATTCCTGGGAACACTATCCATAATATATGTGAAAGAGAATGTTTAAGCATTTGCAGTTGACATGAAATATCCACTCAGTCAACGATTCGAATCACTCATGGTTGAATGTGGTCCAGAAGGAAGTGTTGGTACTAAGAATCTTGTGCCCAAAGATATAATAATAATAATTTGTTTCTCAAATACACAGCAATATACAGATATTGTGACTTCCACTGTGGAAGTCAGTATCTGTATATTCGAAGAATCAAGGAAAAAGATTCTCTTTGGACTTCCCAAAAAAATCACCGATATTTGAACCTAAATTTACACCAAAAAGAAAAACACTTTAATCTGAGCTTGATTAGGATTCATGGTTCATGTACTGCGGAACATACAATTAGTTTAATAAAATACCGCTTAAAAAGCTTTGGTCTTGATTCTGATATTATTGGCATGAGTACTAACGGCGCAAGTGTCTTGGTCAAAGTAGGTAAGCTTATGAATTGCTATCAACAACTTTGCTTTGCACATGGGTTACAATTAGCTGTGATCGATGTTTTATACAAGAAGAGAAAACAGAACATCACCTAGCAACAACTCCAACAACATCTAATGAATCAGATACAGATGACGAAGACACCATGAAAGATGATGAACATGGAGTTACAGTTACTATAACGGAATCTCATCATGCATATCTTTGTAAGGCTGAAGTAATTCCTAGATACATTGATATTCTTCAAAAAGTGCGAAAAGTGGTAAAGCTGTTCAAAAGATCATACTAAATACGATATGTATCTGCAAAAGTATGTGAAAGAACATACAGGTAAAGAATTGAGCTGAAAGTGTGTATTGATAAAGCTTTGATAGATGTAGAATCTGAAATTAAATTTAGTGACATTGAATGGTCAAAAATAAAAGAGTTGATTGACAGTGTACAGCCATTTAAATTGGCTGTAGAGGCCTTGTGCAGAAGAGATTCGATCCTGTTAACTGGAGAAACAACATTAAAATTTGAAGAATTTGAAATTTGAAGAAGAAATTCAGAGAAGTTGCTCACTCATGACACAGTGTTAAGTAATGAATTACATGAAGCACTGCATACAAGGATTAAAGAACCCCGTATATCAATATTCCTGTTACATATGGGCTTGTGTGCCTAAAACATATTGCATACAGTGTAGGTGTAAATCTAGACTGTAGATATGCAAGATGTAGCAAGAAGAAGTAGTGTAATAATATATGTGAAAAAAAAGGATACATAGTTCATAGTAGCTTTTAGGTGACAGCAATGAAGTCCTTAACTCTCCAAGCATTGTAGATGCATGTTTCAAGGCATCCATAAGCTTTGACTTGTCTAAACATCTTTTCATTTGAAATGCCTGAAATGCACAGAAACAATACAATGTTGTACTTTAAGAGATCTATGAATGCTAACTACATTTACCAATAATATAATGAAAATAAATGTCATTTTACAAATACAAACTAATAACATGCAAGTGAAACTTCAAAACTATATGCTATGTAAATTAAAAGTGTCAAAGTAGACTATAGGAAAAACATGGGTATATATTGATATGTATCAAATTCTTTTATAATATATTGTTTGAATGAAATAGGATATTGCTTTTATAATTCGCTGTAAAATGCTGTAATAATAATGTAAAAATGGATTTATTTATAACTGTTGATGATTGCAAACAGGTGAAACATACTTGAACTTTAACAACATTTAAAGCTTCCTCCAGGAGCTTTTCCTGCTCCTCTACAGGTGAAGCTTGATTCGTCATTTGAGCCTGGAAATAAAGTTTTAAATCAAGCACATAACTAATAATAAATGCTATAATGGGTCACTTTCATGAAATACAAACAGTTGACCAGGTGTACAAAAAAGGATTGTTAAAATGCGCCATGTTTGTACTGGTTCGTAGTTAAAGGCGTTCAGCAACGCGTGTAGCATACCTGTAATTCGCGGCAACACTTACTGATAAGATATTTCTCAGTAATAATATGTGGAAATGTGGGTGTTTCTGTTACTTGACATCTGTCATGGATTTTTGTGTTGAGTTTATATTCTCCAAGGAGTAGGTAGGTACCAAATTGGATATTCTTGAAGTAACAAATACAGCAAAGAGATCAAAGTCTATACAGCAATATCTTCCATTGTAACTTTAAACAGTTTATATTCTTACAATTTTTAAATATGATTTTTTTTATATTTTGCAATCGAATGAAAGCGAGAATTGTATAATATGTATAATGTCAGTTACTATCATGAATTCATGACGATGACTGATGATGAGGTGGCGGAGTTATTGCTAATAACATGCATAGCCCTGCCACTTTAACAGATACTACTCACTCCCGTTATCATCAGTGAAAACGTAGCGAGCCTAATTAGTGGTTTTCCAAATGACAGATTTTACTTAGCTGTCAGAATATCCCTCATTACTTCATTGATAACTATGACATGATAATTGTGCTATTGGTAAAAATACGTTCTTTTCAGACCCGGATATTTCAACGCTATCGATACTAAAAATGCATAAAATCTTAATATGGAGTTCCTTCTAAAGAATTTAAACTTTTAGAGAGTATACAATCTTGAACCTCATTGAATAACTTTAAACTTATTTGATTTTAAAACGTTCCCGAGACGTTTCTGAAAGCTGTTTCGCCTACTATTACGATCGATGCACTAGTATACATTATAAGTAGACACGTTTTGGATAACGTACTTGAACTAAAATTTTTAGCAGAACCGTAGTGAAAATATTTTATTAAGTATTATTTAAGTTTTCATGTAATAACTAATTTTCAAAATTTTAGCATAACTTCTTGACAAAACTTTACTTCCGGGGATGGCCCCAGCTTATATCAAACTTCGTTTCTACGTCCAAGGTATAGTCTTCAGAAGGCCAACCAAGACTTAGGATTATCATCAAATTTTCTGGTTTATATTTTCGTCAGGCTTAAATTACTACATCTATGCAAATATCACGGTCGCTACTTCTTAAAGATTAGTTTATTATACGTATTAAATATTTAGTTAAATAAATTACGTATCTTATGTTCTTCAGATTTGGGCGTACACTGCGGACGCAGCTAAAATGTGCTGGCACGAAAATAATTTACTGACTGCGCTGGCGACATAATGGACACTCAGCGTGCGGTACAGACGCACGGTTCAATTCCAAAAGAGTGAACACGCATTTGCTGTAATAAACTTACTGTTCATTAGGAACAGGCAAAAGTATTAAATTATGCAGCCAGTTATTTGTACATCTTCTGATTTCAAACTGCCTTTTCTTTGTCAATGTCAATGAATGTCAAATCGACATGTTGAAGTTGCATTGCATTATTGATTGCATTGAAAGAAGAAGAAGTACATTGTATTGTGTTAAATCAATTTTATAGAATAACGAGAAGTCCCTAGAGTTGTGTTATAACTTTAATCATTTCGGCGAATAATATTGTCTTGCTTTTAGAAAAGACAAAATGGATAGTAGACCGCCTCTGTGCCAATATTTCGGAGATACAGAAGTGCCACCTGCTTCTCAATTTTTTGATGAAATTGGAACATCTCCATCTGATATGATACAAAGTGTATATTTGGGCGATGGTGGAGGTAATTTATTTTCCATATTTTTTGTTAATACTCATTAAACACAAATTATGCGTATTATATGACACTCTGCTTTTAGGTAATTCAGCATCATTATCTACAAGTTTATTTGGACAAACTTCTCTAACACAGAGCATTGACTCACAAGACAATGCATTTGCAGATATAGTACCTACTGTTAGTGGGTCTACAGCACTGCCTGCGAAGAATCTCCCAGATCCATCAACATTCTTTGATACCATAGGCCCAGAACCTCAAATACCTTTGTCACCTAACTACAGAATCTCTAGCTCTGCAGTACTCGTAGACGCTATGGAGGGGCTTACTATAAAGGTAAGTAGTATTATTTATTATTACTATTTTTTTTTTATAAAGTGGATAATAGTGATTAGTATTATTACTTCTCTTACTGATATAAATAATGTATTGTGCTAGAACCAACTTATGGATATAGAGGAACAAAGACGCCGTGATGCATGGATTCCTGATGATGAAGCACTGAGATCTATAGTGAAGGTTTGTAAATCCTCTATATTTCAGGTTGCATTCAATCATAATTTTATTATTTATTACTCTGTTATAATAGTTATGATTTTATATCTTTCTAACACTGGGTTAGTGCCCTATCTTTTATATTTTGTCAAAGATTAGTGAAGGTATAAAATTAACAATATTTTAAGAATCTCATATAAAGTGACATGATGTAACTAAAAATGAAGTTAAGTTATAAGAAAATATAAACTTGTAAAATAGTACCAAGTTCAAAATAGGCATTATTAGGATAATAAACATCAAGATTATTTTATTTTTAGTATGTGTTGTTACTACTGAATTCAACACAGAAATGATTTAGTAAGTCATACTACATCATGTAGCAGATGTGTGTAAATAGATTTGGTTAATTGAAAAAGTTTATTTAGTACCAGTAAGATCAGCACTAGCTGCTGGCTCTGTAACAACATTTTGTTTGTTTGTTCTATTACCTTAATATTTTCTTTCTTTCTGTGTACTCTACTGTTAATTAACTCAACTTTTGTTTTACAGGCTCAATCATCACCAAGTGGGTCCTTCTTTCCAGACAGGGAATCACTTACCATGCCAGGATTGGTACTGGAAGAGGAATTGGTAAGGATATGGCATCAGACTAGACCTCCACTGTTCTGCAGTGTGTGATTAGTATTGTCATTATAATAGAATAACTTGAGTGAAATAGTTCTTGTGGAATTCATCGCACTATCTTAGGTAGATTAAAATTTTTGGTAGATATTAAATATTTGTTTATAATAGAGAAGTACTTAAGAAGGGACATATGTATATAAATATAAACTATATAGCATATATGCAATAAAGTATACATGGTCAGAATTTAATCTAAATCTCTTAATCTAATCATATTAATATATTCCACATTTTTTCTGGTTTACAGCCTGATGCATTACAAGAGGTATCTGTGAAGTACTTGGGTGTTAGTGCGGCAGGGTCGCGTGGAGTGGTCCGTGCTGAACATGTAAGCCGAGATGAAGCAGGAGTGCGGGAGCTGCTACGCACTGGGTACCTTCGAGCTGCCGTCAATCTCACAGGATCACTCATCACGGCTACTGGTCAAGGTGGGTAAAAATTCATAATGCTGCAAATGTTTCTTTTTAAGCGTTGTTTGTAGAAAAGGTATGGCTCATGGCTCAGCGAGTGAAAATAAAACTTGTGGAGACATTTTATCAATTATTACCAAAAGTGTTACCTAAAAATAAACTCTGACTATTGTATTTTACATGTACACTTTAAACCAGTGTTATTTTTGAAACTTTTACTAGCATAATTCAAACCATAGCCTTTAGAACTGAACATTCTTAGAACTGATGCTAGAAATATATTTATCCATGGTACCTTAAGACTTTACATTACAGTTTTTTTACTGTTAGTAACACTTTACATTTTTCACATAAATACCAATTTTTCCTAACAAGATCAGGTAATTGACACAATATTACATACATTAACTATCAAATAGGTATATATTAATATTTCTTCATAATAATAATTGAAATATATAAAGATTACAATAATTCACAAGTGTAATGGAGTCATTTACGTTATCAAATAAATAACACACTTATTTGTCAATCTCCATATTTAATTTGTGTTTATATGTTATATATGTTTGACATCAATCATAAATCTGCCTTCCTATGTATTATTCCTCCTACACTCAAGTCTATCATCACTTGCATTCTCTGAGTGGCCATAGAACATACTAGTAGTGTTGTACATACTAGTGTTTTTAAATTAGATATTCTGAACGGTCAGGTACTCACTCAAAGCTTCTGAAATGTTCTGAGCGTGCTTCACAGTTACTTCTGATATTGGTGCTTCCAAATGATTGTATTAATTTGAATCTTCGTATTTCATCTTTGCATTAATTATGAAGTTCAGGTACTAGTATAATGGAATTGTTGGTCCATTGATACTGTATGTGTTGTCAAAAATATACTTTATATTGAAATGAAGTGGAAGTGAAAGATTCTAATAACTAGTAACTTGAAGAAGGATATGGTACTGCTTCAGAAGAACCAACCAAGAAATCAACCAAAGAAGAGTTAGTTAAATACTAATGACAGGCACAAATGAAGCATGGATATGTAAATATTTAATATGACACACCCAAATTAATAAAAGTTGACTGCTGCAAGCAGTATACCTCTTTGAATGGTAAGCACTATAACAATTATGCATGATTTGCTACTGGCACTTGCGAGTCAATGGAAGCTGTGATGAATGATTTCTAAAATTGCAAATTAATACCTAAGAATAAAAGTACACTCAAGGACACTTCTAGCTTTACATTTACATGATGGAAATCACCTCTATTACAAGCCACATGAAGTTGTGTTTCAAGTTATCATGCAACATCGAGCCACAAATTCAATTATGTACTTCTGCTGCAATAAGAAGAACGAAGAAATATCTACAACACCTAAGAACACAAAGTGATGGAAATCGTTTTTTATTTTTGCATGGATACAAAAATTATAAAGGTATTATTTTTTATTTCTCATTTTTTATAAGTAAATTAATTAATACCTATAAATGAAGTTTTACTGACATTTAGTTTACCATTCTTTTATTCCCATTTAAGACAAGAAGTTCTTAGTGGTATCTTGAGTCTAGAATTTCATCTAGAGTAATCTTACAGTGCTTTATGTTATAGAGAATATGCACTTTTCCAGTAATTTAAACATCTAGTTGTTCACTGAAGAAACAACTGAAATTTAATTATAGTTGTGGGACATGACTTGTAATTAATATGTTAATTCACCTGTCATGTTACAAGTTATTACAAAGTCATAAGCATTTATTATGAGCAAAACAAAACATAATATTATTTTTTTCATATTCTCTATAACAAGAGAGTAAGTGATAATTTAGTGAACCCCGTATACAATAACAATTGTATATATACTGAAAATTATGATAGCTGAGAAAACAAATTTTTTTGGGAAATAATGACATATACATTTGGATTACATATATAATAAGAATATCATTACACTTATATGTCCAATTAATTTATTTTTTCTCCTATGACGGCTACTCGAAATGGCCATATAGTTGACAATATCAGATTATCTCTAACTTTTCCTAACTAAACTTTGCCCACGCCTTTACTAGCTTAATATTGAAAGTATCCGATGGCAAACGTCTCCTCAACAGAGCTACTTACAACAGTCTAACTAGGCACTGCAAAGGAATCCGGGAATCAAAGTGTTCTTAATAGTGGAATAAATATGAAATATTCCTAGAACATCGAGGCACTTCAAAGCAGCGAAACATTTATATATATTACATTTATGTATTGTTCATTATATTTTCTCAGCTAGTCAAAATTTCAAGATACGATGTAGATATAACTTAGAATACATCATTAGTGTGTGAGTTCTTTTGGTGAGTTCGATACTTGAGTTGGGGTACTCTAGATTTTTGATTGTTGCTAATAGTATGTAATATTTATTTGATATGTATTTTTCAGCTATGCGCCACAGGCATGAAACTCGCTCGAGGGGCGGATGCGGGCGCCGACAATGCTGCAAGCCTATGCATGTGAGGCAACGTGTCGTACACGTCTCTCGTTCAAAGATCAAATCTCGAGGCACCCGTATGCCCCAAGACAGGGACTCCAAATAATTATAAAGGCCTTAGGCACTCACACTAAAATCTCACTCATTGTGGAGTTATATTAACAATGAATAATAGTAAGGATCCTCGAACTGTAGGGCAATATAAAGCCATGCTTTTATTAATATAGCTTTTATTATACGATAAGTCTCGTTTATAATAAGTTATAATCATATAATCATGGAAGAATATAGTGTAGTTGTAATAGAATATTCGTAAGGTATAGACGTTTCCGCCTGACCAGCACTGCGTTTAGTCTGATTTCCACTCAAATATGAAACGTTCTCTACGTTCCCCGATACTTCCCTATATATCGGGGGTAATAGGGGCTTGGTCTAGTATTTGCACAAGGTTCAACCCAAACATTATTTGTTGTCAAGCGGAAAAGTCCCTTACGTACATATACATACAGTAAACTCTTGTTTATCAGAACTTTTCCGAATGCATCTGTCCCAACACACCCACCGAATACCACACCGACCAGTTTCTAGTCACTTGTGTATGTTTATATCACTAGCTTACAAAACAGCTGACACTATTATAACATTGTCAATCTATACAATTTTTTTTTATAATTTTATATGATTTATTCTAATTCTCATAATTTATAAACATGGTTCTTTTTTACCGGACCACCCTGATTTTAAGGTCATCAAAAGAATTACTTTCTTGCAGGTTTAGGGATAACAAATAAATTATGAATTCACTTTGAGTATTCAAAATTAGTGAACGCTCACGCCGCAGCCATCCGCAACTTATTTTGTGAATGAGCTAGGCGAATACTTGACAAGTTTCAACTACATTCGCGTTCGCCATGCAATCGCGTTTTCTCCAATGACATATACCCATTTTCCAAGGACTAAACATATCACTGTATATAAAAATATCCAATAATGTTTTTTCACTTCAAACCCAGTCAAGGAAAATATTTGATTACATATATTATATAATTCTCATTTCAGTTAGATACACGAAAGTATAATACGTACGATTCAACGGCTTTATATACATTTTATTGCTATCATATTTGCCCGTATTAATGTGGCTCTTGCTTGGCCGACATTTTCGTTAAGCGAACGTTTTAGATAAACGGGAGTTTATTATATAGCATATTTAATCTTAATAAAAATTTGAATCCATTATATACAACACGCAAACATACACTCGCATACACACAACTATACACACATAAACTCAACACAAACATACACTCAAATACACACAAACATACGTATCACAATCCCTTTTAAATCTTTAAACCTTAGAAATAAGTTATGATACGAAAATTGTGAATGATTTGTTGATTGTGATTGATTTTTTGTTAAATTAGAAATGTTTTTGTTAATTATTTGTTGGTTTATTTAGAGCTTAAGGGAGATTTTCTATTTTGACATTTTTGTGAGAAATCATTTGTCGGAGGGGCTATTATAATATTTAATTTTTGTTTTGATTCCTTCTACTTTATTTAGTAAGAATAAGATTCTTTGTTGCCTGATTTAAATATATATAGGTATATATTTTTGTAAATAGCATGTTCGATTTAGATGGGTTAGTATGTGCGATTCTGAAACTGTAGGACAGACAAATCTATTAGCTGGAATAATAATATCTAAAATACGATAAAATTATATCCTAGCTCGTGAACCTAGTCTTACTAAGGAATATAACATCCATCTACTTCCAGTGTCATGTCGTTTATAAGCAATAGGGCATAAAATCTAAGATAAAGTTATGATATTGTACTTCATTCCTTAATTAACATAATTACGAAATGATGATTATTTCCAATATAACATTCCCCTTGTTTAGGTGACGATTTCATATTTTCTTTCAGTACTTATATTGTTTTTGTTTGATTGAGATTGTTCTCTATATCATTTTAGACGCAAATATTGAATTAAACATATATGTTTAAATGTTGTGATTAAAATACAAAAAACATTGTATGTAAGTTACCATATCAATTACTACAATACTGGTCTAATGATGTGCCGAGTCGCTGTGTTGGTGGATCGAGTCGATTCGAGTCAGTTTATACGGTATTCGAATCAGGACTCGATTCCCTGATTCGAGCCCTGTATTCGTATTCTATGTTTGGTATTCAAATATTTCTAGACTCGACTCTGATTCCTAGACTCGAGTCTAGAAATTCGAGTCTGGAAATTCTAGTCCAGTCTAGAACTAGAGACCGATTTTAGAACAAAATCAAAACAAAAACTTGCAGATTCAAACTTGTTTGTAATATAAGGCCCGCCCACTTCATTGCTTATGTAAACAATTTGCGAGTACAAGCGAGTTAACCAAACTCGAATACTAGACTCGAGTCAGTAGGACTCGTGTAAATAGAATCGAGTTAGCAAGTACGAACTGATTCTTCATGACTCGATTACCGGAATCGAGTCCAGCGTAGGTACTCAAATCAAAATAAATTGGTATTCAAGTAGGCAAGTCAAAAGCAGGGATCAAGTCTGACTCGAGTCAAACCGTACTCGGCACATCGCTACTGGAGTCTGCAGACAAATAAGCATGTTAATTACTTTGATACATGAGTCTGCGGACAAGTTTACATGCCAATAACTGATGAGTCTGCATACAAGTTACCATATTAATTACTACAATATTGGAGTCTGCAGACAAATAAGCATGTTAATTACTTGGATACATGAGTTAGTACCTTAATAATTGCCATAAGCCGAGTTAAAGGTGACAGTTTCGTGAAATCGTTACCTAAGCATTTATTAGGTCTAAGTATAGAAGGCTATTCCAAGGCCGAGTGAGATTTTAGTGAGTGATTTCACTATACTGTTGTAAGACGGTAGTGTTTAGTAAGTTAAGATTTTGTAATTTGTATCACAATGAATGATCTCTTCGTAATTTATTATATAATAATAAAATCTATTAGCAAATCATTCAGTACTTATTTGAGCTGCCTTGATCAAAATTGAATCTGATTGTAGGAGCTTACTGGCAACTAGCAGTTTGTTCATCTTATTCTGGTTTATCCAATTTATCGTTTCTAGTCATATAGAGACAGTTTTTTGTTTTTATTGAGTCATCAAAATTAATTAACTTTGACCAAAACATTGCGTGTCAATATAAATTATACTTTTATGCATTTCAAGTTTTCTATAATTAATTGCGTAATTATACAATACATTAATAATATAAGATTAAAATTTATTACTGAACATTTTTCTTGCATCTTAACGCGCAGTTATTGCAGTACAACTCATGTCACCTCCACCATAACAGTTCTTACTGAAAATTTATGTAAAAATTACAATAACTATCCAATGGTTTGATATTGCAATTGACGAAGATATGTCCATGGTATATGTCAAACTTATGTAACTATATTTGCAACTATATATCTTTGAATCCTGTCACGACTTCCCATTTATCTAATAAAAATCTGTACGGTATATAATAAAACTGAACTGCTTACTGCTAAACTCAGTTTCAGTTCAGTTTTCTACTTTGATGCATTGAATATAACTAGAGAGTAAACGTATGGAAACAGAACGTAAATTTGGATGTATATAATCAGCCATCTAATCACAAAGCTGAGAACAATTGAACAGCTTTCCGTCGTTGCAAAATATATTAAAATACTTATAGTGGCATTGTCCCTTTTAACAGTGTAACCAGGTATCAATGTTAAAAAATAGAACATAGGTTATAAATACTTTTAAATTATTGTTTGTCCCAAAACAATTCATTAATTAATTAAATAATTCTCTTTCTGTGTCGGCTTTTACGAAGAGTGGTCTGAGCTAATGCTTTCGTCACTGTTTTATCACAATACCAATCTCAACATTAGTACAGTTCATTCGTATCTCCTAGTACTGGTCTGGTGTATAAAATTTTGATTTCAGTTTTCTGAGTCTTATGAGTCCGTTTCATGCGTAATCGCTATCGTGGATAGGCAAGAATATGGTATGTAATAAAATAACTCAAACGTTTTCCTATTGAACTGGACTTTTTTTATCTAACTGTTACTCTATCGCTATCGGTTTAAAGTCTCTGTGTGTCAATGAACATGTCGACCCATCTAGAAACCTGGCACAGACAGCACACCATATTGCCAACATCAATCGACCATTAGTCGTATATCCTCTAAAGCAGAGGTTCCCAAACTTGTGTCGTAGACCCTTTGCCCTGTTTTTTGGTTTTGCGTAGACCCCTATTTATGTTATATAGAACACCTGCATCCTACAACTTATAAAATTTTATAAATATATACTATACTTTTTTTTACTTCATAAGTATTTTTAGAAATAATGTATATGTTTTTGAAATAATAAGATAGTATAATGTAAGTAAGTAGGTACCATCAGTGTATGTTGAGATCCACTATCGTGGACTCCCATTTTTATTTTATGGACTCCCAATATTTTTTCGCTTACGTAGACTATAGACCCCTAGGGGGTCACTTTGGGAATCACTGGTCTAAAAGTGCCTGTAAAGGTCTATGTTGAATAAAGATGATTTTGATTTGGATTTGATTTTGATTTTGACTGGTCTAAAGTGACCTGGCTCAATGAATGCACTCATTCAACAAAAAAAATTGTTTTTCTTCAGAATCAGAAGTCTATCAGAATTATCTCTATGTTGACTTTCACCACCTGTTTGAGGTGAAATGCCAGGTCTATCGCCGTGGTTTCTTTATCAGTCTTCGTCTCAATTGTTGCAATTGTTACAGCTAATGAACTACGAAATTGACTAACATATATGTTCGGACCCATGATATATTTAGGCACATCAACATGTCTACCGTCTACCTGCCATTTTTTATTTGGGTTGTGAAGGAGATTCCAGGTTGTGATGACGTCGGCGCCTCATCACTCCGTCATTTGTTTTGTTTCCTTTAATAAGGTTTTACTACCACAGTCGGGTCGTCCATAGTGGATGAAGTCGAGGAAATTTTCAAAATTTGTGGTATAAAGCGAGCAGAATTTAGCACGGGGTTTCGTTATCAGACGTTGCAACACAGGTGTAACATCTTTGCTTTTCGTGCTGTAGGATAGAGAACGTATGCATATGAGGACAGCCTAGACTGTTGCCTATAGGAACCTCGTATGGAGCCGTGTAACCATGTGTCATATCTGTCTATTCTCCAGTTACTTGATTAGCTGGCAAAGATAAGCCAGGAGACCCTGGAGGTCTTATATTCGTATAACATACAAAAGCAAAGTATTGTTACGAGATGTGGTTATTTCAGTAATTATAATGCAGTGCTCCAGTATAAAATACACTTTTAAATGAAAAAATATTTTGCTTAGATAACAAATAACCAACACTAATAACTCTGATTAATCACTCCATAGTTCGCTCTTGTAGCTTCGATCTGTATTTGACATCGCTTCTCGATGTTAGAGGGCACAAGGATATTTGAGAAAGGTAATGACCTTTCTCAAATATTTTATCATATTCTACAGCCTTCTAGACAGTTCAATGTGCTCGAATCCCTTCTACGATATACTAGAAGGATCCTAATTGTTCCCAAAAGTTTATTGATTCGGTGGCAGAAGAGTATTATCTCTGTAATCGAATCAAATCGAATGCTACACTATGGACTGTCGGTTATATGACGGTCTCAGGAAGGTTGTATGACAGCAGCCCTGATGGTTGTAGTGATCTTGAATGCAAGCCTTGTATTCTGAAGTTATCATCTTTCTACTGATGATGCATTAAACAACGCTGCTTTTGATAAATGAATTACATCATCGATTCTTATGTTACTAGACGCATTTTTGTGGATAGTACTTCGATTTCGTCGTACTTACGTAGAAACTCGATCATCATGCTTATTCAATTTTCTTTCTTATTCAGTTTTTTTAAACCAAATGCTGGATAAAAACCGAATCAAACATTCTCCCATAAAAGAAGAACGTGCGTGACTGACTGACATGGCGACTACCAAAGCGGCGGGACATTTCAGCAATCTGTTATGACGTAGGTGGTCGATAAGGCGGAAAACTTGCATTATACTAGCTTTCATGAATGAATAACATTTTTTTTAATAGATGGCTTTCTTAAGAAAAGTTATATATGTCATGCTACAGATTACTCCTATATAAGATCAACGATCAATTCAACAACGCCATTTAATCATACGTCTAGCTTATTAATTGAATATTTCAATCGCTAAAACGTTCAACACTACAACTGATTCAAAAGCCGCCGTCTAATTTAATTAGTTCAGCGCTCACCACCGCAGCGCTAGGTGCGTTTTGTTTTCAATATAGCGTCAACTAGCCGTGGTTTGTGATTGTTTCAAGATATTTTTCGGAAAGTAAGTAGTAGATAAATATACTACAAAGGATATTGATTACGTTTGCTGATTCGCGCAGTTGATGATGACTTGTCCAACAAGCAGACAAGGTCGACACGTGTTTCGTCTCTCAGCGAGACATCTTCAGGATCTGTTGCCCGCTCGGTGACTCACGAGCGGGCAACAGATCCTGAAGATGTCTCGCTGAGAGACGAAACACGTGTCGACCACGAGCGGGCAACAGATCCTGAAGATGTCTCGCTGAGAGACGAAACACGTGCGACCTTGTCTGCTTGTTGGACAAGTCATCATCAACTGCGCGGAATCAGCAAACGTAATCAATATCCTTTGTAATACAATGGACTTCCGCAAAATAACACCTGCTACAATAGAGTAGATAAATATACGTTACGCGTGTTATTAAAGACACAGGAATTATGAGGTCACTTACGAGTGAATCAAAATTTAAACAAATATTCGAGGAGAAATTACGGGATCATTTCATAATCATTTCATCAATCATTTTATAGATTCTTGCTTCGTAAATTTTTGAGTTTGTAATTTTTTGCTTGGTGCAATAAACAATGTTATGATTAATCATTTGTTTTTCATTTTTACCAATATCATCAAACTTTTGGTCACCTCTTAAACTCAATTCAAGAATAACCTTCCAAGAAATTACAAAGTCTTCCTATTCTCTCAAATTAAGTACTAAACTTTAGTTGGCTAAGCGTCGTCTAGCTGTAATGTTGAACGTTGCATTTAGCTAGTCGGCTAAACGATGTATAGATGTGTGATTGAATGACGTTGTTGAGTAAAAGGGCTAGCTGTTTGATTGAACGGCTATTTTAACCAGTTGGCTGCGACATATACATGAAACTCGGCGGAGCAGAAGAGTGCAGACACACTACTTTTACCTATCCTCCATATATACCTATCGTAATAACCTACCGCCTTAGGTTCCATAAGATTGTCAGAATCTCGCCTAGTTCTATCAATAGACTTTCTGATTATTCTCTGTCAAGTTGAGAATGCCATTATTCCAGAGCTTCAGTATAGTAGAGAAGAAAAGGCGCTATTAGCGGCATCGAACTATTCTATAGTTTATGCATTTTTTTATTTTATTATAATGCATTATAAAAACAAGTAAATCGTTGCACAACATTTGGAATAGACCTAATCCCTAGTAATTTTATAAACGCGATAGTTTGTATGTATGGATGTATGTTATTCTTTCACGTAAACATTCCTGAATGACTTTAATTAACCTTACCTTAATTAAGCTATGCGGAATACTAATTCTGCGCAGACGAAGTCGCGAGAACCAGTCAATGGATCAATGAAGTGCGATGCGGACCGCAAGTACGAGAACCTAACATGATGCCTTGCAAAAAACACATAAATATTTTTTTAAGTAGATTAATATTGTAAACATGAATGAAAAATCTACTAATATTTTAAATGTTCGCAGTAGATGTCTTATATAGAGACCAGAGTTTAAGGTCTCGCGCGACTATATTTCTATCAAATGACTTAAGTCGGGTAACTGATAGGAAAACATGAATCCTAAGATAATGTACTTAAAATCCACATTAGCTTAGAAGGAGTTGGTTCATCTGTACTAATTCATGGTCATCGTAATAAAGTATGTATAAAATTGGTAGCAAAGGGTTTTCAACAAAATATACATAAAAATAGAGGAGGTAATCTGCTAGTGTGCCTCCTTACCTATTTCTACAAAACAAGTCTTTGCTTTGCTTTGTTCTGGTTCCAGTAAAGTTACTGGATAATATAACTATTCATTTTATGTTACAAATTGGCAACGTGCTCGGTGGTTCTTGAGGGGTCAGGAAAGTTTCTGCTTGTCTCGCATGAATCGCGTTTGTATGAACAACTCTAGCCTCTTATCATCAGGGGAGCAGTCTGCCTGTTGTGTCAACATATGTATTTGTACACACAAAAAATAAATACTCGTAGACATTGCTCTCGTTGTCCCCGTGCGTTAGCCGCCTCATCCAATATTCATCGATTATAAACGAAGGCGCTTGCGCACTAATAAATTGAAATCCTTATAAAAAGCTTTAAAAAAGATAACTGATATGACATTGTATTTAGTTTTCAAAAGTTATAGTAAATATAGTTATATATAGACAGTGAATATATAATTATTTTAATACACACATACAATCTGAGCATACGTTTGATGCTCAACATGTTATGTTACTGAGTTAATGATGGAAAGTGCTTTTATGGTTTTGAAATAATGGAGTATTTTTACTAATATTATGATCAGAATATATCCTTACTAATGAGATGATACTGGAAAATGAATATAACAAAATAACTAACATTGACTTAAATAAAACAATAACGAACAAATTTAATCACAAAAAAAATATGTTAAGGTTTGTTTCAAAACTTATCAATAGATGAAATTTGACTTGTTTGGCTTGCACTGTGGGTAAAATAAAAATAAGAAAAATCAGATTTACTTTTGAATAAATTTAGTAATATATAAAAAATCTTTATTTTTACATCTATTCGTAAATACTTTATTATAACTCACGTAAAGAGGGATCAAAATAGCCTTCTTATTCCTCAGAAACTGAAAGTGATTTCAACTTAGGAACTGAATTTGGATACTCTAAATAAAAGTTTTAATTACAAAAGAGATAGATTGTAAACATTGTCGGGCAGAATAATCGCTTGATTTAGAAGAGTAATTGTGTAATAGCATAACTCTTTTATTGTTTGTTGGTGATGGCTTACAATTTGTGGTTTTATAAAATATAACCGGGTCTTCCACAAGTAATGACCATGAAAGTAACTATTTTATCTGACACTAAAAATGCGGTATTACTATAAAATCCCGTGAATAATATACGAAAGTATAGGATAATTTTATTCGATGGAAATATGCAAGAACACGAAAATCCTTTTTAGAATATGTTTTATTGGTTTATTGTAAAGAATAACCAAAATCTAAATAACTTTCAACTATTCAATGTTAAATTATATATAATCAGTGCCAACGACGACATCAAAATCAATGTAATTTCCCAAAATTTAATTCAAATGAAATTTAAATCAAACATTCTCAAAATTAATAGCTTAATTGAAATGATAATCTGAAGGAATAAAGCAATTGAAGGTATTTTCCAACTAAAATGTCGAAACTTCTTTAAATGACGCCCCCGATGAAATCTATCCCCTGACTGAAGTAAGTACTTGCTTAGACTATTTTCTATAATAAACCTTACAACTTTATCTAGATAATATTAATTTTCGTACTTAGTTTCTTTTTGTGTTGTTATAGGTTGTGCTGGGGTTAATAGGGCTGCTTGCTGCTTCTTAGTTTAGCGATCAATGTTCTTAAAACGCACTCAGTTGATTTACTTGTGGCAAAATTAAAGGATAGAAAAACCTAAATTGACAGATCCTTTATCATTCGTTGGATGTTAAAAGCGTATTGTCCAAAAAGTATCTAAAACGTCGCCATTAAAGAAAATCAAAGACAATGTAAAAAGCAAAGCACT
The DNA here is from genome assembly GCA_036419045.1 of Scirpophaga incertulas. NCBI lineage: Eukaryota > Metazoa > Arthropoda > Insecta > Lepidoptera > Crambidae > Scirpophaga > Scirpophaga incertulas. The sequence goes on along the minus strand of CM071626.1, from coordinate 40,455,417 downwards.
GTGATAATAATATTTTCCGAAATCACTTCTTATTTTAAGCTAAAGTTATCAGATTCGGGAGTGAATATATATAATTTAGAGATATTGAGGATGGAAATGACCTTCTGTGGCTGAATCATATATAGAGGAATGTAAGGATATAAAGGGCCATTTCTGCGCCCATCAACGTCTAAAGAATATCATGAGCCATGCCCCGTAGTAGAAGTAAATTTAGTTTTTCAAAACCTGAAACGTTTTCCATGAGTCTGTCAAAGCTGTCAATAAATATATAGTTGTACCGAATGGCAGTTGTGTATATGTTAATACTAGTAGTTTGTCCTATTTCGTTCTATTTTCCGTTTGTCCTTACCTAAATATATGTATGTAATAAAAAACGTGTATTTTATTAACCAGTATTAACTTACGTATTATAGTAGAATGCCTATCTCGGGAGCAACGGTATTTTAAATTCAAACGGTACTTTGAATCCATCTACACGAGAATCCTTCGTTACGCTCTGGATTGATAAATCGTCGCCATACCAAAATAATTCTTCGCTCTCTTGATAAACAGTCTACAATCTTATATTTTTAGATTAGGCATTATATGTATACCTATATCCCAGCTGAAATGGCGATTGTTTATCTATGTTTATTACTTGGTTTTGGCTGTATTGTAGAATTTTTGCGGAATATGCACTAGATGTATATATCCCAGCTGAAATGGCGATTGTATTACCTGGTTTTGGCTATATTGTTGTAGTCTTGTATTATTTTTTAAAATTGGCACTAGATGTATGTATATGGCAATCGACAATGAGGTATATGGCACTAGATGTATGTCCCGGCTGAAATGGCAATCGACTATCACTGTTTATTACCTGGTTTTAGCTACATTGTTGTATTCTTTTATTATTTTTACAAAATTGGCACTAGATATTTATGTCCCGGCTGAAATGGCAATTGACTATCACTGTTTATTACCTGGTTTTGGCTATATTGTTGTATTCTTGTATTTTTTCAAAATTGGCACTATATGTGTATGTCCCGGCTGAAATGGCAAATGTTTATCACTGTTTACTACCAGGTTTTGCTATATTGTAGTATTCTTGTATATTTTTCAAAATTGGCACTAGATGTATATGTCCCGGCTAAAATTGCAATAGGCTAGTTGACAAAATTTGGAAATTCGTTTCAAACTATAGTTTAGTATCTATTTTACCCCTAATATATATTATTTTTAGAAAAATAGGCCTTTTTCATAAGTATTTTGCTTTTTTAGAAATGAACTTATAATTGACTTCGAAAAAGGCGAAGACTGTCATGGCGTCTTGAATGACGTCACTCCTCGCGAAACAATCGAGTTTGTTTATGTCAGTCGACGAGATCATTATAATAAATAATGAATCCCTCTTATTATAAATACTGTATAGTGCCCAATGTAAAAGCACAACGATAAAAACGCCAAACAAATTATTTATATACAAAATCTGTGTTTGCTGCGAAAAATTTCCCAAGCATAACGGCGTCAATTTTGGGCAAATTACTGTTGTTTGCTTTGGTAAATCCTGATTCCATGGCAAATGTCCGTATCTCTTAAGATTAAACTTAAAACAAACTGTATTAATTTAACAATAGTCTGTGAAAACAAAGTGTATCAAAATAACCTGTTCAGTGTTCACTGACAGCACAGATTAGATAGATGATGTATGTACAGCTACACTACAACCGGTGTTTCGCGAGGCGTGACGTCACGCTTCTCTGATTGGTGTTTAATGTCACGTGATTAAATAAGTAATTTTGCCGATTTTTATTTCCAAAAATATTAGTAATCTTATATTATTTTAATAAAAAAGTTGTTTTTTTGTTTACTACATATCATGATTAATCACTAGAAACTCTAAGCCATCCGATTAATTCTTAGTGGAAACAAGCCTATTGTCTATCACTCGAGGGTTTACTGCGAAAACCTGTTAAATGCTACTAACCTAGTTTTAAGATAATTAAGTTTTAAAGTTTCAATCTAATTATATCTAAATAATATCAATAGGTTATACATGACATACTAGTTATTAGTTGGTACACATTTTAAAGATTATATTTTAGTTTTGTATTTTTGAATAAACATGACAGAGATCTTGAAATTAGGAAATTTATGAGCAAGATCGTACGGTTAGCACATTTTGCTTGTAGATTACTTAAATGCCATATTGGCGAAATTATTGATATTTCAGGTAGTTTTTGTATTAATATAGTTAGCTTTTGATACATAACAATGTTTTACAAATATACTATTGTAACATAATATTGTCCTAAAGGTGTAGACAACAAAATAAAAAAAATGATTGGTTTTGCCAGTATTTTTTTTTAAATATCTAATGCTTAAATGAAAATTATAATGATTGAGACAATAAAAGCCAATCACTTTTACGTTTACTTATAAAAAATAATGTTGTTCAGTTTAATATTATAATACTTAAAAAATCAACTAATAATTTTGATTATTTTTAATACTTAAAATCAACTATAACATGTTTGTAGTGAATAATCATCATAAAAATTTTTAATTATACGAAATATTTATGAAGTTTTCTTCTGGCTCATAAATATGTTTAATCAGTTTCTTCACTTTCTGATTCACCAATAGCTGGCTCGGGAAGTCTATCAGACCGCTTTTCAGTTTCCATATTTTCGAACCATCCGTGGCCTCCAGTGGCAACCGTGGCAACCAGCGCTTCTGGTATTATTCCTTTTCTACATAAATTTATGAGATCCCCTTTTTTTGGCTTCTGTTATTTTTATTGGTTCTTGATAGACCCGATTTAACTGGTCCGGAAATTGTTGATCAGCAGGTGTCTCATTTACAGTACCTCGCATTTTCTTTCGCGTTGAATACTCGTGATGAATTTTGGAAGTAGATAGCTTTTCTCCAACTTCTATCGTATTAAAATTTTCACTCATGTCATAATTAAAGTAAATTTTTCAAACGTCACAGAGCTAAAACTATTCTCCGAGTTAGCTCTTATTTTATCTTTTTCTTTATTAAATTTCTTCTTTCTCTCTTGATGAGCTAAGTAAGCATCCTCAAGTTCTTTTTTCTTTTCAGCGGTAGCCTGGGCATAATTAGTACAAGTAAGGCACTGGTCTTTCCGGGGTACAAAAAAGCTCAGGTTATATTCATTTGAAAATATTCTTCTGTAAGTAATTTCAGAACCTGGAACAAGCTAATTTTTTAAACACTCCTCTTCATACAATAAATACATCTTTCTTACATTAAGATTTTTATCTAAATATCGGCGTTGAGTATCTTTTCTGCTATAATGAGCTTCCATACCAGGAAAAGATGCATGTGGCTTCTTATTCTTATACTTTGAATTATATCAGGTTTAGTTTTATTAACAGGCTCGTGTCCACCTCTTGCATCACATGCGTCAAAACAGTTCATGTCATTTCGTTTCTTAATTGCATCAGTTATTACGGAAGGTGAAATACACAATGTTTAGAGAAAAACTTTTGACACACCTGTCTTGCCTCATTTTTTTTAGTCAAGGAACATTTTTTGGTTTATTTCTTTTCTGTACGACGCCGATTGTGTGCTGAAAGGATTCCTTTTGGTAATTGAATGACTAGATTGCTTAAAATAAAGTTCGTTTTACTTTGAAAATCTAAATTCCAATAAAATCTACAAAGGTTCTCTCTATCTTTTTGTACAAAGACATCAGTACATTTAAATTGACACTTGCTACAATCAATATCTTTTGGCACTTGGCAGGTCTCACTTTAGATTTAGTGACATATGGCAATCCATCTGCTCGTCGTTTTTTTGCTACATTACGAGCCCAACTACTGGGATCTGATTTTTGCCACCGTTTCTTGGGGTTTATCAGTAGCTAAGTCTTTTAAAGAAGCTCAGTCAAAAAATTATCAACAACGGCAGTTGCTTCGCTATGTATTTCACATTTTCTTTATTTACACACACAAATATTTATCACAATCCATACAATAGCAATATTAACCTTTCAGTTTACAGTAATTTTAACGTCCTGTAAACACGCGGTGCGGCGAAATGACTAGAACTGACGACTTGTCAAAATAAGTTGTAGGCGGTTGTTACTTTTTCACATGGTCACGTGGGCGTCTATTCAATAAAAATATTGTGCTTTAAACCAGCGTGAGTACGTAAGTCGGTTTTGCCTGCCGACAAATTTTAATGAATCGAAGATAATATCAACAAGCAATTAATATTATAAGCATTTAAAATATTTTCTCAGTAAAGTTTTATTAACAAGGCCAATAAGAATATTCTAATAAATGCGATTATGTGAGTTTACTTGTTATTTACGGAACGTGTTAACATATTCTTCATTTTGTTAGTTATTATGAAAAAGATGTCATGTATGTTTATTACCTTTTTTCAGAGACGATTCATAAGCAGTTATAAATAAAAGTATTTATGATATTTTAGCAAATAAGTATCAGCAATTTTTCTGCATTTAGCCGTTTCTACCACTAAGTAACTTCGAAACGGTTTATCGTAGGGCTTAGGCGGTTTTACCAGTAGAAAGAGCTTAAAAATATAAGTATCGTGGTGCTCGTAACTCATTTTTGGATAAAATGTCGGTTAGCCGGTTTTTGCAGTAAACCCTCGCACTGTTTATTACCTGCTTTTGATTATATTGGAGTATTTAATATAATGAATGTTCGTTATGAAGGTGCGGGCCGTATGCAACGCCCCACGAAGCACACGCCGCGTTCCCTGCAGCTGTGGCTGACGCGGTTCGCGGTGATGCTGCGGCTGAAGTTGCACGAACCTCTTACTATGGAGGCTGAACCTTTCGGGGACTTCTCCAAGCCGGATATGTTCTATCAGGTGAAGATTAGCAGTTAAGGGCTATAACATCGCCCAGACGGTTTTTGGGACACCACACAGTCGTTTCCCGTGTGTTGTAAGGTAATAGTTGCTGCCACTAATTCAAAGGTGTTTATAATTGACCAATCACCACTTGCTACGAAAACTACGATGATAATTGCAACTTTAATGACACTGCATAAAGGCTATGCATTCAGATTGCGGGCAATTTACAGTCGACATGCAGTTCAATTAGTCGTAGGTACTAACTGCATTCAAAAAGATTTCTTTGGCTGCGTCTGCAGTTTATTCATCAACAATGTTGACATATCAAGTTCGCGATGTCTGATCGATGAATCAGTTATAGTGCAACCCCATTTTTATTCTGTCATCATCATTGTGTCACTTTCTTCCTTTGTTTTTTCTTCTGTCAATATCCTCAAAGTCGTTTACATTGTAAACTTATAATTAGAGATCGGATAATCGGATGCATATTTACCTAAAGTTAATTTTTGGCTCACAAATTATGGAAGCGGCTTTTTAAAATACATTTTTTTAAATAAAAATCCCGGGAAAATACGGGACTGCAATTTTAACGTAGTGATATTGTTTGAAAATGACTAAATTAGCACGTGGTATTTATTTTCAAAAGACCGAGACTCCGGGTTCATTTATACAACTATGCATACGTATTTACATGAAGTTTAGTTTCAGTTCCCCGTGCGATTTATGAATGTACGATTTATTACATGAAGAGGGTTATACGAAAGTAGTGAGCTAGTTTGACTAAAACAATAATCAATTAAATAATTGAATAAAAAAACAGAAATGGTGAAAAATTTTATTTAACAAAACAATAAAAAGCCGTTTCCATACTTTGTCTTAAACTAACTTTAGGTAAATATGCATCCGATTATCCGATCTCTACTTATAATTAATAAAAAAAGAGCTTATAAAGTATGTATTGGAGGTTGAAGTGTACCAGGATCGTAGCAAGTGGAGAGAGGTGGTCTCTGTCTACCCCATTGGGAACAAGGCGTGACATATATGTATCTATTGGAGGTTTCATTTATGTACCGAGAAGAGACAATCTTTATACTCAATTTTGTAATTAAAGTGATAATAGAAAAGCATTCCGAACTTCATTTTCTCACTAAAAAAACTGTCAGGGAAAATTAATATCAAATTGACATACGTCCTTTCAGTTCTATCCGGAAACGTACGGTAACAGAACGGGCAGCCTGGTGCCTTTCTCACTGCGTCTCTTAGTGGCGGAACTTCCGGGTCACGTGGGCAAACCGGAAGAGGCGCTCGAGCGGTTGGTGGCGTTACAACACGTCATTAGTCAAGTGAGACTCCATTTTCAACTTATTTAAGAATTGGAGAAGATACTCTAATGATTATATAATTTATATATTAATGTCCGTTAAGGTTTGATGGCGGCGCCCCCTAGGGTCTTGTCAAGTATTATTTTTGTTGTATAATTAATTATATTATATTACATTTATACTTGTGAATATGCCACTTCTTAGCTCTTCGGCTGTCAAAAGAAAAATTTAAAAAAGGTGACAATTAAATGCCAGCGTCGGGTATTTATTCAGTACTAGCGGACCCGACAGACTTCGTCCTGTCAAAAAGATTTGTAAAGTGGCAGTTTTTTGTTCCTACTTGAAATGACATATGATGACATTAAATTTGTTTGACAGAACTAACGTCACTTTTTTGTCTTGCCAAAGGTTCAAATTGGTTTTTAAGTATTAATACAAATTGTTTGTATAAAAAATGTTGACTTTACACTTTTTCAATTTTTATTTTTTATTTTCTCTACGTACAAACCTTCTCTGGACTTCTACGAATAATTCAAGACCAAAATTAGCGAAAATCGGTAAAGGCATTGTTGAGTTATGCGCTTACCAACACATTTTGCGATTCATTTTTATATATAAGATTTGGCAATATGCTGAATTGGCAATCTGTTTTGTATATGTTATAATTTGTTTGTTGTTCGTTATTTTTTCACTTTTTATTGTTGTCTTCTATTTTTTCTTGCTTTATATATATATATACTTAATATATATAATATATATATATATATATATATATATTGTGTAATATAGATGCTGTCCAACTTGAACGAAGGGAAAACTGAGGACGGATCGGGTAACATCACATCGGAACAAGACAAGATGGAGTCTATCAGATTGTGGACGGGAAGGGAAACTAGGGTGCAGCATTCTATCGTCAATTGCGCCATTGCAATGAAGGTATGTTTGGTAGTATACTTCGTATTGTTTACTGGGGAGTAGGGATCGCAATCCGGTAAAACGGATTCGGTAATCCGGCGGAACGGGCATCATTTAATGGTTACCGATCCGGTACCAATATACCGGATCCGGTGCTAGCGGTTAGTAATCATGATGATATCTGTCATAATCATAAACACTATAAGACTTGTTTGTTAGCATTCTCAAATACTTTAATAATGATTTTGGTCTCATTTCAGTTAATTACGTAAGGTTAATTGTATCTATTAGATATTATACTTGTTACTTGATAATTAATATTGTCACTTATACAATTGATCTATCTGTGGAAGTGAAGTCTAGAAAGACTGAGCTACTCGTTACGTCGTAAAATTATTACTATTACCTACACTACTAATTTAATTGTTTTCTTGTTGTATATGTCTTAACATTGCTTAGGAAATAACGTCGATTTAATATATTTCTGATTTATTTTTTATAAACTACCTACATATAAGTGCAACGACACTTGATTACAGTCGGGTCAATTTAATAGGCCACATTTGACATTTCATTAAAATTCCTCAACTAACCTTGTAATGGCGGATATAAAATATTCAATATTTTTTTAGTTTGGAAATGCACAAATGACCGTTGTTACAATGTTGCGTTCAGTGAAGTCTATACGTAAGTGATGTCCCTCAATAAATCGAATGAATGCAATGATTACTTGTGAAAGCATTATTCACCATGAATTAATTAGTCAGTCAGTTTGACCATGAATTAATAGTATGATTTAGCGATGGGCGATTGTTGCAAAAAAAGCAATCGACTAAATCGAAAATTGTATCACTGCGCATTCGATTGTCGATTTAGTAGTTCCTCATCCTGATTATTCGAATAACAATCGACGAACTACTAATTCTATACTACTAACTGGGATTGGGATCCTCAAACATAGTATGTATTGAGTTAGTAGTATAGAATTAGTAGTTGTGCGACGCATGAGGAATTTTTGCGTATATTTTACTACTACTGAATTACTAAACTACTTTCTGATTGCGTATGGAATGGCAAACGGAGGGCATGCGGATGGTGTATTACTTAAAGTATTACTATATTACTTTAACATTTGGTTTTCTCATATAGGTACTTACATTATTAATAATTCAAACTGATATTTAAAGATATAATATAAATCAAGACGGTGCGCTTCTATTGTATTATGATTTTCTTTGTATTAACTATTAATATAGAATCTTTTTTTATGATTATGTAATGAATTGTGTGTATGTTTGTAAACTCTTTATTGCAAATAATACACAGAAAAAAAATCTATACACTTGAAATGTCATTGTGTTATTATAACAAATGAATATACTATATAAATTTTTTTTATTTTATTATCTCCTGCAGTATATAGGTAGTTCCTATTCGGATAAAACGGCGGCTGCGCGAAAGTTAAAAGCTTAACTACTCGTTATTTCTGTATGAAACTATGAAACCTATTGTGTAAATTAAATTGTTAGGTAGAATCAAATTTTAATAGTTGTAGTTAGTAATGGCGATGAACTACTAAATCGACAATCGAACGCGCACAGCGCAGTGGTACAATTTTCAATTCAGTCGATCACTTTTGCAACAATCGCCCATTGCGTGCGGTGTGTGCGCTACAGTTTAGTTACTTTAGTTATTCAGTCAGTTCTCGTCCGCTGCACGGCACGAGCGCACGCCGTTAGTAGATAACAACGGAGCGGCGTCGATTGTTATCGACTTTTATCGACTAAACTGAACAATCGACTAATTCGATTACTTTTAGTAGTTATCGCCCATCGCTAGTAATGATTCATTCTTATACTATATTGTTATATATTTTGTTAATTATTTACATTGTAAAGAGGAGATAAAAAAAGACCTTCAGAGTTTCTTGCCTATTCTTCTCGAGAAGGCTCTCCAATTTCCGAACAGGTGTCGAGTCAATTTTTTTATTTTTTTCTTTTTTTTTTCCTTATTCGTACGTACGGACAAGGTTATGTTTTCTTTTTTTAAGCTTTGTTTTTTTGTTTTGTCTGTTGACGTCAATAAGTGCCTGTAAAGGTCTATGTTGAATAAAGATTATTTTGATTTTGATTTTTTTTTGAGTCAAATTTTTTTAAAATAAAACATGTTATTTTTTTGTTTTATAATAAAAAAACAATAATAACTTCTTTAACAGAGAAATAATATATTAATACAGTACCTATAAAAAGAGTGTATTCACATTTAAAAGGCCGCCAACACATCTGTTGTTGCGGGCAGCGATAATCACTTACCATCAAGTAATCCATTTGCTCGTTTGCCTATTAAAATTAAAAAAAAGTACTTTTCCATAATAACTGTATTCGATTCACATATGTTTGAAGTAAATATCGATTTTTTCACCATAATCGGAGTGTTTAAGCAGGTCACCTCACTATGAACAAATGTCAAATGTGGCCTATTAAATTGCCCGACTGTAACTTACTTATTTTGTACTGAAAGCGAAAATCATCTTGATTAAACCAGTCCGGATCCGGATTGATGGGAATCCGGTCGTATACGGCCGGGCTGAAAATGACGCCGGATTGCAATCACTATTGGGGAGTTTGAGTTGCCGTCGTTTTACAGGACTTCCGCCTAGCCTCACACGTGTTAGGGAGGATGACTAGCCCAGGGGCGGGGGGTAAGCGGGCCCAGTACTCTGCTATGGGGAGGCTGTGGTTAGCTGCCGGACATATTCGTGCGGCCACGCGTATGTTCAAGCTAGCCAGCGAAGAACGTTCTCTCGGGTAAGTATTGTCGCGCCATCGAATCAATAATTTTTTATTTATTTATTTCGAACCACAAGCAGGTTTACAATGTTGCTTTACATAACAATCTTATGTTAAATTACAATTATAATTGTAAGTAGGCATGCAAAAACGTCTCTTTGCTATACTGGGTACTACTCGTATTTATTTAATTTTAAATCAACTTTATATATATTCTTTTTAAAACTGTATGACACGGCATTCCTAATATAGGCATGTTTTCAACTTATATTTTTATTATAATTATATTATGTAATGGAAAGTGACTTCACGAATTATCAACATTGAAGTCATTTTCCAAATTGACGACTCTTTATCTATTTAATACAGGGAAAAAAAACAGCCCTTGCTGAGTTTCTTGCCGGTTCTTCTCAGTACAGGTCTCCCGCCGTAGATTTGCGAACCGATGGCGTAGCTTTTCGACATTCACAAGTGCTTGTAACAGCCCAGACTGAATAAATGATTTTGAATTTGAATTTGAAAACAACGATACTGAAACATCGATATTTTTTTTAAAGTGCCAACATCGATGTTTTAGAACGATCATCATCACAGCTCATAAACGTCCACACCGAGGGGCTCGAGCCTACCCTAACTACGTTAGGGCGATTAGGCCTTAGTCAAGCACGCTGGGCCCAGTGCGGGTTGGTTGACTACGTACACCTTGGAATCGCTTCTCAGATGTACGCAGGTTTCCTCACGATGTTCCTTCACCGTAGGAGCGTCGGATAAATGTACATATGAAATTCGGAACGAAAAACACATTGGTACACGGCGGGGATTATATCGCGGGCCTCCCGCTTCTATGCGGCGCACAGACCAGTGCCGAGACCACAGCGCCACCGACGCTCCTTTTAGAACGAGAGAAAAAAGGTTTTTATTATAAAAAATATTGATAACCTACTTAGATTCATTTTGGTAATCATGATCACTGACAATATCAAACAATTAGTTACTTTAAATGATACATCTATAATGTATTAGAATATGATAAGTAGTAGAACTATAAATTAAACAAATAATTATCAGAAAGACAAAGACAATCATAATTATTATGAATCAAACAAAAGTTTTTACTATTTTTTCTCATTACAGAATACAAAAATTATTGATTTTGACAATCTACTGCCAAGCAACAGGTTTCTTTATTGGGTAATTACAGCTCCAGCTTCAGAAAAAACCTCTCACTGGGGACAGAAGTTGGGACTATCGGCAAATGCTTTTTATAACCAGTTTATGTAGTTTTCATATCATGCACGATCATGAAAATGCACTTGACGGCTTCCAATTTCGTTTAGTTGGGCGGTAACATGAGGCGACGCAATCGAACATCGTTCATATAACATAGTTGTTAATAAACGATGTATCGATGTTTTCTTGTAGTTCAACATAGATGTTTATGAACGATACCTCGATATTTTAAAACATCAATGTATCTTTTGCATCCCTAATTGTAAGCCCAACTACGATGGTTATATTTTAATACACATATATAATATTAGCTTTGCGCCCGCGGCTTCGCCCGCGTTATATTCGAATTTCCCACAGGAAGGATATGTTTTCCGTCGGTAAAATTATCTTATTCCCCCTTCCTTGGGTCCTCGAGTTTTACGATTGGTATATACGGGGTGCTAACCCCGTATATACCAAACGTAGTCCATCCGACCAACCGACGTACCAACTCTAGTCTGTCTGTGTATAAAATTTTATTTAAATCGGTTCAGTGGTTTTTACAATACTGCCATACAACCTTTCACCCCCTCCTTTCAACCCTTTACAGCCCTTTTCTGCTTTAAAAGGTAGCCTCTGTCCTGTCTCGGGCTCTAGACTATATGTGTACCAAATTTCATTTAAATCGGTTCAGTAGTTTTAACAATATTTCCTTACAACCTATTATCCCTCCTTTTAACCTTTTACAACCTTTTTTGTATGAAAAAGTAGCCTATGTCCTTTCTCAGGCTCTAAACTATCTGTGTACCAAATTTCATTTAAATCGGTTCAGTAGTTTTGTCGTGAAAGCGGAACAGACAGACAGACAGACAGAGTTACTTTCGCATTTATAATATTAGTATGGATTTAGACGTGATATCCGTTGAAAAATTCGTTACAAATTAATTATAGTCAAATTTCGTGTCAATAGTCTAGGCTTGCTTACCAGTGTACGAGTAGACAATACAAGTGGAAAAGAAAAGGCGCGTTACAATATAATCTAAATAACCAATCAGGGATTGAATAAATATTCAATTTTCATTATTTCATTTATTCTCGAACATTCTAAAACAATCGAACACATCGAACTTTCTAGAAGGTTGTAGAAAGTTCAAATCAAATTGTAGAATATTCGAGAAAGGTAAATTGTGTCGGTACAACGAACGCGGTACGGAACTATGACCACACTTTACCGTATAAAAAAAAATTGATATTAAAATTTTGCTTTGGTGTGTAATTAATAAATTAATATTTCAACTAGAAATAGTTTGGTTTTATTTAAAATTTACGGATAACTTAACAATAAGTTAAGTTGGTAATTAAATAAATATTATCATAATTAGTGAAAAATTCGTTCATATCAACATTAAAGAAGTAAAAGCTTTGAAACATAATACGAGGTTGAAATTAAAATAAATAAAATTACAGTAAACAGTTCCTTAATTCTACAAACCTGTGGTTCAAATTATTACTTGTTCAAAGATTGAAAGTTATCTCATTTATATATTCGCAAATCGATTAAATTAAACTTCTACAAGATTCTATTATCGATTCGCCCAATCGATACTCGAGATTGACTTACCGAAAATTGAGATCGATTAAATAAAAATATGTCGATTTATTTGATTACGGATTGCTCGTTCTGTACTATCTATACTAATATTATAAAGAGAAAAGTTTTGTATGTTTGTAATGAATAGGCTCCGAAACAACTGGACCGATTTCAAAAATTCTTTCACCTTTGGAAAGCTTCATTATCCCAGAGTAACATAGGCTACTTTTTATCCCGGAAAAATGGTCAAATCCCACGGGATGCGCAATAAAGGCTTCGCTCAAAAACTACTGCACAGATTTTCATGCGGTTTTCATCAATAGATAGAGTGATTCTTGAGCAAGGTTTTGCGGTATTTTTTATCTCGGAAAAACGGATAGTCCCACGGAAAGCGCGATAAAACCTTCGCGCCATAAACCGACTTCCGCGCATATGTGGTCGTGGGCAAAAGTTATATATCATAAAAAAATTCCAGGTGTCCCACTCCCGATGTACGCGAGTACGTGGACTGCGGATTGTTGGACATCTCCTACGGGAAGTATCAGGAGGCGTACAATAACTTTGTCAAAGCGGCTGATCAGGAACCGACGAATATCATGGTAAGTCGATGGCGTTCATTGAGTAGATTAATTTTGTATCTCTACTAATTAATTTTGTATCTCTACTAATTAATTTTGTATTTCTACTAATTAATTTTGTATCTCTACTAATTAATTTTGTATCTCTACTAATTAATTTTGTATCTCTACTAATTAATTTTGTATCTCTACTAATTAATTTTGTGTCTCTACTAATTAATTTTGTATCTCTACTAATTAATTTTGTATCTCTACTAATTAATTTTGTATCTCTACTAATTAATTTTGTATCTCTACTAATTAATTTTGTATAATTAATTTTGTATCTCTACTAATTAATTTTGTATCTCTACTAATTAATTTTGTATCTCTACTAATTAATTTTGTATCTCTACTAATTGATTTTGTATCTCTACTAATTAATTTTGTATCTCTACTAATAATATAAACGCCAAAGTTTGTAAGGACGGATGTTTGTTAGGCTTTCACGTAAAAACTATTGAATGGATTTAATGAAACTTTATAATAATATAGCTCTAGCTAATAATATAAAATTGTAAAATATAATGGCTTTCGCCGCGGCCGGTCTACTGGGGATCTCCTAGTGTATGTCACTCATTGCTGTGGCGAAGCCATCAAGAGGAACGGCGAGGCCCTTGCGGTCTCGCTCGACATCTCAAAGGCTTTTGACAGGGTTTGGCACGCAAGTCTCCTTAGCAGGCTTCCTGCTTATGGCATCCCTGCTGACTTTTGTAGCTGGGTATCAGACTTCTTGAAGGGACGGTCAATCAGAGTAGTCGTTGACGGCTGCTCTTCGGACCTAATGGCCATCGATGCCGGTGTTCCTCAAGGGTCTATTCTCTCTGCAACACTTTTCCTGCTCCATATAAACGACATGTTAAATCTTAGCATTGTCGGTTACGCAGATGACAGCACCGTTGTAGAGAGATATCTGGCCAGCGCAAAAGACAGTAGGGACGATATACGTTCTAAGAGAGAAGCCATGGTAGAACGAGTGAACCTAGCCCTGAATCGTGTGTCCCAATGGGGCGACGACAATTTGGTAGGGTTCAATGCAGCCAAACGCAAGCGTGTCTGTTCTCCGCCAAACGGAGCCCATTTGACCTGGCTCCTACTTTCCGGGGTGCATCTGTACCTGTAACCGCCAGCCTAGAGCTCCTCGGCATGGAGTTGAGTTCTGACCTCAACTTTGGCGCCTCCATCGAGTCTAAGGCACTAACTGCGGCCAAAAGCTGGGCATCCTCAACAAGGTTAAGCGATATTTCACACCGGGACAGCTCTACACTTTACAAAGCACAAGTCCGATCGTGTATGGAATATTGCAGTCTCCTGTGGGATGGCTCAGCCAATTACCAACTCGCCGCATTAAATTCGGTGGAGCGTAGAGCCAAAAGGTTAATTGGCAACAAGAGGCTGGTAGCTCAACTACAACCCCTAGCTCATCGGCGGAAGGTTGCCAGTCTGGCGGTATTCTACAGATTGCACTTCGGTGAGTGTGCTCATGAGCTGCATGAGCTCATTCCCCCATCTCCCTTTTACCATCGGACATCCAGACGTACGGCAGGATACTACCCTTACTTGGTGGATATTCCACATATCCGTACGCAGCGCTTCTCCAAATCCTTTATTATGCGCACCGCAAAAGAGTGGAATTCCCTGCCGGCGTCTGTATTTCTGAGCACATACAAAATCGTCTAAGATAATAACAGAAATTGCCGCGGACAAAGTCGTGGGTAACAGCTGAGGTGGTTGTTTGCAAAAATAAACATGATGCTCAAAATATATATTCCACGCGGACGAAGTCGTGGACACAGCTAGTTAAGTAATATGTAAGATTTCTAAATTATAATTAATCTTAGTATTTAAACACACAAATGTAAATACCAACCATAGATACTAATTAAACATTGTTAGTCTTAAGGAATAGTTAGAACATAGATATAGATGGGGCTATGACTGTGGGGGACAAGACCATCTGTCCCCACAAAACGGAGAACAATACCTTTCTCCTGATCGACAAATGATGTGTTACTTGTAGAATAAATAATATATAAGGAAATGTAAAACAAAGACTAATACAAACAAAAAAGACCAAAGACTCCGCAGACAATCAAAAAGAGTTAAAAAATAATAATATAGCTTAGAAATCAGAACAACACATAGGTTACAATTTTTTAAAGATGATAAGGTAAAATTTAACTATCTATGCAGATGAAGCCGCGGCCACCAGCTAGTATTAGCATAAAACAATGATGTACGGAACACACACACGCACAGCACGGTATAGATATATATCTGATCTGACTGATTCGAGTCCAGTACTTGAATTCTATGTTTGGTATTCGAATATTTCTAGACTCGAGTCTGATTCCTAGACTCGAGTCTAAAAATTCGAGTCTGGAAATTTTAGTCTAGTCCAGAACTAGAGCCCGATTTTAGAACAAAATCAAAACAAAAAGTTGCAGGTTCAAACTTGTTTGTAACAATAGGACCGCGGCACTTCATTGCTTATGTAACCAAACTCGAATACTAGACTCGAGTCAGTATGACTCGTGTAAATAGAATCGAGTTAGCGAGTAACGATATGACTCGAGTACCGGAATCAATTTCGGCGTAGTCGAATCAAAATAAATTGGTATTCGAGTAGGCGACTCCAAAGCAGGAATCGAGTCTGACTCGAGTCAAACCGTACTCGGCACATCGCTAATAAATAACTATTATTTAGCATAAGTAGAATGCAATAATTTTCTTAAAAAATGATCCATTCACAGGTAGCGAATAACATCGCAGTGTGCCTTCTCTACATGGGGCGGCTGAAGGAAGCAATTGGGGTCTTACAAAAGGCGATCAACTCGGCCCCCGAGCGGGCACTCAACGAGAGTCTTTTGGTGAACCTTTGCACTCTATACGAGCTGGAGTCTTCGAAAACCAACGAGAAGAAGCTCAACTTACTCCGCATGCTATGCAAATACAAAAGTGACACCATACCCAACATTCTGGAGTGTCTCAAACTGAGTTAGGAAGCGTTCAAGTATTACGTAACGCAATTTTTGAACATTTATATAAGATGAACGCATTGTAACGTTTTCTGTACTACCCCCCCCCCCCCCTGTAAACGTTACATAACACTCAAGTAATCATTTTTACCCTGAAGTCATGTTATAATTTTTATCCTTAGTACTAACAAATAATGAGAACGAAAACAACATTAAATGACGTACAATACAATCTAGGGAGTCCCCGTGAAATATAAACGAAAAGATTTGCCAACCTTCGGGAACAAATTAAAAATGACGACCAGACTAATACAATCGAGGGATTGCCCGTAAAACGTAAACGAAAAGGGTTGCCAATTTGGGAGATTTATATCCTAATGTTACGTAACGTGTTGTAAGACAGACCCCCTCCCGCCCCTGTAACGCATCGTAACGTTTATCGGGACCCCCCCTCCCCCAAATTGGGTTACGTAATACTTGAACGCCCCCTTAGTTCCTCACGGAGCACCCGAGCACGATAATCGTGGAAATGTCATATCGAAATCACTATGGCTTCCTCCAGTCTCACACAAAAGTAAACATTTATCAAACAT
Source organism: Scirpophaga incertulas (assembly GCA_036419045.1). Classification (NCBI taxonomy): domain Eukaryota; kingdom Metazoa; phylum Arthropoda; class Insecta; order Lepidoptera; family Crambidae; genus Scirpophaga; species Scirpophaga incertulas. Next base: position 40,438,570 of record CM071626.1, on the reverse strand, counting down.
GAGGAAACGTTATTTGATTTCTGGTGTTTTGCCATAAATTAATAAAGGATACATTGCTAACTTTATATAAAGGAGTTTGTGTTAAATTATTATTGTCGCTTGTACCCGTTAGTTTCACTTGTCAATAAATATTTTGCAATGATTAATTTAAACCTATAATTAAATGAAGTTATAACAATTATAAATTAATATTGAAAATACCACTATTACTCTAACAGCAATACTTTTAAGTTGTTGAATTTTTTTTGATTTTGCAGTTTGTTATTTCAGTTTTTATGTCTTTTATACACAGTGTTTCATGGTCAGCGAAAAAATATTTAAAGGGCATATGAGTTAGATAACCCTAAGCGTTTATCTAAGATCTGCAAACCAAATACTTTCCAAGGTAATTGACTTTTAATTAAAAACGAAAAATTTACAACCTTAGTCAGCTGTAAAACACAAAGGAAATACTACCTAGCTGTAGACGCAATAGTGTTCAATTTCCTGCGTAGTATATCTCGTACGATGGTATAGGGTTGTCGATACGAGTACTTACTATCAGAAAATAATTTACATACATAGTTTTTTTTTTCTGCAGAATAATTATTTGTGATCGATACCCACCATTAACATACCATAACGTCTGAAGCACCCAGTATATAGCTAAGTTCATAATTTGGATGTTTTCATTGTGAGGTGTTAGTAAATTAGAAAATAAGTCTTGTATTAATTACAGTAGTCGTTTCGCTGCAATTTTTGGTCAAGAAAACTTTTCGATTGTCTCAACATTTCGTTTTTGTCTCGTGTAATATAATCTATTTTAGATTATCAGTGCTCTTTCATTGTGATTAGTAAGACTTTGGATCCGGACACATACAACAAATACTAAGAAAACAAGTTCGATTGTGGAACACAACATAATTGTAACTAATTCGATTGCTGTACAGTACATTCGATAGTTAATTCGATTGTTTCTGCGAATGTTTTAACGCCGCCATTTATTGCTAGCATCTTTACAGTAAGTCATAGACTTGTTATAAGATAAAGACTACTCAGAGGAAGTGAATTAAAGTATGGATGCGATGTGACTCGTTCATATTACATTCCAAAATTAAGATCGAGGTATTTGTGAATTAGGTTGTTATATTAAATATTTTTAGATAAACTAGCGAACTAAAGCTAAGAAAAGAAAACTTAGAATATTTAGTTATTATATTGTCAGACTTTTTTATATTTGTTGATCGTTATGGTACCTGACTAACTAGTAACAAAAGCAAGTATGACAAAAAATAAAACAGGTGGCCTTTTTATAAAAGATCTTCCAAATGATTGTCTAATGTTAATAAAAATTCACTCTGCAAATAATCACCATAACTTTTTTTTTGCTTTCTATCAGTCTATGGTTTATCTTTATGGTTAAATGGAACTTTTTCGCGTTTGTATTATCTATGTTTATAACAATACATTGTGAATAGAATAATTTTGCTCGGCCGCATAAATTGAAGCACAGTCCAATTTTCATACAAATATAGTGAATTTGTAATCTTGCAAAAACAGAAGCATCTTGCATAATGATTTCTACGGTCATAGATACATCTAGTACTAATATGTTACTGTGTAAGCTGATAAACTATTATCTAATGGCGATTTTTTTTTCATCACTAAACTACGCAAAAGTAAAAGATTCAAAATATGCATTCTGATCAATATCACTTCTTGTAATATAAATTTACATGATGTATAAACTAGTCATAACACTTAACCCAGTTATATTCTATGTATAGTGTAAGGACTTTTCTGGCGAATCACTAATATTTCGCTTAAAAACATAATAGTATAAATTTTTCGAATTTATACTATTATTCGATTATTATACTTCAAAGTTATGATTAGATAAAAGCGATTGACTGTTCAAAGCTGGCTTTGTGCTCTGAATACACACATTCGATATAACGTTGCCGTTATTACGTCCCGTCCTTCTGTCACATATATGCACACAGTCAAGTTAGAGCGAGACGTGTGACGAAGGGACGATGATATACCGTGTCATCGATTTCGAGTCAGGCTCTGCCATGAGTTTGCTATCGTTTTGTTATATAGTAAGCTACGTGTCAGTAAATGAATAGTTATTTATGCAACTGTTGTATAATCAGGGGTATTAAAACACGAATGTGGGTAAATAAAACAATAGTATCACACGAGTGTTTTAATAGCTAATTATAACAGTTGCATACAAGACTTTATCTACAATCATGATGTGAATCCTCAAAGATTCTCATACCGTAGGTGTTGTAAGAACTATGTAAATTCAAGAAAAGTCTAATTGCAAAGCATGTAAAATAAACAAACCTTAATAAATAAAATAATTATTTATTGTAATAATTATTTACATTTTGGATCGTACAATTATTGAAATGCACTTGAACATTTGCACCTTTTTGAATGTTGGCAGATCCGATGTACTTTATTATTATGTGTTTTAGCGAACTGGTGGTGAAAATGTAATTGCATGTAAAATGTTCTTTTTTTGAAATTCATAATATCACGCGTTTGGATGATATAATGATCATAATATTATTGAGTGTTTTCATGTTGGCAATAAGCTAATTATAGGTTCTGTTATAGAGGATGAATAGCATGATAGTAGATAAAGATATAAACAACATGAACTTTAATTGAATTTTTATGAGTGCAATGTGCATGCAATGTGTTTGAGTTATATTACACAGCAAATCCATTCACACAGTACGACAAAAAAATTCATTCATTCATTCAACTGTTATGATCACTAGATACAATGAGCTACAATCATTATGTATTATTATTCCAAATTTATTGTTATGTATTTTATGGAAGTAAATATACTGTTAATCTTAATGCTGCGTTAATTTTTTTAGTATGCCCGATTCTCCTACCGTATTCCAATGGAACGTCAGGGTGACCACGCCCTCTTCTGAGCAGCGGTCAATTTCGACTCTGCTCATTAGGACCAAGGCTTAGGTAGAGTTTGGTCGGCGGCGAAACATAGAGTGAGACAGCCTAGCTTATTTGTGTTGGCAGATAGATATATTTTGAATTTAAACTGACAAACCAAAACCGGCCAGGATTCCTAATATCATAGACAATGAGTACTAACCATAGGAAACATAAGGCATGTAACGGCTGCACTGTTACATCTCTAACAGTTAGTTGATAGTAGTGAGCTGTCAATGCGGAAGATGGTCCGCCCAAAGTCCCATTTTAGGGTAAGTGCCTGGGTCCGCCATCTTTCACAGTCATTCCAAAACTTATAATGATAAATAAATAGGTTTTATAAAAAAAAATTATACCCGATGGTGGTAAACAGGCCTACGGTCCGCTTAATCGGTTACCGTAGCCTATGGACATTTGCAACACAAGGGGTGCCGCGCGTTGCCGACCCTTTGAAATAATATTTACTCCCCTTTTGAAGAACCCTATACAGAAACCCTCCAAGATAACGTCGGCAGGGAGCTCATTCCACAAACGATGTGTACGCGGGAGGAAACTCCTCTAGAACTGCACTGTACGGGACCATTTAGGTCAATAGCGAGCGGTGCGATGATAGAAAATGAAAGAAAAAAATGTCATTTCAAGAAAAGGTTATTCTTATATTTTACTAGAAAGCTGCTGTCTGTATGTTTTGCGGTTGGTAATTAACGGATTTTAATGCAGTTTTCATCAACAGAACACTATAGTCAGTTTTTTAATAAGAATATTTATGACAATTGATTTAAATCTATGATAAGGCAAATCGGTAACACTTTGTGTAAAAGAGTTTTTCTTTTTGTTGGAACGGCACGTTTATTTTTCATTTAGTTCTTAGAAGTGTAAATCTATTTCTCATAAGTCTTTCAGGGATTTCCTTGGTTTTAATATATATATAGCGCTACCTTTTTTGTAATATAAATAAATATTTATACTACATTTTTTTTTCCTCGGAAGAGGAAGGCTGAGAATCCTCACAAGGAGCACGAAACGTACCCAGGATACCCCCGCAACGGCAAGTGTCACGGAGATTATGTTGAAGTCTACGCGACCGGAGAGGTCCGATCGCGTGACCTACCAACTAAACTCAACCTGAGTCTTGGTCATAAGAGCTCTACGGCTTGAATGGAGGTACTACAAAAAAAGGCAGCGCTATATATAATGGTACACAATTAACGTTCACGCGAACCTTGATGAAACCTCTTAGAACATAATTTGTTCGTTTTGCATCTGATAGATAGGTAAAAGAGAAGATAATCTCAGTCTCGATTTGATGAGTCCCTGCACAATATTAATTGGGTCCCGTACAAGCGAACGCTATGAGCCTTTGCATACAAGCAATTACGTACCTATTTAAATTCCCTGTGAGCTGCTCTCTAGGATTGACGTATGTAGCATGAATTATGATGCAACTTTCAATTTATGCTTTACGTCGGTTAGAGAACTGTTTACAATTTGATTTGCAAATGACTGCAATGTATGTTTGTTGAGGTCAAATATTTACACTCTGAATAGTTAGTTCTAGCATCTCGTGGTGTACTAATTTTAATTTATATTTAATGTATTGTGCTCTCAAATTTACCGCCAATTAACGATAACGGATAGATTAGTGCTGCTTATGTTTTCGACCGTAATCGATATGAAATTTGTAATGCACTGATAATATGATTGATAAATGAAAAAGCTTGAACAATAGCTATGAAATATTAGTCAAAGACGATACTTTTGGTTTTAAAGTCTATGTAGTGTGTACTAGATACCTAATCATAATAATAAATGCATTCCTCATTGTGCAGATGAAGTTTAAACCCATTTGGTATACTCCACGTACACTCATTAAATTTTGATTAAATGACCTCTACGCGTTGGATTTATATTCCTGCGCACGCCTTAAAAAGACGCATAAAGCTAGATAAAAATTTTAAATTAAAAGATATATATTATACTACAAAAAGTGACCATATTAAATACTTGTGTCGTAATGAAAAAAAAAAGTTTTCTAGAGTAGATATTCCAAGGGGAAGGCAGGAGACGCTTTTATTGAAAATATGCAGTTTGCTTCACCACTCTTAAGGCATTTTGTACAATTTTTTTCATCATCTTTTTTTTTTCTAGGTTCATAAATGCATAATACAATAATCTGAACTTTAGAAGTGATATTTATTTTTGGTCGCTTTATAACTCAAATTAATTACAATATGCTAGACATTGATTTAAAAATATTTCAATATTAAAATTACACGTAAGTACATATTTATAGCTCTTAAAAATTTTATAGTATGATTCATACGCTTGTGATAAAGACAATCGGCGACAAAAATTTCAGCGTATTCGGTAAATTACAAATAAGTTTTTTCAGTATTATAACCCAAGTTTAAGCGACACTTGCATATGTTTTTGACTGTTTTTGTTATGACATGATATGTGTGAGATAGGTATGCTCTATTCTCAATCTGGTAATAACAACTTGAACTTTTGTACAGTTTAATTATTAGGTATTCTATCAAATATTGAATTCTCTCACATTATATAATTTAAAAAAAGAACGTTTATTTTATTTTTCTAATATTTTTGTACATCAGTGACAGTTAAATGTTTGGTTTATATCAATAAAAGTATCATTGTATGCATTTCTTGACTTTTTTTATCATCCTTTTCATTTCCAACTATATCTTGATGACTAGGTGTCCATATTATTTTAAAAATATATTTTTTTAACATTGTTTTAATCTTTTCTTATAATTTAAGAGTTGTTGGCGTTTTGACATGATTTTGAGTCCATATATATATATTTCTTCGAAAAATCACCATTTTGTATTAATTCTAAAGCTTTGAGAATCTATGGCCATAGAGGAGTTTTATTTATTTGTGTACTAGAATATATTGGAAATTAAAATAAATTCTTGTTCATTTTAAAGTATTTACTTAGCTACTAGGGTACAGACGTTCGTATACGCATATTTTAATATTTAATAAGGCAAAACAAAAGTCACATTTTCCTTAATCACATTTTTAAACAAATAACAGAAATATTACTAAAAGTCTACACATATATAATATAAGTACTACTTTCTCTTATACCTACTTGCAAAAAACATGCAGTTAGGTACTTCTAATAACAACCACTTAGGTAACTTCATTATAAAATCAAAAATGATTGCTAGATACAAAAGAAAAATAAAAAGTAGTTATTGTAGTGGCTATATTTGCCGACACGTTACTGTTGCAAATTATTAATTACATCGCTATATACGAGTACCATAACAAAATATTTTTCGTTTGCTAATATTGCTAGCCCAGACAATCCTTCTTGACTGTCGCTCTTCAATAATTTTTAATGATTTTTATCTTTGAAAAATATTGCTCGTCTGTAGTTATTGGTACAGACAATGCCTGAAGAATTAATTACACTATGCAAACAAAGTTAATTTTTTTGTTTCACTGGGTTCACAGTATGTAATTATGTTTTGCCACCATAAAACTATGTGAAAAATCGAAATAAAATTGTTTTATCACATCACGTTTAATAGAGAAATGGATTTATTAATTTTACTTAAAATCATCAACATTCTCTTTCTCTACACTCCATTCTACATTTAAAAAACTTTTTTTCTGACCGATGGGCTTTCTCTTATAGTCAGTAGTGACAGAATCCCTCTGGAGGCTCCAACAGTAGTTTGCAAGCATGGCTGGTTCCCATCTTCCCTGGTAACGCTTCTCGTATTCTGCAATTTCTTGATGAAATCTTTCACCGTGTTCATCACTTACTGAACCCATGTTATCAGGAAAGAAACTTAAATGAGAGTGTAAAAAATGAATTTTCAACGACATATTGCATCCTAGTTTCTGATACGCATCCAGCATCCGATTAATTTTTTCATGGAAATCCGGTGATTTGTGATTGCCAAGAAAATTTTTGTGTGACATCGACAAAAAACCAACCATGCATTTTTTTCAATAGGTCTGAGACTGGATAAAAAAGCAAGGTCATTGACCAATTTTCTTATGTTAGGACCGATGAAAATACCTTCTTTAATTTTTGCCTCACTTAGCATAGGATATTTTGTTTTAAGAAATAAAAATCCAGGTCCGTCTTTGGGGAGTGCTTAACAAAGTTCTACATCAAACCAAGTTTGATGTGTAACGGGGTAAAATGATTTTCTCAAATGGTAAATGGTTCGTTTATTACATTTTTCTGACCCGAACACGAAACCGGATCTTAAAGGCCAATTTTGTTTTATGAAGTGATCTGAACGTGCTCTGCTATCCCATTCACAGAGGAAAAAACAATATTTCGTATAGCCGGTTTGAAATCCTAAAATTAAGGCCACTACATTTAAATCTGCACATACATGCCATTTGTATTCTTCGTAGTTGACCTTTTCCAGAATTTGTTTTAAAATATCGTAAGTCTTTTAAGTGAGCGCCGTAAGCTACAGGCACAGATGGAAGTTTGTTACCGTTCTGGAGTAAAACAGCCTTCAGACTTTGTTTGGATCCGTCAATAAACAATCGCCACTCTTTCGATATATGCTTGTGTCCTAATGCTGTCATTAATCAAATATTAAAATGGCGGGAAAGCAACAGTGTGCATTCACAGATTGAGTTTATTAAATTTTTTTTTTTTGTTTCCTCGCTGTGTTAAAAAACGTACGATATACGTGCGTATTGGTTATGACATGCGAGGCGAAATTTCAGCCGAACCATCATAACGTACTAATATCGTAATGTATTATTACGTTACGAATATTACCGTTATTTTTCTTCTGGGACGTGATATCTAAATGTAACTTTGTTTTCTGTTGTTTACTAAGCATACCTAATACAAATTATCACCCGAGATACCAGTGATTTTTTTTGATGTTGCATAGTGTTATTAGTAAATTATTATTATTTATAGTTACTTGTTAGGAAATTGCTTACGTTTGGAAGGGGGGCAATGAAATTGTTTTCAAAAATATATTCTAAAATATTTAAATCATCAGTGAATGAAAGTTTACCGCTCTTATTTCGTTGGATCATTGGAGACTATATCCTTTTATCCTGATCTTTCGGCCGTTCTTCAAGAACAGAATGTTTTAAAACATCGCTGTCACTTAATTAATTAATTAACCCTAAACCATAGCGATTGCGTCCGATACCTTGGTATGCATTTGGATCGCCGACTAACCTGGAAAAACCACATCAAAAATAAAAGAAACGAGCTAAACATCCGCTATAAAAACCTATACTGGTTAATGGGAAAAAACTCCAAACTGTCGGTGGACAACAAACTTCTCATATACAAGTGTATACTCAAGCCGAGCTGGACCTATGGCATTCAACTGTGGGGATGCGCTAGTGACTCTAACATTAATATCTTACAAAGACTCCAAAATATAATATTGAGATCAATAGCCGATGTTCCTTGGTTTGTTACAAACACCGAGATTCATGACAACCTTGAAATAAACTCGGTAAAGGAGGAAATTAAACTCAACTGTAAAGCCTATAAACAGAGGTTGGCAAAGCACCCAAACAAACTGGCAGCTGAGCTGGTGCGCACCAGGCATACCGCCCGTCTGAAACGGCGTATGATCCTGGAACTAGATCAAGACTAACCTTTGATGATGAGGGGCTGCTCCCGCTGGGGGCACACTCTGCTTGACATAATGCACACAACAGATTTGCTTATAGTCTGCGACTGATTGCAAATAAGCGAGAAAAAAAAAAAAAAAAAAAAAAAAAACTTAATTAATAAATGCCACTAAAATGCGAAACTATTATAACACTCATTCAACAAGTCAAATCGGTTTTTCTGAGCTTTTTTATACCACGATGGTGGCAATCAATCCGTAAGCCTGTGGACACTTGTAACACCAGAGGTGTCACTCGCCTATAAAAACCTATTTATTCCCTTTTTGAAGAACATTTTCTGGATTCTGTAACTCTACGGGAAAACCTCGGCAGGGAGCTCTTTCCACAATCCTAGTGTACGCGGGAGGAAATTTCTCTGGAACCATTTAGGCCATTTAGGTTCCAGTGTGTGAGCATGAACTCCCGAGCGATTATAGAAAGTGGCCACAGGCGTCATATCGAACAATTCATTGGAACAGAACCCATTATGTAGGCTTCTAAGATTTAGAGGCTCGATACCGCTTGTGAGTAGCGCGCCGAGTTTGAACCGAGTCTAGGGGGTCCAAGCTGGTACCCAGGGGCTCCCGCCGAAACATGGCAGCAGTACTCCATATGGCGACGGACCTATGACTTATGCAGTAGTAGTCTTTGACCCAGTGGGAAGTACCGCTTCGCGTTATCGAGTTTTATGGATGCCAGCTTGGAATTGACTTCCAGCTGACTACGGAACTGAACTTTGTTGGAGATGTTTAAGTTTCATCTAAAATTTTTAAGTAAAATGTATTTTAATGGCGGCTTTTGGACCATGGGTCTCATCTCGGTGTCCATAGTCGAAAGGTAACGGTGAAGTTTGCTTCAATTTCAAGAAACTTACACTTGTTGCAGAACCTGATGTCATCGTGGTCTCTTGAAATTTCAGATGGTCCATGGTCCACCTACGGTTAGATATATTACGGGCTTATATCTTGAGATTCGATCGCACCAACATTGATAGTCTCCGTAGACTCGTGATCCTTTTGCAAGAAGTGTTTTAAGGCTCATCCAGATTATCGCTTTCTTGTAGTCAGCTTCAGCTCGCAAACTTGTTCGTCTTTTTCTTTTATCCTGAAAATCAAATAAATAATTAGTACTCATGGAAACTCCTAAAGTAAACACATGTATAACTTTTTTAAGATTAGTTTTTTTTATTATTGTTATTTTGTAGAATAAAAAGTAAGGTATGGATGATTAAAGTTTGCATATGAAAAATGTAATTGTGAATGAAAATGTTGTTCGAACCCTTTCAAAAATAAAGTAAAACAGTCACTGTACGATATCTTAATAACAATGTCGTGTGTAGGTACTTAAACCTAATACTATTTAATTTCTCAACTTCTGCTTTAAAATTAATTTTTAACTCTTTTTTTTGGACCTTCAGTATTAGCGCGCCTAAGGAATAACGCCAAAACGTGTGAGTGTTGAGACTATACTAAAAATAAAAAAAATATTTAAAAATCTTTGACATGCACTTCGCAATAGATATATTATAAAATTTATAAACAGCCTTTTGTTTCCAGAATTTAGGTGATCTATTATTGTTACCCTAACTACATGTTGTGATGTGAAATATAAAATGTGTAATAAGTGTCATAGTAGGTGAAAAAGGATTACTGTGTAAATGAAACTCTTTTAACCATTCGCCACCATTTGTGCTCATTTTACGCGATCGATCGGAACGCAGACAAACGATCGAATCAACTTATAGGCATTCGTCGAATGCAACGGAAGATCTTCGTAGCCGAGTGTTTAATACACTGGTTTCAAAGTATCGCCTTCTCTGAGATCCGATCCAATTGCGGTTAATAATTTCTATTATTATATAATAACTTCCAAGATTAAAGTATGTATAAGGAATATTTGATTGGTAATTTTTAATAAGGTTCCTCACAATGCAGTTTGCTCTTTGACAAATGACAGGAATCCTTGGCAATCAGCTATGCACTGAATCAATATACATTTAGCGGCACGTAAATTGCTTGTAGTCGGTTTCAAGGTCACGTGTATAATATGTATGCAACAGTATGTACAATCAAATATCCTCTTCACTAAAAAAATTCCGTCAAAGACAACTACTGATGCGTTATTCTCGACATGATTCTAAGCTGTAGGAGCTTAGAATCATGTCGAGAGTAACGAGTAAAATGTCTCTACCTACATGTAGTCCAAGTATGTACCTAACGTATTATTGACGCCAACATTAGGATCAACCGATATACAACAACAAATAATATAAATTAATAATTAAACTGAAATTTCTATATTGACATACTTTCATGAGATATAAATTACTCAAATCAGATAATTATAGTATAAAAACGGCCATAATCAGTTGTAGTCGTCTACCCTACATCATTGTTAACTTGTAATGCGGGCCATTCATAAAGGTCACTGGGCAAAAAATATTCTACTACTTATTTTTGAATGGGGTTCTCACCTTAGATATTTAGTTTTGTTTGTTAGCATTTATTATCATAGCTATAAATCTGTAAAAATCACAGCTATCACAATCACGAGATACAGTCTGATGACAGTTTTAGACACGCTCCAATTTTACCCCGAAAACTACTGGACTGATTATAATTGGATAAGCGAATAGTTTGCGATCCGGAAAAGAGTAATCTCACAAATGAACAAATGAAAAATCGATTAAAAAGCAAGCAAAGTGTGAATTTGAGGCATAAAGCTGCCATTACACGACTGACCTTGTACAATATAAAGGCAGGATAGGAGATACGAAGGAAGCAACGAATCAAACAACGCTGACTAAGATTATAACTACCGATATAATTACCAAAAATTGTTGTCTATACATTTCACAATGTCAAGTGAGATCCGTGACATTCGTATATCGGACGATAACATTAACATTAGGTATAGAATTATTATCAAGTAATTGTTCTACTGGCTCACTATTGCCACCAATATGTAGGAAATACACAATTCAACAAATTCAGATATAGTAACCTCCATATTGATGAAAGTAATGTCTGCCTAACATAGGGAACCAATTCTATATGCCAGTACACTGCAACACATCAGTTTTTACATGTTCCGACTCACAGCTCTTGTATCGCTCGTAAAAGAGTTAATTTTTGTAGAGTGAATGTAGAAGTTGACGTGTTGCTGACCGTACAACTGACGCAACAAGAATAGTTCTAATATAATAATTTTCCTAATAGTCTGTTCGGCAAAATAAATTGTTCTATATTATGTCCACTTACATACTAAAGAAATGAATTATATTTGAGAATGCAGTAACATTTCAATTAACAGATAAACCTAATTAAGACGTAATAGGTTCAGCCTTACCTTTAAACCACCATTAAGACCACATTTTACCGTACAGGCCAAGTAAAATCATAATTATCATATCATTGAATTATAAGTATATATATGTATACCGACCATTTAAGTATTCTCAAAAATGATTTCGCTATATAACCTATTTTTTAAACAATCACGTTCTTATTGTCTTTCAGCGTAGCTCGACTATTACAACTCAGTTATTAGGCTTATTGAAACTATTTCATTTTCAAGTACTCCTAGATATGTGAACATCTATTTGAGTACACAATATTTAATGATGGTTAAATCATTCTCGCGTAATAGGAACGGGGAACCCCTTTCCTATTACGCGAGATTAGAGGATTTTGCTGTTTTCGTTTCTCAGATGGATCGATGCTCTTGTAAGACTGCTTTCTTGACAATTATGGTAAAAAAAATCTAAGTACATGTATGCTATGCTTGAGAAAACTTTTAAATATATAATAACTTCATATCGTGTATTTCGGGAAACTAAAAAAAATTACACAATAATAATAAGCAGAACCTATGGCTCCTTAAGAACATATTTGTACGATTCACCTAAACGAACTACTTGAAGCATTTAACGATATTTGTAAGTACCGTGTTGCGTACTATCAAATATAAATAGTAATTTATAACACTTAATATAAGAGAGATCAGGAATACGATAGACAAATCTATATAAGTAGTCTAATAGAGCTTTATCACCATGATCTAAATTATGTGATACGTAGGTAAAACAATGAATATAAACTGTATTAAGTCATAAGTGATCACAAGTGTTTGAAGTCTCATTTCACATATTCACTTTCCCGCGTTATAAAGATATTTCCAGTCTAGTTTAGTATATATACCTACATATGTTGCCGTCTCTTACCATCTTTCATTGAATATCATAAGAGAGAAAAAAATGTAGATTAAAGTAACTTTATTAATATGGACCATAGCGTCGTAATACAAATGGTAGAGTTCAAAAAAATTGTAATTTATTATTGAAATTGTCATTTTCGTTTTAGGTATAATATCAATACTTTGTAATGTTTCAAATACAGACTACATTTTAACTAAGCAAAAATATTGTATTAAATACCTATGCTTACATGTTGAGTTGCATATTTCAATAGAAGCAAAATGACAAGTCTCCATGTTTACTGTCTCACATTAAAACTAATTTAATAACTTATAAAAATATATTCTTCTAAACATATATAGGCAATGTCTTTTGAAATCTTACTGCATTATTTAAATATCATGAGCAAACTCTTTAACTGACCAACTCTCCAACACTATTTAATAAATACAAAGACAATATTTTTGATAAATGGCAAGTCACGCAAACGCTATTTTAGTAGGAAAATTAATTGCATCGATTGATTTACATGTTGATAGCACATTAGAACTTATAAGCAAAATATTTAATCATTAAATTATATTAAACCCACACACACAAACAATTCAGCTCCCTATATCAAATTCTTTGGTAATCTTTACACAGTTTATTCCTAAAGTTTCCATAGAATTATTTCTGATGTTTAATTAGAAATAATTTGTTTTGTTATTGTCACAAATTGGTTATTCTTAATACTAGTGTGACAGTTTATTACCCAACAATCGCTTGTGTCTTGTAGGTTTTGTAAGGCAAATTACAAACCTCATATTAATATTACCTGTAATAATTCTAACAAAATATATACTCATCATCATATCGTTCATAAGTATAAAGTGACAATTTTTAGGCATTTTTTAACAATAGTATTAGTTTCGAGGGTAATAAGTGTATATTATGATTAATATTTTTGAATTTACCACTATTATTTGATCTATAACCTGCAACAAAGTATGATTTGATGTAGCTTCATCGATCTGCAAATTTAAAAGCTACTGTGTTGGAGCTGAATCACACGATGAGAACTGCAGATGAAACCATGTTATCATCAATATTGACATGAACTGTATCCATTAAAAAGTAACTAATAGATGTTGAATCAGTTAAAAAGTGCCAAAACAGCAATAAAACATTCATGATTAAATTTTACTAATAGCACAACCATAATGCTCTTTGATTCACGATAAACACAATGTCAATGCTACTACAATTATTGTTCATATTTACAAAGTTAGATTTTATCAAATCCCTTAGTTAAACATCAGTAAGAATTGGTCACATAAAAAGAAAAAGATAATTATGTCAAATATACATACACAAACTACAAACAAAACAGATAATTGCAAAAAGAATAACAATATCGAGTATTAATATGATTATTTGGAATAATTGAAACTTTGATCTTTATTGCGGTTTGGCTCAAGAACACAAGAATAAGCTCATCAATACATTAATATATTGCTGTCAGATTATGAATACTACTAAACTACACACTTCTTAAAAGTACACTGATTTATATTGCATACTTTCACTTTAATCACACAGAATTCTTATTTACATCAAAAGAATTCAGTCAAAATTTTACTTACAAAGCTGTTAATGCAATTCTTTAGACGTTAGTAAATATATTTTACAAATTATTTAATTCCCTATTGAATACTATTGTGAGTTATGGCAAACTAGCACAAACAAATCAATGTATTATAATCAAGCCACTTCTATGATTCATAATGGCAAGTGTATACTGGCTTTATAAATTCTAATGAAAAAAATTGTAAATAGGGTTGCCATACAAATCTACTATATCATTATAATTAAAATTTAGATGATTACTAGACTAACATCTTAGTTAACATTATAATTGCCATAAGCACTCATCCATTCTCTTTGAGTCCATATTGATATGACCATTGACAATAAACTATATTACTCAAGCATAATTTAAGTCTGGCAACCCCATTGGTCAAAATTTGCAAGAAAATACTTCATTCGATATCCTATTGTCTGCCAAATCATGAGGTAGAATTGTTATGCAAAATCTATTATATTTTTGTGCAAAATTCGGAGCACCAGAACCTAATTCTATTTTTCAGTACTTTTGTGGAAAATAGGATTTACATCATGACATGATTGATAAACAAAGGCTTTCCCTTCATAATATTCTGTAATAAAAATATATTTTAAGTAGATAGTATAATTAAGAAATATCCATTACAATGTAACATCACATTTCTTCCTCTCTTTGCAGAGTTGAATCTCACTTTAAAATTAATGTGTAAACAGCAAGCCTAAAACCACTTCGTGATTGTAATTCAATTTTAGTATCTAGTTAAGTATCAATAATTGTGATGAGTTACATAGCTGCACTACACATCCAAACTAAGTGTAGGATCTCTTAGTCGAGTCCTATCCATAGTTTTAATATATAATCCAAATTTTCACATTTATCAAATATAAATATAAGACATTAAACATAGTATTGTCCTTAATTCTTAAAAGTAGACCACATAATCTAAAACTAAGGTGTCTGTAAGTAATTGGAATACAAAAAACAAATACTGATTATTATATAAACATATCCAAGATAGGCACTTTTATCCTATATTTACAAGTTGTATAAAATAATATATGGCTGATAGTGTTATAGAAAAATATCTTAAGAATTATAATCATTACAAGATGTAATTCACAATCTTCATTGTTTGACTGGCAGACAAGAGGAAATATGTCCAAATCACATTCACAAAAACAATAGGACATTAGGCAATTTAAGTTATTCGCTTCTCTTAACTATGATTGAGCCTGACATAATGTTAAATGAGTATTGACAATGACAGTATCATCCTTACAATCAGCATTTACTCTTATTCTATGTGTACTTTAATTAGCTTTACTTAATGGGGAATATGTATACTTTTTTGTTACTTAAATCATTATACTAGAAACAATTAACGTTGTATGAAAACAGTTTTCTAAGATGTCAGTCACCCATAGAGTGACATATACATTTGCCACACAATATTCCAATATATAAAACCAATTTCTCAAGGCAGAAGTGTTATATTTTATAATACCTAATTTGTCTAAAAATGTTTAGTAACTGTGATGTATGATTTCATAGTACATATTCCCCATTACATAGAGTTGCAGCACATTTTAATCACGTCCACTATAACTCATAAACTGCCATATTAAGTTTTTTAGAGTTCTATAGAATTTTCATTCTTAAAAACTATTCACAGTGAAATATTTACAAAAAGTATGAATATTGAATATTGAATACTATACTATTAGAAAGCGTCTATATTATTGTGATGATAATCATAGTTCACATGAACATTGTTGATTTTTATCTGGCTCAAATACATCATTTCTATGTCTTATTAAATTACACTAATAAGCGTCGTTCAAATTGTAGTAAAAAAAATAGTTCCCCAAAAGGCTTAGTAGTTTATCTTATGTATTTTTTTTCCATTACTAATTTAATGAAGGCAGCAGTAGGAACTGCAGGCCCTTCACTGTGATGATTGTAAGAAATAAATTACAGTTCACTTAACCACTACATAGTTTTAAGTCTGAACGGAACCTTCACAACCGATCACTCTTACAATGGTTCCTCAATGCCCAGAGGCACTAGTGGAGCATTTTATTGATTATATATCACCATTTTGACTGATTCCAATCCTCTTAATGAACTCCTCTTGCAGCATTACAGTCTTTATCATGTTAGGATGAGTGCCATAGCCCATAGCTGGCTCAGGGGTTGAGCAGTATTGCTGAGAGCCATCGGCAAGTATTACACCTTGTCCATTGCTCAGAGTTGCAGTGTCCATTGAGTTCCAGTAGGATTCACTTGGAGATGTGCTATTAACCCCAGGAGGAGGCGCTGCAGGTGCACCAGTGTATCTAAAGTATGGATTCTTCAAATCAAGCGTGTTTGATGAAGATATGTTAGTTCCATCCAAAGTTACATCCATGGTAACATCATAGCTTTGTCTCTTGTTGGCCATTAACAATACACGTCCACTGAGTACTTGGCCCTGTTTGGCAAAAATAGGTGTTTCAAGTAAGCAGCGCACTTGATACCAGTGCGTGAGTGGCTCAGTTGGTGCAGTGGATAACCAGATATGCTGAGTGTTACCAGCAAATAGTACATCAAACCAGAATGCCAGGCCATGGCATGTTCCAGATTGGGTCAATTCGAATCGGAATGGAACTTCAATGCGATGCAAGTCTGTTTCATGGGCATTCAAGAAATCTACCACATGCCTGACAGATCTAGCCATACATATACGCACATCAAATGTGTCTACAATAGGTTGTCTAAAATATTCCTTCATTGCAGCAGTGCGCAATGCACTTAGATCAACACCGTGAAAGCAGGTTTGATACCAGAAATTGGCTTTGTTGTACTGCTCCATGAATAACGCATCATCAGTAAAGGGGGCTATGTGTAGGTCGCCCCTAGATGGGTACATGTTACCATTTGATTTCAACCACTTCTTTGCATGGAGATAAGTTTCCAACATACGCTCATTGTAGAGCATGTAACCCATAGGTTCTGAAATAATAACATCCACAGACTCGGGCAGTTCTATCTCTTCAATTTTTCCAGCTACAACAGTGATACGATCATTGAGACCGTTTGCGCGCACTAAAGCTTGCGCATGGTGCGCCATGTTACTGGCCTCAACAGCATATACCTTTCGGGCTCCCGCTTGAGCCGCAAAAAATGATAAAATACCGGATCCTGCTCCTACATCAAGTACTACTTTGTTTTTAAAGTCATTCATATTCGAAAGAATCGCGCGTTGATAGGTACTGGTTCGCACGTAATCTTGCATCATATTTTGCTGCTGACTGAGATATCCGTAAAATTGAAAGTATTGCATTGCTGAAGAGTCCTCTGTACGCACCGTGAACACCGATGATGATCGGCCGGCCTTGATCTTGCTGACCAGCAGGTGGAAGCTTTGACAATCTACATCTGACGCGAACTTGAAAAAGAGTGTTTCATTATCGATAGTGAAGACATACGATTGACCGACGACACGAGAGCACTCTGTTTGATTGTGGACGGGAAACTCCATGACCTCTTGCGCCAGCACTGGGTCAGCTCGGATCACTTTTACACTTAGCCCTTGAGGGTCGTAATCCACGTTTACGTTAGTGGGGAAATTGAAACGAGGCGTCAAGGCACCGTCGTTATTCACAACAGAAACAGTCACCGCGCGAAACGTGTTCGCCATTTTTACAAAAGACGACGGACTCGTTTAATTTATATAATTAATCTCCCCACGCGTACGGGCAAACAAAGAAAATGCCGTTGGGAAAATAGGAGGCCGGTGTAAAATCGATCATTCACAAACTTCTGTGTTTGTCTATGACCAACAGCGTGCTATTTCATTTTTTCTACCTTTTTTTTTGGCTTTTGCAATGGAATATAAATTTAAAAACATCATAGACAATAAATACAATATTTTTTAAGAAAAGTCAAACGCAAATATATGTTAGAGGTGGGAATTACAGAATTGACAAGTATACGAAAATATCAATATAGAAATATTATAATTAATTAAGAATTTATTCTTAATTACAACATTCGTGTGATTCAAAAATCTATAAAATTGTAAGCAGTAGAAAAAAGTTTCGCGCATGATTTGTATTCGTATTCGAATTCCAAATTCACGTCTAATAATTCAAAAATACGTCTCCAGGTCCCAGCTTCCGAAAATCAGCAACATCTTCAAAGTACTTTACGAGGACATCTTAAATATTTCCTCTTTGGCTAAGAATTGCAAATTCAAATTTAGAAATTCATTAAGCTAGTATATTTGCGTTTTAATTAATAGTAATTATTAGATTTTTCCTCATTATATTTATTATTTGCCGTCGCTTAGTACCGCACAGTGTAAAACATGAAATATCGGTATATTTACGAATTCAAATTATACCGTATCACCAATGCTGTTGAAACAGCTCAAAGGGTTAATGATGTGTACGGCGCTAGTGTCGCATACTGTTTTGGTATCAACATTTTCGGTATAGAAATTTCGACCTTCAGAACCAACTCCAACTGCAAAATGAAGAATTAAAGTAATAACTATTGTGGAAGTAGATCCATCATTAACCAATTCTGAGATAACTGCAGGCTATATCCTCGCGCCCGCCGGCGACCCGGGAGGACCACGCCCCTCCCGTGGCTGAAAGGCGTCGTCGGTGGAGGAGGTCGGGGGAGGTAGTGTAGCCTCCCCCAAGGAGGGCTCCCCTGTATCCGCAGGGGAGCGGAGGCTGGGGGTCCCGGATATAGCTTGGCGTTCCCGGGGGCTCCGTACATGCCTGAGGAAGGCCATCCCTGAGGTTTTTAGTGGGTAGGCCTCCCCCTTCTGGGGAGGAGAGCCCCACATAACCGCCGGCTCACCGCAGCCGGGGTATGCAATTTAATGCATTTTGCTAAGGGGAACAAAAAATAAGGGGTAAGTTGTTGAAAATGGTATGGAAGTGCTAAAGGAAACAGTTTGGATAAAATGTATAAATGTAATGAAAGTTTCGACAAATATTACAAGAACATTAAATTAACAGTAGTCATTATAACAAAGATATCTCCTAGCAACGTACCAAGGATATAATAATAAAGATATTAATTATGTGTATGGATCAAACCTCTTCAACACCCCCACTTGAGTCCCATACACTTCTTACAAATGTCGAGTTTAACCCTAGGTAGACCCTTCGTAAGAATATCGGCTGGCATTTTACTAGTCTCGCAATACTTAAGAGAAATCTCCTTCTCTTCCGCTAATTGCCTAATAAAGTGATATCTAATGTTGATGTGCTTTGACCTTCTACCAACTGTTGGCACGTACACTAATTTGATAGCACTCTGACTATCACTATACAAATCAATCTCAGAATAGCAACCAGTCAGCTCTTGGTAGAGGCCTTTGACAAATATTACTTCTTTAGCAGCTTCACTGATTGCAACATATTCTGCTTCAGCGGTGCTTAGCGCAACACAACGTTGCTTACGGGTCTGCCAGGAAATTGCAGCTCCACCAAGAACCAGCATATACCCTGTAAATGAATGGCCGTCAGCATTAGCACCCCAATCTGCATCCGCATATGCAGCCAAATGTTCACCGGTATTTGTATAAACCAGTTTATGGTCTATCGTACCTTTTAAATACCTCAAAACCCTCTTCAAAGCAGCCATGTGAGTTGAATTCCAACAAGTATTAAATTGACTCATATAACTCACTATGAAGGTGATATCTGGTCGAGTGCCACAGGACAGGTACATGAGTGAACCGACAATCTCTTGATAGCTCATGTCACCAGTAGTCTCGCCCTTCTCCAGCCTGAGATTGGTTTCTGTTGGGGTCGTAACTCCTTTACAATCTTCCATACCGTACTTTCGTAAGATTTTCTTAATAAAGTTCCTCTGGCTCAATTGTACTTCCCCTTGCTTCTGAGTGAGTTCCATGCCCAGACACTCTCTAGCTATACCCAAGTCTTTGACTTTAAATGCAGCTCCAACCTGGCTTTTTACTTTATTTATATCTTCAACTGTATGACCAAAAATATAGAAATCGTCGACGTACAACGCAATTGCAATTAAGTTATTATTAGCAATCCGCTTCACGTAAACACATGGATCGAAGTTAGACTTCATGAATCCTATTTTAATAATATGTGCGTGGATTTTGACATTCCAGCACCGTGCTGCTTGTTTTAGGCCATATATAGCCTTCTTGAGCTTGCATACCTTTCCTTCATTCCCCCTCGTGATGAAGGCCTCTGGCTGTTCCATATAAAGGTCTTCATTCAAGTCACCATTAAGGAAAGCAGTTGTGACGTCAATGTGATGCACTACCATCCCGGTTTCTGCCGATAAGGCAAGCAACAACCGTATTGACGACAGCTTAACCACCGGCGCAAAAGTCTCAAAATAATCTTCCCCCCACTTCTGGGAGTACCCTTTTGCCACCAGTCTAGCTTTATAACGTTGCTCATTATCAGCACCTGTCTTAATTTTGAACAGCCACTTGCTTTTAACTATATTAGTGTGTTCAGGCCGGTCAACCAATTCCCACGTACCATTTTCTATGAGCGAGTTATACTCCTTCTTCATCGCATCGAACCAAAGACTACTATCTCCACGCTCCATTGCTTCTTGCACTGACAACGGATCATTTGAGAATAGGAAATTATATTCGAACTCCTCAAGTCTTTTTGGAACTCTGATTCTGCATGGGTACGAGAACCCTCGACAGTTGATTCAGCTTCTCTGTTTTCGCTTACATCTCTTTCAGCAGAAAAATCTTCCTGACTTCTTCTAGGGATAGATTCAAATGAATCATGAAACTCCTCATGATCATCATTATGTTCAGTTACAGTAGGTGCACTTCTTCGAACCTCCATTTCATTACTCGGAGCAACAACAAAATATTCAGTCGATGGAACACCCACTCCCAGTAACTCATTTTGTTTATTTTTATTTGTTTTAAGGACAATCCGTGCCAGACTGAGATTTATTTGACAATCTCTCATCAAAAACAGCATCACGAGCGATAATAATCCGCCTTGGACTATTTTTAACATCAGCAAACTTATAGCCCTTCTGATTTTCACTGTATCCAAGGAATGTTAATTCTCTTGTCTTCGAATCAAACTTCTTGAGAGCCTTGCCCTTGATCAGGACTTGTGCCCTGGAGCCGAACACCTTCAAATGTGAAAGGTCATGTACCTGTCCTGTGGCACTCGACCAGATATCACCTTCATAGTGAGTTATATGAGTCAATTTTATACTTGTTTGGATTCAACTCACATGGCTGCTTTGAAGAGGGTTTGAGGTATTTAAAAGGTACGATAGACCATAAACTGGTTATACAAATACCGGTGAACATTTGGTGTTCAAAATTAAGACAGGTGCTGATAATGAGCAACGTTATAAAGCTAGACTGGTGGCAAAAGGGTACTCCCAAAGTGGGGGAAGATATTTGAGACTTTTGCGCCGGTGGTTAAGCTGTCGTCAATACGGTTGTTGCTTGCCTTATCGGCAGAAACCGGGATGGTAGTGCATCACATTGACGTCACAACTGCTTTCCTTAATGGTGACTTGAATGAAGACCTTTATATGGAACAGCCAGAGGCCTTCATCACGAGGGGAATGAAGGAAAGGTATGCAAGCTCAAGAAGGCTATATATGGCCTAAAACAAGCAGCACGGTGCTGGAATGTCAAAATCCACGCACATATTATTAAAATAATCTTCCCCCCACTTCTGGGAGTACCCTTTTGCCACCAGTCTAGCTTTATAACGTTGCTCATTATCAGCACCTGTCTTAATTTGAACAGCCACTTGCTTTTAACTATATTAGTGTGTTCAGGCCGGTCAACCAATTCCACGTACCATTTTCTATGAGCGAGTTATACTCCTTCTTCATCGCATCGAACCAAAGACTACTATCTCCACGCTCCATTGCTTCTTGCACTGACAACGGATCATTTGAGAATAGGAAATTATATTCGAACTCCTCAAGTCTTTTTGGAACTCTGATTCTGCATGGGTACCGAGAACCCTCGACAGTTTACCTCTTTCCAGACCATACCTGTTCAGAACTTTTGTTGATAAGGCCATTGTTGGTGAGCGGTTTTTCAAGTATACTGCGGCAATGACCGCTTCAGCCCAATACTTCTTATTTAAATCGCTCTCTGCAAGCATACATCTTGCCTTCTCAACGACAGTCCGAATAGTTCTCTCGGCTACGCCATTCTGTTGTGGAGTATGAGCTATAGTTGTTTGATGCTGAATTCCACACTTCTTCAAATAATCTTGGAATTCCTTACTAGTGTATTCGCCACCATTATCACTCCTTAACTTTTTAATCTTTTTACCAGTTTGGTTTTCAACGAGTGCCTTCAATTCTTTAAACTTACTGAAAAACCTCAGACTTATTTTTCAGAAAATAACTGAACACCTTCCGCCTATAATCGTCAATGAACAAAAGAATATATTATTTTCCTCCCCATGATTCGACCTCAATAGGACCAGCAACATCTGTATGGACTAATTCTAACAACTGTGAAGCTCTATTAAACTTACGCTTCTTTGGAAAACTTTTCACACATTGCTTACCTAGACTGCACGGTATGCATGGATAGTTATAGTCTTTTAGGCCATAACTAAGACCCTTGACAATTCCTTTCAATTTGTGCATTTGAGACTGAGATAAGTGACCCAATCGCCGATGCCACAATTCAAAGTCACTATGACTTTCTCCTAAAAGTACTGCCGGTTTACTATTCACAGGACCTAAAAAATATATTCCGTTATCTTTGCGTGGTGCAGTAAACAGTACATTTCCATCTACAGAAACATTGTTATCAAAAACTTTACAGCAATCTTTGTCAAAAAGTACTACTTTGCCATCATCAGTAAACTTGCCAACAGACATTAAATTTGTGACTAATTCAGGAATCAATAATACATTGTTCATAGTCAGCCCAGTGAACGTCCCTCATGACTCACATTCAACTTCACAGTTCCCTTTGAAGTCGACATAATTTTGTCACTGTTTGCACATGTGATAGCCTTTGAACATTTTTGATCGATGTCAAAATCGACTTATTAGATGTCATGTGTGACGTTGCGCCACTGTCAATCACCCAGCAATCATTCCCTCTAGCAGCAAATAATGTTACAAAATCAGGAGATTCCTCACCTCTATCTACACCTATGCTTGCTATATTGCCTTCAACTTTGCCCTTTTTGGCTTTAAAAAGTTTACACTGCCACTTAAAATGCCCCTTCTTTTTACAAAAATGACAGACGACATTCTTACGAGACTCAACACTACTACTACTACTCTTAATACTACCTGCAACGTTAGCTACAGTTAATTCGTCTTTAACACTAGAATTCACTTGCTGTCGATGGCTTTCCATTAATAAAACGGCTGCAACATTCTCGGATGTCAACTTCTTACCAGAATGTTCCATGGTCATTACTAGAGGATTAAAAGAATCCGTCAAACCAGCTAGTAGAATTATTCCAATGAAATTCGTCATCTAGTCCTGCTTTTATCTCCACTAGAGCTTGATGTGTTCCCTGCACTTCATTAACGTAGGTTTCCATATTTGAGAAATTCTCCAACTTTAATGAAAATAGCTTACGCAGCAAACTAAGCCTTCGTATCAGTCCACTATCAGCGTACGCTTTCTTTAGTGCGAACCACGTTCCCAAGCAGTCTTTGCGTTCCTCACTAATGTTATACAATTTTCGGAAATCGACAAACAGATTTTCGCTCGTGCTCTATCATCACGATTTTTGCTCTCGACTGTACTAGTATTAAATTCAGCACTTACACAATCCCATAGTCCGGCATCTATTAATAACATTTCCGTAGTAAATGCCCAAGAACTATAATTGGCTTGGCCCGTAAGTTTCTTGACAGCTTGAAAATTTTCCATTTTTCCATACAATAACTGTTCCTATAAATTTAGCATTAACGATTCTGGGCCCATAACCTGTTGAAAATGGTATGGAAGTGCTAAAGGAAACAGTTTGGATAAAATGTATAAATGTAATGAAAGTTTCGACAAATATTACAAGAACATTAAATTACAGTAGTCATTATAACAAGATATCTCCTAGCAACGTACCAAGGATATAATAATAAAGATATTAATTATGTGTATGGATCAAACCTCTTCAACATAAGTAACAAAATTGTATTAATCCACGTGAAACAAATCGGTTAACGTTATAAAAATTGAAAGATACGAACTTTATCGATTGAATGAAATGAACTTGAAAAGATGCGTGGACTGCTGTGTTAATTTGCTCAAAGGACACAATAATGAAAGGATTTTAAATCAATTCATTGTGAAAAGTGGATACTGTACGATAATTGTAAGCGGTCGTCGCAATGGATGATCCCAGGAGGCTCGGCCAAATCCGGTCCCAAACAAAAATTAACTTGGAAAATTCACGATTTGCCTATATGGTTTTAGATCCTAGGCCAGGCTGAGTTTAGTCAGTAGGTCACGTGGCTGGACCGTTCCGGTCGCGTGGAGTCCGACATAACCTCCGTGACACTTGCCGTTGCGGGGTATCCTGGGTACGTTTCGTGCTGCTTGTGAGGATTCTTAGCCTTCCTCTCCTGAGGAAAAAAAAACTTGGAAAAAATTACTTGTGAGTGTTTGGTGGACTAGTGCCGATGTCTTTCACTACAGTTTCTAAAATCTGGCAAAACGATTTCGGCAGATATTTATTGTCGGCATACAGTTTGTAACCATGAAAAAAGAACTAACTGCTAAACGACGTAGATTGGTCGATCGCTCTCGGTCACTACTGTTTCAAAACAGTGAGCTACCGCTCCAAGTTGGATGAAATTCAATTGGAATATCTATAATATCCACCGTACTCCGCGGACCTTGCTGCAACAGATTACCATTTTTTCCGGAATTTAGACCACTTCATACACGGAAAAATATTACAACTTACAACTTCGATGCGGCAGTCACAACCGCCTTTAAAGAATTTATTAATTCTCGCCCCCATAGTTTTTATTTTCGTAAAATGACCAATGTACTATAATTATCAAAATGAGATCTCAACAATTCTATTGTATATTAATTAATATTTTACAATAAAGACAGGGACTTTTAAACTTGTTTTATACCCATATTAACATTTTCACATGTAAAGACCTAATATATACACACTACTTTTTGTTGTTTATTATAGTTTACAATTAGTTTTAAAGAGAATATAGCCATATCAGTTAATAGGTGCAGATAGAAGCCGAACTGGTTTTCGTTCTTTTTTATAGAATATAGACGGTACGGTTGCCAGAGAACACGGTCTTTAATTGGCTATACATACATACGCTGTAGATAATTATAACACTACAGTTCTAAGTATTAAACTTTTTATTGCTATACATGCAATAATGTCCTTATTTAATTATAAGAAATATTATATCTAATAATTATTTAGTAAAATTAAAAACTAAACTATAAATAAAATATTTGAAATAAATCGCTGCCGTCAGGCAACGTCCCCATAAGACTAGCAGCATTGCCACGTTGTATGGCGATGCTGATTCGCTGCGCCAGATATGATCCAGCTTTCCGGTCACATGTAGCCTCGGTCAATCTATAGCTGCACTCTTTAAAAACTCTGTGGCCACTTTCGCCCCAGGGCCCCAGACTTTCCACCCCAAAAGGCTCAAATATGCAACCACTATTTATGTTTGAATACTTGCGCCGTTTGAGGAGTTCAGCCGAGTTAGCAGCAGACCCAGCCCTAACTGCGGTGCCACGAAGATGGGACTGCGCTAGAGTATCAGCACATGTCGCTTCCCAAACTAGTGGTCGTCCCATCCTCCATGGCACGAGGGTCATGCCGTCGGCTCTCTTACCGTCGTCACGGCTAATAATGCCGGCCGGTTCTAAAACAGCCGGTGCTCCCGCACTGGCTAAGGCCCTACGGATGACGTCGTTAAGGCTGGCATGGTGAGAGGCACGCCCCGCGCTTCTGCTGCAAGATAGGCCGTGATGACCTAGTTGGTCAACATGATCACCACAACGAGAGCGATGTGGCACAACGCAGGTCGCTCCCAGGCGAAGAGCAATTGATAAACGGAATGTCGTGTTATCTAAAAAGGTTCCTAAATTGTTAGAAGGTAGAGCTTGCAGCCATTGCCCGGATTCCCATTCAGCGCTGGCAATGAGGCGAGCGCGCTCTACAGGGCTGGTTGCCGTATGGTATAGGTTGTCCCGTACCAGCCTGCAAAGCAAAGACGCTGTGAACTGGTGTTTACAGGCAGGTCGACATTTGGGCAGGCCGCGCTCCACGCATCTATGGCCTCTGTTATAAAAGGAATATTAAGTGGCTGGATTTGTGATTTCATAATCTTGCTCATTAAATCTATTGAACTGTGTATAGAAGACAGATATGCGGGGAGTGAAACGCTGGTTACTTTCCTGATGCCTATACCACCGTGTCTTATCGGCAGAGATGCCTGGGTCCACGAGTGATCGTCTAAATTTATATTTAATACTGAAGCTAGAAGGTTATAAATAATTTTAATAATTATAAGTGTATCTTATTTTATTATTAACATTATTTTATTCTATTATATCATGAAGTAAGAAAATACTTGCAAGTACCTATTTTGAAATTATGTTTCTGATAAGTTTCGTAACTTGGTAGCCTTTGTATTGATTTTTGCAAGTACGTCGCCCGCGAAGAGAATGTTACCGCTTCTTAGAATCCGTATTAATAAAGTTAAGTTTGACTTAGTCGATTAACGTATTTTCTCTTTCTAACCTATGATATAATTATTAAAAAAACGGTACGAGATAATGACGGAAAAAACGAATCTATGTTGAGATGGGATCATTTGTATCCGGATCAGTACAAAGGTAAACTGCTTCATTTGTACAAATCGGTTCAGAGTCACTGATACTATAAGTATTGATATTGATTGATTATTTGTATCAGTGACTCTGAGTCAATCGTGTAAGCGTTGCGTATCGAATGAAACTGAGATGCAATTGAGCGACGTGATACGATGCGCTCCGACTCTGAACTATTTACTAATGTCAATCGTGCCAGAAGCGCTGTTAGAGATTTGAATCAGTGAATCACATGAGAGAAACGACGCACTGAGTCGTTTCTGTATAGATTGACACGTCTCTAGTACGTGACAGTTACATAGATTAACGTCCTGAGCGATGCAGATTCGGTGAGGATTTGCGTTAGGCCTGTGTAGATCGATCATTAGTTGCGACCCGGGTCGATCGCGACCCATTTCGCTTGGTGATTCGATCAAAATGATTCGATCAAATGATCGATTAATTGAGGTAGCGGGTTGGATGTTTAACAGGTCTCGGGTCTCTGATCGGGTGGCTATTGTACGTTTTGGGTCACGCTCGTTTGGTTGGGCTACGAGAAAATTTGGTACTCAAATATTTTAGATACGATTATTACATGATTATGTTATATATATTAATAGATAACTTTTAACAAACATTTTATATCTCATAGTGTTCATAAATAAATACGTAAATTTTATAAATGAAATAAAATACGCGTCTGTCATACATAGTTGAATTCTGCGAAAAACTCACTGAATTGTTATTATTTTTTGTATCGCTTAAAGACTTTCGTAAATGGATATAAATCCATCACGATTGGTCATTTTGCGAATATAATGATTGATTTGCTATTAATTACCACTATTAACTTTTCATAATGTGGTAAGTAAACATTTACAAGGATAAAAACGAAAATGAATTGTAACAATTTGTTTTCAATACACAGGACAACCAACAACTAATTAATAGAATAAACAAAACGATGAAAAAAACTTGCGAAATTATTCCACTTTTTTAAATCTTCCCACACCGATTCAATATATCCAAAGTACAATGTCTACGGCTGCTTTTAGTTAAGTAATTCATTGGTCACTCGACGCGGTTCGTAACCCGATCATTCCATCTATCACGTACTTATACCTACCTGTACCTGTGCACGCAAATAAAGGTTTTCTTATGTTACTAGAACGAAACAAAACATTCTCCATCAAAATCATCAATAAAAATATCTACAATAGACGCTAGTGCCATTGATTTGAGGTTCAAATTATTTTATTAACAAGTCAGACTTTCGAATTGCGTTACGTTGTATAGTAGGTATAAATCACAAAAAACGTGCTTGAAGTGCTTCATTAATGTGTGGTGGCGTCCTTAGCGATTTGCTTTTAGCGCTATCAGCGCTGGGTAGTCACTCCAAAAATGCCATAATGATCGTGACTCAGGACCGAGTTACCGTGACCCAGTCGATCTCGGTGATCGAATCTTTTTGTGGGTCGTGACTCGATCATTCATAAATGCTACGCGAAATGATTGATCAAATCACAGTGATTTGATCAATCGCGATCGACTCAGGTCTAAATCACAGTGATTTGATCAATCGCGATCGACTCAGGTCTAATTTGCGTCATAAAGTAAATTATATGACTCAAAGGTATTAGCACACAAACTATGATATCCACAAAAAAGTAACAAATGATTTTCGCCCGTAGACAGAGACTTCTCCACAGATTAGTATGACTTCTCTGCGTAGACAGAGTAGTGTCTTCTCTGTCTACGTTTTCGCCCATGTTTAATAGTATACTAATCTGTGCTCATGTTTATTCGTTTTGTACGTATTAGAACTAATCAATAGTATACTAATCTGTGAACTAATCTGTGTATTAGAGGCTCCGCTAGGAGTAATATTGTTCTGTGATTAGAGGTTAACGGTGTCTTGGTCGCTCAGTATAGTTGTTTTGTTTAAAAAGTGTTTGTCGAATATAATTAATTTCGTGGTCGTGGAACGTGGTGTTTTATTTATCTATTTTAAGTCATGACGAGCCATAAAATAAATAATTTAAAATGGGAGTCCATCTCGTTAGATGGTTTTTCAATAACAATGTCCAATAATTTCGAGGGATTTGGGGGTCTTGAGCAATGCGTTCATTATGGATTAGAGAAAGAACCGAAAAAGCACAATAAGGTATTATTTGTGATTATAAATAAAAATCTGTTCTCATTTTAATAAGTGCTTATATCCATTGGCTAATAGCTTCTACATCATCTGCAACCACGCTGTACTATATTCAGAATACGGAATATGTTACAAGCTTCATGATACAATAGCTGAATATGCTAAAAGTCACTGATTTTACTTCAAAAACGGGTAATAAGATTATGTGTTTGATGGCTACCCTATCACGACGTAACATATTCATGGCATTTACCATTACTACTTTTATCTGTAGGATTCAATCAATGGAACAAAATTCTATGGGGAATCCTAAATTTTCCCATACAACATATTTTGTTTCATAATGGAGTTTTTGTGGACGCTAGCTATAACAGTATGGGGTTTGTTTGCGCTATGACTGTGGAAGTAATAGTTTTTCTGTTGGTAGTACAATGACTATCATTTTTATCTGGCACCAAGCTAGATCGCATAAAGCAATCCCTATAATTCTATTATCAATAACAACACTATATCCCAATTTAATAATTAACTAAAATCATCAGAAAAGTAGTTTGTAAAGTAATAAACACATTTAAAATAATTAAATAGTTAAAATAGTATATTCTTGGCCTGAAGGATTGGTAGTGAAATTATTGGATACTGTGACCTTATATCTTATGTTACATGATGGCAACATGCCCTAATTATGTGTTTGTGAAGGTTGCAGATTTGCTACAACTCTTGTGGGAACCGTTTGTACTATAGGCGACTCTTAACACTTACCATTCTGCTTATTTCTCATTATATCAAAATCAAAGCGAGCAAAGTTTTTATGTAATTGTATTTATAACTAGATTAGATAGATTAGTTAATTGTTAATATATTGACTAAATGTTGTAGAAGTATAGAGGTGTATTCATTGTAAGTCTTATTATTAATAGACTAGGCTCAAAAGTGTGGTGTTTTTATTGTTATATTTTATTAACAGGTAAATAAAAGGAAAAAGAAATATGGAGATGTTAAGAAACATATTCGCCAACTAAAACAAAGAATAGATAATGACAAAATCAAACTGACAGAAAAGATTCTTCATTATGGTAATGTATGTTATATAGAACCTCTTGCATCTCAAGTTCCATCACTAACAAATATTCCAGAAGTAAAAGTATTTAAGAAAGAAGCTATGAGAGACAAATCTGTGTCACCAGATACAAATTTAGAAGAGAGAATAATCCAAACAAATGGCTCTAGTTCAAATAAGAAACTGAAACTGGGTCTATCAGAGACAACATCGAATTTAACACCAGAAGATATGCTATCATGGGCCGAATACAAACTACAAGAACCGATTATGAAAGCCCTTATGGAACTTGGATTTAAGACTCCTACAAGAATTCAAGAACTAACTTTACCAACTGCAATTCATGGTAAATAATTTTATAAGTATTCTTCCTTGTGAGTTATGTACAGTAATAAATCAATAGATTTTGATTTGTTTTAAGATATATTTATCTATCGTGTGTTTTAGTGTTCTTAGATTCTTTATCAATACAAATTTGATTTTTACAATGTGAATGTGCGCAGGTCTATTAATTGGAATGCTTTATCATTTTCTATAATAAATAAATAAAATAAGCGGGTGCATGCGACTTTGTGGATTTGTCTGTCTGTACTAGGAAATCATTGATTGTTACAATTATGCATGGCGAGATATTGTTAGATTTTATAAAGAATGTAGATCAATTGGGTTTTTGAAACTGAATTGAAAGCTTTTATCAATCATCTGTCACTATCATAGTTTTTGTTCTCACATTTTCTCATTGACAGACATTGTCTGTCAATATTCAAAAAATAGCTATAGACATTTTACCTATAAAATGGTAAGTAACTGTATTCTAGTATATGTTATAGGTACATATCGGGTAACAAATTTCTTAATTTCTGAATTCAAGAATTTCTTTGCTTTACCACAACAGTGTCATATAAAATGTAAATCTACACACGTAATTCTTAAAACTTTAAACACATTGGTAAATCGAGCCTGGTTCTCCTAATTCATCTAGTGTCATAACACTACAACCATCACTCTTTATTAATTACTTATGCCTTGAGTAATTAAATTTGCCATGGCAAGGGGTTGCAAACATAGTATCTGGTAACAATAGATGCGATTGTTATTGTATTGAAATAATATAAATATACATATATATATATACACATTATATATATATATATATATATATATATATATATATATATATAATATATATATATAATATATATATATCTTAATATATATATTTCTTGTGTGCGTGTGTATGTGACTGAACTCCTCCTAAACGACTGGACCAATTTTGATGAAATTTTTTGTGTGTATTCCAGGGGGCTTGAGAATGGTTTAGATTCACAATACGGTCATATAGATATTGTTTTTCAGCTAAATTATTTATTTAAAAACATTTGAGACAACGTGAGACAACGTGACATTTGAGACATTTGACAGGACAACGTCTGTTGGGCCAGCTAGTATATATATATACTAGCTTTCTGCCCGCGGCTTCGCCTGCGTGGAATTCGGGATTGGGTCTATAGAGGGTTAAGGGTCATAGCTTCTGCTCACGGCTACATATGCGCGGAAGTCGGTTTATGGTGCGAAGGTTTTATCGCGCTTCCCGTGGGACTCTCCGTTTTTCCGAGATAAAAAATACTGCAAAACCTTGCTCAAGAATCACTATGTCTATTAATGAAAACCGCATGAAATCTGTGCAGTAGTTTTTGAGCGAAGCGTTTATTGCGCTTCCGTGGGGTCTGTCGATTTTTCGGGATAAAAAGTAGCCTATGTTACTCGGGGATAATGTAGCTTTCCAAAGGTGAAAGAATTTTTTAAAATCGGTCCAGTAGTTTCGGAGCCTATTCATAACAAACAACAAACAAACAAATCTTTCCTCTTTATAAGCGCATCCCGTGGGATCTGTCGATTTTTCCGGGATATAAAGTAGCCTATGTTACTCGGGGATAATGTAGCTTTTCAAAGGTGAAAGAATTTTTGTAATCGGTCCAGTAGTTTCGGAGCCTATTCATTACAAACAAACAAACAAACAAACAAATCTTTCCTCTTTATAATATTAGTATAGATAAAGCGTGAAGAAAACAGTTAAAGAGGTAACAGTTAAAGAGGATCCTGCGGGAACAGTAGATACTTTCTTCCGGGATAAAATGTATCCTATATCCTTCTCCGTACCACAGACTAAGTTAAAGAGGTAACAAACATATAAATAATTACACTGTTAGTAGCCCGCCGCGTGTTAATTTAGATCCCACGGGAACAGATAAAAGGTGTCCTATGTCCTTTCTCGTTCCGCAGACTATGTGTATGCAAATATTAAATATTATTAAATAATTATATTGTTATTTCTTGCCCGTGGCTCCGCCCGTCGTTGCTCCGTCCGCGTTAATTTCGATCCCACGGGAACAGTAGCTACTTTCTTCCGGGATAAAATGTGATATCCTTCCCCGTACCACAGACTATGTGTATGCAAATTTTCGTGATGATCGGTGCAGTAGTTTAAGCGTGAAGAGGTAACAAACAAACAAACAAACAAACACAAATAAACAAACAAACAAACAAACACACTTTCGCATTTATAATATTAGTTGGGATATATATTATATATATAATATAATATAAATAACTGTAAACCACAAAAAGCTTCAATGTTGTTGACTAGTGACATAGATATTTACTTC
This sequence comes from Scirpophaga incertulas, assembly GCA_036419045.1. Taxonomy (NCBI): domain Eukaryota; kingdom Metazoa; phylum Arthropoda; class Insecta; order Lepidoptera; family Crambidae; genus Scirpophaga; species Scirpophaga incertulas. The sequence goes on along the minus strand of CM071626.1, from coordinate 40,405,449 downwards.
TCACAGCACTTCTATGTATCCTCTAACTATGAGGTTTCTCATGTTTGAGTCTGTACTCTCTGTCTGCAAGAAAACACACGAGTATTACTGTCATGTGTTACTGAATCCCATATTTACCTTAAGCATGTATAGTGCTGTACTAGTTGTTTGGCATCTAATAATAATTTTTTAATTGAACACCAAATAATATATTATGTATATGATTATATGATATTTTGAGTCTGTGTTAATTTGCGAATTTAGTAGAGCTTGTTTTGCATGCTATTTCTTTAATAGTACATAAGGCATTATGTTTATAAGAACTAAGGTGTACACACCCTGACTTATGTTTATTATTCATTGTGCATGTTAATCACATATATATATATATATATATATATATATATATATAATATATATATATATATATATATATATATATATGGGATGTCGAGGCACGAGTTCATGCGACCATGTATAATCATACTTTTATGTCTGGCCTATATTGCTTATGACTGGCCCTTGCTAGCCAAGCAGCTGGCCACTGGATGATTGAGGCCCCACGTCCAGTCCAAAATGGGTTGGGCGCCAGTAATGGGCAATCTCACATGTCGCTTGTCGGGAGGAGACACTGCAGTACCATCACTGTCATGGTCCCGACGGGCACCCTCCAGTAGCTTGGCGACGGACGGCTGGCTTCGACTGGCGAAGTGAACAGTTTGGGGAAGAAAATGACTTCGGGGATTTTAATGCTTATATACTAATGATTTAGCGATTTAGTTAATAGTACATTAATATGTACATAATAATGTATATAATAATGATAGTAATCAATTATTAGTAATCTAGTAATCAAAATATTATTCATTTTAAAAAATTACACTATCAACTTTATAGCAATCACTCAGGATAAAAATCACTCCAAAAATAAGAACAAAGATGTTATGGTACTCCGGTCTTTATAGGTCATTACATTTATATTACTATCATACATTAGAAAAGATGTTATATATAAAAAACATACAGTGGTCCTTTTTTTATAAGACGAGTATTTTTTTTTTCGATTCTATATAATTACTCTAAACGGGAAATTAAATAATAACAGGTGAAAATGATATATTAATGGTTCTTTCATTTAAACTACAATTATGAAATTAAATTATATCATATATCTTTTGTGTAAATACAGACTGTGAAATGTAAGAAATATAAATGCTGCTAATTTTTAAATTGAAGGCAAGTTAAAATGTTTTAGACACATTGCCCAACTTCTTTTTCAGGTCGCAGAGATATTATTGGAGCAGCGGAGACTGGCAGTGGGAAAACATTAGCTTTTGGGCTTCCTATTTTGTCAGGAATCATGACACTGAAACAAAAAGCTGACTTAGGTATAGATGTGTATAATGAACCGTACAAAAAGACATCTATCAAAAAGAAATCTGAAGAGATGTACAAAAAACAATGTAAAAATGAATGTGCTTCTAAAATGTCAAAAGTCACTAACCACAATAGAGAGAAAGAATCTTTTAAAAATACTTCCAGTGATGGTGATCAAATCAATGAAGAAAAACTTACTACTGAAGAGCAAAATTCTAGCGATGTTAACAGTGTAGAAGAACATGTAGAAGATGCTGGTGATGAAGATTCTTTAGATAATTATGAAAATACTGAAGAAGATAGTGATGATGATCTTAACAAAATAGAGACAACAGATGATGATGATGATGATGATGATGGTTGCTCAAATCAGAGTGAAATGTCTGAAGAACAAACTGAGGAAGCTTCACCAGGTATCTATTTCTTAAATGTATAATTTCAACACATGCTTAATAATAAAATAATTTTGCCTTTCAATATACATATAGGTTTTGATCCATGTTAATAGAATTAACACATTTTCAGATATTGGCTGCGTTAAAGTAATAGATGATGTAGATACACCAATGCACGAGGTGACGAAGACAGGGAAGCCTTTATATGCCTTGATTCTGACACCGACAAGGGAGTTAGCTATTCAAGTCAGTAGACACTTGATAGCAGTTGCTAAATATACTGGTAATTATTTAAAAAAAAGCTATTTGTTCCAATTTCGAATTGTGTGTATATTCAATTATACCTAGTACTGTCCAAGTTAAGGCAATTATATAGAATCTGTAGCTCGAGAGCATCTTTCTCGTGACACATTCTACAATGCAGTGTTTAAATGCAGCGATAGTAAAGCAAAAAAAATAATTGGGAGGCCCCCAAATATTTCTTGCTTTATTATCCGATGTTTCGTAAGTTTAACATTTTAAATAATATCTTTATTTGAATTAGGTGTTCTATATGTATAATAATAGTTTTGAAATGACAGTTTGATTATTTTGGAGTGTCATTATATCAAGCACAAACTGGGTAACTTTGCATTGGATAAAAGGACACGGCAATTAACTTGGCAATTATGCAACTGGTCAGGAAAGGTTGAAACACGAGTGTATGTGGACCAGGGTCTATGCTGCCCATTCCACAGGCTCAGATTAAGAATTGACTGTGAAAAAAAACTGAAGAATAACAATGAATGGAAAACTTGTCCATTCTTTCACAAAATTAGCAGGATCATAATTCGATAAGTCATAGGTGCTTTAACTGGAGAACTGGACATCAGACAGTCATTTATGCAGAGAATTCACCGAGGTAGAGCTAAGACCACAACATGTTGTTATGGAGTGTGGAGAAAACTTCTCCACTCCTCAGTAACTCTATTAGAAGCTTGCAAAAGCCCCAAGAGGGTTCTGGCATTCTAGGGAGATCTGAGATGTTAAGTCCCTCTTAACCAGCATAGGACGCACAATAGCCCAATTGTGAGGCTAAGTGTGGATAAAATTTCATCCAAACTAATCAACCTATGTTAGTTTGATTACTTGCAATTGATTAATAGATTGATTGCAGTTTATGTATAAAACATAAAAAAAAATATGTATATTGATCCATATTTGGTACACTGATATTAAAATGACTGTCACCTCAAGACTCAACTTTTGGTGCATCCATCTTCGACTTTAATGACAAAAATAACTTGGATGTATTAATAGTGTGTGTGTGCCTAATTAGATCTCCATAAGGCTTGACTGGCCTCTCCTCGCATTTAGCCGCATGATTGCACTTAGCTTCTATGAGCTTCTACTAGCATTTAATAAGGATACTGGGGAGTGGAGAACTTTTGCCCGTTGATCGGCAACGTTTAAGCATTCCATAAGGACGTGGGGTTTTACTGCTACCATTCAACCTCTGCATATGGGGTGTCTCATCACTATTGTGAATAGGTATTTATTTAGAAGACAGTGGTCGATTATAGAACTTATAATTTCCAAAATTGTGTCCCTCTTTGGTTTAATGAGGCGACAAGCAAGCTTTTTCCATGCCACTCTTTTGTTTGTTTCCATCTCTCGTTGGTTCTCTTTGCTAAATTGTTTTCTTCGGTTTTCTATTGTAGCTAAGTTTTATTTGAGCTTGTGGCTTGGAATGGGATAAATTAATAAGCCCTAGGAATGATTTGGATAATTTAATTTCTTTTCTTTGGAACTATGTAGGTATTGTTACAGAAGTAATTATAATGATGTGTCTCCATGAAAAGTGTTGAATCTGTAAAATAAGTATTAGCACTTATCTTTTTCTATAATTGCTACGAATAATTCGTGATAATTCATATTATGTATAAAGACCTTGTATATTTCAATGTAATATTTCAGTACAACTTATCAGCTTGTTGTGGTCGAGTGATTTCTTAACATTTATCTGAAAATGAACAATATCTGATGATTTCCATTGATTGGCAGGCATCAGAATAGCGACTATAGTTGGCGGCATGGCGGCAGTAAAACAAGAAAGGGAGCTTCGCTATAGCCCTGAAGTAGTTGTAGCCACTCCAGGCCGCCTGTGGGAGCTTATTAACCAAGGGGAGCCGCATCTGCAACAATTGCAGTATGTCAAGTAAGTGTATTGAAAAATATGATATTATGAGGAGTGTGAATGGTGCTAAATGCTTCAAGAGCGAAACAATTACAGTAAAATATTTATATTAGTGACACTATAATATGATGACAACGGATCAGACATATCTGGTCGCTTCTCCCTTCCAATACACGACACGAGCCTACAGCGGCGCGATTTCATCACGTCGAACCCATTTGGTTCAAATGATCTGGTAATAGCCCTCGATTCTCGAGGCAGCTAATAGCAATAGTTTAGCCAAAAAATATATTACTTTCTTTTGCAGATTTCTGGCTATAGACGAGACGGACCGCATGGTGGAGCGTGGCCATTTTGAAGAACTGCAGCTTATGTTAGAGCGATTGAACGCGGATGAAGCATGCCGCAGCACTCGGCAGAACTTCGTGTTCTCTGCTACGCTCACCATGGTTCACGATCTGCCAGCGCATATGCGCGGGAAGAAGGTCAGAATTAGTAATGGTCGTTATTTGAATAACAGATAATATAATGAATTATTTTCCCGTAACGAATAACGCGTTATTTAACAACAGCTTATACTGTTATCCTGCTGTTGCCGTTGACGAAAGTATCGCCTAGTCGCATTGTTGTTGTTGCCACTTGCGTGTGTGCGGCACGGAGCGAGCGAGTACGACTGTGCTACAAGCTACAAGTGTGAGCGAGAGAAAGCTAACCGTTGTGTAGGCGTAGGCGCTCGCTCTGTTGCCCGACTGCTTATTCTTATAATATTAACCTTTCTCACAAGGACATAAAGTTCCTTTTTGTTTATTTCTTATAGTAATTTTACTAATCCCAAATTCACAATTTTGTACCTTTGCGCGTATGACAATTAGACTCATTTTGATTTACAGTGTGATTTGATATAACAATTAGGTAAACTGTTGCTTGCTTGCTAAAATTATTTAAATTACTGCCTAATATCCTAAGCCATATCATTGTTAAGAATAACTAAGCTAGCTATAATAACAATAACAATCTTACTCAACAACATTTGTCGCAACTGCAATAACTGGATAACAGTTTACAATAACAGTTATAGGAAAATAACATAACAGTGTTATTCATTATTACAAAACAGTCGTTATTGCCATCACTGGTCAGAATATTAGCTTAATATAACTGTTACCAACGTACAACATACTAATGCTAGCTGTTTGACAGTTACATTAAACAGTAAAACTGTAGTAATAGCAATATACAGATCTCCATCCCACAAAAATATTGCTCCCTTTATTGCGTCGCTTGATAAATTATTAACTAACTATAAATCATACAGTAATTTATTGATTATGGGTGATATAAATATTGATATTAGGCAAAATGATAGCGCAAACTCGCAAGAATATCTTAACATGCTTGCAACCCATGGAGTACTTATTGGGCATAATTTGCCTACACGGCTAACAAGTTGCCTCGATCATTCAATGATCAAATCAAATAATAAAATGGCTACGCTAGTCTTAGATACTCCTCTTACAGACCACTCAGCAGTAATATCATGTTTAGACTTAGGAAATCAAAAATATCAACCAGAGCGGGTCGTGTCTGTAAATAGAGTAAACTATGAAGAACTCTTAAATGAGTTAAGTAAAACTAGCTTTGAGAAAATACTGACATCAACAGATGTGAACTGGGCTGCAAAGCAGCTAGTCGAAGTTCTTTCCACATTATTAAAAACACACTCTAAGCAAATCCTGATACCTAAAAGAACTCGTTGCCTGAAGCCTTGGATCACACCAGGACTGATACGTTGCATGAGAAATCGAGACAGAATGCATATTAAATGTAAGACCGAACCAAATAACAAAATTTTAACAATTACTTATACTAGATATAAAAACTACTGTAATGACTTGCTAAAACGACTGAAAAGAGATTTTGAAAGAAATGAATTACAAAAAAAATTCTACCAATCCAAAAAAGACGTGGTCAACAATAAAATCCATTGTCTATATAAATAAACAAAAGAAATCATCTGATGAGCTTTTAAAGATGAGAGACTCTGTAGAAGAGTCGGTGGAGGTGGTAAATGAGTATTTTGCAAATGTGGGTAAGACTCTTGCTGACAAAATTCCACATGATAATATGCCCCAGAACTCCTTGCTGATAAATACTAAATCTCCTAAAAATTCTATGGTGATGATGGAAACAGATAGTCGCGAAATAGAATCTATTATCATGAACCTCAAGAATGAGAGTGCACTTGGGTGGGATGGGATTTCAAGTAAATTATTGAAGATTGGAAAGAGACTGTTAAGTCCGGTGATTTCTCACATTGTTAATCTGTCAATACGTTCTGGCATTTTTCCAGATGCTTTCAAGAGATCGCTTATACATCCCATTCACAAGAGTGGCGCGAGAGACAGTTTGACAAACTATCGCCCTATCTCTATCTTGCCGGCTCTGTCCAAAATAATAGAAAAAGTCATTAATAAACGTTTACTATCATTCTTGAATAAAGAAAACCTTATCTCGAATAACCAATTTGGATTTAGAGCTGGTAAGTCCACTGCAGATGCCGTTACAAGTATGACCGATTATATTGCTGAACACCTAGATAGCAAAAACAAATGTGTGGGTGTATATTTAGATCTTGCTAAGGCATTCGATACTATTTCACCGCAAGCTCTTGTAGCAAAAATGGAGAAAATGGAATTCGTGGACATGCTCTACGACTTCTTGAAAGTTATGTTAAATAGAGTTCAAAGGGTAAAAATTGGAAGTGTTATGAGTACTGACTATCCAGTTTCCTTCGGAGTTCCTCAAGGAAGCGTACTTGGTCCAACCCTTTTTCTAATCTACATAAATGACTTATGTAACTTAATTATTGAAAATTGTAAAATATTTACATTCGCAGATGATACAGCTCTTGTATTTCATGGACAAAATTGGGAGAAGGTTAGAGAGATCACAGAACATGGATTGAAATGTGTCAGACAATGGCTTCGTTCAAATAAACTTACACTTAACACGGCAAAAACGAAATATCTGACGTTCAGTATAGCAGAAAATAGCTTACCCGATGATAACTTTAAAATAATAGTCCATAATTGTAATAATAAGTCAACACAAATTCCTTTGTGTGAATGTACCACCATACTCGAACGTGTTACCTCAATAAAATATCTTGGCGTTCTCTTAGATAATACTCTCACCTGGATACCACATATCCAAATGCTAACAGAACGCTGCAGAAAATTAATATTTTTTTTCAAACGTTTACGGCGTGTGGCTGACTCAGTTTTGCTTAAAAAAATTTATTATGCATTAGCTCAATCAGTTATACGCTATTGCGTTAGAGCATGGGGAGGAGCAAGAAAAACAAATATGATTAAGATTGAGAGAGCGCAGCGGGCATTGCTTAAGGTTATGATATTTAAGCCCTTCAGATTCCCCACTGTTCAATTATACACAATCTGCGATGTCTTGACTGTAAGACAGCTATTTATTTTAGACACTATTTTAGTACAGCACAAAGTAATAAATTACAAAAAAGAACAAGATAAAACGCGCAGAAGAAACAGAGTATGTAAGCCATATTTGTGTAGAACATCATTCCTACATAAGTTTCAAATTTTCCTCAGTCCCTATTTGTACAACAAACTCAATAGCATACTTGATATATATTCACTAAACTTTCACAACTGTAAATTGAAACTGACTCGTTGGCTAAAAGAACAATGCTACGACGATACTGAAAAGATTCTTGAAATAATCAAAAAATTTTTATTTTATTTATTTTTTCTCACGTGTATGTGTGTATCACTCGTCTATATACATTTATATTGTGTGAATCTTGATTCTCGTGTGGATTGCGCTTACAAAAAAGTTATGGCTGGATCATAAGATGCTTAAATTGTACGATACTTTAATTTTAAATATATTTTAGAATAATATATACAAACTTAAATAGCAAAAGCAAAGTTATAAAGATAAAAGTAGGTAACGTTTTTCTTTCCTTTTATGTTAACTATTTAACTTCATTTATGAATTTTCATATGGAATAAGTGTGTGTGTAACTTAATAATTTAGATCATGGAAGAGATTGGCATCTATAATACAGGCTAGGCCTAGTTTAGATGCCAATAGTTTAAAATATACATGTAAACAATATAACATATACAAAAAAATTTAATTAAGAAGAATATGAAATTATTCAGATCGCTTATATTGTTATAAAAATTAGTTCATAGTTTTAGTGATCATTATTTTGATAGTAGGTAATATTAAAAAAATCTTTGTTACACGAAATAGCAAGGAATTTTAAAACTACCTACATTGCAATTTCGTGGTATAATATCTGTAATTGTTCAATATGTATATATCTTTATATGTCAAAGTGGAAAGTGGAAACAATAAACTATTATTATTATTATTATACTAGATACATCATCAACAAAAACTACAGATACTCTCTCGATGAACCAACAACCAGAATTGTCTGAGCTTCTACCTAATACTTATAAGTATCGAAATTTTCTGAGTGACGAGTTTGCATTCATAGATGGCTTTTGTTTGCAAAATAAATATAATGGATTAAAAATAATATTCTTAAAATTCTTTGGATTATGTATTATCGGAGAACAATAAATGTTGCCCGCCTGCGGAAGTCACACTGAATCATGCCTGCCATATTGTTTAGACCAGTGATTCCCCAAAGATATATATCGACCCCACCGGGTCTATGACAACCTGCAAGGAGAGCGAAAAAAATATTTGGGGTCCACGATAATGGATCTCAATGTACACTGATATAAAGACATAAATTATTTATAAAAGTACCTATGAAGCAAAATATTTTATTAACTATCATGCTATTAATCCTCTATAAAAGAACCTATAACAATTAGTTTATTGCCAAAATTAAAACACTCAATGATATAATGATCATTATATCATCCAAACGCGTGATATTATGAATTTCAAATAAAAGAACATTCTCATGCAATGACATTTTCACCACCAGATCGCAAAAATGTTTAAAAAGGACAATAAATTGTAGACTAATTCGTAATTTCGGATTCTCGTCTTATCTAACACGATAAGACGAGAATCCGAAATTCCTGCCATTTTTTCACTTCAAATCGCAAACAAACAATTACTGTGTGCGTTGTTTACAAAAATGAGTGATTCTAGCTTTAATAAATAATTCTTTTACTTATTAAGGTTTGTTTATTTTACATGCTGCGCAATTAGACTTTTCTTGAATTTACATAGTTCTTACAACACTGTACAACACCCTATGGTATGAGAATCTTTTATAGAAGATTCACAACATGATTGTAGATAAAGTCTTGTATGCAACTGTTATAATTAGGTATTAAAACACTCAGGGGGGCAATCGCACTAACAAATCGCAGCTGAAACGAAACCAAATCGTTCTACTCAACCAATCCGAGAGCTAGAATATCACGTCATCGAACAGATGACGTGATATTGTGGCGTTCGGATTGGTTAAGCCGAACGGTTCGGTTGCGTTTCGGTTGCGATTTATTAGTGCGATAGCCCCTCAGGTGATACTTTTATCTTATTTACCCACATTCGTGTTTTAATATCCCTGATTATACAACAGTTGCATAAATAACTATATTATATATGTCTATAAAATTGTGTAATATCAGGTAAGAAGGGGGTCTACGACACAAAAAAGTATGGTCTAGTTTAGACCAATCATAAATTCGATTTACACACAGCAATGTCTGATAATACAAGTCAAAGTCAAAGTCAAGCGTCCGGAGAAATGTCAATCCTAATGGTCATCAATGTATCTGCTACTAGCTTTCTGCCCGCGGCTTCGCCCGCGTGGATTTCGGGGTTGGGTCTATAAAGGGTTAAAGGTCCTAGCTTTTGCCCACGGCTACATATGCGCGGAAGTCGGTTTATGGCGCGAAGGTTTTATCGCGCTTCCCGTGGGACCTGTGGGTTCTGTCGATTTTTCCGGGATAAAAAGTACCCTATTATTTAATCTGTGTATGAAACATTGAGTCTATTTTCTTATCGTTTTGATATATGAATTATACTGACGCATACGATTTTGTATGCTTTATTTAGGTAACCAAACGAGGGAAGATCATAAACAGGAATATACAGAAGATGACGCCGGAACTGAAGATCAAACGGCTGGTGGCCATGATCGGCATAACCAACCCAAAGGTCATTGATACAACCGCAGAAAACTTCGGTGAGTTAAGTTTTGATTCTGAAGTTTAAGGCCTTTTCTATTATTGAACCTAGAGGATTCAACCAATTCAAAAATCTCATGCTCGAAATAAAGGAATATCGTCAAACATCATGTGATAAGCATTAACCAGATAACCATTACAAAGCCTTTATTACACATTGGATACGATGTTGGTTTGTACGTGGTCGCAATATTCGCGTGGGGTATACGAGCCAAATCCACACATTGTTAAAAAATCCCGGAATATCCATTGTCGTGAATTCCGTAATGGTGTGCCTGACAAAGGCGGTTATTGTGTATCGTCGGATATGGCTACGTAATCCGATCCAAAATAGACCTTAAATTCAAAGACTTTAGATTGCTTTTCTTGTGGTATTTTTATTACTTATGCAATTGCAAATGTCTGGGGCTTGCGATGATAAACCGACCATGTTGAATATGCTTCGACGTAATATAAATTGATTTAAATATTGAACTTCTTATTTGTTTGTATTGTCATTTTAATTTTTAAACGATTTTTATCTACTTAGGGCATGCGATGATAAACCGACCGTGTTGAATATGCTTCGACGTAATATGAATTGACTCAAATATTGAACTTCTTATTTATTTGTATTGTCATTTTAAACGATATCTGCTTATTTGCTTAAATTTCAGTGATGATTTATCTTCACAAGAAAAAGTGTCGCTCGGTGTGATTTAGACTTTTGTTTTTACGTATGTTTATTAGTGTAAAGTTTAGTTATCCTAAGCCTGCAAAGTACGAAGGAAAGTTCATTGAAGTTTAAACTAATGTCGTAAGTTAAAACTAACAGCAGATAATAGGTACCTACTTAAATGTAAGAATTTTAAACGAAAAAAATAATAAGCAATTAAGCAGATAACAAAAACAGTTTTTAAGAAATAATTTAACGATTAAGTCTGTTAATTTTTTTAAGTCGTTTTGCCCATCTCAAGATATGACTAGGTAAAGAGAGGAGCCAGACTGCTGGAGACGTATTTTTGAATCATTTGGCGTGAATATAGAATTCGAATACGAATGCAAATCGTGAGCGAAATTATTTTCTACTGATTACAATTTTATAGATTTTTGAATCACTCGAATTCAGTGTTGTCATTAAAAATATATTCTTAATTAAATTCCGTTTCACGCAGAAAAATTCAAAACCACAACTACAAAAACAAAAACTGGCGATGACCCACACGTGAAACGGATCATTGTCAAGGTCACTTCAGCGTTAGATATTCTAGTAGAAATCAAAAACGAATGGGTTGAACCACTCGTTGCACAACGCACGAAATGAAAGTTCAGAAATAGTGAATTCGGTAATTCGTATACGAATCTCTCGATTTCGAATGCGAATTGGTTTTCTATTGTTTCGAAAATTCGTGTCCGATGTTCGGGATTTGATTGAGACGTGAATTTGGAATTCGAATACGAATACAAATATTCGTATTCGAATTCCAAATTCACGTCTAATGATTCAAAAATACATATCTCTCTCATAAGTCTCTCGCGCCAAATGTAGGGCTGTCGATAGTTAGAATCACAAATAAATAGCTTAGTTTATATTTGTATTTTATTATCTTCATTTCTAGTAGACACACACCACCGAATATTATTTAGGTGACCTTGAACAATCCCATTTGTTCAATGAATAATTTTTATTTTAGGCACCTCTAAGACGTTGAGAGAATTCGTTATACAGTCTACAAAGGAAGATAAAGATATATATCTGTACTACGTGCTGAGGATGCACCCAGGCAGGACCATTGTCTTCAGCAATTCCATTGGCAATGTTAAAAGGTTAGTTAGATTCAGTTAACTTTCCTATATAGATTCATATTAATTCTCTATAAAGCAGTGTTGTAACACTACCGTTCACTATTATTATTTGGAAAATATTATATATACTGTTTTTTTTTTAATTTATTTATTACATTTGTATTCTACGGACTCGTAGTCTATGCCCTTTATAATTCTTAATTAAATATTTTGTTACAATTCTCTTAACTAACATGTACTCATTTTATTTATTTTACGCAGCTAGCAATATATATATACTAAATAGTCATTTAAACTTATGCTATATATATTAACATACATATATACACATGATTAAAAATATGCTTAATAATGATTAAAAATAAAAACAAAATACAAACATTAACTTTATATTACCTTAAATAATGCTAGAATTTTATAAATACTGTTTGAGTTGTCAACCTTTATTGTCTCGCACAGGAGACGTATTTTTGAATCATTAGACGTGAATTTGGAATTCGAATACGAATACACGCCAAAAAAGTCATCGTATAGCCATGGGAGGACGCCCATTCGAAAGAGCAGAAAATATTGAGCCCAATGGCATATATGACTCATTTTTGAACAAAATGTCGCTTATGCCCTATTTCCTTTTAACCGTAAATAAACCGTTTTGGAAATAAAAGTCGACTTCTTTTGTACTTTTTGTGTATTTTTTTATGTAGGTATATATACCAGCGGCTCCCAACCTTTTACCCTATGCGCCTCACCCAACATTATGCTAAAATACTAGGCCCCCCCCCTTTTTTTTTTTTTTTTTTTTTTTTTTTTGTTCCCCTGAGGAAAATGCATTAAATTGCATACCCCGGCTGTGGCGAGCCGGGGTTATGTGGGGCTCTCCTCCCAGAAGGGGGAGGCCTACCCACTAAAAACCTCAGGGATGGCCTTCCTCAGGCATGTAGGGAGCCCCCGGGAACACAAAGGCCACTTCCAGGAACCCCCAGCCTCCGCTCCCCTTTCTAGAGGGAGCCCTCCTCGGGGGAAGCTACCACCTCCCCCGGTCCCCTCCACCGACGACGCCCCCGGCCACGGAAGGGGCGTGGTCCATCCCGGGTCGCCGTAGCGGTCGCGACTTCCTCGCGCCCGCCGGCGACCCGCGGCGGCGCCGCAGCTGTGCTACCGAGCCCGGCGCCGCCTCCTTCGAGCGGGATCGGCCATCTCCCGACCCCGCTCGGCGGCCTCCTTCTGGAGCATTACTGCTTCACAGAAGGAGGCCACAGCCCTCCAACCTCCCTCGTCCGCCAGCATTGCCGCAATCAATGCCGGCGGAGACAGATCTCGCCCGATCTCTGCGACCAAGACTCGGCGCTCGGAGGCCCACGCGGGGCACTCCGCCAGCGTGTGCTGGGCCGAGTCGAGGTCGGATGCGCAGTGGTGACAATGTGTCGATCCCTCCCGTCCTATTCGACACAGATACTCACCGAAGCAGCCGTGCCCGGTGAGTATCTGTGTCAATCGGTAGGTGACCTCCTCCTTCCCGTTGAGCCAAGCTTCGAGGTGCGGGAGTACGGCACCGACGGCCCGCTGGCGCGCGCAGATCCGTAATTCGAGCTGCGCACGCCAGGCCGCCACAATCCGTCGGTGCCACTCCCGCTTAGGCACTTCGTGCGCGGGTTCCAGGGCGCTCCCCCCATCGCCCCCCGGTCGACACGCCGCGACGCATACGTCGCCGCGTACATGTCGGCCAGGATGTCGAATGGGGGGGAGCGTCCCAGAACTGTCGCCGCCTCGTACGAGATTGTACGGTAGCCTCGTACGATCCGTATGGCCATTATCCGCTGCAGGCTCCGTAGCAGAGCTCTGCAGCGGGGGGACCTCGCGCAGTCTTGCGACCACACGGGAGCCCCATACATGGCCACGGATCGCACGACGCCCTCGTACAGGCGGCGGACTCCATCCCTCGGTCCCCCGAGATTGGGCAGCAGGCGATGCAATGCGCCCGCCACCCTTTTGGCTCGGGGGACCAACCGCACGAAATGCTCCTCGAAGCTCCAGGCCCCCCCCCCCTAGAGGTGCAATTGGGGAATATGTTAATTTTTTGACGAACTGGTTTTTTTTATGAATCATTGACTATACTCTGTCCATTATGTTATTTTCTTTTTGACAGATCGCGCGTATGAAATATTGTTTCTATTTTCAAATTATAGTACTACAGTAATAATATACTTTCTAGACGGGTAACGCCCACATAGTGAAGTGCTCTGTGCATAACAAACTACCACAGACAATAAACAGTTCTTGAAATCAGATAAATCGATAAATTGTCTTCAAATCAAATATTTGTAAATTTATTTATTCCTTCTCGACAGCTACCTTACATTATTTATAGGTATGTGAATTTTAATATTAAAACGCATATGTAGTTAATAACATCTACGTCAAGTTTAAATCAAGAATTATGATCAAGAATACTTAGAAAATCACATACATACCATTTTTTTAACAAACTAGCTAGGTAATTGGTAATTCGCCAAAAAATATAAAATTTTGCCTAATTTACTTGGCATGTGTAAAACTTTATTTTTCATATATTTCTGATCCATTTAAGAGAGAAAAAGGAAAACTTTCTTAAATGGATCAGAAATATACGAAAAAATAAAGTTTTACACATGCCAAGGAAATTAGGCAAAATTATAATATTTGGCGAATTACCCCAGGTAATTCGCCAAATATATAATATAAAAATTAAACAAGTAAATTTATTTACATTATTTATTACATAGATTCATCAGATTCTTCTTCGTAAATTACACTAGACTCGTCAGTTGAGTCCTCTGTTACATAAATAACCAATTCTTGTGCCATCATGTTATCAATTGCAACATCTCGATCCCAATCAGACATTATTAATTTTTTTGTCCTCTGTACAACACTCGCCCAGTTTTCAGGCGTCACATCACCACGCGCTAGTTAATAACTGCAACATTTTATTTGCTGTAAACGGCGGCGTTGTGTTATTTCTTGCTGCCTTCCCTTTAATTTGTGCCCATATCAATTCGATGGCATTATACTGACAGTGATACGGTGGGATTCTAATGACAGTATGTCCATATTCCGCAGCCATTTCATCGACGACGTATCTTTTAGGTATACGTTTCGAATTTCAAATTCTTATCAGCTCCGCTTTCAACAATGTATCAGTCACATCCTCACCATTATCACGAAGCCAGTTAACAATTTGGTCTTTGGTACTGCTTTGCGTTGGCTTTTTATTTATTTGCCGCGAATGATAGGGCGCGTTGTCTATAAATATAATTGAAGGTTCTTCTAGTAGCGTCAACATTTCCCTAAACCAACTTTCATATACTTCTGCATTCATCTCTTCGTGATAGTCACCAGATTTTTTGGATTTAAAAGTTAGCAAAGCATCTGTTACAAATCCTTTTGCACTGCCTGCGTGGCAAACTATAAGGCGTTCGCCCTTGCCTATAGGCACAGCCGAAGTAGATGCTGCAGTGTCGTCAGTCCACGATCTCGATATTGTATGATTAGCATTGAGCCAAGTTTCGTCAATGAAAACCACATTCGACCAGTCTTCGATTTGTTTAGCTTTCCTTAGAAAATCACAGCGAGCCAGCGCTATATCATGGCGTTCCAATAAAATTTTTCTCTTATCAGACTTTCTGTAAAAAAATCCAATTTTTCTTAGCACTTTACCTAGCGAAGATTTTTGGCCACGGTACAAACCACTGTCTCTCAGTGAAATTACCATTCTTCTTACAGTTGGGATTTCTTTACGTTGATAGTACGCGTATATATGACGACGAATAGCATCGGCATCGAAATCATCAATGTTTGTAACTTTACAGAGTCGGAGCTTTTTTTTCGGTGAAGACAGTTTATTACTCTGCATACCACTACTGCCGTAGGCTTTTGTGACTGTTGGAATACTAATTCCTAAGGCGGCAGCAACACGGTTGCGAACCTGCGATATTGGTAGTAGCGGTTCACCATTTTGACATTCCTTCTCAAAGTATTCATGAAGGCGTCTCACAAACTCCCTCGATTGCCCTTTTAACACAGTTCCTTTCGGCATATTGAGAACTTAATTAAGCTCTATTGTAGACTGTACGTATTGATAAGAAGGAATATAAATACTCAACTCAACTTATTATATTGTAAAACAATACACAATAAAAGCAATGAATGTGATACAAGCGTTGTATGGCAAATGACAACCAAACGGCGTAGCCGTATTTAATGACACATACAATCTAACGTCACTCCTCACAACTCCCGTTGCCTAGACAACCCCATAGACAATATATGACAATTTATTTCATGTATTTGAAAAAACCAGATAAACGAATTTAATCTTTATAATAAAAATAATATCGCTGCATTAAATCGATTAAAAGTTCTTCTTAAATAAAATCGATATTATGTTTTAATCGAATCGGTAACTTGCGAGTTCATCACTGATTTCAAAATATCTTAAATTGTCAAAAAGAAAATAATATAATGGACTGAGTATAGCTGTCGTTTTCTTTTAGTGTCAACATAATGCACGCTCAAGTGCGCACATTGCTTTGATCATTAGGTGCCCAGTGATGGTTTGAGTCTTTCAATCTTGTTGATTTGGATAAAAATTGACTCCTTCACTTACTTTTGACTTTTAAATAACTAACTATGCATGGCTTTTACAGGTTTTCCTTTTTCAATCTGATAATTGGTGGTGGTTGAATTATTAAAATTATAATCATTAGTGCCCACTTGCCCAGTGATGATTTGAGGGCAACCACCAATGATGCTCTATTATGTTGTGGGCAGCATAATATTGATGCAGCATGATATAGTGAAGGAAACTATTTTCTCTTTTTCGAAGTCTTGTTGATTTCAAACCACAACAACTTGGCAACTTGCAACTGCACTAATGTAACTAACATAATAAACAGGCGGTGCTGGTTGGCTATGGGGACGGTGGAGTCCAATTATTTAATAGTATTTATTATTTTTATACCGTACCGTAAAAAGGAATCAGTGGAAATGGTCAGATAATATCAGTCATTTTAAAAATTTGGGTCAGCATAATCAGTTTTTTTGGACCGTAAACTTGTTTCGGCCCCTGAATATAATAATATTTATTTAATAACTTCTATAGTCAATATTACATTTTTTAGCTTAACTTATATGTATACACGTATTATATAACTGTGAACATACCTGAACTAGGATTAACCTGTATCTCAGGTTTGTAATTACAGAATAAAAATATGGACACATAAATGCAAAATGTATAGTATATCTGATTGATAACTAAATTTAAACAAAGTAAGAAAGAGATAAAAATATAAATAAAAATTATTTTGTAACTAGTAATAGTTTCTCTGTTTCGTCATACGACATAACTTGAAGTGCTTCTTTTGTTGCTTTTTGTTTGAATATATTGCAGGTTAGAGGCCTGCAATAATAGCTGTGAGTTGTGGGGGTAAATAAGTAAAGTGTTTCTTAATAACTGATCTCCGTTTTTGTTAGGTTGGCACAGCTGTTAACAGCACTCAAGTGTCGCCCCATCCCGTTGCACGCGTTCATGGCACAACGGACGAGGCTGCGCAACTTGGAGAGGTATTATTTATTTTGTGTATACGATACGATGATATTATAAATGCGAAAGTTTATTTATTATAAATTTATTATAAAAATAGCACCACTTTTTTTATATACGATAGGGCAGCAAACGAGCAAACGGATCACCTGACGGTAAGCGTTAACCGCTGCCCATGGACACCCGCAACACCAGAGGAGTGTATAAAATTTTTATATTTTTAGTATATGGTTTACTGACACGCAAGGATCAAATTAAGATTCTTTTCAAAAAGAGATTAATTCCCTATTTTGATTTTGTTGGCAGATTCCGGGATGATCCTTGTGGGATTTTAGTGGCGTCTGACGTGGCGGCTCGCGGGCTGGATATCCCCAACGTGGACCACGTGATACACTACGATGTACCCCGGACGGCCGAGGTGAGGTCACACCACTCATAAAGATCTACAGTTGAACCAACTAAAGTTATGAATGTATTACTCAAGATCTTGGAATGTTAAAGCGTTACTTTTCGGAGTATTTACTATGTTAATCTGAGATTAGTTATATGCCGGTTACCTGTATACTCGAACAATACTATCAACTCTGTCCTTATACTGGAGTGCCATAATATGCTCCGAGCCATTGCAGACACAAACCGGGTGACCCTGCAAGGGATAAAAGGATACAGTGACTCACTCGGAAACGACGCGGCAGATGAGTTGGCAAAAAGGGGCACCAATACGAAAGTGTATGGACCAGAACCGCTAATGCCCATTCCACAGGCAGAAGTAAAAATCTGGCTCCGCAAGAGAACAGAGGAACTACACCTAAAAGAGTGGATAACCAAGAAAGGATGCAAGCGAACGAAGGAAGCAGTCCCGGTACCTTCCAAGAAGCTTGCCCGTTCCCTTGTTAAACTAAAGAGAGACAAGTTCTGAAAGGTCATAGCTACCATAACTAGACACTGCCTTTTAAACAAACACCTGTACACAATTGGTATAACAGACAGCCCCTTGTACAGAGGGTGCATGGAGGCTGAGGAAACGCCACAGCATGTTCTTATGGAATGTGCAAGTGTGGCCGACCAACGGGATAAACTTGTCCATTCCCCGGCGTCCCTGCCAGAAGCAGGCAGCAGCATGGAGGCTGCTGGCGTTCTGGGAGGACCTGAAGGAAGAAGGCAGACGCAGGAGAAGGACGCATAATGGCCCAATCATGAGGCTAAGTAAGGTGGAGCCCAGCCAAACTAACTAACTAACCTGTATACCCGAATCCGTAACCGCGGATATCGGAGGCAGGAAGAGACCGCGGATATCTGAGGCAGGAGGCGTTACGTTGAGCCTATGGTCATCGTCGAGTGTCAGAACTTTTCTCTTTAAATAATTGGGAGCATTCGCATAGTAAATTAGTAATAGAAAGTTGAAAAATCATTCTTAAGTTCCTTCGCTGGCCAATAGGCAACCATTTTAATTTTTTTTTGCGAAACATTAAAATAATGTGTCAAACTTTATAATCGTTACATATTTATTGTTTGGCCTCTAACTACACAACAGATGGATTTTCAGACAACATTTGTCGGCCGCTGCTCGCATATATTTGGCAATTTCTTTTCATCTCAAAGTTGTTTGTTCAAGTAATGCTAAAACTTTCAAGCATGGTTGAGAAATAGTTATTTATTATACAAGAGTGGAAAGTTCCTTTTTAACCGCGTGCTCGATTTGGATGACCGAGCAACCGAAGGATTCTAAATTAGAATCCTGAGCGTCAGCGAGGGAAACAAACGAGCACAAGGTGAAAAATCTTTCCACTCGAGTGCAATACGTAACTTTTCATCCCACCTCAGCGAGGAAATGACATAATGAAAAAGAAAACAATTTATAATGACAAATTATATTAAGCAATAAAACGTGAAAAACTATAATGGCGCGAAGCACGCAAATAAAACAAAGAAACCAAGAAGGTTCCAAATTTAAATTTTTTCACAATTTAAAAAGTTCTAATCATAAATTTGGCACCATTGAGGTTACATTAAATAGGTTTAATGACGTTTTGAATTTACAATTATATTGAGTACTCATTATATGTGATGTTCTAAATTCAAATCTACTTTGCCGCTCAAGCGAATAAAATAGAATTTTCCAGCCAGATTTCGAAGCGCAAAATTACACTTTCCGAGGTGGTGGGATGAAAAATAAATTGTCATTGCATTTCTAGCAATACGTGCACCGCAGCGGAAGGACTGCTCGTGCCAATAAGGAGGGTCTCACCATACTGATAACGGATACGTCTGATATCTTTCTCTACAGGAAGTTGTGCAGCACGCTCCACAAAGGTGAGTTAACTTTGCGCTATCCTCATATGTTCCGTCGATATTCGATCGATTTCGGTTATATTGCGGTATAAAGCACAACTATAAGAAAACTCTTCATTCCCACGGAAAAATCTAAGAAGCGCGATGTAACGCTGGATACAATTAGTTGTTAAACCAAAACTATATTTTACCTTGTTTTAAACGACACACAGCGCCATCTACAATATATCCATCAAGCAAACAATATTTTTGTTTTTCCTCGGGAATATCATTTTTTTTCACCCTATAATTTAATCCGGACTTTTATCTTTACGTCTGCAAAATTTCAAAGCAATCGGTTCAGTAGTTACGGCGTGAAAGCGGAACAAACAAACATACAAACTCACTTTCCGATTTATAAATATTTCTAGCTTTCTGCCTGCGGTTTCGCCTGCGTGGATTTCGGGATTGGGTCTATCGAGGGTTAAGGGACATAGCTTTTGCCCACGGCTACATATGCGCGGAAGTCGGCTTATGGCGCTAAGGTTTTATCGCGCTTCCCGTGGACTATTCGTTTTTCCGAGATAAAAAATACTGCAAAACTTTGCTCAAGAATCACTCTATCTATTGATGAAAACCGCATGAAAATAATAGTTTTTGAGCGAAGCCTTTATTGCGCATCCCGTGGGATATGTCCATTTTTCCGGGATAAAAAGTACCCTATTATTTAATCCGGACTTTTATCTTTACGCCTGCAAAATTTAAAAGCAATCGGTTCAGTAGTTACGGCGTGAAAGCGGAACAAACAAACTCACTTTCCGATTTATAATATTAGTAAAGATTTTCGGATAGTTTGTGTTATATATTTTTTTATTTATTTAATAATTACATATCATACTAATAACTAATCAAAAAACAAAACATACCAGCGAACGAAAACCAAGAGGTTTATCTGTCGCTGCCTTTTTTGACTGGAACTAATTTTAACACTAAACTATCAACATTACTATATATTATATACTAGGTACTATGCATTACATCAACATTAAATTTTATGGGGTGTGTCTTTTCTATCAGAATCGGAGTTGCCGCCGTTCCCCGTGTCTCAGTGGTGCCTGTCGCAGGTCACGCAATTGGTGAAAAGTGCGCAATCATTTGAGATGGTTATGCGTCGTCTCAACAAAGAGAAGCAATCAGTCGCATGGCACCAGATGGCGGCCGAGAAGATGGATATCATTTGTGATGAAGACGAATCGTATCCTTTACATACGTTGACGTAATCTATGAACATGAAGCAAAATCCGTAGGTTTGTAATTTTGCAATGGAGTCGGTAAGGTGTGCCAACGTACAAATTAATATTTGTACGTTGGCTGAGGACCGCAAGATGGCGCTAGTCGCTACCAGTACAGGAGACGTATTTTTGAATCAGTGAATTTGGAATACAAATCGTGCGCGAAATTATTTTCCACTGCTTACAATTTTATAGATTTTTCAATCACTCGGATTCAGTGTTGTCATTAAAAACAACTTCTTAATTAGATTACGTTTCACGCAGAAAAAATAAAAATCACAACAACAAATACAAAAATCCGGCCATGACACGTGAAACGGACACAACGTCACGTCAGCGTTGGATATTCTACTAGTAGAAATCAAAAACGAGTGGGTTGAACCACTCGTTGCACAACGCACGAAATGAAAGTTCACAAATAGTGAATTCGGTAATTCGCATACGAATCTCACGATTTCGAATGCGAATTACCGAATTATTATAATATGGCGAGGGAGGGGGGGGAGAGGGTTGTACCCTGGGTACTTTTCGTGCTCCTTCTGTCGGATTCTCAACCTCTCTCCTGAGGGGAAAAATCAAATCTGTGTGAAAGTCATTGGGGAAGGCCTATGTCTAGTGATTGCAATCCGGTGTTATTTTCAGTCCGGCCGGATTCGGTCGGATCCGGCCGGACTGAAATTGACGGATTGTGTAATCAAGATGATTTTCGCTTTTTAGTACAAAATAAGTTAGTTAATCAAGTGTCACTGCACTTATATGTAGGTAGTTTATAAAAAATCACAAATATATACAATCGACTTTATTTCCTAACCAATGTTAAGACAAATATACAACAAGAAAACAATTAAAATTTAGTAGTGTAGGTAACTAGTAATAATTTTACGACGTAACGAGGAGCTCAGTCTTTCTAGATTTCACTTCCACAGATAGATCAATGTATAAGTGACAATATTAATTATCAAGTAACTATAATATCTAATAGATACAATTAACCTTACGTAATTAACTGAAATGAGATCAAAGTATTTGAGAATGCCAACAAACAAGTCTTATAGGTATTTATGATTATGACAGGTACCATCATGATTACTAACTGGTCCGGTAGCAATATACCGGATCCGGTATATGGGTACCGGGTCTGGTATATTGGTACCGGATCCGGTATATTGGTACCGGATCCGGTAACCATTAAATGATACCGGATCCGTTTTTCCGGATTGCAATCTCTACCTATGTCCAGCAAGTGGGCATCTGTTGTCTGAATGATGGTGATAATGATAATTTGAATAAGCAGTGTCCCATCGCGATCTAATTTGTCGAACTGATAACCATAATAAAATCCCTGACTAGCACAATCAGTCTTACGAACCAAATAATCGCTGCCCAAGAGAAAGAGTATCAGGCGAGAAAGCGGCATCTGGAAAGCCTCCTAGCCAAGCCGTTGTTCTCCCATGAGTTTGCAGCAAAGTCCACGAACAGTGGCGAACCCACAATCACCACATCTGCTGGCAAACTGGAAAACCCGATTGAGGTAGGAGTTTTGATTGTTAAAGCGGCTTTTCATATGTTCGTTCTTTGGACAGCTTAAAATCACTACATCTACGTCACCTATGGTTTTACAATCTTAAATTAAGTAGAGAATATATAGTATTATTAGCGGACCCGACAGACTTCGTCCTGTCAAAAAGATTTGTAAAGTGGCAGTTTTTTGTTCCTACTTGAAATGACATATGATGACATTAAATTTGTTTGACAGAACTAACGTCACTTTTTTTGTCTTCGATTGTTTTGGCAAGTTTCAAATTGGCTTTTAAGTATTAATACAAATTGTTTGTATATGGGAGTATAGAAAGATGTTGATTTTACACTTTATCAAGATTTTTTTAACATTTTCTCTACGTACAAACCTTCTCTGGACTTCTACGAATAATTCAAGACCAAAATTAGCCAAATTGATCCAGGCGTTGTTGAGTTATGCGCTTACCAACACATTTTGCGATTCATTTTTATATATAAGAAGATTTAATAGATTACGTTCTGGACATTATCCATCCAAAAAGCTTGGATATTTAATGAAAAAAATAGAATCTAACTGTGAAAGGAGATGGCTAAACGACTGCCCTTAACATGTATAAATATATCACATTGCCTCGTAATTTGTATATATTCATTAATGAATTGTTACATGATTACTATTTTCCTAGAACTTTCGTGAAAAAATAATAAAATAAAAAGTTTTCAACTTGTTTTCCTATTTTCCGGACTAGAATAGTGTTGACATTTAAACGAGATAATCGATTATTGTAGTTTCGGTCAATATAAAAAATAATCGAACTTTTGGTTTTATCAAATAAAATAATTCAATAAAAATCATTAAATAACAGAGAAGAACATTTTCTGTAATGAAATATTTAATTAATGTTAATCGTCGAAAACAATTAACAACAAATAAGTATTTTATTCACACGATAATATCGATTTCCTAATCGATGTTATTGTATTGAGAGTTTATTCTCACAGCACTTTAAAAATGTCAGATGTAAATGTCAGACGTTATACGACTTTTGTTTGTTCGATTGTTCGTTGCGATATCAATTGATTTTTGATTTTAATACTGACCCTGCTTTTCTAAACGGACCTATTGTAATAATATGAAAATTTCATGGAACTTTTTTTATGTCACAGACGAGGGCTGCTACATAAGAATTCGGAATCTGGGATTTCAACATTTTTAAACGCCATATATGACCTCCATGGTAAAATTCGATCTTTTTTTGAAATACTGGCTATTTTTTTTCCTTATGTACTTTAGTGTTTTGTTTCTGATGGGTTTAAAAATAAAATAAAAATATTCGTGCTGATTTATTACGATTTTCGACGTGGTTTAACGCAACAACAGTGCGTAGATCAATTAACTTCAACTTTTGGTGTTGAAGCTCCGTCAAAAACCACTGTGTATCACTGGTTTAGTGAGTTCAACCGTGGACGGAGTAAGCTCACGGACGAAGTTAAGGAAGGTCGCCCGAAATCAGTCGTTGTGCCACAAAACATTGAAGCTGTACGAAAACTAATTATGCAAGACCGTCATGTTACATATCGCGAGATAGAGGCTACTCTGGGCATATGTATGACAAGCATTAATAAAATATTACATGAACATTTGTTCGTAAAAAAAAATTGTTCGCGTTGGATACCGCACAACTTAACTCAGCATCAAAAAGAAGCTCGCGTCGAATGGTGCAAGAATATGTTAAAAAAAAATAACGGAGGTGACTCAAAATCTGTTTATAACATCTACACAGGTGATGAATCTTGGATCTATGCATACGATCCCGAAACTAAGCAACAATCTACAGTTTGGGTGTCCCAAAATGAGCCGAACCCTACGAAAATAACTCGTGCCAAAAGCACTTTAAAGTAAATGGTGGCCTGCTTTTTTGGTATTAATGGTCATGTGGCTACAATACCACTGGAGAATCGTAAAACGGTAAATTCGGAGTGGTACGCGACTATTTGTTTGCCGGAAGTATTTGAAGAAATATGTAAAAACAACAAGCGACGCAGAATCATTCTACACCACGACAACGCCAGCTGTCACACATCACGCGAAACAAATACATTTTTGGAGGGTCAAAAAATAGAATTGATGGGTCATCCACCGTATAGCCCAGACTTGGCACCTAATGATTTCTATTTATTCCCAAATGTAAAGAATAAACTACGTGGTCAACGATTTTCGACCCGTGAAGATGCCGTCGACGCGTTCAAACAGCACGTTTCAATCAGAGTGGAAAAAATGCTATAAAAATTGGTTTCAACATATGCAAAAGTGTATCGATCATCGCGGAGAATACTTTGAAAAACAATAAACCCATTTCAAGCCATATACGTTTGTTTCATTTTCCTATTCCGGATACATAAGTAGCAGCCCTCGTATTAACTTTCAGGTACCTAGCATTAGGTGCAACTACACCCAGTATTTATATATTGCAAGGGCCCATACTGTACTTAGCCATCTCCTTTGTGGTACTATGGAAGATGTCCAACACTTGTTGGTGGAATATGTCCGTTATCAAGATGCTAGGAGACAGTTAATTAACAGATTAAAAATTAATGTTACGGATGTTGGTATGTTCCACAGTATTCTGGCCCAGCCAACTTCCAAAGAGGTCCATACAATGTTATACAATGTACTGAGTCCGCCGCGACTACCTTGAGATCAACTGTGATTATATATGTTCCGTATTGTGTATGATATTGTATATGTTCCGATAGGACTGACATATCCATTTGGATAAAAGTCCTTTTAAAATAAAGAGAATTAAAAAATCACTACATCTCTGTCTGTCCCTATGTATGCTTAGATCTTTAAAACCACGCAACGGATTGTGATGCGGTTTTTTTCAATAGAGTGATTGAAGAGGGAGGTATTTAATGGATGTCAATATACATACAAAAAACTATTCGTGTCCGTCGTAAACAGAAGAATAACTATTCTATCATTCTATAAACAAGGACATTACGAAAAAAAGTTTGTATAGTACTTTATTACGACTCCGACGCCAAGTGAATGTATTTGTACATGGTATGTCAGTTTCTTATGCCTAGTATGATCAAAGTTCATTTTCGAGGATCGTGTAATTCAGAAATGAACCTTATGTCATGTACGTATTTATTCATTTATTGCATGCCACATTCATAATTGACACCCTATAAGGGCGTTGCAATGTTTGGATTATTATCAAATAAAAGTTATACAAACAATATTAAATATCCGCTCATATAAACAACTAGCTTCCGCCCGCGGCTTCGCCTGCGTGAGATTAGTTTTTGTCAATCTTGGTCCCTTTTGTCTAAGGTACCAAGACCATGGTCTTATCTTCAATTCAACTCTTATTTCATCCCCTCACTAGTAAAAATTTCAAAATGCTAGAACAAACGATTATTTGTTTCTTATGATGTGATATTTGACGAACTTGTATACTAACTTTCAACCCTTATTTCACCCCCTAGCTGGTCGAAATTCCAAAAATGCTAGATCAAATATTTAATGATTTCTTATCAAGTGCTTAAATATAAAGTTTCATGGTTTTATCTTTGAAAATATAGAAATCCCATACAAACTTTCAACCTCTATTTCAAACCCTTCATCACTTTTTTTCGAAATAAAAAGTAGCCTATGTTCTGTCTCAGGGTCTAAAGACTGTCTGTATCAAATTTCATCAAAATCGGTTGCGAGGTTTAAGCGGGAAAGCGTAACAGACAGACAGAGTTACTTTGGCATTTATTATAATATTAGTTGGGATGTAATACAATACTTATCAGATCTTCATTTAATTATACCTATGAGTTATATTTAAAAAATTCGCCCATAGAGTAAAATGTTCTCTGCAAGAGCCAGAGGCGCAATAGGAACTGTAAAAAGGATTTTAAATGCGTTATATGGGACAAACATTATGTGTTCTGGTAATTTATTAAAAATCTTGATACTCATTGCATAAAAATTTCTTTCGAAGCATGCGTAAACTGACTGAACTGTCTGTCAGCTAGTAAATTGAATTTAAATAGTCTTTAATTGCTACTAGAATCCTCCCTATTGCAAGTAACGCATGAATCCGTCGTAAATTTGAAAATAAATTTTTAATTGACGTTGAAATAGGAAAAATAATATTGACACCTTAAGCCACTCCCACCGAATATTTCAATTGCATTTTTCTCATTTTACTTTGTCAAATAACCTTTATTTACTGGTAATAAACAAATGATTTTTGTTATTAACTTTAGTTTCATTTCTTTCAGGCGCTGAGTATGACTGTAAAATCGGAACGTTTGCAGAAAAGGAAAAGCAAGAACGCCTCTCTTCTCAAGTTGCAAAATACTTTTTAAAATAATATATGTATAATAATAAGTGTTGATAAAGTATGCCTTTATATTTTTAATTAGCTGTTATGCTTTAAAATGCATTTTGTTAAAAAAATAATTTGCAAGTTTTAAAGTAAATTATATTCCGAAATAAATAGGAGTGTTTCAAAATATGTTTTATTGACATCTGTTAAAATCCTGGGATTTTTTTGTTATTTTGGTTATATCGGTGAAGTTAAGGCATTTAGCCGACTAACAATTGACTGACGTAAAAAAATGGAATTGACATAACCTTCCATTTTGTCACCATCACATTGTCACCTGCCTTGAAAAGATCGCTACCGAAAATAATCGCTAGTCTCCAAGAAAACACCAGAAAATTAGATTTAATACGGTCTAAGATTAACGCGTATTATAGCATCAAACAGTCATTTAGATATACAAAACGTTATTACAATATATAATTATATTAATAGATCTGTAGCGCCCCAATGAATAAATATGGCGAAAAGAACATGCCAAAATTTCAATACGATACCTGATATATATATATATAATTTATTATAGAACAGCAAACAGCTACAAAATTAGTAATGGTCGTTATTTCAATAACAGATAATATAATGAATTTTCCCGTAATGAATAACACGTTATTTAACAACGGCTTATACTGTTATCCTGCTGTTGCTGTTGACGAAAGAATCGCCTAGTCGCATTGTTGTTGTTGCCACTTGAACCGTTGTGTAGGCGCTCGCTCTGTTGCCCGACTGCTTATTCTCACAATATTAACCTTTCTCACAAGGACATAAAGTTCCTTTTTGTTTATTTCTTATAGTAATTTTACTAACCCCAAATTCACAATTTTGTACCTTTGCGCGTATGACAATTAGACTCATTTTGATTTACAGTGTGATTTGAGATAACAATTAGGTAAACTGTTGCTGGCTTGCTGGTGCCTAAGCTGTTGTCATTTTTTTAGTTACGATTATTTGCAGTTGTGTGATCGTTGCAATAATTAGTGTCGTGTTTGGATTTGCCGTTGTGTGATCGCGTAAATTAAATTACCTATTCGTTGCAATAATTAGTGTCGTGTACTTTTGAAGTAACTAATAAATAATTTGTAGATATTGTAAATAATTGGAAATGGCAGAATATTGCATGTAAATTATGTAAATATTGAATGAACCGGTGTTCGGAACCGGTGTTCGGTGTTAGCAAAGCGTAAGACGTCTAGTTATGTGTCTCCTAAGAATTAATTTTTTAAAATAAGGAAAACGCTAGTGTTTTGGTGTAATAACAACAAGTTTTGAAGAAATAGTGTACGTGATTAAAACTCAGAAATATATCCTTATTATTCTTGCGATTATATACATTTTTCTTAAATTTTAGTGTTCTACTGTGGGTGTTTCGATAGTGGACTTTACAAAATTTGTTACTTTTTATTAAGCTGCCCTCTCCCGATTACGAGTAACATCACAGATACATACGAGTAATACTACTATTATATTTTCACCAAAGCAGAATCATACAGAACAGTCCATAACATTGTGACTCGTCGAGACCACCAACAGTCTCAGGTTCAAACCTCGGCAGTGCTTACTTTTTGATTTTTTGTTTGAAATTTTGACATAATTATAAATTTTTATAGGATATTTTTTTATTTTGAAAAAGAAAAAAGAAAATAAACAAAACATTGAAAAGATACTAATTTGATAAATTACTAACAGAGTAACAGAGAATAAACGGAACATTATAATCTCGACTACAGTTTCAGTAAAGACACGGTGAAAGTGATTAGGGTGATTTTTTATTTATTTTTACGTAAATACAGTTGATGTCAATTATGGATAGACAAGACAGACGAAAAGTAAAAATACAATGTTATAAATGCAAGATGAGTTTTCAAACGAGAGATACTGTGTTATGTTCAGTATGTGAGAAAAGATATGACTTTAACTGTGCGGGATTATCAGAGAAATTATATATGATTTTGAGTGCGGAAAAAAAGAAAACATGGAAATGTAAACAATGCATTCACAACACAGACAAACAGAATAATACACAAAACGTTACCATAAGAAAAAATACAACTAAATCAAACACATCGTCATTGAAACCAAATACTTCCACACGGAATCAGATAACAATAAATGAGAAGAATGAAAATGACTCTAATGAAATGTTGACATGCAACTCTATATCATCTGATTCCAAATATAACTTGTCAGACGCAGATTCTTGCGATGATAGCTATGACTCCACAACTACAAAGCTATCACGAAGCTTAGAAGTAGGGTATTCGACAGTTGAGACTCAAGACCTTAAAGATGAAAATATGCAGCTTAAGCTTGACCTACTGAGTACGCAAAGCGAACTGGAAAATACAATTTGTGAGAATAATGAATTAAAGAGGACATTGGAAAAAATCTCACATGAAAACTATACACTTAAGAATATACTACAACACCCATCAATGACACCGAAGAAGATATTAAGTGCAAAAAAGACACGAAGTGGTACTCCAGCCAGGCATTTGGAAGATAGCACTCCAAAAAGCTCATCTACCAAAAAACATAGCAACACTAACTGCTTCTTCAGACAAACTGTGAAACAGGCGGAGTTAGAATTATTGATTGCAGAACTCGAAAAAAAATTATCAACGGCTTACTGCGAAGTTGCAAATCTTCAAAAAAGATTAAATGCGCTTGAATCAAGCAATCAGGCCACATCAATGTTTCAATACGAAGAAAGAAACATAAATGAAAAACCTGATAAAAATAGCGCTTCAAAAGCAATAACACCAGATATACATAGCGAGCGGCAATCTCCGATGATACGTTTATACGGAACACAACAAATTGTAGGACTTGCCTCACTACTACAAAAGTCTAAATCTGGACAAAGCTACAGGGTGCTGGCCCACACCAAACCTCAAGCGTATACGGTTGATATACTTAGAGATTGCTATAGTACTAAGCCCAATGAAAAGGACATAATAATATTAAGTGTAGGTCAAAATGATAAAAATCCTCAATGTACTATCACAGATTCGCTTATTGTTAAATAGATACAATGAATGTGTTATTATCTTATTAGGTGTAAAACACAATAAATTCTTTAATGAAACTTTATTGAATTATGAAATTGAAGATTTATGTAAATATGTTAAAAACTTTCATTTTGTAAATTCTAATATATTATATTCATCTTTTGATATTTGTAATAAAATTAATTATATTATTGACTGTATAGACTATGATCGTAAATACTTAGACGTAAAAGAAATTAGAAAATTTGTATCTCGTGAAGAAAAAACTATGCCCCCCATCACATCTACAACGGCAATGAAAGAACCATTCCCTTTTACTTTAAAGTAGCTAAAAAGCCAAAAAAATTTTTTCGAACCTCTATGTAACTTAATCTATCCTATTCAGCCTTCAGAAAATAAGGGCTTTAACACTTTTACTGTTTTGCATCAGAATATCCAGGGTATATTAAGTAAGCTGGATGCTCTGGAACTCTGCATTGATGACTTCAAGGACATTAAACTTAATATAAATGTATTGTGCCTTTCTGAAACATTTCTAAAAATAGGCAGTGAGAGTAATGTCAAAATAAAAAACTTTTATTTAGCGTCATCTTACTGTAGGACCAACAAGAGTCGAGGTGGGGTTTGTATATTGGTGAAAAATAATATAGAAAGCAAGCCACTCAAAATATGTAAAAATTATACAGTTGAAAGGTCCTTTGAATGTTGTGGAATAGAGCTTCCGGCTCATAAATGTATAATATTGTGCTTGTATAGAATTCCTATTAATGATAATCTGACCACTTTTTTCAATCAACTCGAGCTCCTTTTGCGCAAATTGTCGATAAAAAATAAAAAACTCATAATTGCTGGAGACCTAAATATAAATACGTTAAATACTAATGATGCAACACAAACATTAACCAACTTATTGCATACATTCAACCTCCATCTGCACGTCAACGAACCTACACGAGCATTATCGTGTATTGATCATATTGCATCAAATATTAGAGACGCAAAATGTAGCGTGCATAGAGTTTGTCTATCTGACCATGATACTTGTCAAATACTGTCTTTTCAAAGTGCTTCTGGCAAACCCAAACCACGTTTTTGGTACAAACGTATTAGAGATCAATCTGAAGATAACATGGAAAAATTAAAACCTGTATGAACAGTTTATCCTGGCATGAGGTGCTTAATGATGATGATTTGAATTCCGCATTCAACAAATTCCACGATGAACTAAGCTTATTTTTTGCTCTCTGTTTTCCTGAAAAACGCATAAAAATCAATTCGGGTAATCAAAGGCCAAAATGGATCACGACGGGTTTAAAGATATCATGCATGACCAAACGTAAGCTTAGATTGGCATTCTACAATATTGGCACTGAAAAAACTAAGTCTAATTTTAAAATGTATAGTAAACTATTACGCAAATGCATAAAAAAGTCACAAAAAAATTGTAATGCTAAGTTGTTGGAAAAAGCGCAAAATAAATGTAAGGCAGCGTGGAATGTTATTAAGAACATGGCAGACGGAGTACATAATGTTCCTTTAGAGCTAACTTCAATAAATGTAATCGGTAAAACGATCACTGATCCGCTCAATATAGCTGCTACATTTAATGACCATTTTATAAATATACCCCGAAGTTTAAATGTACATAATAATACTGTATGGTCAATTTGGACAATTTTAATTCCAGAAGTTCCAGCATTTTCTTGAAACCGTGTACTAAATCTGAAATAATCAAAATTACTAAAGCCCTTAATAATACGAAGTCTGTAGGTTTTGATCATCTACCAACTAATTTATTCAAATCATGTGCCGAATATCTGGCACCGGTAGTTTGCTATTTAATTAATTTGTCATTCGCTCAGGGTGTTTTTCCTGAACGGCTTAAGCAATCTATAGTTAAACCTCTTTTTTAAAAAAGATTGCAAGGAAGATGTTAACAATTATAGACCTATAACTCTTGTCCCGGTACTCTCAAAAATATTTGAGAAGGTTTTTAAGGATAGATTGACTGTTTTTCTGGAAAAATATAAGGTAGTAGCAGATGAACAAAATGGCTTTCAAAGCGGTAAATCTACCTCTCTTGCCGGATATAAATTGATTAGTGCAATTACACAATACGTAGATCGAAAAATTCCGGTAACAGTGGTATTTTTTGATATGAGCAAAGCCTTTGATCTCGTTAATCATAAGATCTTACTTGCAAAATGTGAAAGGTATGGCATCAGGGGGGTTGCTCTTGACTGGATAAAAAGTTATCTTACTAATCGAAAACAATGCGTCCAAGTGACCAAAATCAATGAAAATAACGAATCAATTGATTATAGATCATCGTTTCTCTATAACGATTATGGAGTTCCTCAGGGAAGTGTACTTGGACCTCTTTTGTTTCTTTTGTACATTAACGATATGCCTAACGTTACTAGCTTCCAGACCATTCTATTTGCAGACGATATTTCTTTGATCGTACCTTACATTGATAAAGAAACGTCTTATGAATTTGTAATCAATGATTCTATCGATAAAATTCTAAATTGGTTACAGACAAATGGTCTTTCTATCAACGTATCTAAAACTAAATATATACAATTTACAAATTATAAAACAAAAAAATCTGATCTAAATATACGATGTAAGGGACAAAATCTACAGGAGGTTAGAGATACTAAATTCTTGGGTATTGTCGTGGACTGCCACTGTAACTGGAGAAGTCATGTATCTGATATCTGCAATAGACTAAGTAGATTTGTATTCGCTCTTTTTCATCTAAGAGTTAGTGCTGATGAAAAAGCGGCCCTACTCGCATACCACGGCTATGTATCGTCGCTACTGAGATACGCATTGATCTTATGGGGAAATTCGACAGATGTAAACAAAGTTTTTGTTGTTCAAAAGAAATGCATTCGAGCCATTGGTGGTCTTGGACCTATGGACAGTTGCAGGGAAATGTTTAAACAACTCAATCTGCTAACTTTGACATCTATGTATATTTATGAAATTGGAAAATTTGTACGTAATAATATTGGGTTGTTTAAGGAAACAGTCCATAGTCAGCGCTTTCGTCCAAGAGATCCATACAAACTGTTAGTCCCTTCATACAAAACTAGTTTTTATGGGAAAAACTGTTATATGATGACTATATGCATTATAATAAAATTCCCATCGAAATAAGAAAATTACCCACAAAACCATTTTTATTTAAATTAAAAACCTGGTTAATTAGTAAGTGCTTTTATGACGTAAAAGAATATTTGACTTCGCTAATTGAAGTAACTGTTGAGGTGTTGTTAATAATTATACAACGTATTTAAAACATTACTTTTATTGAACTTTACTTTCACAGTTTCACATCGAATTAAATACAATCACTCCTATATGTCATTCTAGAACATAGATTACACAAGTGTGTCAAGTGTCAACTTGACAACTAATTTGGCGCCAGTACAAGATACGTTCAGGATCCTACAATCCCTTTCTTCCTTCAATGAAGTTCTATTAACCACCAATTTACATAATATAATATTGAACCAAACATATATTCTAAAATAATAATCATTATACAAATTAAGAACCTTTTAACTCATATATTAATTATTTTAACAATGCAATTCCAAAGTAACAACTTTATGATTAAATTGACAGAATCACAGCACACAAATGAAATAATCCTTAACTTGCAATTACTAGTGTTAGGTAATTAGGTTGTTAATTTTGATAAATACAATCAAGTAATAATGCCATTACATAATCCTTATATTTACAGGGAGTATTCAATGCTCTCCGTGGTCTTGTATTAGTGTCTAAATTATTGTCAACTCTAATGTCCGGCATAGAGTCCACAGTAGAGTCAACTAAGTCAGTATTAGTCAGTCTATGATTACTACTCTCAGGAACAGTCTTTTCCTTTTCTTCTGTTGTATTTTGGCCTATCCCTTTCTCATTCCCTATATCCTCCACCCCCAACTTGGTTATTTCCCTGTACTTTACTGGCTGAAAATAAGTAGAATTTCTTCGTATCACTCTCCCATCTTCTGATTCTGCTATGACGGAGTTCCCTTTTTTCCACTTTACTGTATACTCCTGTGATGAAAATGGTGTAGTAAGCTTATTTTCTTTAGGTTGCCTAACAAGTACCTTATCTCCAGGTGTTAATTCGGATTCTGTAGCATGTCTCCTTTTATCTGTGTATTCTTTTCCAAGTTGTTTGTTAAGTTTATCCCGATCTCTTATTTCTTCATCTTCATTTTGTGATTGCATTTCCATCTTAATTTCTGGCAATTTAGTTTTTAAAATTCTACCCTTAAATAGTTCTGCAGGCGATACTCCTGTAGTACTATGTGGTGTTGTACGGTAAGCAAATAAGTATTTTAATAATTCTTCTTTCCAGTTAAGACCACATTCCTGAGCAATTCTAAGCCTCCTTAAAATACTCCTATTCTGTCTCTCTACTTCCCCATTTGCTTGAGGCCATAATGGGGTGGTGTGTCTTAATTTAATGCCATGAACTCGAAGAAATTCTTTAAACTCACTGTCTTTAAAAGCTGGGCCATTGTCACATAATATTATGTCCATGATTCCCTCTCTGGCAATTATAACTTTTAGTGTTTTTATTGTGTTTGCTGCTGTGGGATGTTTTATAATTTCTACTTCATAATATCTACTATAATAATCTATGATCACAAGCAAGTAGTCGCCAGATGGAAGTGGTCCAAGGTAATCAATTGCCACTAATTCCCATACTTTGGATGGTAGTTCTGTTATGGCTACTGGTTCTGGAGGTACAGCTTTTCGAACCAGTCTACAGCCCTCACATGTCTCTACCCAGTAGTCTATATCTTTGTCTATGGTAGTCCACCATACCCAACGCCGTAACTTTGCCTTCATACTGCTTGCTGATAAATGACCTTCGTGTCCAACATCAAGGAATCTAGGTATCAATGACCTAGGAACTATTATTCTAGTACCTCGCAGTAAGATGTTATTAAGTTCACATAGCTCTAATTTAATAATTTCATATTTCTTTAATTCTTTAGTCCATTTGTCTCCACTTAATGCTCTTATTACGTTCATCAAATGTTCATCTTTTAAGGTTTCCTCTTGCACCTCCTCTAATGTTATAGCCAAAGTTGTTATTTCAGTAATAGATGCTAATAAGTTACTGTCCTCTATGTCTTCCTTATCTGATGCTTTAACAGTGGTGTCTAACAATCTAGATAGAGGGTCTGCAATGTTGTTCTTGCCTGGTTTGTAAATCACTTTAAATGTAAATGGTTGTAGTCGAAGTACCCATCTCTGTATTCTAGCACTTGGTGGATAAGACTTTTTTGAATAAATTGTTTCTAATGGTTTGTGATCCGAAATAATATTAAATTGTTTTCCTTCTAAATACATGTATAAATTTTCGCATGCCCATACAATTGCTAATGCTTCCTTTTCTGTTTGAGAATATCTACACTCTGTGCTTGTAAGTGTTCTACTAGCATATTTGATAATTATAGGTTCTTTACTATTGTTGACAATTTGCTTTTGAACTAAGACTGCCGCAACCCCTACTGGACTTGCATCTGTTATCAAGAAGGTTTCTGCGTCTTTATTGTAAAAGCCCAAAGCTGGTGCTGAAATTATAATATCCTTAAGCTGTTGAAAAGCTTTCTGATGCGGGGAGTCCCATATAAAGTTTGATTCCTTTTTAATTAAATGTCTCAAAGGCTCTGTGAGCATACTATAATTAGGTATAAATCTTGCAGAAAAATTCACCAATCCTAAGAAACTCCTCACCTCCTCTTTATTCTGAGGTGGTCTAAATTCACCAACAACTTCTTTACTAGATCGGGTGGGTTTTATACCTTCAGCAGATAAATGGTGTCCTAGAAATGTTATTTGAGTAACCCCAACAATACACTTCTCTCATTCAATGTGATTCCATTATCTTGTAGCCTATTAAGGACTCTCTCTAACCGTTCATCATGCTCCTGTCTGGTTCTGCCTCCGATTCTGATATCGTCCTGTGAATTGGCAACACCATCAATTCCATGCAGCAATTGAGCAACAATTCTCTGGAAGATCTCTGGTGCGCAACGAATACCAAAGAAGAGTCTTTTATATCTGTAAAGTCCAGAGCTACAATTAAAAACAGTGATCAATCTTGACTCTTTATCGAGTTCTACTTGATGAAACCCCCATTTAATATCAATAACTGAGAAATATGTACATCCATTTAAGTCAGCCAATAACTCCTCGAAAGTTGGCAATGGTACTCGTTCCCTCATGACAGCTTCATTTGCACGTCGCATGTCTACAACGAGTCTATATGCTCCTGGTTCTTTCTTCCTTACAATATGAGATGGAGACACACAGGGAGTGGGACCTGACACTGGCTCAATAATGTCATAGTCAAGTAACTCTGCAATCAAGTCTTTTTCAATCTGTCGTAGATTGAAAGGTAAACGCCTTGCCGGCTGAGCAACTAATGGTACACTAGGATCTAAATGAATTTTTAACTTAAAATCTTTTAATTTACCTACTCCAGTAAACAATTTTGGATACATATTAATGATATTTTCCTTATCAAACTTATTGACATTCATAATGAGCTGAGGTCCAACTCGAAGAAGATTTAACCTTTCTGAAGTATCTTTGCTTAACAAGCATGGCCCTGTGCCACTAAATACAAGAATATCAACATTATTTAGTCTCAGTCCTGTCAGTGGACAAAATACATTTGTGCAAAACATACCTAGATTGCAGAGTTCCTTTCCTCCATATGTGAAATATTTTTGTTTGCATTTTAATAATGTGCAGGGAACTCCAGACTTAACTAAGAAATTATATATTTTCCTATCAACAATATTTACGGACGCTCCAGAGTCTATAATAAATTCAACTGAATTATTCCCAATCATTATGTTACACTTATTACTCTTACTATAATAATCCACATTAAACACAGAATTTACACTTTGTCTACACTTATCTTCATTGTCACTGGATTCACTATGAGTGTTTTCTGAGCCCGATTCATCTGATCCATCTTCAATAATGCACTTCACATACCTTTTCTTCTTCCCTTTATTCTCTTTCATGTTCTTATCTGATTTAGTTTTGCAGCACATTGCGTAGTGACCTTTCATTCCACATTTGTCACAATTTTCATTCAGAGCGGGGCAGCTACTATCTTTAGCTAGGTGACCTTTGCGATTACAGCGATAGCATTTAATGTCATGGTATATTCTATTAACTTTATCATTATCTACAATTTCTTCCTTCTTCTCATCTCTTTTATACATCTCTTTTTCTAATTCAAATAGTCTTGAAATTTCTAGCGCTTGATTTAATGTTAAACTATTACCTTTTTTTAATAACTTCCTTTTTAGATCTATATTTTTGCACTTCTCAATTAAATGATCCCTTATTATCTCATCCTTTTCACCGAATTCGCAATACTTTGCTTGTTTCCTTAATCTTAGAATAAAATGGTCTATCGTTTCATTTTCCAACATGGAAATATTTCTGAACTTTTGCCTTTCATATGCTATGTTAAGTTCAGGTTCAAAATAACTATTTAACTTATTTATACATTTTTCGTATTCTGTTCTGCCCTCCACAACCGTTTTTGACAACGTTTCATAAATTTCTTGCACTTCTGTGCCTGCTTGGTGCAACAATCTCGCAATCTTTTGCTTATCGCTTAATCCAACTTGTCCATCAATGTAATAGTTGAAGTTTCTGAGCCATATTTTCCACCTTTCTCCTCTAGCGGAATCACTCCCAGAAAATGGACAAAACTGCGGGCCAGCTGCACCCATGCCGTATTCTCTACAATCCATGTCACACAGATTACTCGCGTGACTTCGTTACAATTTCGTCGCCAAATTGTTGAGGTGTTGTTAATAATTATACAACGTATCACAGATTAGTATACTATTCATCGAATTAAATACAATCACTCCTATATGTCATTCTAGAACATAGATTACACAAGTGTGTCAAGTGTCAACTTGACAACTAATTTGGCGCCAGTACAAGATACGTTCAGGATCCTACAGTAACTATTAATGTTGTTTATTAATTTGTTTTTATTTACAAAAAATAGCAATTTATTGTGACATTGTAATGTGGATCTTGACATTTTCTTTATTGACTAATTTAATTATTGCCATTGTGATTCTTCGACATTTCATTTTATCAATGTATAATTTTGTTTAATTAATTGTTTGATCTTCAATATGATTATTCATTGGCAATTCTTTGTTATTTATTAAATTTTGTATGCCTCAGCAGGCCAAACATGTAAGGGCAATCAAAAAACCTGACATCAACATTTTTTATGTACTAAATCGTAATGTTCTTTATTAAAAATGGATAAAAAAACTGTGTAATTAAAAAAAATACGTATAATAGTGTGAAATTGGAAAAATGCATATACATATCTAAAAAAACATAAGGATTTCATTTATTAATTTTAATTTACAAAAAATAGGAATTCAATTGTGACATTGTAATATAGTTCTTGACATTTTCTTTATTGATTAATTTAATTATTTGCCATTGTAATTCTTTGACATTTATTTTATCAATGTATAGTTTTTGTTTAATTAGTTTGTTTAATCTTCAATATGATTATTTATTGTCATTTTTTTGATATTGATTAAATTTTGTATGCCTCACCAGGCCAAACATGTAAGGACAATCAAAAACCTGACATCCACATTTTTATGTATACTCATGTTTGACACAATAAATAAATTATTATTATTATTATTAATGTAAATAACACACTATGTACAGATTAATGAACTTTTAAATACACCAGAATATTATTAAATGTGGCAAATAAGCTTGTGTCACAGTTGAATAGTCTTGTAAAATTTATGCTATCAATATCTGACACGATCGAGAATTCTATGTGACTTTTTTTAGACTTCAAAATTTTTGAAGACCAGGAGACCTATTTTTGAATTACGAATACGACTTAGAAATCACCGATGTGACTAATAATCACCGATTTTCAATAATTCTTATTTTTGAATATCATTTATGTGACCACCTTAGTCACGGATGTGATTTCATTACGAGTGTGAGTGAATTTCATCACCCACTCTAGTCAAGTCATACTTGTGGAAATGTTATCTGTGTTTTGTTTAGAGAACATATTGACAAGAGTCTGAAGTTGGTGTGTTGATTTTTCAGTCTATATATATATATATAAATGAAGCATATATTATATGTATATATATATAATATTATATGTATATAATAACCGCAATGGTTAAGCCGGCAATAACCGGCAGCGGCTACATTCTGCGTAGAACCGAACTCTTACATTTATGTGTGTACTTTATCTATGTTGGCAGCTCTGCGATCGACTTTCAAAAATTGGATGATTACGAATCTGTGATCTCAGAGTCACCGCTGACTATTTAGTCAGCGGTGATTTTGAAATCGCATTCGTAATTTAAAAATAGGTCTCCTGTAGCTGCTAACCGCTAAAATATACACATGTCATAATCTTTTTTTCTTCTTAAATTTAACCTTTCAATTCCAATAGGTCTCTACGACGCTCGAGTAAATACACATTTAGCATCCTGGCCTCCCCTACTAAAAGAGAAGAGAATGGAAGAGAAAAGAGCATCATTGCCTTTCACGTTTTGGTGCTCGAATTTCAAGATCTTTTCTTACCTGTAGAAAGCCGCTCCCACCTATCACTATTTCAACGTCCCTCCACTGATGGTAGGAATCACACGACACAATCCCATTGCAATTTTTAAGATAATAGTTTTACTTTTGGCCC
Source organism: Scirpophaga incertulas (assembly GCA_036419045.1). NCBI lineage: Eukaryota > Metazoa > Arthropoda > Insecta > Lepidoptera > Crambidae > Scirpophaga > Scirpophaga incertulas. The sequence goes on along the minus strand of CM071626.1, from coordinate 40,365,671 downwards.
TTATAGGGTAGACGACTACAACTGATTATGGCCGTTTCTATACTATAACTATCTGATTTGAGCAATTTATCCTACTACTATTATAAAGGCGAAAGTTTGTAAGTATGGATGTATGGATGTTTGTTACTCTTTCACGTAAAAACTACTGAATGGATTTGAATGAAACTTTACCACAATATAGCTTATACATCAGAATAACACATAGGCTACAATTTTTGAGGTTTCTAATGTCGTAAAAAAAACACATTTTTTGCGCTTACATTGCAAACGCTGACTGAATCCTACGTAGTTTATAGGAGCATACTGCAGTAGCTACCTATAGGCCTATGATTAGGGCTCTGCAGTGCTTAGTTACCGTATTTCTTACTTATTACTAGACTAGACGGGACGAACCTGAAGTCCACGCGAACGAAGTCGCGGGCAAAAGCTAGTATCTAATGAAAGTATGTCAATATAGAAATTTCAGTTTAATTATTAATTTATATTGTTTTTAGATTTCTAAAATATAGCAATTATTATTTACGTAATTCTAATGAAACGAACACATTTCTAGCATTCTCACATTAAATGTAACATTTTTTTATATTGAAAGTATACCTATAAACGTACAAATAACAAAGTTATTTTAAAATTTGTTTATACGCTCATACAAATTTAGTTAGTTATGAGCGAGTTTACTGAGTTATGACCTTACGAAAGGCTCGGATACCGGTTAAATTTTCAAACCGTTATTATGTACTTGACGCAAAAACCATTACATTCGGTTTCGTTCGCATTAACCGGTTTTTTTAAACCGTTATTTAGAAGAGTATTTATATAAAGGTTTTTTTCAGATTGAACGGTTTAGAGCAATAAAAACCGGTTAATACGGATGCACTATGAAGAAACGCCGCGCTCCGTTCAGATTTTTAAGCGGATTCGGTAGAAATATTTTTTTTTCGTTTCGGGACGGATGTTTATGTCATTGCATTAATAAGCTCCGCTGCAAAACCAAAAAATGAGTACGTATGTGATATTTTTCTGGCGAAATAAGTTCATAATAGCGATAAATAATAGGTAATATATGTGTATTTGATAAAGACCTCGATAAACGAAATTATTATTTTGGAAATTTGCTTATAGGTGAATTACAATTTCTGTCGCCATGTATGCGCTCTAAAGCATATATTAATATTTTAAAGTATAGAATCAAATCAAATATAGAATCAAACAAATAAGTGTTAAATTTGTATAATTTGGTAGAACGAACATGCAAAATATTAATGTGAATCATTCGTACATAATGTTACCAATAATAATCAATAAAGGAAAATAAGAGCGAAGTGTTATTTTAAATTCTAGAATGTATATTAATCTGCTATTTAGGCCTAATTCGACAATTTAGAAATATTTGGAAAAAGAAAAAATAAAAGTTTTTCAATACACTTATCAGTTATTTAATCAGTCTTCTCGTTTACATATATGTAGGAACAATTAGGCAGATAAATTTAAAATATATATATATATCTATACACTAGTTCACCTGCCACTTAATTGCGTTTTACACAATCACAATTTGTTTCATTTCGAGAGTTCAACAATATTCATTGCGTTATTTACGTTGTTTAGCAGACAATTATTTCAAACATAATGAAGCAATGGATTTGGGTACTAATTAGTTCAATCAGTACAATCGTTGAACAAGTGAGATATTTTTTCCAGTACATAGTCTACCGATCTATAAAACTACGCATTACGCAGTCAAAACGCAAATAATAATATACACTTACTGTATATTATTATTTACATTTAGATTGTGTAGCCACCCTAATTTTTAATTTTAAACAGGGAGTTCAAATAACAAGAGGAATTGATAAGCTAGTAGTAACCACAAACACTACTTCAACGTTTGAATTAGTGGGATTCAGAGAATCTAATTAACAAAGTAAAATATTGGCTAAATCAGTCTTAAAAATCATGTTGGTTATTTGAATAAAAAATCTATAATGATCTTATTTAGGAATACTTAAGTAGTAAAAAAAAATGTCTGGGACGATATAAAAATGTTATTTTGTTGACTAATTAAAAGCCCTTTAACAAAAAAATTATCTATCTATCTAAAAATGAACTAAAAGATCAATCAGTAAATAAGTTATGTCAAATTAAAATAATTTTGACAGTTTTGACACAATTATTTGTGATACAAATGGTTATTTCTAACTATCAAAATGTCGTCAATGGTTGTATCCTTTAACGATATTCTTAAGTTATTCATTATGAATTTCAAAGATGAGAACAACCTCTCCACGCTAACTTGTGTCGCTGGTACAGCCAAAGCAATTTTAGAAATTAAATATAACCTTTCTTTGATTCCCAATAATTTTATTCGAAGGAAGCAATGTTTCATTGAGAAAAGCAACCAGACTAATTTGTAAATTATCACTATGTTTAAATGGGGTAAATTTTGATACCGTTGCCTGAACTGCGTTTGCAAAAAAGTGTCAAGCATGGAAGATGAAGTTGATGGTATGGGCTGATCTGGAGTTTCATTTTCTGTTTTCTTACATTAACGCTCGAATTCAACCTCATATATCTTTGATAAGTTTGGACTAAATGGGCACGAGCTGATTCAAGCTGTTGATTTGACAACATTGAATTACTCTCGGATCTAGATAAATTGCACCCAAAAAACATTCGTTTTCGAGAAGAGCTTTCTCTCTTTCCCTCATACAAATGGCTAAATATATGGCAAAAACCGTGTCCATATTTTCTATTTCTAGAATACATTTAAGCCAGGCAAGATAGAAATCTCCAAAAGTTAATTGTTCATGTTGTATAGTTTTTGACAGAATACGACAAGGTTTTAAAACATCAAGCGTTTCCTTAAGTTTCTGCCATGTAGGTATTTTCTACTGCAAATGTCTCAAATACTGGTTCTATACGTCCACTCAAGAAATCTTTGAATAATAATAGGCGCTCTACCATGTCTACTGTAGAATCCCATCTCGTAGGACAATCGATGATCGCTTATGGTAAGCCCTGAACTCTTAACTAAAGAGCATTATTTGGTGAGCGGAGTACACGAGCTATCTGGCGACATTGTTCTAACAGATGACGAAGTTCACTACAGGCATCTCTTATAGCGAGCTGTAACGTGTGTGCTGCACAACGTACTGTAGTCAATTTGTTTTCGCCTTGATTATCAATATTGAGATTAAAGTTACCTACTTCAGCGAACCACGTCTCATATCCGGTCTCATGTTCAGAATCTTCGTCGTCAAAGTAGTTATGTTCCTCAGATGTATTTTCTAACATCTCTTCTGCCAACTGCTTTGACATGCGAATCATATTGGCTCCATTATCAGAGGTTACGGAGTATTATTGTTTAAGCTCAATACCGAAGTGACTTAGGACAATTATCACTGTTTCTTTTAGAAAATCGGCAGTGTTTCTTTCATGTAATTCATGGACAGTAAGGTTTCTAAGTACAATTTTACCATTTTCAATGTACTGAATGTTTATACCTAGAAATCTTCTGGATTTTACAGAAGCTACGTCAATTTTTAACGATACAAGTTGATCCTTTAATTCTTCATGGATATTCTTGCGTATATCATAAGCATGTTCTTGGATCATTGCTTTGATGTTTTTAATATTTATAGACAGTGGACTTGCATTAGGTATTAATGATATTAAGTTTTTAAAAGCATTATCCTCTAAAATCGAAAACGGCCGGCCATGAATCGTTACTAATTCAGAACAATGCTTCATTACTTTTGTATGGTTATCATGTTTTTTCGGTGGTACATTTTCTTTATTCTTATTATTATCTTGAATAATTTGGTCGTGCAACCGTCTGTGTTGTGTGTAGAAATGCCTCAATAAATTAGCACCATGATTTCCCTAAAACAAAAATTGTAGGTACAAAAAAAAATCCACCACCCACACCTTAATAATGACGGGAAGAAATCTATAGCCACATATAGCTATAAAAGCTATAATAGCTAGTAAAAATTTAGCTAGTAAATTTTTAATGCCACATAATAATAAAAAAATTGTCCAAAAATTTAAAAAAATTAAGGGTGCACAAGCCTTATCACTTAGGGTATGAAAAATAGATAGTAGCCGATTCGCAGACATTACGCTTACAAAGTTTCATGAAAATCGGTCAAGCGGTTTCGGAGGAGTACGGTAACTAACATTGTGACATGGAAGTTTTATTTATTGTTCATTTGTAGTAGGTATATTTCTGTGCTATAATATACCTACTATCTACCTGCGAATTTTAAACATTTAAGCAAATAATTATATACGCCAATCAATTTTTCACTTACCCGTAAAACTTGCTCGCAGTTTTCTATTAGACACTTAGAAGTTTTATTGTTTTCATTGTAGTCAAAGTATGTATAGATTAAATTCGTCCGCTTTCTCCCCATGTTAAAGACAAATAATATAAACTGGTGACTAAATCTCACTGCGCAGCAGCGTCACCCACGAAGTCACGAATCGAATGAAAAGAAATATACCGCGCCGCTATGCACGGCATCTCGACAAGTTGCAACATGTTTACCGACATGCCGTTCGTGGAATAAACCGGTTAATTATGGTAAAAATATAGTTCTTAAAACGTTCACGTTCTTAAGAAAAGTTCGGAGGAAAACCGAAATAAACCGATGTTAACCGGTATTTTTCAAACCGGTTCCGAGCCTTACGATTGCAGTGTTTTTAGTATGGAGCGTTTTCGAGCGACCCGCGACAGCGCCGCAAACATGTCGATGTATCTTCAAAAGTAATAGGTGCAGGTGTACTGTTTTTTCTACAATATTTCTCACTTAAAAGAGTACTCTTATTATATATAGCATTTAAAAAAAATTGTCGTGTGCCGAATTGGGCTTTGAGAAGCACATTGTTTATTTTTACAATCATTTTTAAAATAATAGTGGTATTTAATTAAATATAGGTACGTGTTGTACACCTATAATTCGATTATGATCGAGCCTGAAAATACTAACAGACTGCCAGTTGCAACGCATAGATATGGATGGAGGCACCTGTATTGTATGTGCATAGTTTTTAACGTTGCAAAATTACCACAAAATATCAGTACTTTTTTGTAAAGTAATTTTTTTTGTTAATACATTTCGCACTACCCGTGTAAAAAAGTTGTAACTAAACTTGCGTCGAAAATGTTTTATTACGTAAATAAAGCGAGCATCATGGTTTACACCTTCTGTCAAAATCTCGTGAAGCTATTTACAAAAATGAAGGAATAAATGCAATAATTCAAAAATTTTGCGACTTTAAAAAACATTAAATTCCTGCATAAAATAGGGGTATGCATATTTACATTTATTCGTTTTAGACTTATCCCGCTGATAAAGTCATAATTATGCTTACGTAAATTTTAAAAGAAGTTTTACAGTAAAATCTATAACGCAAATATACATAATTACTTGTTCCTGTATTTTACAATCTAGGACTATTGTGTAATTCTAATTACTCTATGTACAAAAAAGGATTTTCCGTTAAATAACAACGTGATTATACTTACAACTCTAGATTATAATGAAATATAAGAGAGTACAAAGCCGTAAGTAGAGTTAAATTAGTTCATATATTTCAAAATACATAACTAAAAAGCAATAATTGTAGTTACCCCTGCAAATATGCGATGCGTTTCGTGGAATAAAGAAGTAACCGTGTTATTTTAGATTATCTCGAAGTACATCAATCTGTTAATAAATTAAATAACCCGTGTAGTTGAAGGCAATTATAACCTGCGATTATCTCTTTGAAACTTTGTTCTAGACCTCATAATAAAAATATAGGACAGTTTTTTAAGGTCCTGAAAAGTAGGTGAAAATCTCTTACTTCCTTTTTCCAGGAATAGTGCGATTTGTTAAGGACGCAGCACGCCAAGTATAAGTAACGTATCAAAATTTGAAGACATTCTGATCATAGCTGTAGGGAAACAAACTAGAGTAGCGATTCCCTAAGAGGCCTTATCGACCCCTAGGGGTTCATGACAACCTGCAAGGGGTCTACGTAAGCGAAAAAAATTGGGGGTCCATGAAATGAAAATGGGGGCCCGCGATAATTGATCTCAACATACACTGATAGTACCTACTTATGTACTTTCATTATACTTTTATGTAATCTAAGGATATATACATGATGCTTACTAATATTATAAATCGGAAAGTGAGTTTGTCTGTTTGTTTCTTTGTTCCGCTTTCACGCCGTAACTACTGAACCGATTGCTTTGAAATTTTGCACACGTAAAGATAAAAGTCCGGATTAAATATTTTATCCTGGAAAAATCGACTGATCCCTCGGGATGCGCAATAAATTCGCTCAAAACTACTGCACAGATTTTCATGCTGTTTTCAGCGATTAAACCTTCGCGTCATAAATCGACTTCCGCGCATATGTAGCCGTGGGCAAAAGCTATGACCCTTAACCCTCTATAGACCCAATCCCGAAATCCACGCGGGCGAAAGCTATTAGGCTATAATTTATAAAGATTTTGTATAATTGTCCATAATATAAAGCGGAAGCGTCGGTGGCGCTGTGGTCTCGGCACTGGTTTATGCGCCGCATAGAATCGGGAGGCCGTGATCTAATCCCCACCGCGTACCAATGTGTTTTTTCGTTCCGAATTTCATATGTACATTTATCCGACGCTCCTACGGAGAAGGAAAACATCGTGAGGAAACCTGCGTACATCTGCGAAGCGATTCAAAGGTGTACGTAGTCAACCACCCGGCATTGGGCCAGCGTGGTTGACTAAGGCCTAATCGCCCTAACGTAGTTAGGGTAGGCTCGAGCCCCTTGGTGGGGACGTATATGGGCTGTGATGATGTCCATAATATGAAGATAAGTGTCAAGTAAGTAGGAAAAAATCTACCATCTGCGCAGACGAAGCCGCGGGCAGGAAGCTAGTATCTTTTTAAATTGTAGCCTTTGTGTTATTCTGTAAATTTTTTTTCATCAAAATCGGTAGTTTTGCGTGGAAGAGTTACAAATAATCATTCATAATAACTTTCGCCTTTACAATATTACCTACTAAGGATAAAGTGTTATATCATTTTGTTTCTTGCCGATACTCGCTTGGAGAGCGGTCTACTTGCACTCAGGGACGCCCATTATATAAAGCTGGATTATACTCGCTAACCATGTTCCGTTCAAGCCGTAGGGCCACTAGGGCCAAGGCTAGACTGAGTTTAGTCGGTAGGTCTGCTGGGTCGAGCCGCCTCGATTCACCAGGAGTCCGACATAATCAACGCATCCCTGCTTGCCTGTTGCGTTGGTATCCATGAGGATTCTCAGCCTACTCTCCTGCGGAAAAAAAAAACTCGCTAACCAGTTTTACTTTAAAATATTTCCCGCATATTTTGCTTGATGATGTGTAAGATATTGTTGTTGTTGCTGATAACGGAACTCTCGATTAAATTCGATAGATTAGATCGAGATACTCAAACAAAAATCTGTAAATTCGATAGATATTCATTTGGAGTGACAAGGGTGGTTTTGTTAATCGACAAGTCCATGCTAGCATTTTTTATCGTCTCTCAGGAGACAGGTTGAGAGTCCTCACAAGGAGCACGAAACGTGCCCAGGATAATGTCGTGATAATGTCATGATAATGTTATGATAATGTCATGATATCAAAAGTTAGGCATCCCTAAGTTTTATATGTGCACAGGGGAAGTGGTGCCTCGGCCGAACAGTTTTCAGTTTGTTGTTGTTACATTTATATACATATATGTATTCAGTATTTATATTTTGTTTTTGTATATATACTATATATAAGTATAATTATATTTATTTTGAAAGTATTTTAAATATTTCTTCGCACTGGCTTGACACTTTGTGTATTCTACCGTGCCAACGATAGTTATAGCCTCATGCGGTTATTATTATTATTTTTTAATTATTATTATAATTTTATCTGCTCATTTTAAAACTCTACTCACTCAAAAAAGGTGATGGCTGAAAAATCAGTTATTTGCCTAAATTAGGCAAATATTTAGCTGAGCCTTGACCTTTGCTTTCTGCAGCATACATATATTTATAGTGTTTGATTGTACTTTTGTTTTTTTTCTTGATTATTACCTTTTGTTTTATTAGATATATATGTGTATTTTGCAGAATTTAATAAACGTTTTTATCTATCTATCTATCATGATGATGTCATGATTATGTCATGATGATGTCATGATTGCAACGGCAAGTGTCACGGAGGTTATGTCGTACTCCACGCGGCCAGAGTGGTCTGACCAACGTGACCTACCAACTAAACTCAGCCTTAGCCTTGGCCATAAGGGCCAGTTTCTCGTGGAAAATATATATTTTTTCTCGTTTAAAATAACACTTTTCTCTTCCGAGATTAAAGTTAACATCATTCGAAATTCTACCAATTGCACGAAAATCTAAGAGACGGTTATTCAGACATTCATATTTATAACGTTAATAGGAATTATGCTGGTATGTCCTATGCAAAGACGAAAATACAATAAAAAAATGTCCTTCGCAACTATCGCGAACAAAGGCAAACAAATCTATTCATATGTATATTACTGCCGCAATTACATTATACTGTCTTGTCATAAAATACTTAGTTTAGTTTCTAATTTGACGGCGCGAACAATTATTTGTTATCCCGCAAAGTAAATTTGGTGATAACAGTAGGTACTCACTTATCATGTGTTTTACTAGATGGCTTGTGCTGAGGTGAGTTGTGATATTAAAGAAATATTATTAAAAATATTTTTTAAATTTTATACTTTTTGTACGAACATTACAAGCTTTAATCATATTTTTTTAAATACATGGCAGGATATTTCAATAGTTTAGAGGTAAATATGGCAGTTTGCCATCGGTAAGTTTTTGGAAGGGAGATTTTCTGCAAGGGATTTGGGATTTTATTCAAGTCGAGCGCGAAGCAAACACTGCCGTACCATCCTTTACTGAAACCATTTTGCCGCATTTTCAGGCCCCTCTTTGAGGACCTCTGGATAAGGCCAGAATGCAGAAATTTTCGTCATCCAGCAAGACTATAATCACATACTTAAAATCCAAAATTTCAAGTCTACAGGTCATTTAGTTCCGAAGTTAAGCGAAAGCAAAGTTTCGCATTTATGACACTCACTCACTCACTCATGATCATGAAAATAGAACTAGTACTTCCCATAACCTCAGAGAGCTGAAATTTGGTACAGAGTTAGGGTTTTATGGCTACATAAAGGGAAAACTATAAAAACTAAAAAAAAACTAGTGTTTCTACAATAAGAAGTGAAATCCTACCAAAAACATTCTGTAGAAAAACTAGCCAAGTCTCGATGGAGCTGCTAGTTTATCTTTAAAAAGTAATGAAATATAACAAAGTCGTACCAAGTCTAAGGTTAATTATTGCGATTTCGTTATTATTATAGTTAATGTTGTGTGACTTGGCCGTTGAAGGGTAACACCACGTTTTCCAAGTGGCAATTTTCCATCGTCAATTTTTCAGTTCGCTGCTAGTCACCTGTTGGAGCAAAGACTTGAGTTTTCCTGTTGACTTTACGTTCGGCGTTGGGACCTCCGCTTACCAGATAGAAGGGGCGTGGAATGTTAGTGGTAAGTGCTACATTTAAACAGTTAATCCATTAGGGCAGAGCCACAGAGCAATTTTAGATTTAATTATATATTATATATTCTCGGCTATACTCCGCTGGTATCTGATTTAGGGCCGATTTCACCGTCGAAATCGAACGCGATCAGTTCAAGTTAAACTCAGTTTACGCTCTAAACTGAGTTTCGCTACCGAGTTTGCATTTCACCAGCTTTGCGTAATCGTCGTTCATGTTAAACTTGGTTCAGTTTCTGAACGGCCGATTCTGGACGTTTAGCGTTTCTAAACGCGTTTAAGAGCTCATTTTTTAATTTGACGCTGACGCTATCTGTTTTTTTACTTTCAACAATATTGAAATGCCGCTCGACAAGTTCTATGAGCGTTTGTTTTTCGCTCGCAGCAAAGGTCGGGTCCCTTTTCCTTTTCGACATTGTAATCGGAGTCCGTTAAACAAGCAGGGTCATTGTAAGCTACCGTGAAGCTACCCAATTATTTAAAATTCCCTATATTTTGTTTTGAAATTGTATTTTATTTACACGAGATGAGTAATTGTTTTGTTATTATTTATAAGAAGTAATTAATTATGGATTTTAACAACCCCGTTACTGACTATCTGAATCAAGAATATCGTATCCTGAAGTAATTCTTATAATTTATGTTCCCATTTGATTTGAAATAATTTCTTTGATTGCAACACTTTAAAAGCAATCATTCATTCGTACATTCTTTGTCAAAGATTACTCTACTCTAATCTGTGGATTAACTACGTTTTAGTAAACGAGATCAATGGGAGCTGGTGAAATCGGTGCGGATGTAAGCCACGATCACAACTAACTTCTGAACTCGATCAATCAAAACCAAGTTTTATTAAACTCAGTTTCTATGAAGGACGGTGAAATCGGCTCTTAAAGGCCGATTCATCTGCAATATAGTTAATGTATAGTTGTGCAATGTGAGAATGTGTGATATATACGGGGTTTTTAAAAGCGCTTAGATATATCTTTACAGGCACACCACATACATATCTATATATTCATTAATCAACCCGGCACTATTACCGTTCACCTGTAACAGTGCAGCTGTTACATGCCTTATGTTGCCTATGGTTAGTACTAATTGTCTATGGTATTAGGAATCCTGGCCGGTTTTATTTATTTCGTTTATGATTTTGGTTTGTCAGTCAAAATTCAAAATATGTCTATCTGCCAACGCAAATAAGCTAGGCTGACACACTCTATCAAAGAGCACTCTATGTTTTGCCGCCGTACTAAAACAATCAAAATATAAATTCTACAAAAATGTATTCCGTATTGCCAATATTGAAAAATTAATTTAATATAACAATTATAAGAAAGAGTTCTACACAGGAGGCCGTAGGACTATTCTTATTGTACCTTTTTTATTTACCATTTTTAAATAAACCAACCTAAAGCACAATATATATATATATATATATATATATATGTATATATATATATATAATATATATATATATGTATATATATATATATATATATAATATATATATATATGTATATATATATATATATATATATAATATATATATATATATATATATGTATATATCTATACATATAATAAGACAGTAAAAATATTTTGTCTGTACATTTAGTATTTTTGACTGAAATGGATAGAGGGGCACTTAAATAGATTATTAGAAGCAAAAAAAAATTTTTTGGAATTTTTTGTCTGTCTGTCTGTATGTATGTTCACGTTTATCTCCGAAAGTACTGAACCGATTTGCTTGAAACTTTCATTATTTGCTTTGTTTTAACTCAGAATAATATCTAAACTTTGTTTCATCAAAATCGGTTCATTAAAAAAAAAGTTATCGTCATTTTAATGAACTCAAATAAATAAAACTGGAGTGTCATCTGTGAAAATTGAAGACGGTTGAAATTTTAATCAAAAGTACTGTGAAAATAGTATTTGTGGAAAAGCTCATTGTTTTGTGCCATACTATACATACATACATACTAATATTATAAATGCGAAAGTAACTCTGTCTGTCTGTCTGTCTGTTCCGCTTTCACACCAAAACTACTGTACCGATTTAAATGAAATTTGGTACACAGATAGTCTGGAGCCTGAGAAAGGACATAGGCTACTTTTTCATGCAAAAAAGGTTGTAAAGGGTTGTAAAAGGTTGAAAGGAGGGATTATTGGTTGTATGGAAATATTGTTAAAACTACTGAACCGATTTAAATGAAATTTGGTACACAGATAGTCTAGAGGCTGAGAAAGGACAGAGGCTTTTAAAGCCGAAAACCTTTTAAAGCAGAAAAGGGTTGTAAAAGGTTGAAAGGAGGGGGTGAAAGGTTGTATGGCAGTATTGTTAAAACATATCCTTCCTGTGGGAAATTCGAATATAACGCGGGCGAAGCCGCGGGCGGAAAGCTAGTATATATATATATATGTATAAGTTGTGAAATACAACTAGATAATAAAATATTTTTTATAGATAAGGTATGTGATCAGATATAATAAGTGAAGGAAAAGAGAAAAAAAAAAGAATGTAAAAATAAAATGTAACGTTCTTATATTAATTATTGTGCAGCCTTTGTTATCTAAGCCAAACACTTCGGAATTCCAAGTCTTTGTTTGTCTAACAGCAATTCCTTTAATTTGTCTTTACACACTACTTTGGATTTTAAGGTACTAGGTAAGGTATAGGCGGCGGGATATTATTCCAGCATTTTGTAGCATGATAACGAAAGATATGGTTTTTAATACCGCCTGAGTCGAAAGCGTTTCTTGCGATGCATTTTTATGTTTCCTCGGGAGTGGAAGGTTGAGAATCCATCAAAAGGAGCACGAAATATGCCCAGGATACCCCCCGCAACGGCAAGTGTCGCGAAGGTTATATCGGACTCCACGCGGCCAGAGCGGTCTGACCACGTGACCTACCGACTAAACTCCGCCTGTGCCAAGTTCTAAGAACCATATAGGCAAATCGTGAGGGCGAGTTTTTATGTTTACACATTTAGTTAGTGGTCACGCCACTTAACAAAATATGACTGAAGTGAAATTGAAATTAATAACTCACATGTGTTGTAAGATTGTCTTCCTTTTCCTTTCTGGTTTCTTACTCCTAGAAACCAGAAAGGAAGACCTTGTAAGATGCTGTATGTATTGTTGGCTGGTTCAGCGGTCGCGGTGGCTCCTCGAATATCCAGTCAAATGGTCAGCGACGTTAACCACTACTTTCTTGCGGTGTCACCGGGTTCAAAACTTTGCACACGCGAACTGTGAGATGGGTTTGCCCCGGGGCGGGTGAATTAAGCGGTTAGCGAAAGTATGCGAAATCATCGAGTTGATAAATTGAAGACGACGTTAGCGCGGGCGCCGGAGTTATCGTTATCTTCATATTACTTTTTTATCGCGGCGCTGTCGTCGCGTCTCAGGTCCGGGGATAGGTCAAAGGAAGGGGTAGGAATTTTATATATTGCCAATAGGTGGCGCTAACATTTAGCATATAACATATCTAGGGTAGTATGTTTGGAAGCAAGTGGAAATCTGTGATCTGTGCCTACTCCCATAATGTATAAAATTCATAATTATAAACATGATATGTTCCAGATAAGACTGAGCATATTTGGGACAGGTTCGTTCACCAGCATCCGGATCGCATCTACAATGGCAATAATGGCGATGTCGCGTGTGATTCCTACCATCAGTGGAGGAGGGACATTGCGATGGTGAAGGAGTTGGGAGCGACTTTCTACAGGTAAGGAAAGATTTTGAAATTTAAGCACCAAAACATGAAAGGCAATGATGCTCTTTTCTCTTCCTTTCTCTTCGCTTTAGTTAGTGTCCAGTCTTTCTGAAACTAGGTATCAAATTCAAATATTTTTTTGCTTACTATTTTGATGTACTACATGGTAATTTCAAGATAGAAAAGGTGATATCACCACTAATATTATAAATGCGAAAGTTTGTGAGTATGTAAGAACCCGTCAACACCACCAACTGTGAGCCAGTCTCAAGGCAACACTAGTCAATACCGGCAGAGGATACGTAGACCGCGACATGTCCTTAGCGACCCCCCTAACCAACTCACGCAGGAACTTCTAGACCTGCAAGCGGCGGCGTCTGAGCCGTCGCTCCCCCTTGTCAACCCCTAAACGGCAGCCTTCTGCTTAGCCATGGATAGGTTCTTGTCAATACTGGCCGGTCCCACTTTGGAGATTCGTGCCTTCCTCTAGCGCATATACCCTCACCATGGGGCAGCGCTAACCGTGCCTCTCCTGAGGTGCGGCCCTCTCGTCAATAAAGCCAGTAGGGTCAATAGGACCAAAGGCTAGGCTGAGTTTAGTCGGTAGGTCTGTGTAGTTGAGCCGTCTCGACAGTACCAGGAGTCCGACATAATCAACGCATCCCTGCTTGCCTGTTGCGTTGGTATCCATGATGGATTCTCAGCCTCCTCTCCTGAAGAAAAAAAAAAGTATGTAAGAAGAAAGAAAGAAAGATACATACAATTTATAAAGATATTGTGTGAATTGTCGTGGCAATATTTTCAGATTCATAACACTATTCACTTCTCGTCTTTAATCCTTAAGAAAAGAATAGGTTCCGTTCTCATATTGACAGATTGACGTGCTGGATGCGATATTTTTATAGCAAGTTCCAAGTACAATTTTTCATTGAATTGTTATTTTTAATTATGATATCGTATTAATATTCCCTCTAAATACAATACTAATTATTACAGGTTCTCCATTTCATGGCCGAGAATACTACCAACCGGGTTCACGAATCACATAAGCGAGGATGGAGTGTTGTACTACAATAACCTAATAAACAGCCTGCTAAAGGAAGGCATACAGCCCGTGGTCACCATCTACCACTGGGACCTTCCACAGCGACTGCAGGATCTTGGTAAGAATAGAAAAGATTATCTCCGTTCAAGCCGTAGGGCCACTAGGGCCAAGGCTTGGCTGAGTTTAGTCGGTAGGTCTGCTGGGTCGAGTCGCCTCGATTCACCAGGAGTCCGACATAATCAACGCATCCCTGCTTGCCTGTTGCGTTGGTATCTATGAGGATTCTCAGCCTCCTCTCCTGAGGAAAAAAAAAAAGATTATTCAGCGTTCATTTTAAATAGGGCTTAATTAATTACATTTTTTTTTGTAATTATAAATCCCTACTAATGTTATAATCGCGAAAGTTTGTAAGTATGTGTTGTTACTTATTGTTAAATAACTGTATATACTCTTAAAGTTTACTTATTTACTATAATATCGGCTCCTTGCCTGGACGCCACATCGCGCTTCTCCACGTCACTTTCACAGCTCCTGTTTACTTCTTTTTTTTTGTTTTTAAGGCTAAGCTGGTCTTGAGACCATGACTTCGGGCCGGTGCTTACGCTTGCCGAGCTTGGGGTAGCATGTGTCGTGCGGGCGATCCGCCGGCTGGGTTTAGAAATAGCGCCTCACAAAACCGAGGCGCTATGGTTCCACGGCCTCCGAGCGCCGAGTCTTGGTCGCAGAGATCGGGCGAGATCTGTCTCCGCCGGCATTGATTGCGCAATGCTGGCGGACGAGGGAGGTTGGAGGGCTGTGGCCACCTTCTGTGAAGCAGTGATGCTCCAGAAGGAGGCCGCCGAGCGGGGTCGGGAGATGGCCGATCCCGCTCGAAGAAGGCGGCGCCGGGCTCAGCTGCGGCGCCGCTGCGGGTCGCCGGTGGGCGCGAGAAAGTCGCAACTGCTACGGTGACCCGGGATAGACCACGCCCCTTCCGTGGCCGGGGGGCGTCGTCGGTGGAGGAGACCGGGGGAGGTAGTGTTGCCTCCTCCGAGGAGGGCTCCCCTCTAGGCAGGGGAGCAGAGGCTGGGGGTTCCCGGAAGTAGCTTGATGTTCCCTGGGGCTCCCTACATGCCTGAGGAAGGCCATCCCTGAGGTTTTTAGTGGGTAGGCCTCCCCCTTCTGGGCAGGAGAGCCCCACATAACCGCCGGCTCGCCACAGCCGGGGTATGCAACTTAATGCATTTTCCTCAGGGGGAACAAAAAAAAAAAAAAGGTCTTGGGACCATGCTGCCTTTGTTTACTTCTTTCTTATCTGTTGACCTAGGCTAAGGAGCCGACAGCATACATCCATATACACTACAGTATGTAGCAATGGATATATGTTAATCTCACGTTGAAATAATTTTAATGAAACTTAACAATAATATATAGCTTATAAATCTGAATAACACATAGGGCACGATTTATAAAGATAATGTGTGAATTGGATAAAAAAAAATAATGAAAACACCACATAAGTAGAAAAAATGTACCAACTGCTAGCTATTCTGGTGTGCGCTGAAAACCGCCAGAGTTACACATAACTTATGTGTAATTCTGGCGGTTTTCAGCGCACACTCCTTATGTAACATAAGTAATGTATTCTGGAAATGTTTATCCCTAATCGTTTTACAAAAAAGACCGCCACAGTATATACTATATCTTATATGTAAGTAATTTGTTATTTTGGCTATAATGCCAAAATAACAAATTAAAACTCACGCGGATACCTAGTTACACATTACATTTAATGTTCAAACAAAGTTGTGTAGTTGTTTTATTATTATATGTATATTGTCGCTTAACATAAAAAAACGACTGAACCGTTAATAATGATCATATAATTGAGTATATGTCAATTATGTTTACGTTTATAAAAGTACTCTGTACACTGAAAAATATTGTAGGGGCAATAGTTTATCTGCGGCTTATACTTTTAAAGATGCAGCAACATGTTTGCGGCGCTGTCGCGGATTGCTCAAAAACGCCCTATACTAAAGACACTGCAATATCGTGACGTAATTTTTAAGTAAAATCGTCTATTTTTTTGCCAATAATTTTTTTTTTTTTATTTATTTAGGTAAACAAACAGTTACAAAATATAATAATTATCAATGTAATTATAAACTAGTGGACAATTTTGCAACCAGCACCGTTTACCACATATTAATTATAAACAATAGTAGCAAATTATTATTCCCACTCACAGACGCAATCAAATTAATACACACTACATCATAAACAGTTTTCTGTTTACGAGGTATTTAGTTTCCGTCGTCTAGGTATCTGTAATACAAGCAAATAGCTTAGTTAATTTAATTGCCGAAAATTTTGTTATTGTGGGTTACAGATATACTTACAACATTAAATAAATATTACATTTAATATGAAACTGCGCGGAATCAGCAAACGTAACCAATATCCCTTGTAATACAATGGACTTCCGCAAAAAATAACACCTGCTACAATAGAGTAACTAGATATTTTACTCACTTTTTTCAATGATTATTTTTGTTCAGGTTTACTATTTAATCACTGTTTTAATTATGTTTATTGTCGGCCTATGAACGCTGTACACTGCGCGAATGGCGACGACTCACTGAGCGAGGTGCAGAGTGTACCCTGCACTTCACTTGAACGTAGTGAGTGTTCGGGCGGGCGAATCTAGTACGTAGTACATATATATCGATGCATGGTAGTTACACAGGCTTCGGATTTCGGCCATCTTCCGCAGTTGGCAGCGCATAAACGACTATGTCCTTGACTGTTAAGCGATATGATGATGATGATCTCCGGTTTGAATTTCTTAGGAATCTACTGAAGTTTAACTTTATTGTATACTAGCTGTGCCCACGACTTCGTCCGCGTGGAATCGTAATTTTAGGTAGCATTTTTAATTACACGTGTTAATTGTGAGTCAAGCATAAAAGATAGACATATTCTGTCGTGGGATATATTTTATATAATTTTAAGGAGAACATTTCCGTCATACAAAAAGTAAATTATTTGATTGCTGTAGAACAATATAATTCTCCAAAATATAAAACAATACAAACATACAACCGTAATTTTAGAGTAAGCACTAGAAAGAGATACATAGAACCGACTGCATGTAATTACTACGGTGAGAGAACAAGAAAATATATAATACCTAGGCTGTACAACAAAATAGTCTCAGAGAGTAACTTTAAGAGTTTGCGCATGTTCAAATCCAAGCTAAAAAAAAATGTTGATAGATGCTGTTTTGGCTTGATATACCTAACTGAAATTTAATTTTGTTTTAGATACGGCGTAGCTGTGGAATTGTAGGGCTAGAGCGTTAGATAATTCCATAGTTATGTCGAGCTGCATGTATTTATTAAAGGATCCTTACATATAAGTATAATTATATATAAATAAGTGAGTGCAAATAACTTCGCCAACAAACTGTCTTTACAGTTTGGCGTATATGTAAATTATGTAACATGTGGATATTTGTGGATAAATAAATTATAAAAAAAAAATTCTCTGTAGTTTTAACCATAAAGGTTGCACACGCGACGGAATCTGAAAAATGGAGTAACTTCTCCCGTTTTCCCAATATTTCCCTTCACTGCTCTCCTCCTATTGATTGTAGCGTGCTGAAAAGTATACCATAACCAGCTCAAGAGCATGAATAATACTTGTACCAAGTTTCGTTAAAATCTCTCGAGTAGTTATTGTTTCTATAACGGTTATACAGACAGACAAACATTTTACTGATAGCATTTTTGGCATCAGTATCGATCCCTTATCACCCCCTGATAGTTATTTTGGAAATATATTTCATGTACAGAGTTGACCTCTCTACAGATTTACTATAAGTATAGATGTGTTATTAAATACTTATACTAAATATTAAATATATAAATGTGAATTTAAATATACTATCGTGCATTGTGTTACACTAAAAATGGCAACGCGAAGTCAATTACAAATAATCTTTCTTGTATGTGTATTACATACAAAATACAATGCGAAGTCATATACAAATACACTTTTCTGTATGTGTTTTATAAACAAACTATTACTGCAAAGCAGCGGCAGAAACTTTTCGGTCTTCTGTTTCAAAATAAAATAAATAACTTTGAAAATGGAGACAACTCAACAAGTCTTGCGATCTAGATAAACTGTTATTACTGCTAGAAATCGAATCAAAATAAATTACCAAATGATAATGAAAACAATATTAACAATATCGCTCGCTGATATTATTTTTCCAGGCGGCTGGACGAACCCCCTAATCACTGATTGGTTCGCCAGTTATGCACGAGTTCTTTTCTCTCGATTTGGCGATCGCGTCAAGACATGGCACACTATAAACGAACCATACACTGTTTGCGATATGGGTTATGTGATTTTCGCACCGGGAATCAACGATCCTCAAGTGGGACGCTATTTGTGCAGCAAATATATTCTGATAGCACACGCCAAGGCCTGGAGGGTATATGATGAAGAGTTCAGGGCTATGTATAATGGTAAGTGTATTTTCATTACAATCGTTTTACAAAATATATAAGGATTATTTTCGGTAATTCATGTTATATATATATATATATATATATATATATATATATATATATATATATAGCGAATTCTCATGGGACCTAAATTACTATCTAGTTATATATTTTTGTCAGTATTGATATCCTATTGCACTTTTTTTCGGTTTATGCCATCCGGTTATGGAACTCTCTCCTTGAGAGTATTATTAGAGTGCGAACGCTCAAGATAGTACACCGGTTTCAAGGTATCACAATCTCTCAGGCCCCCGGTTCGAATCCCGGTGGGGGCAGATATTTCTGTGATGAATGCGAGCATTTGAAGTAATGGTTGATAAAATATATATTTCTATGATAAATATTTGTATATGTATGTCTCTCCGTTACCCTATATCCCATAACGCAAGCCGTATAAAGTTTACTTTGGTCTAGGGCCTTGAAGGGTCAGCAAGCTGCGGCTCTTTAGTTCCACACTCAAATATTATTTAACAAATATAATTTAAAAAAAGCACGACTTTTATAAGAATAAATAGATATTTTTCTTAAGAATAAGTAGGTTCGTTTCTTTTATAAAAAAAGTACCTTTTATTGTTGGCAAGAAAAATTTTTGCGGCTCTTTAAGTACTTTGACATTTTGTAAAATGTAATATTTGGCTCAACTGACTCAAAAGGTTGCCGACCCTCTAGGCTTATTGGTGAAAGTATAAGAATTAATTACTTATACTATAGTTATTTCTACTAATCAAGAAACGAGTATGTTGACAAAAAACATATTGCCTACTTGATGGTCAGTGGCTACGAGGGGCGGTCAAAAAGTTCGCGGAATGGCGGGGTTGGCGGGGGTGAGGTCGCTCCTCCAGGTAGCCGCTACTTGAGTAACTCATAATTACTATATATGCCAATTTCTAGCCTAATTGGGTCTCATGCTACTCCTGGTACACAAATGACATCCCAGTGCTACCAGGAGTTACCCTGGCCTTATACGCGGACGATGCGGCTTATATCACAACATCCATAGCAGCCCGCCATGCGGCACTCAAGATGCAGCGACAGCTCGACGTCTTACCGCAATGGCTAAAAGACTGGCGACTAGTGGCCAATCCCGCAAAGTCGCAAGCGATACTGCTGAGCAGAGTGACACTACCGGATAACCTGTCACTCCTAGGTCACCACATCCCCTGGTCACCCAGGGTGAAATACCTAGGAGTGACATTAGATCGAAAGCTCACAATGACGCCGCATATCGAGCAAGCGGTCGCGCAAGCCAAAACTGCGAGAGCCCTTCTGCGGCCAATACTTACATCGAAACTGCCGCTAAGAGCCAAGACCATGATATATAAACTATATATCAGGCCAAGACTAACCTACGGAGCACCGGCATGGTACGCGGTGACTGGAAAGAGTGCGAGGCAGAAGCTGGCAGCCCAGCAATCTCTCTCCCTCAGAACAGCGGTCCGTGCCCCAAGATATGTAAGAAATGACGTGATCGCCAGGGATCTGAAGATAGACACGCTACACCATCATATACGAACACTCGCCACCAATATGTTCCGCAGGGCTGCCAGCTCACAACATCATCACCTGAGGGACATAGCACCGTACCATGCCCGCCCGCCTGATATAAGACAGCAACCCCGAAGCCTTATCCTCTCCCCGGAGAGAGAATAACATTAAGAAGAAGCTAAACCACCAGCTCAAGCTCAATTGAGCAGACGACACCTAGAAGGAGGATCTCCCCTTCACCCCAAAGCCCCGGCAGTCGTAACTGCCGGCGTTGATACCACTGAAGGGGGCCAAAAGAGCCCCGAACAGTTTCCTCTGCCCATCAAGAGGCAGAGATGGACGACCCCGATTCGATTCGGATAATTGGGTCATTAGCTTTCGAGTTACAAACGAGTAAACAAGTAAATCGGGAACAAACTAGCCACTATGGAGAAAATTGAACATCGCGCCGTTGTAAAGTTCCTCACCAAACAAGGAAAAACGCCTCAAACTATTTTGCAAGAGATGTTACCTGTTTACGGAGACTCTGCTCCTGGTAAAACCATGATTTACAAATGGCACGGCCTTTTCAAGCAAGGAAGGGAGTCAATTGAAGATGATCCTCGACCTGGACGGCCCATTGAGGCCACTACGCCGGAAATCATTGAAAAAGTTGAAAAACTTGTATTGGAAGACGGAAGGTTGAAGAAGAAACAACTTGCAGCATCAGTTGGAGTATCAGAAACCACAATTTTAAATATTCTTCATCAACATCTTGGCATGAGTAAAGTGTGTTCAAGGTGGGTCCCGAGAATGCTCACGCCGTTGCAAAAACGTGAGCGCGTCAACTGTTCCCGCGAGTTTTTGGACCGCTGTGGAGAAGATAGGGAAGAAATTATGGCCCGAATTGTAACCGGTGATGAAACTTGGGTTCACCACTATGAGCCTGAGTCAAAGCAGGAGTCGATGCAGTGGCACAAAAAAGGCACACCACCCCCTAAAAAATTTAAAGTGTCGCAATCGGCCGGAAAGATCATGGCGACTATTTTTTGGGATACTGAAGGTATTCTTTTGATCGATTATAAAGAACGCGGTGTTTCTATAACGGGAGAGTACTACGCTTCCCTATTGGACCGATTAAAAGAAGCTATTAAAGAAAAAAGAAGAGGAAAACTGACAAAAGGTGTACTCCTTTTGCACGACAACGCGCCCGTTCACACGAGTCATGTTGCGACGGCTGCCATTCATCGATGTGGTTTTGAACAACTACGCCATCCACCCTACAGTCCAGACCTGGCCCCTAGCGATTTTTATTTATTCCCAAAGATGAAGAAAGAGCTGCGTGGAAAAAAATTTAGAGACGATGATGAAGTCAAGTCGGCGATTTCGGCGTATTTTGACGCCCAAGACAAAACCTATTTTTTCGACGGTATTAATAAGTTATATGCCAGATCCGAAAAATGTATTCGTGTTAAGGGGGAATATATTGAAAAGGAAAAATAACATAATGTATCATTTCATCTTTTTTCCCAGTCATTCCGCGAACTTTTTGACCTCCCCTCGTATAGTCGCTTATAGTAGATGCAGTTTCTGAGAATCGCATGATAGGTGCAACCCCCACATTAACCACACTGTACGTTGCCAACATTTGACACAAGATATAAAGTTACATTACCTAATAATTTAACTGCTTGGCTTACCCTTTACGTTGGAACACAGAAACGCGACTGCTATTGCGACTGAAATAAGTAAGACAGAAGTACCCAAGCAGACGACTCTGATACAGTCTCCCTCCAGTGAAATTTCTCCGGAACTTCTTCGTAGGTGTTTGCAGGTTGCTTCACAGTGTTTTCCTTCCCTGTAGGAGAGGTAGATCAGAGTCAGATCAGAGTCAGATCAGAGTCAGATCAGAGTCAGATCAGAGTCAGATCAGAGTCAGATCAGAGTCAGATCAGAGTCAGATCAGAGTCAGATCAGAGTCAGATCAGAGTCAGATCAGAGTCAGATCAGAAAAGATCAGATCAGAGTCAGATCAGAGTCAGATCAGAGTCAGATCAGAGTCAGATCAGAGTCAGATCAGAGTCGGATCAGAGTCAGAAATGTTGAAAATAAAAGGGAGGAGGGAGGGATACACGGGCAGAGGAAGGCCGAATAAAAGATGGATCGATTGTGTGAAGAATGATATAAGAATGAAAGGAGTAAGCATGGAAATGACGGCTGATAGAGAGAAATGGAAGGAAAAGATCTACTGCGCCGACCCCAGATAATGGAATGGCAAGAGGATGATGAGGATGATGTGACTCACTCACAATCATATCTGTTTGCAGGTAAAATATCAATAGTAAACCACATTATTTGGTTCGAGCCCAAAAATCAGAACGACTCAGTGCTAGCTGAACTGGCAATGCAGGA
This sequence comes from Scirpophaga incertulas, assembly GCA_036419045.1. NCBI lineage: Eukaryota > Metazoa > Arthropoda > Insecta > Lepidoptera > Crambidae > Scirpophaga > Scirpophaga incertulas. Next base: position 40,342,863 of record CM071626.1, on the reverse strand, counting down.
ATTTGTATGTATACTTTATCAATTTCTCATTGGGTTAATAAAATCATTAGCATCACAGTTAAGATATGTCCCCACAGCTTACCTTAATAACTATGTTGTAATAACAGGTCTCGAATGGAATGGTGTACTATAAATATACCTGACCCACCAACCTCCCTAGCCCTATCAACCATCCTGGTTTTACGGGCCGAAACAGCGGGAGATGCGCGCGGAAACTGTATACAGCACTCTGTTGAGCATATTTCTTGACTCCCTACAAATTCTTTACATTTGTCTCTAGTGGCATTGCGTCCCTCTCCCCATTCTGGTGCGAACAAACACAGGAATGCCTTCGGTGCTCCCCGCGGTCGTCGTGTGCACACCGTTGGTGTACCGCTGGCTGCCTCTACCTTTAAACTCTTCTGGCGGCTGCCCTCTTCTCTTTTCGCATATAATATTAATCCTACTCCGTATGTTATGACACCGATGCGCGAAGTCCCGTAGGCGCAGGCAATTCGCCTCTATATAAATATACCAATGAACTTCTTTGCAGGATTTCTCACGATATTTAATTTCTTGGTAAGAGCGAAATAAGATTAATTCAGCAGGAATTAGTTCCCAAGAATCTCTACGCCGATCGGTCCTGTGCTGCTATCTGCTGCTTTTCTACGATGTTGACATTTGGCGCAGCGATCTAGAGATCTGCTTCTCCGCAGGACAAATATTTTGTATGGTCTACGAAAAATTTCTGCGGTCTGGTTGTTTGTGTATGTGAAAGGAGATAATTTTTTCTTGTATGGAGAATAGGCCCACTACAAAATGTAACGTTTATTAATGAGACATACGTTAAATAATTTCTTATTAACCCTAGATATTATAAGGAACATTAGCTTGTTTTTATCTAACGGGAATATTGAGAAATCAATTAAACCATGAAGATTAATAACCTAATAATTCTTAGTAGTTAGTAGCTTTATTTTGATTTGTTTTCAATTTGTATTTTACGTAAATGCTATTTAACACTTTTTTATTCTTGAAAAATACAATCTTCGTTGGCCACTACCAAACGCCCGAAATCGTATTCAGTTTTTTGCATTCTAAATACTGGATACGGGAAAGAAAACGAAATCAAGCCGTTTGAAACTTAAACACAGAATTCGGGTGAAAACAAACCGACGTCAATTGGATGTCAATGTAGGTACCATTCTGTCGCTGTCAAAAATGACGCTTTCCGTTTCACGACGATACTGGACTGACGAACTAATAGTTAAAATAATCTAAAATAGTATTAAAATAATTATAGAGAGTTCAATACTTTTAAATAAAATAAAAAAGAAATAATACACTATCCTTTATCTATTATTATATTTATATTTTATTTGTATATATATTAAAACATCTTTCATTTTGATTTAAAAAAGTTCCTTTAGCTCAAATGTCAAAAGTCATTACTAAGTTTAATTAATTGATTTTATTATTCCCGTTTCATTTTTACTCATAATATCGTGCAATTGCTTTTAATAATAAATTGATATTTTAGAGTTCAGTAATATTAATAAACGTTGCCGTTTTCTAGTGGGCCTAAAAAAATATCTCCTATGTTTGTACGATGCGGGATAAAAATACAAATGTGGGGCGAAGTTATTAATTAAAATATAGCCTGACTCATAAAACTGTTAAATATAGACAGGGAGGTACAGCCATCCAATATTCTCCAAAGAGGGAGGTTGGCCCCCCGTTCTGGAGACTTTGATAGCTGAGAAGAGCAGATATGAAGGTTACGATATCTCCAGGCTTCCGGCATTCACTAAGGACGAGGTGGAATTAGTAAAAGGTTTGTTTTATTGTAAGTATTCATAGTTATAAGTACGTGCGTCGGTTTGCGTCCCCGCGCCCCCTCGCTTTCGTACAGTGGTTACTATACCATAAAACAGAGCGTTTCGAGTCTCCGTGATATGAAAATAATTGCTATGTATGCATGTATTGTATATACTTCTCGTTTAATAGAGTTAACTTGTTATGTCTAACTATTCTAGATATTGTATACTAATTAGTGACCGCGACTTCGTCTGCGCAGATAGATTTTTTCCTACTTACTTGACAACAATCACAATCCCTATTAATATTATAAAAGTTTGTAAATATTTATGTATGTTTGTTATACTTTACGAGTTTAATGAAATTTTAGAACAGTACAGTTTATACATCAGAATAACATATAGGTTACAATTTATATAGTTATTGTGTGAATTGTCTAAATATTACAAAGTCACGCATATCAGCTAGTATACAATATTATATTTTTAGTATACAGACAAACTCGAGATCTATACTATAGTAATAAGGTTAGTTGTTGTTTATTTATATATTTGTTTGATGTCAATAAACATTTGTAAAGTCGTCTGTGTAAAGTAAATAATATTTTTATTTTGATTTTATATTGGTCTATTTTCGACCTGAACTTGCGAAATTTCTTGTAATGGCAGCAACAGTGAGGAAGGCCCACGTTTTTTGCCTTTCCCAAACGACCTTAAAGGAAAGAAGTAAAAGTCATCTGCGGCTAACAACAGAAGAACACGAAAGAATGGTATGGATTTTGTTGAATTATGCTTTTCTTTTTTCAGGCACATTCGATTTCTATGGGGTAAACCACTACACCAGCCGTCTGGTTAGGAAGCGTCCTTCAAAAGACGCCCCTAGCTCCTATATCTTGGATAGCCTTTCCGAGTTGGGCGTTTCTTTTGAAGCTAGTAAGGACTGGAAATCTACCTCCTCTTCCTGGTTTATGGTGAGTAATGGGCTGTGGCGGTACAGGGATCAAACTTTTCACGGTCAAGGTATATTTTCTAAGGTCATCTATACGTTAACTTTGAAATGAATATTATCTTTCACTTCTTTGCGTGGGTCCCTAAAAAGACGAATCCTTGGTATATAATAAAAATAATCAGTTCGGTCCAGGGTCGGACTGGGCCGGAAGAGCCCGGCTGGCTGATCGCAATCCCGAGGCCCGGGACACCTATTTTGTACGACGCATAGTTTCCGAGACATGCACGCGGGCAACTGTAGCACAGGGGGCCCGCGCAGCATTGCCCTTGAGCTACGTGCCCTGCCGCATGCCCGCAACCCAGGCCCGTGGGGGGCTCGCGCAGGCTGGGGCCCGGCTGGCAAACGCCACCTCGACTGTATGGCCAGTCCGACGCTGGTTCGGTCCACGACACCCCTTAGATCGTGAGGACGTGGGCGATGACCAAAATCGCTTGCACCTTCCGCTGCCTCTTGTAAAGAGTTTTGTTGATTATTTCTATCAAAATATTTATATATGTTATATCTGTGTGTATTTATAGTCCCATAATACAAGCCTTACTTATTTTGGGCTAGGCCAGGGGTCAGCAACTTTGGCGGTAGAATCGCGAAAACGCACCCCCCTACACGCGTCCCGATATTGGTCTGGAGAACACCGGGGGGTTTTAGTAGGTAGCCTATCTATCATCGCAGACTGACCCCACATACGGCCGCCCCTAGCCAGCGCGGTGTCATGGTGCAAAAGGAGCATTTTCCCTCGAAAAAAAGGGGTCAGCAACTTAGCAATTTAACAACTGGGTCGGAAAAGCCAAACATAATTGTTCAAATTTTTTAAAGAGCCACAAAAATGTCACGGTTTGCAGGTGTAGTGAACAGCGAGTACAATGGCCTGAGACATAGAAATGGTGCCCAACCCTTGTAAGTCGATTCAGAACAATGTATGAGCATAATTTTCATATCCAAAGAGCCGCATGCGGCTCGAGAGCTGCAGGTTGTCGACTCCTGAGCTAGGCTAATTGGTGTGAGTTTAAGAAATATTATTATTTGAGTTATATAATAGGTCTGAAGGATTAAATATAGTCCTGTTCGTTGTCTTTTGCTCGAAGTGGTTGGTTGTAGGGCTTTTGAGTAAATTCTGCAATAGCGAACTTCAGGGAGTTCTGATGTAGTAATATTTTACAGGAGTACCCTGAAGGCTTTCGCCGCACGTTGCAGTGGCTCAGGAATCAGTACGGGGACATAGACTTTGCTATAACTGAGAACGGATACGCAACTGCTTCACAAAGTCTGGAAGACTATGACAGGATTAACTATATGAGGACTTATATGGAGCAGGTGAGAACTATAAAACACTATCTATTACAAATGACATCTATCTATTACAAAGAATATCGCAATTACATGTCGCCGGCTCGCTCCAAGTACACCGAAAAATAATATGCAAACCGAATTGAGTCATCACGTGATCACGTTGGAGGCGTGAGTGCCACCTAATATGAGTTTCCTATTGTTTTCGATGGGTATTTGACGTATAATAAACTATTTAAATCATGCCAAATTAATATTAATAATTACGCTGTCGATGTCGACTGTAAACAAATGTAAAGTCGTGGTAACTAAGTTATTCACAAAATTAATTGTCTTCTTCTTCTTTGTGTGCCTCTCCGACTAGCCAAGGTTGGCCGTCAGCTTCGCATATTTTGTTCTATGTTTTGCGAGGCGAAAGAGTTGGGCAGCACTCGCGATTCTGGTCCACTCTCGGATGTTTCTCAACCAGGACTTCCTTCTGCGGCCCACGGATCTCCTTCCAGCGATTTTACCCATCATAATAAGCTGTAGAAGCTCGTATCGTTCGTGCCTAAATATGTGTCCGGGATATGCTACTTTTCTCTTTCTGACGGTGTCCCATAATTCGCGCTTTCTTCCTATGGACCGCAGTACTTTTTCGTTGCGAACCTTTTGTGTCCAACTTATTTTCAGCATGCGTCTATAGACCCACATCTCAAACGCTTCTATACGCTTTCTTAAGTCTTCCTTAAGAGTCCATGCTTCGCATCCATACAGAAGGATGGGCCATATATAGCAGTGAGAAGAAGTCGAACTCGAAGTTTCACGTTTAGGGTCCGACTAGTTAGTACCTTTTTCATGGTAGTGAAATAACTTCTGGCGACTTCTATGCGGGTTTTAATCTCAATATCTAATTCCCAGTTTTCGGTCAGCCATGTACCAAAGTACTTATATTTGGTAACATTTTCTAGTGTCTGCCCTGCGACCACAATGGAAGGACTTAATGTGTTTCGGGACACCACCATAGTTTTAGTCTTTCTCACATTGAGTTTTAGTCCTGCCTTCTCACTACACTCATTAACTCGGTCTACTATTCGTTGTAGGTCTAATTCTGATGAAGCTATAATGACGGTGTCATCCGCGTATTAAAGTTATTTATTGGACGACCGTTTACTTTGACGCCGCAGTCGAGGCCCTCCAGAGCCTCGGTCATAATAGACTCTGAGTAGATGTTAAATAGAGTTGGAGACAGTATACATCCCTGACGAACACCTCTACTTATTTGAACCTTATTGGACTCCTCTCCTTCGACTCTAACAATGGCTGTCTGATTCCAGTACAGATGCTGTATAATTCGAATGTCCTTATCATTCAGACCTATATCTTTTAGAAGTGAAACAAGTCGATTATGCCTGATTCTATCAAAGGCTTTCTCGTAGTTAATGAATCACATGAATACGTCCTGCTGCATATCTTTACACTTTTGGACGAGAACCTGTACTGCAAAAAGAGTTCATCACATTTCGATCGGATCCTTTCGTGGATGATTCCTAAGAAAAGTTTCAGAACCTGGCTCATCAGACTTATTGTTCTAAATTCTTCGCACCTCTTGGCATTTTTCTTTTTAGGCAGAGTAATAAAAACTGATCTCAACCAGCCCTTTGGTAAGCATCCGGTGTCATAAATGAGATTAAGAAAACGAACCAAAGCAGTCAAATGTTCTTCTTCTATCAGTTTTAGCGCTTTAACGTTTCAAATTAATTGTGACCCAAGGAAATTGCGAGCAAACTAATGTGAGATCATAAATAAAAGTACTCTTGGTAACTCTTTGGATGACCATAAACAATATTTGTAAATTGATTCAAAATAGGAATAGTCTTTATTCAACATACAGGCACTTTTTGAAATCAAAACAGATATAACCTTAAGAGAACCAAACCTTGCACTTGCAAACGAGGAAAACATTTTTTTCGACTCTGTATCTTTTCGGAAAATCGGAGAGCCTTCTCGAAAAGAACACGCAGGAAACTCTCCATGTTCCCTCGCAATATTATTACAGTACAAAAATAGGACTTCATACATAGTATAACTATAGTTGTATGCACCCTAACATACACATTATATGTAAAAAAATACTGTATGTTGTCACCAAACACGGATCAATCAATACTGTATCTAGTTGGATACAGTGTGATCATTTAGATTAGAGAAACCCAAACTTTTTTTGTGTCGTAAACCCTTTGCTATGCTTTTCATTTTTAAGCAGACCCCCTACTTATATTTAATGCCTATATCCTATAACTCACAAAATTGTATAAACCCCCATTTTCATTTCATGGACCCCCTTTTTTTTTTCGCTCACGTCGACACCTTGCAGGTTGTCCCCGAGGGGTCGATATAGACCATTTTGGGAATTACTGATTTAGATAGTCACTTCATAATAGCTTTACTCATGAGTGTCTTTTGATGTAGTTATTAATTTACATAAACGCAATTCAATGACTTTGTGAAAGTTTATTAAAAATGACTATACATTTCCCCAAAAACGAAGTACTATTTTTATGAAGGCTGAACATTGGAACGGCAAGTTTATTGTTATTTCTTGTATTAACATTATTTATTTTTAATTACTATTTTCATTGAATTCGTTATAATTACTGTATACAAAAACAAAATTGTCAAACATTTATTCACTAGCTAAATTGAAAATCTTAATTCCTTTATAACATTCTCTTAGAGATTCTATATCCCGTAAACAGTAAATGGCACAAATCACTCACAAGGAGACAGTATTCACAATTTAAGCAGCTGAACCTTATAAGAATAATTCATAGCACATAACATTATGATAGTATTTGAAATAATCAACTTATGCCTTAAGATATTTTTTTATTGCGTACGCTGCTGCACCAAGTTTGTTTGTCGGAATTCATTATGTGGATCCAATTGTAGTCGTAAATCTAACATAATGCCTAAGAATTTTGATGAAGAAGATAGAGCTATTTGATCTTAATGATATGCTTTTGAAATAGTACATTGTCTTATAAGGGTGGATAGGAATCAATAGGGTACTTCCCTCTATATTAGAAAAGATCTAAAAGCATATAACTATGTTAGCTTATGCATTAAATAGTCGGAACCATCATGTTTAAGTACATAAAATAACAAAAATAATATAAAAATTGGTTTCAAAGTATTCACTTTTTTAATCTATACGTAAAACAAGAGCGAAACATAGGCCGCCATGTCGTGTCGTGATAGTACGTATAAAGCCGCAAAACAATAAAAAAAGAAGTTTGTAGGTTGGTTTTTTAATGTAAGAGAACGTTATAAATACGTAAGTTAAATTGAAATCGCACGTGAATCACACTATGGAATGCAGTTTTGTAAAAGAAGATAGTACGAATTTACCTAAAATAAATGCATGAATGGTCGGAAAATTCTTTGCTGCAAATCCCGACTTTTGTTCTGCCGAGTTACGGAGTATTAAAACATCGATGTCAGTATTACTCTTTTATTATTATTCCTTTATTAGTTGTTTATATATAATAGATAATAACTCATTTTTAAATTATGAATATTATTATATTCATACATAGCATCAAACATACATAGCATCAAACATAAACATTCATACATAGCATCAAACATAGAGCTTTGTTTATTATTTACATGCCGTATTGACGTCATCGCTACAGAGTAACAACTCGTGCGGCGCCTTCCGTCTAATTACGCGCGAAATTTGAAAATATTAAACTTTAATGCAATTTTTATAGTACTTAAAGAGTGTATAATTTTTTTATATTTTTAGTATATGGTTTACTGACACGCAAGGATCAAATTAAGATTCTTTTCAAAAAAGAGATTAATTCCCTATTCCTACGAGGTTGTTAGACTAGGCTATAGTCCGAGTAGGGTTTGATTCCTTTTACCCGTGTGTAGCACTCTACTTTTTATTTCGAACGCAAGGAAAATAAAAAATAGAAATAAATAAAATATAAATTTCAGAATCGCTTGAATTCATTGTTTTTATTAAATACCTAAATCACAATCAAGATTTCGGTACAGCGTAACAGATTCCCCTCCCGCCAAAATTATTTTTTTCACAGGTATTTTTAAATTTGGAACACATCGCGTTACCTTTTACTGGCCATTCAGCCAAATACTTTTATTATTATTGTACCAAAGATTGTATGTACGTAATCTAATTCAGTCTAATTTTTAAAATTTTACTTTCCGCCCTTTTCCGGAAGTATGAGAATTTCCCGCCCGCTGGTGGGAACTAGCGTTTTCCTCCCAATACTCAGATCAAGGAAACGCTCCTTTCCGAGCATGAGGAATGAAATAGTAGATTGTTAACCGAGGGTGGAAAGAATCAATTCCCGAGGTATTTAGATTTAATTTATGTCGACTGTTTAAATTTTAAATATGGAACTCACCGCGTGTTTGTTGCGGCTTATTCCGCTGGAAGTAGTTTGCGCTAAGTTCACACTGGCTGTTTAAAAACTCACATGGCCGCAGCATTTTTTTTTTATAGTTCACAGCTGACAGTTCGTAGCTGACATTCGTAGTTCTATTTTTAAAGTTCATTCCGGCCCTTGGGTGGGAAGTAAATTGTATGAGTTTTTCCCTCCCTATGTCAGGAAGCAGCATTTCCCACCCAATAATCAGATCAAAACAACATAACTTTCCGAGTATGAGAAATGAAAAATAATCTTTCATGAATATGGCTTTACGGTTCGATTTCAGATGCTGCTGGCGATCAAGGAGGACGGGATCAAGGTGCTGAGCTACACCACGTGGAGTTTGATGGACAACTTCGAATGGCTCGATGGATATCGGTGAGCAGATGTTTTTATTTGAGGGACTTATGCTGAGTAGTCGTCTGGGTAAGATTAGTATTCCGAGTAGCTTATATTGGCGTGGCGTAGAAATGAACTAACATTTTGAAATTAAAATTGTCACATATATAATTATTGGATCGCATTTGAAAAATATAACAGCTTGACAATATCGAGGCGTATCTATCAATTCAGTACTTTTTACGTGAATAAACATGAATTCATACTTGCAAACTTTCGCGCTTATCTTTTTAATATTTGTATCGATTAAATTTTAATATTTTAATTAAAATAGGTTTTTTTTTAAATTAAATTGATGTTTTGTATAAGCAGTTAAGGCTGCGTTTATTTTTTTTCAGTATTCTTCACGTATACGCACTGAGAAAAAAACCTGCTAAGTTAACAACAAAAAGTTAATCCGGGAGAGCCGTTTATAGTGAACTGCTAACATAACAATTTTTTTTTTGCAAATGAAATCGACAATTAGGTAGATTCGGCAACAATAATATGTTGCTAAAAAACAATTGTGATCTTGTGCCATATCACAACCCATATTAGTTACTCCAACAATTTAGCTTTGTCACCATAAATATTCCCTTTTTGCCATGATTAAGAACGGACATGAAGCAGGTTGGGTGAATGGTTGGGGTTACCTACGAAATATCGAATATCAAAATATTATCAGTGTATTTCGATATTCGATCATTTGGAATTCGATATTTCGTGGGTAGCCCCAACGATACACTCTTAAATCTATGCACTAGTTGTAAATTGTCTTGCTTTTAAATTCACATTAACTAGTAGAGCAGAAGTAGTTAGTGTTCACAACCGTGATTTAAAGTATATTCCGACATTGTGCTACACTGACACAATACGCGCCCGCTCCGTCGAACATTCGCGAAGGAAATAGAAGAGCCGAGCCGATTCCTAAGATTGCTAAGCGAACAATCTTAAATATTGTTAGTTTTGAATACTGTTCATCCAGCATCGTAATAAATAAATATGCCAACAACTTTAGTTTTGTTACAGATTATTTTGTCATACTATAAACACTAAAGTTAATATTCGAATAACAGTCGCGGTTGCTGTCTTAACAACGTTAATAAACATTGTTACTTTGGTTCAGATTTCCGAAGCCACTATGAGACCGAGATTGCAGAGGACACTAGAGACCTTTGTTATTATGGGTCAAGTGTTTTGTTGTAGTTATTACTGTAATTATTCAACAAAACTTTTATTTAGCCAATTTGTTAGCCATTTTTTTTCTCAGTGCGGTTTATAAAGATGTGACGTATACAAAACATGTGAGTTTATTTAGACATTTGGCACTTTACTGTCTCAAAATTTAATCTTTTTCCAGTTCAACATTCGGTCTGTACCAAGTTGACTTCTCCGACCCCAATCGCCGTCGAACTCCCAAGTTGTCTGCGAAGTACTACGCTAGCGTGGTAAAGGCCCGCTCCTTGGATATATCTAACCAATCTATGTACAGCATTAGTGCGAGTGCCGACTCTAACATTAGTAAAAGGATGCAAATGTATTTGTTACTAGTTTTTCATTTTCTGACCAGAAGACAGGTTTAATTTTGTGATGTGGGTAATTTTCTACTGATAATATGGATGTTTTCTACAACGTTTCTTTTCTCCATTGTATTTAGAGAGAAAGCAATGCTTGGAAATCTATATATAGCATAGATTTATTATGTACTACTAGAACAGCAACAACACTTGTGTGCGTGTATCGTGCATGTGTGCCAGTTAAATAAATTGAAAACTTGACAATAAGAAGAAGTAAAGAACAGCGGAGCTTAGAACTTGCTCCTGGTAAACAAACTCCGCCACAAAGAGCCAAGCAACTATTAAAAGGACAAGTCATACGATATGAAATTGAGGTTAGACATACGACAAATTCACGTAGTTATTATTACACAAAATTCATCAATTTGATCATTTATATGATAAAAAACGACTTATTACTGCGATTATGACGTATCCATTTGTGCATAATATTTTGGTCAGATTTATAAATATATTACATTAATTAATCATTCGATTGAATTTATATGTGAAATTAATAATGCTGTGGTTTTTTTTCCAAGATAAATTACCACCAGGCACTGCACATCAAACTATAATTGTTTACATCTATAAATTACCACCAGGCATTGCACATCAAACTATAATTGTTTACATCTATAAATTACCATCAGGCCCTGCACATCAAACTATAATTGTTTACATCTATAAATTACCACCAGGCACTGCACATCAAACTATAATTGTTTACATCTATAAAATTACCACCAGGCACTGCACATCAAACTATAATTGTTTACATCTATAAATTACCACCAGGCACTGCACATCAAACTATAATTGTTTACATCTATAAATTACCACCAGGCATTGCACATCAAACTATAATTGTTTACATCTATAAATTACCACCAGGCACTGCACATCAAACTATAATTGTTTACATCTATAAATACCACCAGGCACTGCACATCAAACTATAATTGTTTACATCTATAAATTACCACCAGGCACTGCACATCAAACTATAATTGTTACATCTATAAATTACCACCAGGCACTGCACATCAAACTATAATTGTTTACATCTATAAATACCACCAGGCCCTGCACACCAAACTATAATTGTTTACATCTATAAATTACCACCAGGCCCTGCACACCAAACTATAATTGTTTACATCTATAAATTACCACCAGGGCCTGCACACCAAACTATAATTGTTTACATCTATAAATTACCACCAGGCCCTGCACATCAAACTATAATTGTTTACATCTATAAATTACCACCAGGCATTGCACATCAAACTATAATTGTTTACATCTATAAAACACCATATTTATATTTTATACTCGTGATTTAATAATGTGCGGGATTTGTGTCGTTCATAAGTGACGTCGGGCCGATACAGGCCGCTAGTACGTGAATGGTTTCGCTTTTCCATCTCGCTCAAACACGTATTCTATGTTAGTCCTGTCTCGCATTGCTGATCTAACGGTAATATGATAAAGTTATAATAGTATGTGAAATATGTAGGGAAATAATTAAATGTATCTGTAAGCCAGAAAGAAAGAAAGCTATTAAGTTGTCGATTAGACAGAGAGATGTTTAAAGTAACGCTTTGTTACTTTACACACCTGTTATACAATTCGCATACAAAAATCTGTTTTGGAATAAATAGATAGCATACAAATTTTAATGGTTAATTAATTTTGCTTTATTAATTGTAATTAGACCATACCTTCACGATTTATTTTGGTTTTTATTCAGTTATAATCACATAATCCCTATTGTCATTATTATCCAGAACTGATGTCCCTACAAATTTTGTACCGTCTTAGTAAATGATGCAAGCTGTCAACTGCATAATATGGCGAATTTACAAATCATCTCATCTTAATCCAATAAATAGATGACCATTTAAATTTTAAATTAATAATTAGTTTAAGTGTTAAAAACAAAATGAAAAATTTATAAAACTTTCGACATATTCACTTCACGCTTTCAATAGGCATGGGATGCCTCAATTGCAATCAAGCAAATATTATAACTATCATTTATAAAAATTCGCCATTTTGTGGTGGCGGCAAAATTTATTATTATGGAAAGAATACTAGGCTTGAGTATTCAGTGAAGTTATTTATACATTCAGATTAGTTGAACAACTAGACTACGAAACACAATGTCAAATTTACCGTGGGAGGGCCATGCTTCGGTAGGAATTGGGCCGGCTCGACCGGAGTGATACCACGGCCTCGCAGAAAACCGGCGTAAAATAGCGCTTGCGCTGTGTTTCGTCGAGTGAGTGAGGGTACCGGAGGCCCCCTTCCTCCCTTGTTCCCTTCTAAAAGGCCGGCAACGCATCTGTGACTCCTCTGGTGTTGCGGGTGTCCATGGGCAACGTTTATCGCTTACCATCAGGTGATCCGTTTGCTCGTTTGCTGCCCTATCCTATAAACTCTAGTCTACACATATCTTATAAATTAGTTATTGATATTGTATCTTACTTAAGAGGAGTCGAACTGTCTTTAGATAGACATACTATTTATATGTATCCAGTGATTAGGCTGCGAAAATTTTTGATATATGCTTTGCAAAATTGTGCATTGACGATAATTAATAAATACGAGAAAACGAAATAAATACAAAATGTTTAACGTGCACAATGTTATTTATTGTGATTTAAATTATCGATATCTTGCATGGCAACACCATGGTATTCCATCGTCTGCTTCTGCCGTTTGACGGCCCTATAATATTTGATAAGGAACGCAAGACCGACGCATATGGTTAACACAACCGCGATCGAAATCCATGCGGCGTAAGGCGCGTTTTCGTCTGGCACGTCGAGTGAGCGTGACTTGATGACGTCGGCGTAGAACTGCGCAGAACTGCGCTCGCTGCGAGCGGGCGGCTGTGTGGCGTTGAGTCCTTCACCTGTTTCGTTGTGTCTAGAAAAATACATTAGCACCAGTTTATTCTTACTAATATTATAAATCGGAAAGTGAGTTTGTTTATTTGTTTGTTCCACTTTCACGCCGTAACTACTGAACCGATTCCTTTGAAATTATGCAGACGTAAAGATAAAAGTCCGGATTAAATAATAGGGTACTTTTTATCCTGGAAAAATCGATAGGTCCCACGGGATGCGCAATAAAGGCTTCGCTCAAAATCTACTGGACAGATTTTCATGCGGTTTTCATCAATAGATAGAGTGATTCTTGAGCAAGGATTTGCGTATTTTTTTTATCTCGGAGAAACGAATAGTCGGGAAGCGCGATAAAACCTTCGCGTCATAAACCGACTTCCGCGTATATGTAGGTAGCCGTGGGCAAAAGCTATGACCCTTAACCCTCTATAGATCCAATCCCGAAATCCACGCGGGCGAAGCCGCGGGCAGAAAGCTCGTGTCTTATAAAACAGAAAAATGCACGTCAAAACGTCCTCAGTGATAAGCTTTAACCAAATATGGCTGTCAGTATTAAGAAAATTTATATTACCGTAATTTTTTAAATTATTTGTAAGATGTGTAAAACACATTTATAAATTACAAATATGAAATTTGATTAACTTCATTCAATGATTAAGCACAATGAGGGTGTTATAAGGAAACATAACCAACAATTATAAAAATTATTTTATTGTACTGGATATACATAATGTAGGATATAAATATACAGTATACAACAAAACAAGTGTATGAGTATACTGCGCCAAACTAGATAGTTGGTTGTATATACCAATCCATACTAATATTATAAATGCGAAAGTAACTCTGTCTGTCTGTCTGTCTGTCTGTTCCGCTTTCATGCCAAAACTACGGAACCGATTTAAATGAAATTTGGTACACAGATAGTCTAGAGCCTGAGAAAGGACATAGGCTACTTTTTCATGCAAAAAAGGTTGTAAAGGGTTGTAAAAGGTTGAAAGGAGGGATAATAGGTTGTATGAAAATATTGTTAAAACCACTGAACCGATTTAATTGAAATTTGGTACACAGATAGTCTAGAGGCTGAGAAAGGACAGAGGCTACCTTTTAAAGCAGAAAAGGGTTGTAAAAGGTTGAAAGGAGGTGGTGAAAGGTTGTATGGCAGTATTGTTAAAACATATCCTTCCTGTGGGAAATTCGAATATAACGCGGGCGAAGCCGCGGGCGGAAAGCTAGTACTTTATAAATCGCTATTAAATTTAGAAATGGTGAGTGACTACACACTGCGTATTAAAACTGTCTAGGTGCTGCAGAAGAGTACTTCTAGCTGTTTATAATCTTAATAGAAAGACTGTGAGGGGATGTTGACGAAAATTAACATAACGATATTTTCGTTATAATATATCTACAAGAACTTTTTCAAATGTTTGTATAAATATACATGTTCTCTGTAAAAATCACCAAAAGCCTATGCTTTTCCTTAGATATGACTGAATTTTTAAACATAGGTATGTTATCTATACTAAATTTACGCCTATTTTTATTTTTTTTTTGTATTGTATGATTTGTTTTTTTTTTTAATTCCGTATTAACCTCATATTTAAGATAGCATTCTAAAGCTCCCGAACCAAAGTGTACAGATAATGTAAATCTCTTGAATGTGACGTTTAGCAATTCGTCGGGTGGTTTTTATTCTGTCGTTAATTTCCGTGATTTCTTTGTTAGTTTTGTTTATTTTGTTCTTATTTCTTATTCTTGTTTTTTCTCTTGTTTTGCTCTTAAGTTACCCTTTACCTGTTTATATTTTGTAGATTTATTTTAATGTTTATTTACGTTTTGTGGATGAAATAATAGGAATATATATATATGTATCCGTTCTTTTTTAAAACATAGCACAAACATAGACATATATATATATATATATATAATTTTTAAATACATTTTTAAAATTGTATTTATTAAGCTGAGCGCTTAAAATAAGAAACGTCAGGTTTTACGTAACAATGTCAATTGAATTTTTAACTAGCAGGTAAGACCCTTTCCGAATTGAGTAATTTGTTTGACAGTTGATTAAATTTGAATAAAACTCACTTATTTTCATGGACGATTATAAAGTTGTCCATTAGCGAACGTGCGGTGTATGCCGTCACATTGACTCCATCTTTTTTCATAGCGAACAGCAACTGTAAGTATTTTATTAAAAAATTAAAATAAGGCAATTTCTTGATGGGTGTCTTGATGGTATGCTAACGATATTGATTCAAATGTTGTTAGATTATTTTATATTTATAAAAGTTGGTTGTAATAAGTTTGCGTTAGTTACCGCATTTGATATTAGCAGCGCTAACAATATCTTAGGCGTATATTATATTAGGCGTGAAAAAGATTACAAAATATGCCATATAATCTCACTTGTCACAATAATTGCTGCTAGCGCTTCCCAGCCGGGCTGCAGCGCTGCCAGCGCTGTGCTGGCCTGGAGAGCAGCAAGGCCAAGGCCAGCATCAGAGCGGCCCGCAACATTCAGCAGAAATATATAAATGAAATAATATACCTGTGTTAAGTATTCACGGTAGAAGGCAGTGTGTTCTTCTCTTTCGGCATTGTTGGCGGTACCAGAATAGCCGTTTCCGGTTATCACGTAGTTGAGGTCTCCGTATTTCTCCTTGAGCCACACCATAGCTTGCCGCAGCCCTTTAGGGTTTTGCTGTGGACGAAGAACCCAATTACTAATTCAATGAGAACTATAAATATTCACAATGCCTGTTGGTGCATGTTATTACGTATTCACTATTCTTTTTTTTTGTGGGTGGGAAGCAGAAGGAGCATCCTTATGCATCGTGACACCGCGCTAGCTAGGTAAGGCCGTGTGTGGGGCTACTAAAACCCCTCAGTGTTCTCTAGGCCCATATCGGGACACAAGGCGGGGTGTGTTTTCGCGATTCTACCGCCATGTGCTCCGGGGCCGGCTCGATCTAGGTCTGGTTGAGCCAACGCCAAGAGAGGAACTGTGACAGTCCCCCAGACGAAGATACATCACCACGGCGTGCGGGGGAGCCAGACGTGAACGCAGCCTCGTGAAAGGGTCATTAGGTGTGCACCGCGCTTGCGTGTACCCGCTTTTTTCTATTTTCATGAATGACGCCTGGGAAGCAAGTTTTTTTTTATCTGCTCGTAGTGCACTCTGGCAACCAATAAACGAAGCTCTGGGGCTAACTACCAACCCACTCGATGGTATCTTGGTTGCAAATGGCCCAAAATCTTTATCAATATGTAAATGTTTACTAATGTTATAAATGCGAAAGTTTTATTGGTTGGATTTTTGGTACACTTTTACGATAAACTATTATATGAATTTTAATTCAACTTCACAATAATGCAGCTTTATATATAATTGTCTTTATCATAATAATACAATGACATTTACGTATGGATGGCATAGTATGTCACTAATCCCTTTAACCCATAGCACAGATAATATCACGTCCTAACATGTCACCGTTATCAGGTGTTTTGATACAAACCAAATCTTAAGATGCGTCAGTGTAGTACGGTGATGTTGGAACACGTCCTTCCAAACATTATAAGCAACAACATTATAACATCAAATCGTTTGCAACTTCAATGCACGTGTATTTCTTATGCTAACAAAAAATGTAAATATAAACGCTGAAGTTTACATTCAAACTTGTGAAAGTCGAAAAGCTACGCCATCGGTTCGCAAATCTACGGCTATATATGGTTGGATGTCTGTTATTCTTTAAAGTAAAAAAAAAATACGCCACGCTAATCTAATCTATTTGTCACAGAGCCTTTGCCTTTCCCTGGTGGGAAGAAAAAAAAAGGGGGTGTGGCTGTGTTATGGACACGGCCGTTTGTTGTACGTGAATACGTCTCGTAACGGGTAATAGTACGCAGCAAAATGGCCTTCAAATTGGCGGGGCTCCCCCTCCACCGCGCGCGATGTGCTACAATCTTTACTGGGCGTAATAAATTCTGTGATCCTTTAGCTATCCAGTGGTGTAATTGGAATTTGGATGGGGATGATAGATATGTAGCTACAACACTAAACTGTACCCCCGATTTTGTTATCATTCGATTTTTTGATTTGCGTCCCTATGGAAGCAATTTTAAAGACGTATTCACGTCAAAAAAGGGGGTGTGGCTGTGTTATGGACACGGCCGTTTGTTGTACGTGAATACGTCTCGTAACGGGTAATAGTACGCAGCAAAATGGCCTTCAAATTGGCGGGGCTCCCCCTCCGCCGCGCGCGATGTGCTACAGTCTTTACTGGGCGTAATAAATTCTTTGATCCTTTAGCTATCCAGTGGTGTAATTGGAATTTGGATGGGGATGATAGATATGTAGCTACAACACTAAACTGTATCCCCCGATTTTGTTATCATTCGATTTTTTGATTTGCGTCCCAATAGAAGCAATTTTAAAGACGTATTCACGTCAAAAACACTACTAATCTATTTGAAATTTTATTCTGCGCAAATGAAGTCGCAAACTTTTCATAAATATACCAACTTGCTGATGATAATATATTAAGTGCTATATTTACCTTCACCCACCACGTGTTGGTGGGTTTCCACTCCGGCCTTGTATCCAAAACAACGCCTATCTCTGAAGATCCTTGCAGAGGCCACTGTCCTATCTTCTCCTCGGCTCTTGGAGTCCGTACCACTCGGCTAGTGTAGTGGTTCATACCGTAGAAGTCGTATGTGCCTGTGAAAAAGTGCTGCTTTTAAAGAATTTATTTTCGGATTCTTCAGTCAGCTGAATAAAGCGTAAAAGAGACAAAACCTTTATATATTTTCTTACTTCATTCCTCATTGTCTTATAAGATTCATACTAATATTATGTTTGTTACTCTTCCACGTAAAAGTACTGAATGGATTTTAATGAAGCTTTACAATATTGATTCCCAAAGTGGTATATATCAACCCATAGGGTTCTATGACAACCTGCAATGGGTCTATTTTTGTGTGTGGGGGGAGGGGGGGGGAGGGGGGAGGGGGGAGGGGGGAGGAGGGGGGGAGGAGGGGGGGAATGCGACCTTATGCACCATGACACCGCGCTGGCAAGACACGGCCGTGTGTGGGGCTCTCCGGTCACAGTGGACCGGCCTACCCACTAAAACCCCCCCCCGAGTTCTCTAGGCCCATACGGGGCACAAGGCGGAGTGCGCTTTCGCGATTCGACCGCCATGTGTCCCGGCACCTGCAAGGGGCCTATGTGAACAAAAACAAAATTTGCGGATTAATGAAATGAAAATGGGGTCTACGATAATAGATCTCAACATATACTGATAGAACCTATTTACTTACATTATACTTTTTTTTTATAGGATAGGGCAGCAAACGAGCAAACGGATCACCTGATGGTAAGCGATAACCACTGCCCATGGACACCCGCAACACCAGAGGAGTCACAGATGCGTTGCCGGCATTTTAAAAGGGAATAAGTGGGAAAAGGGTGTTGGGGCCTCCGGTACCCTCACTCACTCAGCGAAACACAACGCAAGCGCTATTTTACGCCGGTTTTCTGTGAGGCCGTGGTATCAGTCCGGTCGGGCCGGCCCAATTCGTGCCGCAGCATGTCTCTCCCATGGTAAAAAATTACTATCTTCTATATAAAAAACATATACATTATTTATAAATGACTTATGAGAATAAAGATTTATTGTATTTTACACGCTTTTTATTGACTTACTCTGTCCGTTTGTTTGTTTGTCATGATCAAATCTTGTAATCGATTTTTCGACCACTTCTACTGCTCCAATCGAGCTCAAATTTTTTTTACATGTGTATTCTAGATGACAATACAATATTCAATCATTTTCGAATCATAAAAATACATAATTATGTTGTAATAAATTAAAAACTTTTTAATATGAGAATTGGTTCAATGAAGCAAACAGATAGAATTTGATATAATGCATATGTTTAATTCTAATACTACATTTTCTGAACAATTATGTACATTTCTTTATGTTTGTTATAATAATCACGAGACTAAAAAGTAGTAAATAAAAAAAAATAAACAAAACTTTTTTAAAAAACACGCTTTTTACGCAAAGACTAAAAAACGTTTGAAAAAACTTTTGTTTGTTATAAAGACTAAAAAAACATTTGATCTAAAAAGTAGTAAATAAAAAAAAAAAATAAAAACTTTTTTAAAAAAACACGCTTTTATTAAAAAGACTAAAAAACCGATCTAAAAACTTGAAAATAAAAATAAAGTCACGCTTTTAGAAAATTTGGGTACATATCAAGAAAAATTTCTGATGACAAAAAGAAATGTAACTCAAAAAATTGTCTATAAAATTTAGCAAATTAGTCCAAGAACTCAATGACTATAAAAGCGTGGGGTGTAAATGTTAAGACCATTAAATGAGTAATGTTTAATTTTGAACACCCCACGCTTTTATAGTCATTGAGTTCTTGGACTAATTTGCTAAATTTTATAGACAAATTTTTGAGTTACATTTCTTTTTGTCATCAGAAATTTTTCTTGATATGTACCCAAATTTTCTAAAAGCGTGACTTTATTTTTATTTTCAAGTTTTTAGATCGGTTTTTAGTCTTTTTAATAAAAGCGTGTTTTTTTAAAAAGTTTTTTTTAATTTTTTTATTTTTAAGATTTATATTACATAAGTTTATATATGTATAAAATTTATAAAATCTTATGTTTATAAAATTTTGTTACTTGTAAGATAAAGGCATTCAATATAAGTACGTTTTTTTTTTTTTGGCCTACCCACTAAAAACCTCAGGATGGCCTTCCTTAGGCATGTAGGGAGACCCCGGGAACACCAAGCCACCTCCGGGAACCCCCAGCCTCCGCTCCCCCGCCTAGAGGGGAGCCCTCCTCGGGGAGGCTACCACCCCCCGGTTCTCCTCCACCGACGACGCCCCCCGGCCACGGAAGGGGCGTGGTCCATCCCGGGTCGCCGTAGCAGTCGCGACTTACACGCGCCCGCGGCGATCCGCGGACAATATAAGTACCTACCCAAAGTTGTCTACCCAAAAACGAAACATATAGCAAAGGGTCTACGACACAAAAAAGTTTGGGACCCTCTGCTTTATAATAATACTAGCTTTCTGTCCACGGCTTCGCCCGCGTGGATTTCGGGATTGGGTCTATAAAGGGTTAAGGTTCATAGCTTTTGCCCACGGCTACATATGCGCGGAAGTCGGTTTATGGTGCGAAGGTTTTATCGCGCTTCCCGTGGGACTGTCCGTTTTTCCGAGATAAAAAATACCGCAGAACAAGGGCTCAAGAATCACTCTATCTATTGATGAAAACCGCATAGAAATCAGTGCAGTAGTTTTTGTGCGAAGCCATTATCTTTTAGACTTTTATCTTTTCGTCTGCAAAATTTCAAAACAATCGGTTCAGTTAACTACTGAACTAACTAACTACGGCGTGAAAACGGCGTGAAAACAAACAAACAAACTCACTTTCCGATTTATAATATCAGAATAACACATAGGCTAAAATTTACAAAGATATACGCCACGCTAATATAAGCTACTTAAAATACTAATCTTGCGCAGACGAAGTCGTGGGCACCAGCTAGTTACAAAGAAGTAAATGCTATTATAATACTAACCTCGGACCAGCTCGATCTCTTCTTTTGTGAAGATCGGCAACCTCGACCTTACAAAGCCTTCCTTTTTGCTATTCTCTGCTATTAGTTTCTCCAGGGCGGGCGGCCATCCCCCTTCTTTGGAGAATATTGGGTGGGAATACCGGCCTGCCTAAGATTAAAAAGGTTTATTGAATACGCTTTTCTTGTATGGTTCCATGGTCCTACGTAGAAGAATGAGGTTAAATGATCATATGCTGGCCGCAAGTAGACCTCAGACATAGTAGAGTCGACCAGTATTAGGTGGGGTTTTCACTGTAAGATGGAAGCGTAGTAGAAATCATGTCTTATAGTAATTCCTCTGAAACTGAAAATAATTTCTTCTATAAGAAAAGCATTAGCCCTATGTTTTGCTATTTCAAAAAGAATTTTATTTGCTGGATGTTGCGATTTCCTCTTATCTCTTTCCTCCAACGTAAAAGCAATGATGGTTTGATGAAATTTCTAGAATTTATTTAAAAAATAGTTATATCTGAAATAAATGTGTATTTTGTAGTTTTTTACAAATTCTCTGTTTTCTACATATTTAAATATAATTGGTTGTAATGTTGTTTTTAATTTGATCTACCATGAGCTTGCTATCATTATCGATTGGTTTTCAGTTGAATATGAAACAATAGTACGACTACGTTCCGCTAGGGGCGCTGTAAAACGTTTGCCAATGCATGTAAACTCATGGTAGCTACACTGTTCTTTATTAATTACTAATATACTCTTTTAAATAATAAAGAAAAGTCTTTACACGGCTGTCAAATTAATTTTGTTTCAGTTTTCACTGTTAGTTCTTAAAAGAATTGTGTATTTATCACTTACACTGTTTTCCATAGCGAGCTCAGCTATTTTCTTCTCAGATCTCTTAGCGGGTTCATACCAAATAATATGATTGGCCATAGATATAGTACCTAAAATGAAACCACTAGTTCATTGCGAAAACCAAATTAGTGTGTTATCTTTAGAAGAAGTAATTTTCTAATACAAATAATTAATTTTCTTCATTTGATACGGTATATTATTAAAATAATATCTCTGAATGCATTTCTGTTATTGTACCACTATGAACATGTTAATATTTACATTTACTCTATGAAAACAATAGCTATTACGAGCGCATAAGCGCTATTTTAAAAGTCAAGATGTAAAGTTTAACTTAAGTAATGCTGCATTGTTTTATATCGCTGTCGTCTCCAACGAACAAAAGTCGTGCTTGCGTGGATCCCAAGTCATTTGGGCATTGAAGGCAATGACACAGTAGACAGAGTTGCTAAGGATGCCACTCATAGCGGCTGTCTTAGTCACTATGTAACATATTCTCATGACCTATTAAGTCTGGTGAGACAGCGAATGACCTCTTCATGGGATATTAAATGGAGACAATCCAGCAGTGTTGTAGGAAGGCATTTTGCTCAAATTCAAAAGGAAATTCCTTCTAAACCTTGGTTTTTTAAATTTAAGCAGACCTCTAAAATTTGCATATCTACTATATGTCGGTTACGTCTTGGGCATGGAAGTACACCGGTGCACTTGACAAAAATAAGGGTTAAAGACAGCTCCCTATGTGAGTGTGGTTTGGACGAAGGTTCGGCTGATCATATATTTTTCGATTGTACAAAATATTCATATTCTTTGTATGATGTCATTCCCCCTTATATCCTAAGCTGTGTCAATTTAACTCTCTTCGTTCTTATGTTAATTCACCCTTGATCATATTTCTAATATTCTTTGTCATTATTTATTCGACAATCGTATTAAACTTTAATTGGTATCTTTTTATTCTCTGATTTTTATTATCTCTGATTATAGACAGCGAACAGGGTATATTGTATTTTATTTGTCTTGTTTAATTTTAATTTTGCATTCACTTGTACTTTCACGGCCTGGATAATAACATGAGTCGCACATACTTTAATTAAAAAAAGTATCTAAGCAAAAAAACTCGAAGTTGGCGAAATCCTATGGGCACCGCCATCAAACCCAAAAGAAGAAGAATGCTGCATTGACATGCAAATGCCATATTATCCGGTATAATATGTCATTAATTGGCATTACGGTCTTACTACGCTTATCTCTCAGTATAAATATGAAATAAAAAATGTTTAGTAAACAGATACCTTGGTACTTTGGCCGGAACTCTTCATCGTAGATCCTCCAGGCCTTAGCATGAGCTATCAGCATATGTTTGCTGCAGAGGTAAGAGCCTACATCAGAATCACGGAGGCCGGGGGGCGCCAGTCCAGAATAACCCCCGTCGCATGTCACCAGTGGGTCATTGATAGTCACCCAGGTTTTCACCCGGTCCCCGTACAATGTGAACACTCGCCGAGCATACGATGCAAACCAATCTGAGATCAATGGGTTAGCCCAACCCCCTAGAAATATCGTACACCATTGAATCACTTTCTGCTATTGAAAAGACATGTTTATTTTTCATGCATTAAATAAGTTGAGAAGTACGTAGTCATTTGAGAGTCTGTGAAGATTTGCAAGATTCTTAACGCTAGGGTTGCCAACATATTTTTGGTATTTTAAAAATGATTAATGTGTGATATATAGAGATCGGATTTTGGGATGCATATTTACCTAAAGTTAGTTTAAGACAAAGTATGGAAACGGCTTTTTATTGTTTTGTTAAATAAAAATCTCGGGATTGCGGAATTTGTTTTATAGTCAAACTAGCTCACTACTTTCGTATAACACTCTTCATGTAATAAATCGTACATTCATAAATCGCACGGGGAACTGAAACTAAACTTCATGTAAATACGTATGCATAGTTGTATAAATGAACCCGGAGTCTCGGTCTTTTGAAAATAAATACCACGTGCTAATTTAGTAATTTTCAAACAATATTACTACGTTAAATTTGCAGTCCCGTATTTTCCCGGGATTTTTATTTAACAAAATGTATTTTAAAAAGCCGCTTCCATAATTTGTGAGCCAAAAATTAACTTTAGGTAAATATGCATCCGATTATCCGATCTCTAGTGATATATAATTTTTTGGGAATAGTAAAAAATATTGAAACGTTGATATACCTAAATATTATATTTTTTAGAACTTTACACCAAATAATATAAAATATAGTACTATTAGCAACTCTAAGTATACCCCACGTTATAATAACAATTTAATATACTAACTACGATTGAAGATAGTAGGTAATAAAACTTAAAATAAATAAAACTTAAAATTAGTCGATTGTTAAGTATTTGTGTCAAAAATATCCACATTACACAAATATTACACTAGCATGTAATACAACATGATAAAATTTTAAACTTTTCAGAAGGTTTTAAACGGCCAAATATTACGATATAAGGCTGTTATATGCCTTCTGAACTTAAGTGTGTTGTTGTAACTTAAGTGACGATATTTTATTCGCATTCTTTGTAACGCCCATGATTAATAACTTTTTTTTTGTAGCCATAGCTGGGCATTCTAATCAGTAATTAAAAAACTTACATCCTCATTAATTTATAGAATTTTATGTTAATTTTAAGAATGTTAACAAACGTATTAATTTCTAATAACAGACTTGTGTTTGGACCGCAAGATTACTGCAACGCGGCACATAGATACCGGGACTGTGGCTCGTGTTCTAAAATCAAGTAAACTCAACTTACTGCTTGTGTACAGTTAGAAAAGGCTAGTGCTATTGAGTTCACTTAGCGCCTGCCTTTCTAGATGTATTCAACCAGAATTTTTAGTTTGTGATTCAATCTGTAATACGGGCCGTCGAGTACATGACATAAAACAACTTTGACATAGGACTTTTCATTCTGCTTGGGCCAATAGGAACCAAGGTCTTCACCGAGACTTTGATTTACCTACCATCCACCCAACACCTTCACTACTGCTTTAAGCGGTTTTTGAAAACTGCAGAGATGCATCCTAATTCTCTCATTTGCGAGGTAACGACGTAAACCCCTCACACATTAACATTACACACTAACGAATGGTATCGCAGGTCCAGACATATTCTTATACCGCTCACCAAGTAGATAAGGTCCCAGGGCTTCTGCTCGACCAAAGGCTGTAGGTGGTGTTTAATTGATAGGCTAGCCTTCTGCTAGAGTCCAACATAACCACTCGCCGTAGTTCGGGCGCGAGTGGTTGAATGTTGGTTATTAATATTCCATTAATAATAAATTAGATAAGCCTTCAGAGTAATCAATCTATCCACTTACCCAAGTTCTGCAGCCGTGCAGGGAGATCGAAATGGTAGAGGGTCACTACTGGCTCCACACCCTTTGCTAGTGCACTGTCCACTAGGTCGCTGTAGTACTGCGACCACTCCTCACTTATTTCGGTGACAAAGCCATTCGGGATGAGTCGTGACCAGGATATAGTGAATCTGTTGTACAATAATTGGGGTGTATAATAATATATTGAAGCAGATATGAAATAAGGGCTTGGAGGGAAGGGTGTAGTGACAAAAATTAAGAAGCAAATGCTTAGATGGTTTGGAGAAGTAGAAAGTATGGACGAAAGACGACTGACGAAAGAAATAATTAAGGAAAATATCAATGGGCCACTTGGTAGGGGACGATTTAGATCAACATAATTGGACCAAATAGGTGATATACTGAAAGGAAGGTCTAGAATACCTTTTTTTGTTACGCTGAGCAAAAATGCATTAAAATGCATAACCCGGCTGCGGAGAGCCGGCGGTTATGTGGGGCTCTCCTCCCCAGAAGCGGGAGGCCTAACTATGATCGAAGGGCCTAACCCACTAAAACCTCAGCGATGGTCGTTCTCAGGCGTTGTAGGAGTGTTCAGATGCGTATCTGAAGACCCCCGGAATTTGCTCCCCTGGGTGCGTTAGAGGAGCCCTTCTCGGGAAGGAGTGTTCTTGCCACCTTCCCCCTTCCAACCTCCTACATCGTCACTTCCCGGCCATCCGGGGGTAAGGTCCGTTCCGGGTCGCCTCTGCGGGTGCGAGCTTCGTCGCGCCCGTCAGCGACCCACGGCGGTGCCTCAGGCTAGGCTATCTGGCCCGAGGCGGCCTCCTTTTGGAGCATCACTGCTTCACAGAAGGAGGCCACAGCCCTCCAACCTACGGTGGTTGGAGGGCTGTGGCGTGGTGGTAGATGAGCGCATCCACCAGCATTGCCGCAATCAACGCTGGCGGAGACACATGCGCGAACGTATTAATAGAAGTCGAGGAAGCTAGAGAAGTATGTTTGGATCGTATTAATCGATCGAATACTGTGATTACTGCCTTTTTTTTAACGAAGTGGAATGCTGTTACGCATCGTATCTGTTAATGGCTAATTAACAGGCGTGTGTGGGACTCACCCGGCGGGAAGCAGGGCATACCCACTAAACCACCTCGATGTCCATTCTGTCCTCGCTTAAGGCGATGTGGGCACTGGAAGCCCACTTTCTTCAGATCATCCGTGGACAACTCGGCCAGCTACGGGTTGGGTATTAACGCCTGTATTCCCCAGACGGGAAAGCTTTTGCATGCGCGCTTGTGGAGCCACCTAAGCGTACAGGCTTTGGGTTGTCATTGAGGGGCTATAAATGCTCGCCCGAGAGGCTATAAAGTTGGTGTTGGAATAAGCTCACAAGCTTCTGAACTGATTTTGATGACAGTTGATGTAGGCATAGTTTGAAACTCGGAGAGCACAAAGAAAAAGAAAAAAAGAGAAAGACAAAGCAACATTTTTACCACGGGACAAAGTTTTACCTGCGATAATATCTGACAATATTTTTGTGGCAGGTTTGTTATGGAATTTGCTATAGGAGATAGTTGGAGACTCAGTGAAGAGCATAAGATATTTTTCTAATAACTATATATTTCTATTCGAAAATCTGATAACGCGGATAAAATCGTAGGCGGAAAGCTTTACTGGCTTTCCGCCTACCGTTTTGTCCGCTAATAAGTCATAAAATGTTACTAATCATGTGTGAATTACGTCTTATACGTAAGCAGATATGTGTAGGTATAATAATTCTTCTTGATTTTCATTCTTCTTGGTTGACATTCTTTTGAATTTGTTATTTGTATATATATTTGCAGGTATGCACATCGTTATCTTTTCGCTTCGATTAATTGAGTAACATTAATTACCCTGAATTCTTTCACATGGATACGAGTACAATGTGTGTTATCGTTATCATTGACCCGAACTCAGGCACTGATAAATACATTTAATCTTGTAATAATTACATTATTAAAATTAAAAGAAATATTAGAAAAAATATTGTTGTTTAGTTTCTAGATTTTACCTAGCGCAGTACTCCGAATAATTCTCAAGATATGGCTTTAATAGCCAATTGCGGCTGTTAAAGTTGGCGGGTGATCTAAAGCATAGAATATCTCCCTGGAGCTGCTTGGAAATTCTTGTTTATTATATAGCGGTTCCTGTTTCTGATCTTGCTGCAGTCCTGCGGGACTATAGAACTTTACCTGTAGAAGTCGAGTCCGAGCGCTGCAGCAAAATCAATGTTGCCAACGTCCAAGGCATCTTCAGGGGCCGTGACGTTTAATGTTGCATCTGAAAAGTTTATTTTAGTTAGGTCTACGTAAAATTCTCTATCGTTAATCTGTTAATAAAAAATATATATAAAATATGTATTATGCAATGAAGAATGCTAGAGTGCAAATAGATTAGTTATTTGACATAAATCGATCGATAAAAGTACCCATCGTTGTCACTCTGTAAGATTAGCTGTCAAATTTACAGTTTTTTGTCGAGTACTCGACGATTTATTAGCTGTCGAAAAATGCTATTCTGAGAGGTGATGTCAGTTGTATAAGTAAATTAACTTTAATTGGACGTAGTTATGCGAAAAGGATCTATATTCATAAATGTGTATGAGTTCTTGTGCGTATTTCATAATTTTACTGATTTCTGTCACGAAAAGAAACTCCAAAGATCTCTGTTCCCCTTTGAGTGTCTTTGATCCTCCTGATTTGCTATTGCTACAGGTTAAATAAATTATGTGGCTTTATGAGAATAAATAAATTGAAGTACAACAGTAATTCAGCTACTAAGATGGTAGGTTCATAACTCAAATGAGTTAAAACGATTTGCTAATTTGCATTGCTGGTTTATATCGATATTTTCCCATTTTAATTTAAAATCAAGCAATAAACTTGAAGTCGCTTACAGCGATAATTATTTTCACTTCTCATCTGAGTTACATAATAGACAAGCAGATGAAACTGCGCTAAAAAGAGAGGATATAGTCAGATTCCTTCTTTATCTTCGTGTTGTTTATCTTGAAATTGAAATGGTTTTCGTTATGTGTGTCTTTGAAAATACTTAACGTATTCTAATGCAGTTTTCAGTAATCAATAGAGTGATTCAAGAGAAAGGTTTATATGTATAATAATACAGGTATAGTATAGAAGAGAAAATAGGTGGAGCTTAGATGTTGTCTAAGACCGGATAACAGAATACTTTCATAGTTAATTGAACAGATAATAAAGGTTTAAAAATAAGCAGTTTTTAGATTCTCGGTCTAATTGGTATTATGATTAGACGGTACATATCCACGGTATTGTCATGTGCTTATTGTGTGATGCAGGCGATTTCGCAATTTGCATCATGTACAATGTCTGCATTCCATAATTTTTCGATATCTTCATAACCCTATCAATAAAGTTAAGTTTCTTCATATATGTTTCTGCTATAGCAGATAAGGACTGACCTTTGGCGTTGTTTGGATCTACAATCTGGTACACGTCTGTAGTGGCCCCGAATTTGAATTCCTTGGGGAACGTCAAGTATGACGCTTTCACACACAAGGCTAGTAGTGAGCTGTAAGTATCGAAAACACGAATTGTTATTATTTGAATGAATTTCGACTAACACCCAGGAACGTTGGATACTATTAAAACTGTCAAATTTAATTCTTTTTTCTGTAGACTTTTAGAGAACAAAACACAACACATGTTTAAGTTTAATGATGGATTAACAAGTTGTGCACTTATAAGTGTGACGTGCGACCATTTCACATGTTTAAAGTTTAATATGTAGGATTATTATTGAACCTTTTAGAAGTTAGAATTTGCTTATAGTGTCATTCTTACAGTCAGTCTGACCAGACGAGACCCTTTTTTTTTTTTTTGTTCCCTGAGGAAAATGCATTAAATTGCAAACCCCGGCTGTGGCGAGCCGGGGTTATGTGGGGCTCTCCTCCCCAGAAGGGGGAGGCCTACCCACTAAAAACCTCAGGGATGGCCTTCCTTCATGTAGGGAGCCCCCGGGAACACAAAGCCACTTCCGGGAACCCCCAGCCTCCGCTCCCCTCTCTAGAGGGGAGCCTCCTCGGGGGAAGCTACACCTCCCCCGGTCCCCTCCACCGACGACGCCCCGGCCACGGAAGGGGCGTGGTCCATCCCGGGTCGCCGTAGCGGTCGCGACTTCCTCGCGCCCGCCGGCGACCCGCGGCGGCGCCGCAGCTGTGCTACCGAGCCCGGCGCCGCCTCCTTCGAGCGGGATCGGCCATCTCCCGACCCCGCTCGGCGGCCTCCTTCTGGAGCATTACTGCTTCACAGAAGGAGGCCACAGCCCTCCAACCTCCCTCGTCCGCCAGCATTGCCGCAATCAATGCCGGCGGAGACAGATCTCGCCCGATCTCTGCGACCAAGACTCGGCGCTCGGAGGCCCACGCGGGGCACTCCGCCAGCGTGTGCTGGGCCGAGTCGAGGTCGGATGCGCAGTGGTGACAATGTGTCGATCCCTCCCGTCCTATTCGACACAGATACTCACCGAAGCAGCCGTGCCCGGTGAGTATCTGAGTCAATCGGTAGGTGACCTCCTCCTTCCCGTTGAGCCAAGCTTCGAGGTGCGGGAGTACGGCACCGACGGCCCGCTGGCGCGCGCAGATCCGTAATTCGAGCTGCGCACGCCAGGCCGCCACAATCCGTCGGTGCCACTCCCGCTTAGGCACTTTCGTGCGCGGGTTCCAGGGCGCTCCCCCCATCGCCCCCCCGGTCGACACGCCGCGACGCATACGTCGCCGCGTACATGTCGGCCAGGATGTCGAATGGGGGGGAGCGTCCCGTCCTTCGCACCAGCCTTCCTCGCGGCGTGAGTGTCGTCTGCTACGCTGACGACACTCTCGTCGTGACGACAGGGGCCGACTTCGAGCCGGTGCTCAGGCTTGCCGAGCTTGGGGTGGCATGTGTCGTGCGGGCGATCCGCCAGCTGGGTTTACAAATAGCGCCTCACAAAACCAAGGCGCTATGGTTCCACGCCTTCCGAAGGCGCCGGGAACCACCCAGTTTGCCGGATCCGGGTGGGTGACGCGGTGGTCCGGTGGGGCCGTACATAAAGTACCTGGGCCTCACCCTGGACCGCCGCTGGAGCTTCGAGGAGCATTTCGTGCGGTTGGTCCCCCGAGCCAAAAGGTCGGGCGCATTGCATCGCCTGCTGCCCAATCTCGGGGACCGAGGGATGGAGTCCGCCGCCTGTACGAGGGCGTCGTGCGATCCGTGGCCATGTATGGGGCTCCCGTGTGGTCGCAAGACTGCGCGAGGTCCCCCCGCTGCAGAGCTCTGCTACGGAGCTGCAGCGGATAATGGCCATACGGATCGTACGAGGCTACCGTACAATCTCGTACGAGGCGGCGACAGTTCTGGGACGCTCCCCCCCATTCGACATCCTGGCCGACATGTACGCGGCGACGTATGCGTCGCGGCGTGTCGGGGGGGGCGATGGGGGGAGCGCCCTGGAACCCGCGCACGAAGTGCCTAAGCGGGAGTGGCACCGACGGATTGTGGCGGCCTGGCGTGCGCAGCTCGAATTACGGATCTGCGCGCGCCAGCGGGCCGTCGGTGCCGTACTCCCGCACCTCGAAGCTTGGGCTCAACGGGAAGGAGGAGGTCACCTACCGATTGACTCAGATACTCACCGGGCACGGCTGCTTCGGTGAGTATCTGTGTCGAATAGGACGGGAGGGATCGACACATTGTCACCACTGCGCATCCGACCTCGACTCGGCCCAGCACACGCTGGCGGAGTGCCCCGCGTGGGCCTCCGAGCGCCGAGTCTTGGTCGCAGAGATCGGGCGAGATCTGTCTCCGCCGGCATTGATTGCGGCAATGCTGGCGGACGAGGGAGGTTGGAGGGCTGTGGCCTCCTTCTGTGAAGCAGTAATGCTCCAGAAGGAGGCCGCCGAGCGGGGTCGGGAGATGGCCGATCCCGCTCGAAGGAGGCGGCGCCGGGCTCGGTAGCACAGCTGCGGCGCGCGCCGCGGGTCGCCGGGCGCGAGGAAGTCGCGACCGCTACGGCGACCCGGGATGGACCACGCCCCTTCCGTGGCCGGGGGCGTCGTCGGTGGAGGGACCGGGGGAGGTGGTAGCTTCCCCGAGGAGGGCTCCCCTCTAGAGAGGGGAGCGGAGGCTGGGGGTTCCGGAAGTGGCCTTGTGTTCCCGGGGCTCCCTACATGCCTGAGGAAGGCCATCCCTGAGGTTTTTAGTGGGTAGGCCTCCCCCTTCTGGGGAGGAGAGCCCCACATAACCCCGGCTCGCCACAGCCGGGTATGCAATTTAATGCATTTTCCTCAGGGGAACAAAAAAAAAAAAAAAAAAAAAAAAAAAAAAAAAAAAAAAAAAAAAAAAAAGGGGGGGGGAGCGTCCCAGGAACTGCGCCGCCTCGTACGAGATTGTACGGTAGCCTCGTACGATCCGTATGGCCATTACCGCTGCAGGCTCCGTATAGCAGAGCTCTGCAGCGGGGGGACCTTCGCGCAGTCTTGCGACCACACGGGAGCCCCATACATGGCCATGGATTGACCAGCGAGACCTACCGACTAAACTCAGCCTTATGCCTAAGTTCTAAGAACTATATAGATTAAATGGGAGGCCTCAGGAGAGGAAACGGTGCAGAATACCAAACTAACGGTTAATGTCGGTTCCTATATACGAAAACGATTTGTTTTTTGCTACGGACAGTTAAATTCTGACATATTTTCCATTCAAAAAATGTTAAATTTTAACTGTCCGTTGCAAAAACGACTCGTTTATGAATATAGGGAACCCGGCATTAACCACTAGAGAATAACTGACAGCTGAGCGTTGTGTAAGTAACTAACACATTGTTTTATTTTAAGGAAAATCATATATACATTTAAAGTCATCTTTATACAGGTGGTGAAATGAATTCGCAGAATATCGCCAACATTCGCGCTTTGTCGACTTTCACATATTTACATGCAGGATTAAAATCAGTATCACAATGACACTCTTTAAAATTCAATCAGTGTAACTACCATGAGTTTAAATTCGGTTGCAAACAATATTGTCAAATTTTTATATGAAAACAACGCTCCGTAACTAGCGGCATGTACTTTCATATTAAACTGACATGACTCCTGTAGTTTACTATACGTCAAATACCTTTCGAAAACGATAGCTAACTCATGGTAGAGCTACTGATCGATGAAATGAAATAAATAAAGAATAAACAATAGAAAAAAAAAATGGTTGTCTGTAGAACTCCGTCTACTGCCGATATTTGAACGTGAACAACGTCTATTACATGGTAATTTTTTCTGGGTGCAATGAAATTATTTTAAATAAAGTAATGTATAACATTTATATTTTTATTTAATAGTTTGTTTAAATTTTTATGCTTCTGAAGTTATACATAAATTAATTATTATGAGTAATGTGCGTGGCTCCGTGTGGCGTCAGATTCTTCGGCCGTTACGGTGTTTTCGAGAATGACTCCACGCCCGTTACAATTTAATAGACGTTGTCACGTCAAAACAAATAGCTTCTTTCTCGACACACTGTTATACAGGGTGTCCCAAAAACGACACGTCACAGTGACACTGGGGTTAGGCCAGCACAAGAGGCATCGAATAAGCCTAACATGACCTCAGTAAAAGTTGCTCGGTTTTCAAGATATTGTCAATTTAAACTTTTTCAAAATTTTCACGTTTTTTAACGTGTTCAGTGCTAGCATTACGTTAGATAGCCCTCAGGTTTCGATTTTTCTTTTGTACTCTTGTTGCGAATAGTTGCTTAAGATGATAGAAGTGTTATTTCGTTGATAACTAATGTAAAATGTGGAAAAATACTGGATTGAACTTGAAAAAATTGAACAACGAAAAATTACTTTCAACTTTGATCACTTGCCGTGAAAAAAAATTCAAAGAAACTAAATGAGCAAATAACGTTAAAAACTTGCATGTCTTATGCTTATTCAAAATGGTATAACACATGTGTCTTATTTTAATATTATACGATTTTTTAATGCTTCACTAATACTAGGAACCCCGAAGCTACCGCTAGCAGGTAAAAAAATAATGTCACGCGCAACGATAAGGCATTGTTATTGTTATCTATTAGCTTTTTTGTTTGTCAAATGCATGAGAATGAAAGATAAGGATAGTTTATTACCCTTTTGTCGGCTAGATATTGTAAGCAAATAGCTTTGTTTTTGACGTACGTGTCGTTATCATCTTTTCAAAGAAATGGAGAAGAAAGAGGGGTTGTAGTTTTAATTCTTATGGCCCTGCACTGCAAATCAAGTTGTTACGACAGTTCGTTACCTTGCGTTTCGTACGACAACCGTGTTAATCTCTGCGTTCCTTGTTTCCGTGTATTCCTTAATTTAAATCGACTTGGCTTTTCTCTGGACTCTGATTTCTGTTTTGAACGACAACTCGGCGCTCTGTTGGACACTGATATTGCTTTACGGAACTGTCTTATTAACGATGGCAAATCGTGGTACCCAATACACTCACCGTGACTACTCGGACATGCACTTGATTTACGGCGAAACCAGGCAGGTTTCCAATCGAGGCAATGTTTCGTACAACGCAAGATTGGCTGCAAGATTATACTCCGAAAGATATCCAAACCGTAATCCGACGACTTACGAAGTGATCTTAAGAGTTGTGAACGCTTATCGTGATGGCAGATTACCTGGAGTGAGTCACTCAGAAGGAAGACCTCGGACTGTTGACGACAACGTGGTGTTAGAGCAAGTACGAGAGGAGCCAGGAACTTCAGTGCGAATTATTGAACGCCGCACTGGTGTTCCCAAATCTTCGGCACATCGAATTTTAAAACGCCACAAATACCATCCCACTGCTTCCGGCGGACTACGCTGCGCGTGTCCAGTTTTGCCGGACAATGATTCAGAAATGGAGAGAAAATCCAAATTTCTTCAATGAAGTGTTATGGAGCGACGAATCAGCCTGCAAAAGGGATGGGTATATCAATTTGCACAACATCCATAGCTGGCAATTAGACAACCCACATGAAAAAAGAGAAGACCGATCACAGTACCAATTTAAAATTAATCTGTGGACGGGAATTTTCAACGGTCAAATATTGGGACCGGTCGAGTTGCCGCCTGTTCTGAATGGACAAAATTATTTAGAACATTTGCGAAACAACCTTCCTGTATTATTGGAAGATACTCCGTTGGCGCTGAGACGAAGGATGTGGTTCCAACAAGATGGCTGCCCAGCACACTATGCCTTACCAGTACGTCAGTACCTAAGCAACGCATTCCCCGAAAGATGGATTGGGCGACAGGGGCCAATTTCATGGCCACCGCGTTCCCCGGATCTAAATCCCTTAGATTTCTTTTATTGGGGTTGTCTAAAAGACAAAGTTTATGCGAAACCAATAAGATCCGAAGAAGAGTTACGGCGACGTGTATTCGATGCAGCTCGCACCATATCAGAAATCAGCTTAAGAACATTGAGCCGTAATTTTATTAGGCGATGTCACTTATGTATTAGAGTTCAAGGGAGACAGTTCGAGCATTTACTGTAAACTTATTAAACCAATAAGATACATGTGTTATACCATTTTGGAATTGGCATAACACATGCAAGTTTTTAAAGTTATTTGCTCATTTAGTTTCTTTGAAATTTTTTTCACGGCAAGTGATCAAAGTTGAAAGTTATTTTTCGTTGTTCAATTTTTTTCAAGTTCAATCCAGTATTTTTCCACATTTTACATAAGTTGTCAACGAAATAACACTTCTATCATCTTAAGCAACTATTCGCAACAAGAGTGCAAAAGAAAAATGGAAACCTGAGGGCTATCTAACATAATGCTAGCACTGAACATGTTAAGAAACTTGAAAATTTAGAAAAAGTTTAAATTGGAAATATCTTGAAAACCGAGCAACTTTTACTGAGGTCATGTTAGGCTTGTTCGATGCCTCTTGTGCTGGCCTAACTCCAGTGTCACTGTGACGTGTCGTTTTTGGGACACCCTGTATAACAAGTTCGCAGCATTGAACAAATTACACTTATCAAATTGTGATTTTTGTAACAGTTAGAAAATTACAAAGCGAGCAACAATTTTAATGACACTATTCTTATGAATTGGACATTTGGACTAAGCGTATTTCAAAGCTAACTTACTCACATCGCACGAAGCTAAGTTAATTTGTGATATATATGTATATATTACTTTATCAGATCGTATATGTTTAAAAGGTTAGTTTACTATAGCAGCATATGCTATGGCCTTCGGTTAAATTTTATAAAAAATAAAATACTTGTTTACCTACCTCAGAACCACCACACGTGCAGATAACATGTTTAAAACTGTGCCTAGCTTAGAAATGTAGAATTATCTTATCCGCTGATTGCGTATCTTTCATATCGACAAGTTTTTATGAGTATCCTTGCTACTGTCTACTGTCCATGTTCATTTCTTGCTTCATACTTCCGTCCATCTGAAATGTATTAATTTGAGTAAACGAGGGTCTTCTGCATATTAGGTTTGAACTGCGTTATCAAAACAAGCTTATCAAAAACAAAATGATTATTATCGAATTATCTATTACAAAGATATCTCGCTGATACAAATTAGTATTTGTGAAGTTTCTTTGCATTATATACAACCGTTCTATAATTAACAATATTTCATATAAAATAAAATATACGCTCTTTTATGGGGAAATGCATGGTCTGTTACAACAAACTTCCACAAAGTGTTACTGATTTGGCTTTTCACAAATTTAAATCCCTTGTCATAAATACTCTTATGTAAAAAGGTTTTTTTTTTTTTTTTTTTCCCCTTATGGCATTTATTAATTATGCCAGCGTCAAGTGAAAGATAAGTTCGAAACTAAATATTGTAAAAAGGATTTTGTTAAAGAATTGTACAATTATGTATTGTTTAGGATTATTTGAATGATAACAATGCTTGGGTAAAATTAATATTTTTTAATCTATCTAATATTATAAAGAGGAAAGATTTGTTTGTTTGTTTGTTTGTAATGAATAGACTCCGAAACTACTAGACCGATTAAAAATATTCTTTCACCTTTGGAAAACTACATTATTTCCGAGTAACATAGGCTACTTTTTATCCCGGTAAAAATCGACAGATCCCACGGGATGCGCAATATAAAGTCTTCACTCAAAAACTACAGTACAGAGTTTCATGCGGTTTTCATCAATAGATAGAGGGATTCTTGAGCAAGGTTTTGCGGTATTTTTTATCTCGGAAAAACGGATAGTCCCACGGGAAGCGCGATAAAACCTTCGCCCCATAAACCAACTTCCGCGCATATGTAGCCGTGAGCAAAAGCTATGACCCTTAACCCTCTATAGACTCAATCCCGATATCCACGTAGGCGAAGCCGCGGGCAGAAAGCTAGTATTATATAATTTTAATTACTCAATAGTATAGATATAATGTGAACTTGTTCAAAATTATAAAGGAAGTTGGGTTTAGACTATTTATCTCAGGCCAACTTTTAATTGACGACTCTATAAAAATACAGGGATAAAAAATTTCCTTGCTAGTTTTCTTGTTGGTTCTTTTCAGTACAAGGTCTCCCGCTGTAGAGTTATGAACCAATGGCGTAGAATCTTTGACGTGCAGATTGTAAAAATCCCATTTGAAGAATAAATTTTTGATTTTGGTAAACTAAATATAGTGACCAAAATTTTTACATTTCATTTTTGCTGCTTCTCTTAAAATTACCTTAAAAAACATATACAGAGTTTTACTGAAAATCTTAATATTTAAAGAAGTGAAGATCTTCTACAAATAATAATTGGATTTTTTTTATGGTATCTAGTTTCACCATCAAAAATTCTATAACAACTCTCCGGTTGTATTGACGGCCATATTGACGCATTTTTCCAATTATAGTAAAGTTTTAATCACACTTTTCGTTCTATTTCATGGGCACATTTTTCGAATCCGAATTATACGGAGTGATTGGAGAGTCGTCTATATGTAATCTCTGAAATGGCTGGATTTGACAGGATTTTTATTTGCATGTACACAGCCGGGGTATGCAATTTAATGCATTTTCCTCAGGGGAACAAAAAAAAAAGAAAAAAAAATTGTAGCTTATGTAATAAGGAGTAACATAGGATTATTTTAGAAAAATCTTTATTTTAGAAAACCTTCAACACTGTTTTGATTAATGTGGTTTCACTAGTACTAAAAAATAAGTAAATAGTTAAATAGCGGTAATTCTATAACGGTATATATGTATATCTTAATATATATATTTCTTGTGTGCGTGTGTATGTGACTGAACTCCTCCTAAACGACTGGACCAATTTTGATGAAATTTTTTGTGTGTATTCCAGGGGGCTTGAGGATGGTTTAGATTCACAATACGGTCATATAGATATTGTTTTTCAGCTAAATTATTTATTTAAAAACATTTGAGACAACGTGAGACAACGTGACATTTGAGACATTTGACATTTGAGACATTTGACAGGACAACGTCTGTTGGGCCAGCTAGTATAAGTATAAGTTTATAAATGTTACTACTACCTATATTGTGAATATGTGGATGGTTTTTTAGCTTTCTGTATTAGTATATAAGTTAATTGTAAGCAATTTAGATATCAAGTTGTTACCAACCCAAATAAAATAAATAAATAAATTTATTTTAGAAACAAAAAAAAAAACAAAATTATTAACTAAATAAATTTTTATGATAACTTCCACGCGGATGAAGTCGTGGGTAAATATTCTGATTATGCGAATTTTAGTTCCAATTATAATATCACGATATTACATCATAGATTTATTTATGGCATGTCATAAAAACAATCAAATCGATGACTTCATTTGAGTTCACACACGGGGACATTTCTTATATACTTACTTAATAGATTTATTATTCTATTGTCGCTTATATGACGAATCTTTATAAGAGACAGTCCTTTATAAGGCGTGCGCGGGGATACAGATCCGACGCGTAGATGCCATTTCAGCGAAATTTAATATAAGTGTGCGTAGAGTGTACCAACTTGGTCTAATCACCTTCTGCACCATGAAAATTGCAGCTAATACCCAGTTAGATGCATAGAAACTACAGTCATTACTCGTCAAAACGTTTTTGGACTATTGCATTTCGATTTCGGTGGTAATGAGAATCGGGCTATAAAAGAGACTCCGGTCACCTCCCATCTCAAAGAATTGATTTAAATATATCACATGGTTACTCGCCGCTCATTAAAGGACCCCCCAACAAAACATATCAATATTGGTGCGAAGGGTGTAGAGGTGTGTTTGCTACAGTGATCGAGACGCCCTCAAGTGTTATGACATTATTATACTTCCACTCTTCGATCATATGCTCTTGCGACTTCATTGAGTTCGGTCGGCTAAGGCAAGACAGAGGCGAGTGGCATACGCCCCCCAGAAGCACATCGGTACCCTCGGTGACGCAACTCACCGACAGTTTGCCACAAGCTGCTCTGAGGGAGACCAACTGCACTGATGGGGCATTTATGGCAGTTAAGGGGCATTAAATGCCCCACCGGCGAGCGAAGGGATCGACACTCATCTATGCACACTATAGTTATTATTATACTACTGCAATGCGAGAGAGGAATAACATAGGATACTTGTGTGATAGAGCGAGATGGAAAGACGAGACCATCCACTACTCGCTAGCGGTATCGGTGTATCGGTTACCCTGGTACCCTGTATCGGTTTGGCGTTACTTGTGGGTGAAACAAATCTGGCATGTTTTTATTAAATGGTGTTTTATAGACGAAGTGCAGTGATTCGTGGAACGTCGAATGCGATGTTGCTAGTGCGGTAAAATAACAATCCTATTTTAACCAATAAATAATTACATTCAAATGTATTTACTTATATTTATTGTTGCAACAGTTATTTTAGATATAGGTAAATGTATTTGTAAAATGTTTTTAGTTGTAAGTTTATCGAAATTAAAGTCTTACTCACGTTTAATGTTCACTATACGTTATCTATTAGGTAGGTATAAAAGAAAAGACACAAAAACAACACGTTGTACTAACTCAACACCAAATACAATTTAGATAAGCCAGAAGCAAGTTATATAGAACTTAAGACAAAGATTAATATTTCGAAAGCTAATTCGATATTCGTAAACGTATTAAATAAAGCGGCGGACGTGCGCTCACCGTTATGTTAGTTTTCGACTAGTTTTTACAAGTATATTGCTGTGTTGCCACGCTGCTGATAACTCCTCCTCTTAGACATAGAAACAAATTAATGTTACCACAATCCCTAATGAAACACCACTCTTCCAGCCCATTGGTCATGTTCATAAAAATTTTCAATAAGTTACCAGACTCGTTAAAAAATATCAGTGATGACAAACATTTTATAAATGATTTAAAAAAATTACTCACTGAGAAGTGCTATTATAAAATATCTGAATATTTAGAAGATAAAAATATTGAATATTAAAAACAATAAATAAAATTGAAACTAAATCATCTCAAAATACAAATTTTATCTGTAATCTAAAATCAATAAATAAATAATAATAATAATATAAGAATAATAATTTGATATAATATTACATAAATAATAGAATAAATAATATAATTAATATAATACTTAATATTAAATTAATAATGAGAATAAAACATTTGTTCTTTCCAATATTGCTGTGCCCGACAGGGTCCATAGAGATGCTCATTTATTTATATTAACATGTTTGTACCGATGGATTGCAATAAAGTATTGAGTATTGAGTATTGAGTAACTCCTTTAACTAAAAGGACGTTAACTCTCAAGTGATCAAATTTTGTTTTTTAATTGAACTTGAATGAGCAGAAGATTTTCTTTCATTTCGTCCAAAACTCGTGAGTTATAGGATTTTTTTAACCGTTAAGTTTTAAAACTTCACCCACCCACACTTTTACGCTAAAAAACTGCTAGATGTATTAATTATATTCTAGATTTCTTCATCACTACATCAAAGTACGTTAATGATTATTCTTGAACCACGGCTCTTACCATCATACCTTATAATAACTAATGACATTCCCAGCGTTTTTGCCGTTTTCTCTAGAACATTGCTTTTGGCGTAGCGGCCTTTTGGTTAGAGGACGGCAGCCGTTTAAAATTTCACCAGCTTTAGGAAGACTTTAAAAGAAAAAAATATCGTTATAAATAATTACAAATAAACAACAAGGTAGAAAAGTTTTTTCATTGTGAAATCAATTAATATAAATTAAAACAACTAAAAATGAACTTCAAATAATTCTACTGGTATATATTCTGCATCTCGATTCATTATTATTGCAGATGTAGAAGGCTGATTGGGTAAGTATATTCATCAATTTTAAAAGAGTATTTAGAATTGCTGTCAATAGCAGTGGTCACATCAGTCGGGAGCTCGTACCTGTAAGAATTCTTTTTCATTATCTTCAACTGATTTCATATAAAAAGAGTGCTACTTAAATTGTTTACAATCGTATTTCTTACTTTGTGTTTAACTAATATATGTAGTTAAAATGCTACATAGTATAGTAAAATGCTAACACTAAATGTTCTTTCCACTTCAGCATTTGAGTGAGAAAGTAACTATGCGGAAAAAGCGAAATTAGATAACTCCTGAAATTTATTTATTCCAGCAGCATTCCTATATTTTCGTACTTCAGCCCAGAATTATATAACGTTATATGTAGCAGTCCATACCTCGGCATACATCATATAAAGCAATTCTGCTGGATAGGAATTATCTTTATCCGAAGAGAAATACGATTGGAGTTCTTCCCATTGAGACAATATTCTGGTCACAGTTTCTTCAATAGACAGCCAACGAGTATCACAAGAACGCAATATTTTTAAAGGCTTCTCGCCACAATTTACTGTTTTATATATCATCTTTGCACTCATCATAGCGTTTAGGTGAATGTGAAAACCAATCACAGGTATCTATAATGAAGAACTTCACATTTCGCGGTAAAGTTTGCTCTAGTGCATATGACACCGCCAATTGCAATGAGTGACAATCACATCTACTAAGATTAAATTAGTTACTCCATATTTCGTTTTTAAAATATTTTGTACACCATTATCGCCGCCAGTTATAACGAAGGCATTATCCACTCCAATACGAATTAAGTTTTTTATATAGAACCCTGTGCCTGTAAACAGTTTACCAATGCAGTAACAATTCTACGAGCAACCGCGCTCTTCGATGGTTCTAATGATAGAAATGCAGATATAATTTTGCTTGCAACTAAAATATCTAATTACTATGGCTTATAATGATACACGATATCGTACACACTGAGGTCAATGGATTCATTCAGTGCACTATACTTATGTGATCCAATATCATCCAATAGCATTTGTTTGAAGTATTTCATTCTTTGCATTTTTATATTCATAAATCTCTTTGAATCAGTTATACATTTTTTAAAGCTTGAGTTAAATAAGATGTGTTCTATAATAAACAGGGACAATGTTCCTTCAACTGAAAGTGATACGTTGGTATAATTTTTTTCAACACACTTCCTCATAAAGTGGCTCTAATCCCATGGCAATTAGGCACATAATGACACCTATAATCAAATTGTGACTTTTTCATTACTATTATTCACGAGTGAGTAATAGATTTTTTTTAATTTAATGGTTGAGTTACGCTTACATTTGCGCTAAAAAGCTATCCGCAAAAAGCCCAAAAAGAAACCTCATTTTTTAGTCTATGGCCGATGCGCGCGCATAGGAAAACTAATTAATGATTCCCGCCATTACGAAACATTTTTCACAACTCGTCTCGTTTTCTCTTTTGAAGTTATTTAGTTAGTTATTAATTAAGATGTCTGCAAATACAATTTATGAAGAAAATGGTTTTTATTTAAGTATTATTTTATTCAGAAGTGTGTTGAAAAACGTTGTATGATATACGTGTGTATTGATGTTTACCGTCCTCGGCTCCTTAAGACCCTCGCCTGACGGCTCGGGCCTCAATGCGCCTCAGCGGTATTCACCAACACACACTTGTACCATAATGTACTATTGAAGCGGCGGAAATACAATTTGTCAGTTTTTAAACACTAAATTAGTTTTATCTTAACGTTTTTTTTTGTTTCTTAATGTAGCAATTCTTGCAAACATTCACAATGGCAAAAAGGACAGAAAGCTTTTGTAGCGTCGGTCGTTAGCTACAGAACGTAACCAAGTTTTGAATATCTCTTGAGTTTCCCATTCTTTCGGATCCTGTTAAAGATAAAATTGTTTTTTTTTTCAGTGGCACGTCCATGCTTTTGTGAAATAAATACTGCACATTACTGTCTCCTTCTCTGGCGATCGAAATCTAGTCATTAATTATGCAAATCTCGGTTATACAAACATTACGTAGTTAGGTTTAATTATAAGAACCATACAATGAGCTCAAAGATAGAGTCTAGCCAGCGATTCGGCACTATAGATTGGCGGCAATTTTAATAAATCTATAAGTAATTGACCTGAAATATAGTGCAAAGTGTAACTTTTAACTGGATCCAAAATATTCAACGGGGCCTTTAACGAATAAGTACTTTCTAAATTCTTTAAGATTCAATAAATATCACTAAAAGTCATCAAATAACTTTTCAGTGTGCATAGAAAAATAAATGAAAAAGTAAAAAAGAAAAAACAACCACTTCTAGTGTTATTCTCTTCGACCTTCACAAAGTAGGAGCTACATGAGAATTCTACATAAATTTCATCTTGTCGCTGTTCATTATAAGACTCTCTTGTTGGCAATCTACTGATTTGTTCGAGCATTGCGCCCAATTATTTCATAGTCTTAGCCATGACTATGACGTCATCTGAAAATCAAAGGTACGTTATGTTCTCGCAGTTGATAACAAAGCTTTTCCCAATCTAAAATATTATATATACTATTAAATATAAGCTTTAAAAATTAAATAACTTTGACGAAATTATGAATAGTTTCGACGATATCATTTCACCTCTTCTAACACCTTGATATGCTTTTTATACACACTGCAATATTAGGATTTATCCATAGTCTGGATAGGTCTTCTAAAGAGACTTAAGCTCAGGTCTCGAAGGAATGATAATCCTCGACCAACGAACATCCTATTCCACGGTGAGACACGTGCTTCAAAATCTTCTGTACATATTTATATGTAGAAAAGAACACAAACGACTCCTCACACCCAGGTTATCTCTGCTAGTTGAGGTAAAATTTTGCTTATGTCAGTTGTTCCTTGTTTTTCTTTTAGCAGAGGAGAGGCTGAGAATCCTCATGGATAACACCTCAAACAAGTACCGCAGTGATTATTTCGGACTCCAGACCGATTGAAGTAGCTCGGCTGATGTGACCTACCGACCAGACTCCTTAGGTTTGGTCCTTGATCCTAAATTACCCCATGAGTTGTAGTGAGAGGTCCGTTGAGCTGGAAGCACTGGAAATATGGCGATATTCTCCGTCCATCACCATTAGGCCAAGTTTAAAAGTGAAGAAATAAAATAATCAAGTAATGTTTATTAAGAATATATTTGTCCTGATCAGGTATGTTGAGAGAGTGACTCTTCACTACACTGGCGTAGAACTGCGCTGATAGCCGAGGAGTTCGTGTTCGATTTGGGTTATCGAAGTCCACGTGGTGCAGACCAAACCTAGAACTGTAAGAAAACAGGATTTATTAATAATTGATATTGAAAAGAAAGCAAACTATACAACTTCAAATTTATGTATTTAAGTCTTATGAAGTGATTCTTCGAACCCTAAATTTTCGATGTCTTGAGGTTTATTTTTGTAAGTAACTGACAAATCAGTCTGCAATTAATTTTATAACA
Organism: Scirpophaga incertulas; assembly: GCA_036419045.1. Classification (NCBI taxonomy): domain Eukaryota; kingdom Metazoa; phylum Arthropoda; class Insecta; order Lepidoptera; family Crambidae; genus Scirpophaga; species Scirpophaga incertulas. The sequence goes on along the minus strand of CM071626.1, from coordinate 40,298,814 downwards.
TATTTCAGACTATTGTCTATCTTGCACAAGTTATTTTTTTTAAATAATATTTATATAAATATTTCAAAAAAATATTTAAAAGTAGTTCTTCTGACTAATATGGTGTGTCCGTAACCCAGTTTCTTGAACATTACTAACAATAACATTATTTCATATTGATAAATTGATGTAAATTATAATTATTACGAAAGAATATTAGTTGTTTCTTTACACCAAAAAAAATGGTACTAATATTTACGATTGTTTATTTATAAATAAAAAAATAGTGAGTGTCCGGCACAAAAGTCTGATTCATATTCACACGCTTCACTCGAACGTACCCAGCTAATTAAGAAACATGAGGCGACCCTTCCCGCGCTGGTGGTAGCCAGTGGCTCGGTTGACGTGGTCGTGGCTGAGAAATGTGGCTGGTTCGTGTCGTCGCGGAGATATAAAGGTAAATATCTGATTCATATAGCCTTGGTACACCTGTGTTTCTGATTAGTATGTTCGTTTTTATAATTAAAGTAAATGGTTTTCAAACTTGAATCTGCGGGAAATATAATGCCATTGGGGAACAGAAACCTATGTATAAATAACAATCTTTAATTGCACACGTGTGATGATTTATCGATGTTTATGGGTAAAATTCTGATTGATATGTGTCTGATTCATATGGTAAAAATACCATATTAATCAGAATGTCACACATATTGTTAATGAAACGTTACATTGGCGGCACGTTACGCCTGTAACAAGTCATTTCGTATGAACCTAATGTTATTTACGTGTCTAAAAACAGTAGCTGTAAATTTCGCAGCAGTCCTAATAACGTCAAAGGGGTTTCATATCTATCGACGAATAAATTTTCGAAAATTAGACTATACCTGAAATTAAAACTAATATATTGGTATTAAACTCCGTTCGTCTAGGTAATAAAATAAAGGTAAACAATAAAAACAAACTTCGTTTAAATGAGAGTTTAAAAATCAAATTAATTAACTAAATAACATAAATAAAATAATAACGAGTGGTTAATGAAACTACCTACTTACTCAACTATTAGTTTTAGCGGTAGTTTATAGGCTCAAACTACTGCTTAGACGAAAAGGGTAATATACTGTAACAATATATTAACTTTTAAGACCGTTATAACGTAACGTGATAAGTCGTGGGTTCGATTCCCGCTCAAGAATTTTTCTTACAATTTTTACTCACCTTTTAATAGGTATACATTATTCATAATTGGGTTGAAACGTCAGGTCAATAATAAAGTATCTGTAACTTGAAATTCCTTAAAATATTGAAATTTCAGTCATGTGTCAAACAGTGTATTATTTGTATACATACCTACTGTAGTGGCAAATACAAATACAATACTGTACCTGCATGTTGTCAAAATTGAGACAGTCTTATTTAAAGGCATTTTTAAGTATGATTATTAATAAATTTGTAATCTTCGTTTTTATATTACAGTACACAAAAATGCCACCAGTACTATCTAAGGAAGAAAAAAGAGAGAAGAAGAAAATTGCAGAACGTATTAAAAAGTAATTAATATTGTGATGATTGATATTGTCAAGTGCCATATTACGCTGTGATGACTAGATTTAGGTATTATGATAAGCATCATGTGCATTTACTGTGATTTTAATAAATGACTGATTTTTCTAATTAGAATTTCATTTCTATCCCTAATTTTGATTCATATGTCACAGATTCTGATTCATATGGCCCCAAAATTTTTAAAGTTAATTATCTCGGAAACCATTTTTACAAAAAGTGTGCCTTTTTCACACATTGTATCTTAGGTTACCATCTTTCGTAAAAATATGTTTTATAAAGCTTAAATGTGAAAAAAAAATTAGGCCATATGAATCAGACAAAGAACGCAATTTCGGAGAAACACTCTTATGTGTTCTGCGCAGATCTGTGCAATAAGTTGGTCCTAATAGCTTTATCTGATTTAAAATTAGTTATTTGGTAATTAACGTTTGACTTTATAGCACTAAGCTATAGGTCTTACGTGAATAATTTTATTAATAAAAGATGTTTCGTGGTCATGGACAATTTGTTTAGATTTGTCAATAGACATTTAAGATCCACCTAAAGTTTTGATGTTGCTGTGTAAACAATATTGTTGGAATATTGAATCGTTAAACCTATTTTAAAACATTCGGGAACCTTCCATTATACAGTAGAAGTCATTTGAGTACAGCGAACTTTCTAACATACTGTAGAAAGTTTAAAGAAAATTGTAGAATATTCGAGAAAGGTACCGAGCCTTGTGTCGGTAGTGCTCTCTAGTGTCGAGCAGCGGAGTTAAAGATAATATATCTTTTTGAATCGCCTAGATTTCGCCATGTGACTATATAAACGGAGGGTATCGGCCGACAGGGTTCCGTCACCGCCTTTAGCGAGCCTATCATTAGGCAACAGTCAATATCGGCAGAGAATACGTAGACCGCGACATGTCCTAAGCGATCTCCCTAATCAACTCACGCAGGACCTAGACCTGCAGGCGGCGGTGTCTCAGCCGTCGCCTTCTTTGTCATCCCCTAATCGGCAGCCTTCTGCTTAGTCACGAGTAAGTTATCAGTCAACATAGGCCGGTCCCACTTTGGGGTACCGTAGCTCTTCTAGTGCTTATGCCCTCTCCATGGGGCAGCGCTAACCGTACCTCTCCTGAGGTGCGGCTCTCTATCACTGAGTTTAGTCGGTAGGTCTGTTGGGTCGAGCCGCCTCGATTCACCAGGAGTTCGACATAATCACCGCATCTCTACTTGCCGTTGCGGTGGTATCCATGAGGATTCTCAGCCTCTTCTTCTGAGGAAAAAACCCGACAGGGTCTGTATTCTATTACTATAAGGAGAGTAAGCATCAAAGATACAAGAGCGAACTACGTAATTTAGTCAGTGTTGATTACTATTGATTATTGTTAAATAAATTAATTAATTAAAAAGGGTATTCTATAGTGGAGAACCGCATTTTATTTACTGAGAAGAATCACAGATCGTAACAATATGTATCATTGTGGGAAACTCTGGCAGCTAATTAAAAATAATGAAATTATGGGCATAAAAGTGGCGCACACATGGTACCTACTAAGAAACGTCCATATTCATTAAACAAGATTAGGTATTAATGCATACATTTTATTCACAAGGCAGTTTGTTTGATATCCGTAAATTAAACAAGCAGAGTATTTAAAATATATGTATTGTATACACTCTAGGAAAGTTTATATTTACTGTTTTTAATCTGTTTAATAATTTTAAGTAAATGCGTAGCGCCATGTATTAACAGACTCGGAAAACTTGTTAATCTATTACTCGGAAAATCATTACTTGTTAATTATTTATCCACATGCATTTGAAATATTACAAAGAAGTTTCGAAGTAATTGAAAACATTTGCGACTTACTGGTAGCCGTCCATCCATTCGAAGTTGTCCATCAAACTCCATACTGTGTACCCCAACACGTTGATTCCGTCCTCCTTTATGGCTAAGAGCACCTGAAAAATAAGCAACACAACAACACTCTGAAAGGAGATGTCCTCTTATTACAAGGAGGTTGGTTTTTTGTGATCAGCGTTAACTAACAAACACCAAACTACATTAAATTGAAAGCCGAAAAAATATGAAGTATGAAACAAATAAAAGAAATATTTTTACCACCCCCAATTATTTTTAAATAAATAAAACATGTTTTTAAGACATATTTCATTATGGCAACACCTTAATGATGTTTTTATTAATCTGTGACTACCGGTATCTTACTCTATGTTTGATATTTCCGTTGAGTTATGACATTGACAGCAGGTGCCTGACTTGTCAGTTGATTTTTTATTAATATTTTTTTCTGGCTCTAGTTAACATACATTAAGTAAAATTAGAAATATTCGGTTCATTAAAGCAATTATGTATGTATTAAGATTTTTAAAAGGCTTGTTGATATTTTTTTTAAGCAATGTGTAATATTGCATTAAAGATATTTCATTTTTTATTATACTAGAATACGAATTATTAAAAATCGGGGGTCTTGAAAATAACATAACTTACGGCGATTACTTTCTTTTAGAGCCTTCTATCCAAATATATCTAATTTACCCGAGTTAGTTACTATAAACCAATATGGGACATCTCCTTTAGTTATAATTATGACAGCTGTTATCTCCATAGTATAGCTGTCAACGTGACATAAGCTATGAGGATGACAGCTATCAAAATTATCATCCTAAATCTCTACCTCTTAACTATCTACTCTTGCCCTCCGCTAGGAGTAATAATGTTCTGTGCTCTTGCCTCTTCTGTCTAATAATAATTATTTATTTAACCCACAAAACAGAATTTAATTGATTATAGATACATTTTTCTTATTTAATATAGCAGACCAGATTATATTCCTAGGTAAATGTGTATGAAGACGCTTATGAAAGTGGAGGAAGGCAAGAGAAGTGTGCCAGGATCGTAGCAAGTGGAGAGAGGTGGTCTCTGCCTACCCCATCGGGGACAAGGCGCTATTTTTTTAATTTTGTGAAACTTAGTCCAAACATATCTATTGTCTCGTGAGAGCCTTTGAGACATCATTGTATTGATTGATATTAACGAATTTATTTATTAATTAATTATAATAAAGAACACAGTTGGCCATTTTATAATATTAGTATAGATAGCCTAAATGTGTTATGAAGACAATATTGTATATGAAAATTTATATTTGCATTAGTTGATACCGCGAACTTCCGACCATCTAACAGGCAAAGAGAGATTTTCAGAGTGAGTCTCGTATTAACTGGTCTATATTGAAATAAGGTTTTCAAGATACATTTTGAAACATCTAGTATTCTTCTAGGACCGTATTAATAAAGTTAAGTAAAGTAAAGCCTGACTTATTTTATTCACTGTTTATTTTTTTTCTGTCTTATAATGCTTATTGGAAGATGAAACGAGACAACAAGGCCACTAAGTAATTAAGTAAACTAAGCTTTAAAAATATTTATCAATACCGTTGATAAGGATTATATTTTATTAATTTGAACGTGACATCAGCTAGTATTATTCTGTTGCACTCAATGACGTTGCATTTAACAATTGAACCACTATCATACAGAAAGAACGAGACGGAAAGTTATAGGTTTGCATCCATATTAAAAAAATATTAGGTCAAGAAGTTCGTGTTATGTAGCTTATTAATTGTATTATCTTAGCCAACGTATGAATATGACGAAGATCTGTCACTCTTTCGTTTTTTTTTGTCTTACTATCATTTTCTTTATAATTACTGTCTATGAGTTTGCGTTTGACCTTTAGGTCTCCCAATTTATACTTTAACTAGCGACCCGCCCCGGCTTCGCACGGGTGCAGCGAAAAAATGGTTATGGTGGGTTATCCCTAAGAGATAGACATATACCATCGCGGACTTTTTTGTGGATTTTTGTAAGTTGTACAATACTGTAGTACATTATTTTGGTCTATCTCGTAGGGTTCAGCCAGCGTTTGCAATATAAGCGCAAAAAAACGTGCTTATTTACGACATCACATTAGAAACCTTTAAATTTATCAGTGTTTCTCTACTATATTATGCATTTATTATACATACAAACCTTCCTTAAGAATCACTCTATCTATTAAAAAAAACCGCGTCAAAACCCGTTGCGTAGTTTTAAAGATCTAAGCATACATACGGACATACAGCGAAAGCGACTTTGTTATACTATGTATTGATTTCGGGTAATATTTCAAGCATGCAGTTGCATTTGTCTTTGGTCAAATTTAAGTACTAAGCTTTTGCTTGTGGTGTATATTTATTTATTTTAGTAACTGTCTCGTGTCTGTTGTGTATAATTAAGTCTAGTAACTGTCTTAATATTTATATAAAAATGAATCGCAAAATGTGTTGGTAAGCTCATAACTCAACAACGCCTGTACCATTTTGGTCAATTCTTTTCTGTTAATGTTCGTTGAAGTTCAAGGAGGTTTTTACAATGAGGAAAATTCGAATAATTATCGAAATACCCTAAAAATAGCCCTTTTATTTTCCTATGGCAAACGTTTTCTAACTAAAACGTACAGTCGAATTGAGCTTTATTGTTATTGTATAAAGTTCATATTGCAAGCACTCACTGTTGTCTAAGCAATGAAAGTGTGTTCCTAACATCAAAGAGTCAATTTGCGCTTTATTAACGCTACATATAGTTGAAATTCAATCATATCTATCAAAACAGTGTGCGTGCGTGCGTTGGAGCACAGAATACATCGTTGGAGGATTTAATGTCACGTTCCAAAATTGAATAGCCACAAAATGTAATAGGTCATTTAGACTTTTTTTGCGATTTGGTTGGCTATGCGACATTATCTATAAAATAATTAGGAACAAAAAACTGCCACTGTACAAATCTTTTTGACAGGACGAAGTCTGTCGGGTCCGCTAGTCTAATAATAAAAATATCAACAATCGTGCTGCATTATCATTAAACATTTGGATCCACCCAAACACAAAATTGCTATCGGTTGGGTGAGAACAGGCGTAATTTATATAATTCCCACAAAACTTAGTAAAATATAAATGAATATGACCAAAAAATCAATCTATTTAAATTAAATCACGTGACGCAGTCACAATACTATTTTGTCATCGTTATTGAAAACAAAAATCATTCTAAGTATTTTGTCAGATGTGAGAATTTATTTTATAGTGGCCATTGAACTTTGGTTACTACTACTATCACTTTTTTGACAAATATTTTTTGTTACGTAAAATGTTGATTGAAATTGACAGATATTGCAGATCAATTGCACCTTGTTGAAGATAAATGTCACCTAGTATCTACACAAAAGCGGCAATGAAACGGCGCAAACGCAAATAGGTGATTCCGTACACTCGCTCGCGTGTTTGACTATAAAAAAAAATAGAATTTAGTCAATTAGTCCGGTCGTCATGTTCCGTCAAAGACATTAAAAGATAGGATGCTATGTCAGTAATCCTCACCTGTTCTAGATAGCTGTGCAAATAGCTGATACGGTGATAGTCTTCCAAGCTCAAAGCATTGCAGGCGTAGCCGTTCTCCGTGATGTAAATTTTGATGTTACCGAAATTCCTTTTCACCCACTGGAGAGTGTGGCGGATGCCCGCTGGAAATTCCTAGCGAAGGCAATGGTATATTTTGAAATAATAGGCACTAGATCAGAGTAGAGTGTATAGAAAGCAACACAATTTAAACTTTAACTGTTGGCGACTAGCTGACACATTCCCTTTAGGATAGTTTAGATATAAGTTGATACCTTGTCTTGGTTTGTACAATTCGGTTTGTGCAATATATTATTATATTGCGAAATTGTACAAACCGAATTCAAGCTAGTTCTTAATAACAACCGTAACTAGGCAACCGAGCACAAGACAAGGTATCAAAACATAGAGTACTTATATCTAAACTATCCTAAAGGCAATGTGTCAGCTAGTCGCCAACATTAACGATTACACAATTAATTCGTAAATGTGTTTATATTACCCACCGAATAATTTCGACTTATTAATAATTCATTTTTTGATTTATAATTGTAACTCTTGCTGTTGTATATTGCTATGGATTAAATGACAGTTTTATAGAAAAAAAAAAACAAAATCGAAACAACAACAAGCTTACAGAATCAATATTTTGAAAGTACAAATACAAGCCCCGATATCATCTGTGGTGAAGCACAGAATAATGGCGGTATTAATCAATTCATATTACGTCTACGGGTGCGGAATAATCAACAAAGTCTAAGGCAAGGATCATACATCCTCAAAAGCACATTTCTAATAGAGTGGTGAGTACACCGGCTTCAAGGAGTCGCCGTCTCTGAGGTCTAGGTTTGACGTTTGTATGATAAATGCGACTTTGGTAATTGGTGTTCATATGTATTTCTATTAAAAAATAATAGGGTACTTCCCTCTATATTAGAAAAGATCTAAAAGCATATAACGATGATAGCTTATGCATTAAATAGTCGGAACCATCATGTTTAAGTACATAAAATAACAAAAATAATATAAAAAATAGTTTCAAAGTATTCACTTTTTTTAATCTATACGTAAAACAAGAGCGAAACATAGGCCGCCATGTCGTGACGTCATAAGTACTGTAAACTTATGCGTGGCAATGTCATTATGAATCATAGTACGTATAAAGCCGCAAAACAATAAAAAAAGAAGTTTGTAGGTTGCTTTTTTAATGTAAGAGAACGTTATAAATACGTAAGTTAAATTGAAATCGCACGTGAATCACACATGGAAAGCAGTTTTATAAAAGGAGATAGTACGAATTTACCAAAAATAAATGCATTAATGGTCGGAAAATTCTTTGCTGCAAATCCCGACTTTTGTTCTGCCGAGTTACGGAGTATTAAAACATCGATGTCAGTATTACTCTTTTATTATTATTCCTTTATTAGTTGTTTATATATAAAAGATAATAACTCATTTTTAAATTATGAATACAATAATACATAGCGTCAAAATAGAGCTTTGTTTATTATTTACATGCCGTATTGACGTCATCGCTACAGAGTAACAACTCGTGCGGCGCCTTCGTCTTATTACGCGCGAAATTTGAAAATATTAAATTTTAATGCAATTTTTATAGTACTTAATGAGTGTATAAAATTTTTATATTTTTAGTATATGGTTTACTGACACGCAAGGATCAAATTAAGATTCCTTTCAAAAAAGAGAATAATTCCCTATTATATATGTTTAATCCAACTACGCCAAAAGGAGGGCTATGTTTTCAAGAATATGCCTGTATAACTTTTTGGCACGCTTTGTAGCCGGTACATTTTAGCTTGAGAGATGTCGATGTCAAAAAAAAGCGGTAGCAGTAGGGGCCCAATCTAGAAATAGAGATTTAGTGAATTGAGAGACATTGCATATTACTCCAATCTGTTGATTGATCGACAGAATTTTTAAAATAGGCCCCAAATGGTACGACTTTCTTTATTTAGTGTATTTTCATTTCTAAATTACATAGAAACGCAGTCGGGCTTTTTTGTTCAGAAAGAATGAATTTCAAATTTGAAACATCGTCCGAAACGGACACAATTTAAATAGGCCCCAATTCTAATATCAGTGGGAATTAAGAATCAGTTGAAATGTTACATTGTGAATGTGAATCGGTAGTTTGTGAAATATAAACAAAGTATATTCATATTCAAATGTCAACGGACGCTGATGATTGGTATGGACAGGGCTGTATATGGAGTTTAGAAAAAAATATTTTCATTAGCAAACCTTAAACCACTCAGAAGATGTGTTTTTCCACTGTGGGTTTATGTCGAGCACAAGGTCCAGTTCCTTGGAGCTTTTTAACAGGGTTTCATCCAATGTTTCGCCAGGTCTTCGTCTCCGAACTAACCGGCTGGTGTAATGGTTTATCCCTAAGAAATCGTACGTTCCTGCAATCAACATAGATTTAAAAGTTTTAGATTGTGTGAGTAGCGAAACGATTAATCTATTGCGCTTTCTCTTTCCCGCGCTTTAATTTTAAAAAACGAAAAGTTTTTTTTAACGTTAAGACGGAGAGTTTTATTCTGCCTTGTTACTTCTAAATAATTGTTGATCAATCATTTTGTTGATTCTAGCTTTGACGTAATTCAAATATTATATTTCACATTAATATTTTTATTTTACTTAAAAGCTTCAAAATTATTTCAATAAGCATCTTCGAAATATAATCCACTAAAATAAAAATCATCAAAATCCGTTCATAATTAGCGGAACGTCATAAGTAGAGATCGGATAATCGGATGCATATTTACCTAAAGTTCATTTTTGGCTCACAAATTATGGAAGCGGCTTTTTAAAATACACTTTGTTAAATAAAAATCCCGGGAAAATACGGGACTTCAAATTTAACGTAGTGATATTGTTTGAAAATTACTAAATTAGCACGTGGTATTTATTTTCAAAAGACCGAGACTCCGGGTTCATTTATACAACTATGCATACGTATTTACATGAAGTTTAGTTTCAGTTCCTCGTGCGATTTATGAATGTACGATTTATTACATGAAGAGTGTTATTCGAAAGTAGTGAGCTAGTTTGACTAAAACAATAATCAATTAAATAATTGAATAAAAAAACAGAAATGGTGCCCGGGCGTAAGTATGGTCTAGTATCTCACTCTGAGTTAACTTCCGAATTAATGAGTGTGAGTGAGACGGCAGTTGTGAGCAAGTACAGACTACTAGCGACCGGATTCCTGCTGTTGTATAAGACATTCGTCACTGTGCTTGTCATGTGTTCGGGTGTTTTTATGGAAATAAAATAAAAAGACAGTTCCATACTTTGTCAAAAACTAAATTAGGTAAATAAATAAACATCCGGCTATCCAATTCCGCAATCCCGGGATTTTTATTTAACAAAACAATAAAAAGCCGTTTCCATACTTTGTATTAAACTAACTTTAGGTAAATATGCATCCGATTATCCGATCTCTAGTCATAAGGGACTAACAAACATACAAAAAAGTGAGAAAATTGAGAAGTACCTTCTTTTATTATATTAGCTTAAAAATGGCGAAACGAAGGAAGAGAAATCAGATTACGCGATTCCGCGTGCAAAGAGACAGACAGATCCATAGTTTACTGTTCCGTTAGAATATACTAGTTATTTCAAGTACAAGAATTTTGCAACTGATTTCGCTGCGAATCGTAAGCGGTTATTTACAACAGTTTCGCGGCGTAATTGTGTCACCACACTGGAATACCAGCATTCGACTATCTCTCACCTCGAATAAGTTCCACTTCTTCACGTGTGAAGTCTGGTAATCTAGAAGATTCATACCCTTCCTCTTTGCTTTTTTTAGCAATAAGTTTCTGTAATGGTTGAGGCCAACCACCTTCTTTGGAGTATATGGGGTAAGTGAAGCGGCCAATCTGAAAGAAGAATTAATAAAGAGGAATTTCACAGAATCCAAGCCACTAGAGTTTGCTTGCATTTCAAGTCACTTAGGTCACGCAGGCAATGATCGGGGTCCCCGGGCTTCGATTGCCCATGGGAATAACTGAGTTTAGTTGACTATTTATGTTCAAAGCACTGTTGTTTTGATACTGATTATTATTATCACTAGCGCCCAGCTTCGCACGGTTGCAATATTATATTCTCTGCTACAATATGCATATTTTATATCCCTTTTTTTTTTTTGTTTCCCTGAGGAAAATGCATTAAATTGCATACCCCGGCTGTGGCGAGCCGGCGGTTATGTGGGGCTCTCCTCCCCAGAAGGGGGAGGCCTACCCACTAAAAACCTCAGGGATGGCCTTCCTCAGGCATGAAGGGAGCCCCCGGGAACTTACCAAGCTACTTCCGGGAACCCCCAGCCTCCGCTCCCCCGTCGATACAGGGGAGCCCTCCTCGGGGTAGCTACACTACCTCCCCCGGTCTCCTCCACCGACGACACCCCCCGGCCACGGAAGGGGCGTGGTCCATCCGTAGCGGTCGCGACTTCCTCGCGCCCGCCGGCGACCCATATTTTATACCCCTAAACCTTTCTTTTATAATCTATTTCTAATACTTATAGCTATTTTATAATATATAGTGATAGCTAATTCGTTTATCGTGTTGACTTCTTTAACTGCTAGTTTTTCAATTGAACTATCTTTGTTAACCGCTAATCCGTTAATCGTATTAACAGATCTGTTATTAAAGTAGTTAACTTCGTCAAGCTTTAACTCATTGCTTTTTGGAATAACTAACGTTAATTTATTAATCCGTTATCTCGTTATCGAAATTGCATGTTTTATATCCTTGCGATAGTGCTCTATTTATGGAAGTTGTGGGTTTGAGATTTGAAAGACTTCAAGTCACTTAGATATCTGCGTTTCGAGTATGCACCATGCTGCATTTGTTAACTCGCTCTAATGAAGTTGTAAAAATATGCTTTTAAAATTGCGAATTCATCTCGCCAATGGAAATATTAACTTATGATTAAAGGAGTAACGAGTAAATTCCATTAACCAGCTATGCATTTTATTATTTTCTTTTACACACTTTACTTCAACAGCAACAGTATTCACAGTGTGTATTTTCTATTCACCGAATTTGTATTATAAGTCATCACAGGTTATATCCGTCCCCACCCTAGGGAACGAGTTAACTTACGTTAGGACGATTAGGTCAACCACGATGGCCCAATGTGGATAGATCGACTTCACATGAACGTTTAAACTCTTTTGCAGATGTAGGTTTCTTAATTGTTTTCTTTACCGCGAAAAACAGAGTTGAGACCAAATCGTCCCCGTTGCGCTTTTATGCAAGCAATTAATGTTTTGGTCTGATACATACAAAATCTAGATTTGCTAGCTCAGCATTCTCTTCATCGCCTTGTCCAGCCGGCTCCATCCAAATGACGTGGTTGACTATTCCAATTTGATCTGTAAAACGGATTACCAAATGGATACTAGCTTATGTACGTCCCTACAGAAGCCAATCTTTATATAAGGTGATATGGACGTAGTCAGGTATAATGCCGCGTTTATATTACTTCGATAAAGTAGATGATACTGTTTACATGTGACCAAGTGGTTTTCGGGAGCCAGGTCTAAATTTTGGATATGTTGTTCTCCTGGTCGAGCTCCACTTGGCCATATAAACAGTTATCATCTACTTTGATTGGTTTATTTCACATCTTCCGTTTACTTCGTAGGTGCATAGTGGTTGCCATATGATGTTTCTCACTACAGTCGGGTCAATTTAATAGGCCACATTTGACATTTCATTAAAATTCCTCAACTAACCTTGTAATGGCGGACATAAAATATTCAATATTTTTTTAGTTTGGAAATGCACAAATGACCGTTGTTACAATGTTGCGTTCAGTGAAGTCTATACGTAAGTGATGTCCCTCAAAAAATCGAATGAATGCAATGATTATTTGTGAAGGGATTATTCACCATGATTTAATAGACACATTTTTATTAAAATTAAAACATGTTATTTCTTTTTGTTTCATAATAAAAAACAATAATAACTTAATAAACAGAGAAATAATTGATATTAAAAAAATTTAAGGCAATTAAACTCGTAAAATATATAATACAGTACCTATAAAAAAAGAGCGTATTCACATTTAAAAGGCCGGCAACACATCTGTTGTTGCGGGCAGCGATAATCACTTACCATCAAGTAATCCATTTGCTCGTTTGCCTATTACAGTTATTGTGGAAAAGTACTTTTTTTATAAGATAGGGATCTTATAAAAAAAGTACTTTTCCATAATAACTGTATTCGATTCACATATGTTTGAAGTAAATATCGATTTTTTCACCATAATCGGAGTGTTTAAGCAGGTCACCTCACTATGAACAAATGTCAAATGTGGCCTATTAAATTGACCCGACTGTAATGTCCGATAGATATACAGTAGGCAACACTTATATTTACACTACGAAAGCAGTCGCTATTACAAGTGGCGTAAGATTTGTTTTAAGATTAACAAATAAAGGTATTACTCCAACTACAGTGGCACTGACGTTTAACATATAATTTCGCTTGGCAGATTAAGGTAATGTCATGTTATGTCACAACATACGCCAGATATAAATAATAACAAAGACGGATATACTTAGTTCCGTTCTTTTTTGATTGAGTTACCTTAACGCAATATATCAATAAACGAATAAATAAGCAACAGATCAGTAAATTTGAAGTTGATTGACATGATTTTTCCATCATCACATTCATTTGCTTTACTTTTAACATTTTTTTGCGAGCTTACCGGATGTAGTATGTGCCAGTTATTTTACCTGTTGTTCTTGAAATATTTCTAATTTATATCATTATAATTCTTGAAGGAAATTACGATTATATTATAATATTGATTACTGTATGTGAACCGACTCACACACAGTTCTATAAAATTATTTGCTAGCCCACGTTAAAATATATTAAAACGGCAGAATTTAATGTTCGAGAGTAGTGAGTTTCAAAAACTATAAAGTTAAAATGAAAAAGAATAATAATGACAATATAATAAAAAATAATAGCCATTGCATACATACGACAAACGTAATTTTACATTAAACCTTTTTTAAGACCTGGAGACCTATTTTTGAATTACGAATGCGACTTCGAAATCACCGATGTGAATAATAATCACCGATTTTCAATCATTCTTATTTTTGAATATCACTGATGTGACTACCTTAGTCACAGGTGTGATTTCATTACGAGTAGCACTCGTAATTCAAAGAAGATGTAAAATAATCGATATTAATCTATAAACTGTGCATACTGTTAAAATTGTACAATAAATAATACGAAAAATTGGAAAATTCTTGTAATAATGCGTTTTGGACAATGGTGAAATGACAGACGAATATTATAAGTTGACTGTACAATTTGCGAGATGGTTTGAATAGCTCACCGTTATACTTCGGCCTGAATTCCTCGTCGTAGATTCTCCAGGCTTTGGCGTGCGCGAGCAGCACGTACTTACTGCAGAGCAGCCTACCAACATCATAGTCCGAGATGCCAGGAGCTAGTACCGTGTATCCCAAGTCGCATATTACCCAGGGCTCGTTGACGGTGTGCCAGGTCTGGACGCGGTCCCCGTATAAAGTGAATAGTACTCTAGCGTAATCCGCAAACCAGTCAGAGATTAACGGGTTCGTCCATCCACCTGCGAAAGAATGTTTGCGATATAATGGGTATTCGAAATTCAACACTGATATCATATACAGTGTGTTAGGGATCGGACTTCCGATACTTTACCAATGTGTTGTATGTTAAGTTTTATCGACAAAAACCTATACAAATGGGGGTCGCATCCCTCACCCCTATAAATGAGAGCTATTTTAAAATTTTATTTCTCGTATTTTAAGGAGTTTATTAAATTTGCTGTTTTAACGATTTTATTTGGTCTACATACACAAAGTGGCCTTATTTCAAAGTTAATGAGCTGTGCTAGCATTTAACAATAAATTTGTTAAGAAATTCTTTACAATAATAAACAAAATCCTTTGATTTAGACGGAAAACTGGGTAAAATTATCTATTTTTTTTTAGTTATTGGGCTCTACCTAAAATCCGGGCCCATGACATATCATTTTTTTTTGTTTTAATTTATTGCAATGAGTTGAGCTTGTAAATCTAAACCTAAAATTAGTACCGCTAAACAGGCAAATAGTTAAGAAACGGATCTAACAAAACAAGTCAAATTGACAAAAAAAACCTATTCATAAGAAGTAATATTTCTATTGTGTGTGAGAGAGAGAGGTACTTATTTTAGGTATATTTACAAGCTTCAACTCATTGCCAATAAATTAAAACAAAAAAAATTATATGTCAAGGGCCCGGAATTTTAGGTAGAGCCCAATAACTAAAAAAAAATAGATAATTTTACCCAGTTTTCCGTCTAAATCAAAGGATTTTGTTTATTATTGTAAAGAATTTCTTAACTTTATTGTTAAATGCTAGCACAGCTCATTAACTTTGAAATAAGGCCACTTTTGTGTATGTAGACCAAATAAAATCGTAAAACAGCAAGATTTAATAAACTCCTTAAAATACGAGAAATAAAATTAAAAATAGAAATTTAATACAGCCCTCATTCATAGGGGTGAGGGATGCGACCCCCATTTGTATAGGTTTTTGTCGATAAAACTTAACATACAACACGTTGGTAAAGTATCGGAAGTCCGATCCCTAACACACTGTATATTAAGTAACATTTCAGACGAGAAGTCGAGATTGTTCCGAGATCATATTACATATAGTAATATTAGTAACATGACCCGATACACTTAGGTAGTTCAAAGTGATGTTAAGGAGAAATCTGGGTAATATAGGTAGTGAAATTACTGAATACCACAGTACATGACAAAAGGTGTAAAGTCACAACTTTACACTTTATGTTATACGTTTGTAACTGTGGTTTTTATGGGGTTGCAGATGTACTGGGAATAATAAATAAATAAATAAATATTTGCTACACTTACACCAATTAGCCTAGCCCAAACTAAGCTCTATAAGGCTTGTGCAATGGGATCTAGGGTAACGGATAGACATACATATATTATACATATATAAATCATTTTTATTGAAATATATATCAACAACCATGACTAAGGTACAAATGCTGGCATTCATCACACAAATATCTGCCCCCACCGGGATTCGAACCCGGGACCTCAGAAATGGCGACACCATGAAACCGGTGTATTATCCACTCGACTATGGAGGTCGTCATCTCTCTCACAGACAGAAAAGAATCTCACAGGAATCACAATATTTATAAGTACTGTATCCGCTTACCATCAACTTGGAGACTTACCAAGATCCTGCAAACGTTGTGGTAGATCCCAGTGGTACATCGTGACAACGGGCTGGATTCCTTTCTCGAGCAAGCCGTTAATCAGGCTATTATAGTAGTTTGTGCCAACTTGACTAACGCGATTGGAAAACCCATTTGGCAGAACTCGTGGCCAGGATATGGAGAATCTTAAAGGAAGGAAAGTCTTCTTAATTTGTAAAGCAGTTACTGCATTTTTTATACTGACCACGTTTCTGGTATAAATTATGAACTTTAAGTTATAATAGGCAGGGCATAGCATTGAACGTACGGTTGTCGTTGCAACTCAGCGGAAGGCATATGCCGGAAATCTCAGAGTATGCATTCCTTCCAAAATGTGGGCGACGAGTTATTAAAGAACGAAAGAAGAAGCCGCATTGGTAATAACGTAGAGCCGTTCGGTGTAAATATATATTTTTGTTGATAGTGTGTTTCTCGGATAACATAAGGACAGAGATGAGATTCATATTTGGCAATTTATATTTGGTTCCAGTACTATTTGCAAAATTAAAACACCATAAGATTACAGTTGATATCCTGGAAGATACATTGGTCGAAGAGAGAGATTTACTTGAAAGAGGTCAATTAACGGAACTAAGTCAGCTGGGCAGCGTTGAGTCAAGGAAGTATTTGCTGTTCTTCTTTGTGATTCTATTTTATACTCCTATCAAATATTATTAATTGTAGAAAAAATTGGTCTCCCAAATATCTCAGACTTGGCCTTGTAAAATCTCACAGCTCACTTATACGGTCAGTATTTTTATACAAGAACTAAAATTAGTTAAACCAACTTGAAACGCCTAATATATCTTGCTTCGTACTCTATGGCGGAAAAATCTGCGTTTCCTTGGAAATGGGAAGTCTTAGCCCTGCGTTGCCCCGGTCTCCGATCTAACTAACGATGTATCATATTTTTGTGTTATTGTTATTTGATTGACAATGTGGGTAAAAAATATTTTGTGAAACTTATCTTAAACGTGGTGACCCTCTAATCAGTCACCTTGATCTCATTTGCTAACAAAGAGTATACATTTTTTTTTATTATCTTCGTTAAATAATAATAATGATGCAGATAAAATGTTACCTAATTAATAATGAAACATGTAATATTTAATGATTTGTTCTAAATTCTATTATAATATTGTATATATTATCGCGGTATTTTCTCGCGACGATAATTCTTACGCGTATGTTTCAATTTTGTCGTTGACAGACAAAAGAAAAGTGACTGGTTACAGTACTCCGTAGTATTCCATTTGTATTCGTTTCATAAAAACGAAATATATGGGAATATTTCTGAATAATTTCTAGTATCGTCTAGTAGTCCTAGATATCGAAACGATTTGATATCGAAGCGTACGCAAATGATAATTTGTTTCAGGATCAAATAGGATCAGCAGAGTCCTGCTACTTGCTACATGTATGTATGTAGTTCATTTATATCGCTTACATAATATCGAATTTCACCATAGGAAAGATATATTCATGCAGTAAAAATTATCTTTTGTGCTTTCCCGGATCAATACCATCGAAATAACATCAGAATCCCTTCAGCTGTTTTTATCGGATTTTTTCACAGGAAAAAGATTATTCTCGATAAAAAATGACCCTTTATTCTTTCAATAAAATTGATTCGATACTTTCGAAGTCTTCAATAACAAACAAACAATCTTAGCTCTCGTTTTTATTATACTAGTATAGAAGAATTCATATGTGTTTTACGAGAATGCTTTTTTTCCACAAAATATATATTAATAAAGATAATGAAGATAGATGCAATTTTTTTATTCAACTACTATTATTATTGTAAACAGTAACATTTTTTTCAACTTAATTTGCTCTAAGAATATTCAAAAGGAGTAAAGTAGTAGTGATAGATTTATTATTAATCTTTTAACGAGTCTAAATTACTTAAAAGAGTAAGAAGTATACACTTTACTGCGCCTCAGACATGCAATATGATACCGCTACTCCCGGTAATGTAGTGCACTTTGTAGCTCTGTGTGCACTTTGCAGCGCTTTAGCGAACATGTTTAATCCAAATCGGCAAAGACTTCGCAGACCGCGACACGTGCTTAGCGAAGCGAGCCTCCCAATCAATTAACGCAGGACCTTCAAGACCTGCTTACGGCGGCGTCTGAGTCGTCGCATCCCTTGCCCTTTTAGGTTTTGTGCTTAGCCACGTTCTCGCTTCCTATGAATATAGGCCCGAGAAATTTGGGTGTGCCGTGCCTCTTCTAGCGCATATGCTATTGTTACGCCGGTGGCTTAGTACAACTTCAAAAGTGATTTTCTGTGACTTAGAAACGTTTTCAGCAGGCTGAAACGTCGTTTCAGGCCGTTTCAGAAGTAGCTCTTTCACATACTAAAAAATCTAAATTACACCCAAGTTACAGTAGTTTTCAGGCGCCTGAAACATGTTTTCAGTACGTTTCAGGCTACCCTCTATCCAACGCCGCAATAACCTGAAAACCCGTTTTCAGGCGTTTTCAGGACCCCTTATGAGCCATTAAGCCTACTTCAGTAAAAGGACATAAATTTCAATAGGAGTGAAAGAGATAGCAATAGTAGAAAGAGACAGAGATAGTTAGAACATTCGAGAAGTATTAGAATGAGAAAACATCATTAGAAAGAGATAGACAAACACAGAATATTCGAGAAAGATAGTACGGGAATATTCGAGTATTGTGTATCGAGAATATTCGAGTATCGAGACAGTTATACTCGAAACGTCTCGAACGCGCGACGTATTGGACTACACATTCGAGTGTGTCCGCGAATGTTCTGGCAAGAGTGGCAAGTATCTTAGGGGACTATATAAGGCTGTGTCCGGCCGCCGGGAAGAGTATTGTTTTGCGATACAGTGCGAAAACATCTAAGTGATATTGGAGAACTAAGAAGCGACTTTCAGTGCTTTCAGTGAAGTGATTAGTGACTGTTAGTGTGGTAATTAATAAAAGTTCAGTGTTTTGGTAGACCGCAGTTTGATTTACTGACCCCAGCTCGTAACACTATTTTGACAGGGCACGCTGACTCTCTTGAGATGCGGTCTTCCTTGTTACGTCAAGTCATTAGGACCAACGGCTCATTCTGAGTTTAGTCGGTAGGTGTTTTGGGTAAAGCCGCCTCGATTCTTCAGGGGTGCGACATAATCAAAGTGCCAATTGGTTGCGATGGTATACATGAGGATTTGCAGCCTCACCGCATTTTAGTGCCTATAACGCAATTTAATCGCAATAAAATTACATAAATAGATTTTTTTTCATGACTTTATAAAACAAACAAAAACATACTAACATCTACTTTTACGCTTAAATTTTTATTTTTCTTTTAATATTTAATAAATACTATTATTTCTTACAGGTCACATTCAAAAAATCGTATATATTTGCTCGTTTGTAGTGAAGGAAAAATTTTAATCGCAGATTTAGTTCCAATTAATACCGCTTTTTACAATACATTATGGGTACAATACACTGTCTGATTATATATATTTTTAACCCCCGACGCAAAAAAGAGGGGTGTTATAAGTTTGACGTGTCTGTCTGTCTGTGGCATCATAGCTCCCGAACGAATGAACCGATTTCAATTTAGTTTTTTTTTTTATATTACAGGTGTTTTTGTATTCACATATACGATCTGGCAACCCTTTTCTTTTAACCTAGGGAAATGCAGTTACGCATACCTCGTGCTCGGGAGCAGCACGAGGTTATGTCGGACTCTCCGCCAGATGGTAAATGTGGCCTACCGACTAAAACCTTACGGACAAGTATCTGCACCGAAAAGTGACGGGGTTACGGGAACCCATAGTACACAGCCGTGGCCCCGTCGGTGCATACTCGCCGTAGCAAGCTCCTGCCATTTTCCCTGAGCATCTTGTGGGGAGCAACTCAGGTGTTCATGCACTGCTCTCGTCACACGATCTGGCAACCCTGGCGCTGTGTTTTATTGAGTAAAGATTAGATACCAACCTGTAAAAATCAAGCCCCAATTTGGCCACCATATCAATATCCCTCTGCCAGAGATGATACGAGTCGCAGGCCACCTCCGCAGTGCTCTGGTTCTGGATTGCGCCCCGATGGTTTTTGATATACCTGTCCCAAATGCTCTCCGCTTTGTCTGTTGAGGACGTGCTTAGAGGTTATATATTTTTTAAACACAAAATGTTTATTTTCATATGCAGAGTACTATAAATGTATTTACTTGTTTTATTCGCATTCTAGTTGAAAATAATTTGTTTTTGAATTTATAAAACAATACATAAAGCTCCTTTTAATTTTTAGCTAAGTAGAAACAGTCGAAATTTTTCATGTGTTTAACTTGACTTGAGTTTTTGGATTTTAATGAACCTTCCTTGCAAATGACACCTAGTTTTCCCCAGAATTTGTATTGGGCGTACTAGCTGTTCTTTGTGATAGTAAATCTTAATGTATACTGTCATGGATTACGAAAAAGAAAACGACATTTTATATAAATATACATTTTTATAATTTACCGCTGGCATTCCAACCGCCTTCTACTTGATACGCGGATGACCCCACCCCGAATTGGAAGCCGGGAGGGAAAGATAGCTCTTCGCACTGACAGCCGCACAGCACTGAACTGAAGAACAGTTAAATTGACATCAGTTAACAAAAACTTGGATGTCAGAACTAATACCATACACCACATGTAAAGATTCATTTAAAAAATTATCAAAAAGGAATGTTATGCGATCGACTCGGCCAACTGTGATATGATTTTGATAAGTCTATTTTGTTTGGAAAGTTATTTTAAAAAAAATCAATTAACAATAAACATATATTTATTTTAACAAGAAACCGAATAAAAGTGATGACACATGATAGGGACTAAGTACTCTGTTTTCTCGCCCAAATTACTCTATTACCAATCTAACGGTAGTAAATAATAAATCTATATATAATTTTAAAAAAATATAAGAACGTATCCATAACTATTATATATGATCCTTATTAATAAGTTAATTTAACCGTAGTTTAGTTAATTAGTGTTTTACTCTAATTTGAAATATTTATTGAAGAATAAAGATTTTTTATAAATACGTGCCTTTGTGACGTTGCTTTGCTGGCGTATTTGTGGTGCATTTATTTTTTCTTAAATTAGCAATACACCAGGCTGAGCTCATTGCTGTGAAGTTAGTTGCAAGTCATCGAGCCTAACGTTGCAAACGTGACGAACTTCAATGATGGTGATCTTTAAAACACAATTACCTATATTCATTCAGAATCGTTAGATGCGTGATATTTATGAAAATCCTGTAATCTACTAGAAAGTTTGGTTATCGTCTGGTTACGACCAAATTAACTAACTTTTCTTAGCTAACATAGCTTAACATGAAAGCATTTTAATTGTAAATATATTATAACAGCTGAGAGGAGTACCAATAGGTATAAAAGATTGAATCACTCACGTCACAAAAATCCATAGAGCAAGCACCATGATTCCGATAGAATGTCCGCTACGCTGCAGATATAATTTGTGTGTTTTCATTTTGCTTGATAATATCTGGCTAAGGGTACGAGGGCTCACATACAGATGTTCCGTATCTATTAAAATGTGTACGGTAGGCTTGTTAAATAATCATTATTAGGGATCAATCTTTATTAGGCAAAATCTTTATTAGGGATCAATTTTAAATGCTTATTACATAAATTATGTACGATAATAACTGCTTTTGTTAGTACCTAACTGTGTTGCAGTTATTAGCGCCCACTTCCGGGAGTTTTGAAAAATACAAATAAAGGCAATTGTAACAAGATCTCAAAAATATAAGATGGTATTGAAGTATGTATATGTGTGTGTGCGTGTGTGTGCCCTTTTATTTTCCCATGCAAACGTTTTCTAACTAAAACGTACAGTCGAATTGAGCTTTATTGTTATTATATAAAGTTCATATTGCAAGCACTCACTGTTGTCTAAGCAATGAAGGTGTGTTCCTAACATTAAAAGAACATCAAATTTGCGCTTTATTAACGCTACATATAGTTGAAATTCAATCATATCTATCAAAACAGTGTGCGTGCGTGCGTTGGAGCACAGAATACATCGTTGGAGGATTTAATGTCACGTTCCAAAATTGAATAGCCACAAATGTAATAGGTAATTTAGACTTTTTTTGCGATTTGGTTTGCTATGCGACATTATCTATAAAATAATTAGGGACAAAAAACAGCCACTGTACAAATCTTTTTGACAGGACGAAGTCTGTCGGGTCCGCTAGTTATGTATGTTTTTTGACATAACCTTGATTTCCTGTGTAACCTGAGTTAATGATAATATCAGTACTACAGTTTAAAATTTGCCAAGGAGTTCCTTTAGTTCTATCTTACCTTAGGCCTTATCGTCATATATCATCAAGCGAGATATACGCCAAAAACATCCCTATTCATTCATTCATCATTAAAGCTGCGAGTAGCAATCAGCACGGTGCATATAATATAATTTATTATATAGACAAAAAAACAGTTATTGTTTTGACTCGAACTGGAGATAAAACAGATTTGATTAAGTAATTTAATAACATAGTAAACACTTACGTATGAACAGAATATTCGGGGAATTATTATACGAAGAGGTAAGTTCGCGTTTGGTTATCAAGCGTCCAAACATTTATTACGACACTTACTAACTGAATTTTTGTATCATCCTCAAGCGATTAATCGGAGTAAGGCCTTGAGTAACCTTTGCCTAATCTGTGGGCGGGTTGCAACTGTTTTTATAATCTGATAAAAATAAGTACCAAAGTGATGAGAACACATGTAATATTTTATCTTGATTACGGTAACAAATAATTAAAATAGGACGATTACCATTGGCTGATATGAATTGCTATGCTTTGATTGTTGATTGAAATTAGTCAATTAAAAAGGTAAGTGATATAAATAAGGTCTACTTAATTAGAAGCAATTATATCTTGATAAATTATCCGAAATAAATAAAAGCAAGGCCGTATTCTTTGGTTTATACATTTTAAATAATAAGAAAACATATATTACAATCATTTGTAAAAATCTCTTTAAAACGTACAATTCTGAACCTTTTTAAATCATAGCGGCTTCAAAAATTGTAGGAATGTTGTTATTAGAGTATTAATAATATGAAGGTATATTTTTCTGAATTGCTTATCAAGTGATTCCATGAGACCCGAATACAATAAACTACATTATTTCACTTAATATTAAACTTCAAATACTAATCTGACTTGTTGTTAGATATTAACAAGATGATAAGATATTTAAAAAAAATACGTTTCTATTCTAACCAAATTAGCACATTAACATTATCTTTTAAAAATATTATTCTATATTGGAACAAAAAATTTATTATTTAGCAATGTTAGGCTTAAGAACAGCACATAGAACCGACCACAGGATTTAGCGCAGCCGAAATGACCTACGGACAGACATTAAGATTGCCATCAGATTTTTTTCAGGAGAGTAAAACCAGATTGCAATCATATGAATTTATTGCAAATTTACGCGAAACCATACACAAAATAAACCCTCAGGAAAGTCACGCACGGCTCCAAAAATTTTTTCGTAAACAATGACCTAAAAACATGTAGCCACGTATTTCTGAGGAACGATATGTTTAAAAAAGCCCTTAGTCCTACTTATGAAGGCCTTACCGCATATTAAGTAGGCAAGACAAGGTTTATAAAATAAATATAGGTAATAATAAAGAAATTAGAGTATCAATTGACAGATTCCCTCTCTGAGGGGGCGGTCGCCTCACGATTTGTGTATATGGTTCTTAGAACTTAGGCACAGGCTGAGTTAGCCGGCAGGTCACGTGGTCAGATCGCTCTGGCCGCGTGGAGTCCGACATAACCTCCATGACACTTGCCGCTGCGGGGGTATCTTGGGCACGTTTCGTGCTCCTTGTGAGCCTCATTCTCAGCCTTCCTCTCCTTCTCCTCTCTTTCCAGGAGGGTAAGCTGAGATCACAGTCTTCCACTTCCAAACCCATGCCCAATAACTACCACCATTTTCAGTACTGTTGGCTCATTGTATAGGTAGTGGTACTTACTAAGCGCTATGTACTCGTAAATCTAGAGAGACTCTGGTATATTGAACTATACTAAAACCGGGCAGCCTTGTTATTTAATAAAAATGATTGATTGTAAATAGCTATTGAAAATAGGAGATGAAAATCTCGACTTTCGAGTAGGTAGAGTTATAAAAAAAATTGTTTTGACGTCTTAAATGTCTGTTCCAATGTCGATTAGACATTATTAATTAATAGCTATTGAAAATAGGAGATAAAAATCTCTCGACTTATGAGCAGGTAGAGTTATAAAAACAAAATTGTTTTGACGTCTTAAAATGTCTGTTCCAATGTTGATTAAACATTATTAATTAATAACTATTGAAAATAGGAGATAAAAATCTCTCGATATTCGAGCAGGTAGAGTTATAAAAACAAAATTGTTTTGACGTCTTTAAATGTCTGTTCCAATGTTGATTAAACATTACTAATTAATAACTATTGAAAATAGGAGATAAAAAATATCTCGACTTTCGAGCGGGTAGAGTTATAGAAACAAAATTGTTTTGACGTCTTTAAATGTCTGTTCCAATGTTGATTAAATATTATTGTTAATTATTATAGTTAGTTATAGTTAGTTAGTTATTATATATTATTGTTAACTATTGAAAATAGGAGATAGAAAATCTCTCAATATTCGAGCAGGTAGAGTTATAAAAACAAATTTGTTTTGACGTCTTAAATGTCTGTACCAATGTCGATTAAACATTATTAATTAATAGCTATTGAAAATAAGAGATGAAAAATCTCTCGACTTACAGCAGGTAGAGTTGTAAAAACAAAATTGTTTTGACGTCTTTAAATGTCTGTTCCGATGTTGATTAAACATTATTATGATTTTAATTACGTAACTAGCTTTTGCCCGCGACTTCGTCCGCGTGAATAGTGACTTCCGGCAGATTTTTGGTTAACCAACAACATATTTATATTTGAATAAAGATTAATATTATTATGTTGATACATTAAACAAATTATTTCGACCAAATTTGGTACCTATAAAACGGTCATTGTGACTAAACCTTAAAAGATAGACATATGCCGTCGCGGACTTTTTTTTAGATCATGTATAGAGGAATAATTCTTTCATACATATTTTTTGTGTATCTTGAACCGTTTTCGCAGCGCACGCAAAGAGCCTTCAAAAATGAATAATTTTCCCCGTTTTTACACATTTACCGCTCTGTCTTTGCTCCTATTGGTCATAGCGTAATGTTATTTAGCCTATAGCCTTCCTCGATAAATGGACTATCCAACAAAAAAAAGAATTATTCAAATCGCACCAGTAGTTTCGGAGATTAGCGCGTTCAAACAAACAAACAAACAAACTCTTCAGCTTATATATTAGTATAGAGTATAGATTAGTATAGATTTGTTTGACGGCTGCTGCCGGCGGCCTCCTTGCCGAATCCCTTTCTGGTAATGGAGCGCAAAGGACACCCCACTAATATTGAGCCCTAGAATTTTTTAGTTGGTATGGTGCCTAACAAAAGTTGTTTTTAAGAGTTTAGTTGTTAAGAAGTGAACCCGGATAAAAGCCAACCCCGTTATATTAATGTTATATAGTAATAGTAATATTAATAATTAATTCTCTCTACAGCCTCATCACGCGCATGATTGGGTACCTCATTAGCAAAGACTCTTATTTTTTTTTTACACCCACGCATTAGTACGCTTTTAGTCGCCAATTCAATGTCATGTCTTTAAACTGACCAGTATTATAGAGTACTGCAGTTTGTCAAGGATTGTTAATTATCAAGGTGTCTGTTAGAGTCATTTTACTAACTGAAATTTGTCACGAGTCTCTGTGGGAAAAAACATATTAATGTTTCATCAATTAGTACATCAGTTTGTCACAAGTGACATTTCCATGGAACCCGTATTCTAATCTTATCTTATAGTATATAAAAATGAATCGCAAAATGTGTTGGTAAGCACATAACTCAACAATACCAGGACCAATTTGGCCAATTCTTTTTTTAAATATTCGTTGAAGTTCATGGATGGTTTTTACGGCGAGAAATATTAATATAATTATCGGAAAAACAACAGTACAGTCAATTTGAGCTTTATTGTCATTGTGTAAAGTTCACACTTCAAGCACTCTCTGTTGTATATGCAATGTAGGTGTGTTCCTAACATCAAAAAGTCAATTTGCGTTTTATTAACGCTGTATAAAGTTGAAATTCAATCATATCTATCAAAACAGTCTGCGTGTGTGCGTTGGAGCACAGAATACATCGTTGGAGGATTTAATGTCACGTTCCTAAATTGAACAGTCACAAAATGTAATAATAGTTCATTTGGACCTTTTTTGCAATTAATTATATTTTATTCACAACACCCTACCACCAGGGTGCCGTCACCCTGAATCGTTTCTGTACAGGAGAATTTTTTGCCCTGATTATAAAATAAGTAGGAACTGCCTAACTAAAAACTGCCACTTTACAAATCTTTTTGACAGGAGGAAGTCTGTCGGTCCCACACACTCACACAAATACATAGTTTTTTATTTTGATTTTTCCCTAGAGATAAGGGCAATTTTATTCTTCCTTATTGAGGCAAAGGGTAAATAATGTTTGATACTATTTGGTAAATTGATAAACAATATTAATTTTGTACAAAACAGGATTTCGGTATATTGGATATATTTAAAATACAATACAAATTGATGAATATAAATTGATGTCCAAATATAGTACAAAATTTTGTAGGTTAGATATGATTACTCGTTTTGGAAAGTACGTTCGCAGATAAAGCATTAAATATGTACAATAATTCTGTTTTGTATTATGTTACTTATAGTCTTTAAGGTATTTATACAACGGGTCTAATTACTTTGGCAACAATAAAATAAATACAAAGGTACATTTACTTAGCTTTGTTCTATTTAATTTAAATAAAAGACATTATACTGAACAGCTGTCTGTGAAATTCACATCGTTGCAATATCTACAAAACGAACACTAGCAGACGATTTTGGTTTAAGTTTTATTTCGTTTTGGAAGAATTTAAAATCACTTGATCTAAACGCACATTATCTATACACAGATTGACTATAGAAATGACAGCTGTCAAAACAACTATAGAATAATAAAAAATATACAACGCGCATTTTAGCGCAATTCATAAATTAACCTAAATAACCTAACATAAATAACCTAATCACATAGTTTGGTTCGGTATTTTTTTCGGTACAATTTAGTAGAACACGCGCTTGAACAATGACTCTAGCAGTTTTTGAACCCGCTCCATCAATTGGTTCTTTTCTTCCAACGCTGGGATAGGCAGGAGGCTTCTGGTTAGCTGATGAGATCTGATTATACTGGCGTAGTAGTGTGCAGATCTGCGCGCCACGCGAGGGCGTCGGGGGTTGTTGAAGTCCACGTCGTATAGGCCGAACTTTGTTCTGCAACGAAAAGAAACCGTTGAAAAAGATGTTTCCCTCCCATAAGGCCCTTCTCCCATTACGATATTTGTAGAATACGATACTGGAGTAGAATACTAGTTGGATACTTGTTCGCTACCCGACGCTCGCATATTACGCTACTAAAAAATGACTATATTCCTCATTAGTGCAAACTCGTTTTTTGTGGACGGACGTTTTACGGTATGTATACAAACAAAAAAAAAAAACAACCTGTTATTTGAAATTTGTTCCCAATTTTCTGCCCAATTCCTATCTATTGTATTTTTCCGCATGTATTCAGGTAATTTGTAATTATATAAGCACGCATGTTTTTCAACTTCTTGTACAAACTTAATATTTGTTTCTTGCTCCGCCGCCATCTTGTCGAAATGCGCGAGACGAGACGCACAAGCGACCAACACGGTGAGTCGCGCGATACTAGTGGCGGACGCGTAGGATACCGGTATCGTAGTGTGCGAGCCTGCATTTAAATGTATGGGAGGTACTTCGCGGTGACAAGTCTTCGAGACTTGCAAGATACTTGAATCGCCTATGCGTATCGTAATGGGAGAAGGGCTATTATGAGTCACTGAACACGTTAGGACTCTAATGAGCATAATCATCTCCCTGCAACCCCGTCATTCCGCGAACATAAAAACGCACCAATTTTATGAAAAATATGGCTGTTTGGGCATAGGTATGCCCTAAATGTAATAAAAATATTATGTCATTGTTACTTAGTCTGCAAAGATTTGTGAGAGTATTAATAATATTAGTGATTCGGCCACTAATATTAACTATTAATAATATTATTTTTTTTTATCTCTCAGAAGAGAGGCTGAGAATCTTCATAAGGAGCACGAAACATGCTCAGGATACCTTTTTTTTTCCTCAGGAGAGGAGGCTGAGAATCCATCATGGATACCAACGCAACAGGCAAGCAGGGATGCGTTGATTATGTCGGACTCCTGGTGCTGTCGAGGCGGCTCGACCACTCAGACCTACCGACTAAACTCAGCCTAGCCTTTGGTCCTATTGACCCTACTGGCTTTATTGACGAGGAGGCCGCACCTCAGGAGAGGCACGGTTAGCGCTGCCCCATGGTGAGGGCATAAGCGCTAGAAGAAGGCACGAATCACCAAAGTGGGACCGGCCTGTATTGACGGGAACCTACACGTGGCTAAGCAGAAGGCTGCCGGTTAGGGGGCGACAAGGGAGGCGACGGCTCAGACGCCGCCGCTTGCAGGTCTAGAAGTTCCTGCGTGAGTTGGTTAGGGGGGTCGCTAAGGACATGTCGCGGTCTGCGTATCCTCTGCCGGTAGTGACTAGTGCTCAGGACACCACCACAGCGGCAGGTGCTAAGGCAATTATGTTGGACTCCACGCCGGCTAGAGCGGTCTGACCAGCTGACTTACCGACTAAACTCAACTTTAACCTTGGCCATAAAAGCCCTACGGTTTGAATGGAAAATAATAATATTATCATCGATAGTGGTCCTTGATAAATTTTCAAGATATCGATAGATAGATAGAACCGCTGTGTGTAGATAGAATTGATACTATCGATAGCATTGACAGTTTTGTTAATTGTCACAGATTTGTCACAGATCGTACGTCAAACTATCGGTATTATTGCTAAGTTATTGCATTGCCAGACTACTTTTAATTATTTCATTCATTCATCAAGCGTACTTAACAGCATATACTGTTAAGTACGCTTCATGAATAGATAAAAACAACAGTACACCAAAATTTTGCTGCTAACATCGCTGTTATGCTTTGAGGTTTTATGTAAGTTCTCGAGTATTTTATTCGTTATAAATTTCGGAGCTAACTTACTTGTATCCAGAAGTCCATTCAAATACATCCAGAAGTGACCATGCCGTGTAACTAGTTACGTTGACGCCATCCCCGATGGCTAATAGGACCTGCAAATAAAACGATGCAGGATAATTATAGTAAACTAGCGGACCCGATAGACTTCGTCCTGTAAAAAAAATTTGTACAGTGGCAGTTTTTTGTTCCTACTTATTTTATAGATAATATCACATAGCCAACCATATTGCAAAAAAAGTCCAAAGGAACTGTAACATTTTGTGACTATTTAATTTTGGACATTAAATCCTCCAAAGATGTATTTTGTGCTCCAACGCACACACGCAGACTGTTTTGATAGATATGATTGAATATCAACTTTATATAGCGTTAATAAGGCGCAAATTGACTCTTCGATGTTAGGAACACACCTACATAGCTTAGAAAACAATGAGCGCTTGCAATATGAATTTTATGCAATGACAATAAAGTTCAAAATGACTGTACGTTTTAGTTAGAAAACGTTTGTATGGCAGAAAAGGGCTATATTTAGGGTTTTTCGGATAATTATTCGAATTTTCCTCATAAAAACCACCCTGGAACTTCAACAAAATTCATTTTTATATATAAGAAGATCAGTCTTAGTTAAATAATCAGGTATTGTAAACCTACAATTCTCAGTTGTCATTATCTCGTACCAGTGACAGCGTTTAATTAACCACTGGGTGTAACTGCTACAACATGAATTCATATGGAGATGGCCAATTACTAAAAGATAATTTCGAAATAACCACATGAAGCAACTTTCGTCAGTTTCTGTTGGAGTTGGTAATAAACCTACTCGAACAATAAATGTCAATGGTAGGCTGAAAATAAAATATTGATTGACTTACTTACCAATGTCATAGTTACGAAATTATAATATTGTAAGTAGCATCCATATACATAAATATGTAAAAATCCAATAAGAGAAGATAAGAACTAAATTATTATTTTACTTACAAGATGGACCAATATTTATTTTCAACAAAGGTTATGGGCCCAGCACGCTTCCACACTAGTTTATAAAAATCGTGACATAAGCGGAACAATACTTCGTGGTGATAAGAACGGATTGATAGCTAGCTTAAATTTAGCAGTATTATCCATTAGGAGAGAGTGTTTAAGATGAAATGCTCACATCTTTACCTGTTTTAAGTGCTCCTCGATGCTCCTGACTCTTTCATCGTCCACCAGATCCCGGTATTTCGATCCATAGCCGTTCTCCAGAATTAAAATCTCAACTTTCCCATATTTATTTGTTATCGAATTCAATGCGTTCCGCAAACCTTCAGGATAAATCTGGAATCGATTGCTATTTATAAGCTGAGACTGCAATCGCAAGTAATTTATTTATAATAATTATTTAAATGTTCTCATTCACCCTCTCTTACATACATATATTCACATGTCACTACAGTCAACACCTGCCCTAAACTGACTGCACTAATGGAGCATTTATGGCAGTTAAGGGTTGAATGTTGTTTCATCGATGTTTTATAGCATACATTTTATTCATAAAGCAATGTCTTTTAATCCTTTGTGTCTATGGGCGGCGGTAATCGCTTTCTACAGATATCAAACTGGTCGTTTGCCCCTCATACATTGAAAAAAGTCGGCAGAATTTTTAAATAACGCATAATAGGGTAGACGATTACAACTGATTATGGCTGTATTTATACTATAATTATCTGATTTATTGTATATCTAATGAAAGTATGGCAATACCTATAGAAAATTCAGTTTAATTATTAATTTATATTGTTTTTAGATTTCTAAAAAATGAGCAATTATTATTTACGTAATTCTAATGAAATGAACACATTTCTAGCATTCTCACATTAAATGTAACATTTTTTAATATAGAAAGTATACCTATAAACGTACAATTAACAAAGTCATTTTAAAATTTGTTTATACGCTCATACAAATTAGGCAGGTTTATTTAGTTATGACGTCACGATTACAGTGTTTTTAGTATGGAGTGTTTTCAAGCGACCCGCGACGGCGCCGCAAACATGTCGATGTATCTTCAAAAGTAATAGGTGCAGGTGTACTGTTGGTTCTACAATATTTCTCACTTAAATGAGTTATCTTATTATGATATAGAATTAAAAAAATTGTTGTCTACCCAATTGTCGTACGGTATACCTAATCTATGGTTGTTTATAAATACTGTTTTAGTCTATGCTCAGATAAGTGATGACTAGAGATCGGATAAACGGATGCATATTTATTACCTAAAGTTAATTTTTGGCTCACAAATTATGGAAGCGGCTTTTTAAAATACATTTTGTTAAATAAAAATCTCGGGAAAATACGGGACTGCAAATTTAACGTAGTGATATTGTTTGAAAATTACTAAATTAGCACGTGGTATTTATTTTCAAAAGACCGAGACTCCGGTTCATTTATACAACTATGCATACGTGCAAAATGTTCTACAGTACCGGAATTCCGGGATTTTTATTTATGGAAATAAAATAAAAAGACAGTTCCATACTTTATCAAAAACTAAATTAGGTAAATAAATAAACATCCGGCTATCCAATTCCGCAATCCCGGGATTTTTATTTAACAAAACAATAAAAAGCCGTTTCCATACTTTGTGTTAAACTAGCTTTAGGTAAATATGCATCCGATTATCCGATCTCTAGTGATGACACAATAATTTGAAGAGTACAGGGGCAAAACCAGGAATGTCACCAAAATTTAAAAAGTTATTTTTTTATGGCAATATTTTTATTTTCCCACATATTTTTATTTGGCATTACACAAAAAGTGTAAAAAGCAGTATAGTCAGATGTATTGCTTAGGTCTCAAAACTATATACAGGAACAAAACAGGGAAGGTCCATAGTGTAACGGTACATAACAAGGAATGTCCAAGCTGACCTAGATAACCGAATCAAGCATGTAGAAATATTTTGCGATTCGGCAGGAGGGCAGAATAACAACTACACTATAAGATTCATTCATTTTGTTGTACATAAATTAAAACTTTTAGATTCCATCAAAATTACGTAGGTATCCAATCCGAGGACATTCATACTTAGAATGTGACAAAAATATGGGCCTTATCAATCTGAAAACCCACATGGAAGTTCCATACCAGTGGTATGATCTGCTGAAAGTTAGTCGCCAAAGACCCAAACCCTTTGAAGTAATTGCGGTGGGAATAGGATAACTAATTAGAAAATTTACAGATTTTTTTAAAAAAATGCTCATTTCCTGTGCAATCCCAAAGAGAATTAATGTGTGTTAGAGAACACCCTAGGGTTATTTTACACAGAAGTAATTATAATGGTATTTGGGAGAAATCACCCAAAGTGGCAAAAAAGAACATTGGATCAGACACATCAAATGAATTTGAATTGCCAGATTTTTCCTATCAAAATTTTTTACCTATTAGTGCAGAAAAGTACAAGGACTTAATGGATTTAAAAAGATTTTGTTCTGAGGGAGCTCAATCTTATTTTGAAGGCATACCTCATGTGTAATTACTAAAAAAATATTAAGTGGGACATTCCTTGTATGGGACACAGTGGACATTACCAGTTTTTGTATGTTCCAAAAGAGAATTACTTTGATTTATTAATTATTAAAAAAAATATATGTTTTTATTAAAATATTTTATGTTCCTAAAATAAGACTTTATAAAGTAAAATAATGTTCCTATAAACAGTTAATAATTTTAAGAGACTCTTAAAAACTTTTTAACTTTGAAAAATTAAAATGTTAATTACATAACATTTTGTTTTTGTGACATTTCTTGTTTTGCCCCTGTACCCTTCATTTTATGTGTGATGTGATATGACGTGACGTTCACGCGTGTGATAGTTCATAGCACTACTCACGTGTAGCCAGTCCACCGTGGTAGGTGAGGATTGCGGTGGCGGGTTCAGCGCGGCGTTCAAAAGTGGCGCATCGGCCAACGGCCACGAGCCCACGCGCTCGCCGACACGCGCCCTCCGCACCTGTCGCGCGGTATAGTAGTTTATTCCTAGGTAGTCGTAGGCACCTACAAATTAATAAAATCAAAAATCAATTGACTTTACAGAAAGCTCTTTTGAATCGTCCAATATTTTTCCCAAACCACCCCACCATTCCTGCGTTTCAAAATTATGTCACTCTTTGTTCCAGTCCCACATGTTACTTCCAGTTATCTATAATCATTACCTGCTATATACATGATTTTTGACGTGAATACGTCTTTAAAATTGCTTCCATAGGGACGCAAATCAAAAAATCGAATGATAACAAAATCGGGGGATACAGTTTAGTGTTGTAGCTACATATCTATCATCCCCATCCAAATTCCAATTACACCACTGGATAGCTAAAGGATCAAAGAATTTATTACGCCCAGTAAAGACTGTAACACATCGCGCGCGGTGGAGGGGGAGCCCGGCCAATTTGAAGGTCATTTTGCTGCGTATCGAGATTTGATTTCCATTTAGTATAATTTTTGACTCGGTGACGCTACGACGTTCGTTCAAGTTCTAATCGCTAGCTCTCGTCAAAATCTATCGATTATATATAAAACATTACTGTAAAATTGTGACTGTGAATATAATAAGGTGTTAAAATAAAAAAAAAGTAACAAAAATATATAATGTCGGCCTATACGCGTCGAAAAGCCAAATTGAAATACAGAGATCGTATACAGTTGGAAAGGGCATCTCAACGGCAATCGAATGGTACCGAAACCCGGCAACGTAAAGTATTGAATGCGGCCGAGCAGATCAACGAAGGTGCCAGTACATCTCCGTTACGAGACGTATTCACGTACAACAAACGGCCGTGTCCATAACACAGCCACACCCCCTTTTCACGTGAAACGTCTTTAAAATCGCGCCGAAACATACGGGTACCAGGTTTAAAAAGTGGACCGTAACGAAAAGGTCTATATCATCGTACCTGAATAATTAAAAAACTATTAGTCTTAGAAACAAAAATGTGGTGTGAATATTTCACTTATATAGTCAGCTCGCTGTTTTGACATTGAATTCATGTAGGGGTCGAGCGGGGCGGCGGGGGAGGGATACCGCGTTAACTTTGCGAAACCGGCGCTCTCGCTTGTTTCTATTCAGTGTTACTCGTGACTCCGACTTTATAGCGCGGTGATTCTTTCGTGTGTTTGTTAAGTTTATTTAAACTGATTGATTTATCCAAAAATTAGTGTAATTGGACAGTATTTATATTTAAAATAACCAAAAAGTGATCGTAAATATATAAACATTTGCTATGTCGGCCTCAGCTCGTGCAAGAGCCAGCCAGAAATATAAATCACGGCTATCATTAGAAAGAGGGGGCTATGGGCCACACACAGGTACCCCAATGTCCCGCGCCAAGCGAGCGAGGTGGTTTCGGGAACGTCGCAAAGCCGCTGCCGAAAAAAACGCCAACTCCGCGAGAAACTTTATTAAAATACTTAAAACACCGTCAATCTTGTTTTCATTTCAATCTTTTACTTTAAAAGCGATTGGCTAACATAGACGTTTCACGTTAAAACCAACGGCCGTGTGCCCCGGCACAGCCTCACCCGATTTTTTATTCTCCAATTGATTTCGTCACAGTCTTAGTATTACCCATCAAAGCTCAAATAGCCCAATTCAATAGCCCATTGATGGGCATGAGCCTAAGTTATGTTAGGGCAATTAGGCCCTTAATCAACCACACTGGCCCAATGCGGATTGTTCGGCAACGCTCTCAGATAAAATCAATATCAAAATTAACTTATTCAAATATGACTTTATAGAAAGCTCTTTCGAATCGTCAAATTTATTTTTCCTACCTTCCTTAATTTAGGACGTATTTTTTAGCTGATAAGAAGAATGGGCGCAAGAAACTTATCAGCTTTATCAAAAGTAATAACAACATTTGCAATAAATTATGTCGTTATCATACAATGTACACATGTGTTTACAATTTATACGGGAAAACAAATATTTACAATTTAGAATTGTCTTCAAATCAACACCAAGCATTGGCATCATTTAAATAATAAAAAATAATCCAATATCTAATATACAGCTGGCACCAAAGCAGTAGTTTTCAGAAAAAAGGTTGTAAGTTAGGGTGTATATACAGCGCCAGTTATTCGGTAAGGTATCAGAATGCAATAGCTAACAGGAGACGTATTTTTGAATCATTAGACGTGAATTTGGAATTCGAATACGAATACAAATCGTGCGCGAAATTATTTTCTACTGTTTACAATTTTTTAGATTTTTGAATCACTCGAATTCAGTGTTGTCATTAAAAACAAATTCTTAATTAAATTCCGTTTCACGCAGAAAAATTCAAAATCACAACAACAAAAACAAAAAACCGGCGATGATCCACACGTGAGACGGATCACTGTCAAGGTCACCTCAGCGTTGGATATTCTACTAGAAGAAATCAAAAACGAGTGGGTTGAACCACTCGTTGGACAACGCACGAAATAGTTCAGAAATAGTGAATTCGGTAATTCGTACCTATACGAATCTCACGATATCAAATGCGAATTGGTTTTCTATTGTTTCAAAAGTCTCCAGTACCTTTTTCCCTCTGGATTGGAAAGGCTGATAATCATCGAGGTGTCACAAAAAGCACGAAATGTGTCCAAAATACCCTCGCCATCAAGTGCAGCGAGCATTACATTGCACTCCAAAACAGCTGGGGCAGTCCAACCGGCGGCGGCGTGACCTACCAACTAAGCTATGCATGAACCGTAATGTCCCTAAAGGCTTGAAGTGATCGAGGGCGATCGCGATAATTTTCTTGATAATAAAAAAATAAAAACATATTTTATGATACCACTCTATCATAAAATATGTTTTTATTTTTTCCTCAGGAGAGGAGGCTGAGAATCCGTCATGGATACCAACGCAACAAGCAAGCAGGGATGCGTTGATTATGTCGGACTCCTGGTGAATCGAGGCGGCTCGACCCAACAGACCTACCGACTAAACTCAGCCTAAGCCTTTGGTCCTAATGACCCTACTGGCTTATATGGAAGGAAGCCGCACCTCAGCAGAGGTACGGTTAGCGCTGCCCCATGGAGAGGGCATAAGCGCTAGAAGATTCGCGGTTCTCCAAAGTGGGACCGGCCTGTGTTGATTGGGAACCTACTCGTGGCGAAGCAGAAGGCTGCCGAATAGGGGGAAACAAGGGAGGCGACGGCTCAGACGCCGCCGCTTGCAGGTCTAGAAGGCCCTGCGTTAATTGATTAGGGGGGTCGCATAGGACATGTCGCGGTCTGCGTGTCCTCTGCCAATATGGACTGGTGTCGTGGGGTGTGCCCGCTGAAGGCGGTGTTGATGGGTATAAAATATGTCTACACAATAGCTGTTTTCATTACATAGGTTATAAAGTATAGGAAACGCATTTCTCCATTTCGTTGCTGGTATACTTATTACCTTTCATTAGTTGTATTTCATCGCTGGTTAACACTGGCAGCACTGAGTAAGTGATTCCCCGCTCACGGCTGTTCTCCGCTATGGCCCTCTCTAGTGCTGGAGGCCAACCGCCCGTGTTACTAAAGATCGGGTGCAAATACATATCCACCTGAAAAGTCAATTAGTTTTGATTTTATGTAACCACTAGCTGATGCCCGCGACTTCATCTGCGCAGGCATTCATTGGCATTTCAAGTAGTTTATGTTAGCGTAGCCCATATCTTTATAAATTGTAGCCTATGTGTTATCCTGATGAAAATATATTATTGTAAAGTTTCATTAAAACCCATTTCT
Organism: Scirpophaga incertulas; assembly: GCA_036419045.1. Lineage (NCBI taxonomy): Eukaryota > Metazoa > Arthropoda > Insecta > Lepidoptera > Crambidae > Scirpophaga > Scirpophaga incertulas. Next base: position 40,261,442 of record CM071626.1, on the reverse strand, counting down.
CTCTCTCTCTCTCTCTTTATTTGGGACAAACAAACAACCATACAATAATGAATTACAATCAGTATTTATACAAAAATTGTTAATTGCATAGTCAGTACCGTTATCGACAATATACTAAAATGAAATATATACGAATAGAAGAATTTAATAACTTTAATTTCCATTCTATGGTCTAACGTTTTAAAGTACATAAATATATTTTTCATTTCGAGTATTATTTAAATACATACAATGAATGAATTTTCAATGGCATCTTTGTTACATTATTCTAAATCTAATATGGCGGAAAACCCAAGATGGCGGATAATGTATTATCTACCAAATTATAAATATGAAATGACAAGGCTTGTTGACAATAACTCGTGTCATTACTCTAAATTTAATATCTACTCGTAAAATATGGCTCATTATCATCATCATCATCATTAATCAGCGAATAATGAGCGTGGGCATTCCACTGCTGGACATAGGCCTCACCAAAAAAGCATCCATTATTTAAGTACTTACACCATATTCCGTGACAAGATCGGCTATCTCTTCATCGGCTGCTGTCTCTGGCTCATACCACATCACCATGTTGGTCATCCCAACTCGACCTGTATCAATAATACAAATGTATAAATATAGAGAAAGTTTAAACTTTTACTGACAACGAATGAGATAGCGACGCTCGTTACTGCTCGTAAAAATTTCATTGGTTTGTCAATAACAATACCGATAAATACCTTTCGCGTTTCCCTTTCATCACATTAACGGCCTTAACCTTCTCACTCCATTATCTAGCACAAAACCAAAATCTTTTTTCAACATAAGACGAACATGACAACTGTAAAAAAGTATATATACCTATATATCCTTATGAACCACTAGTTTTTTTGAAGTCTGAAGTAATGGCAAGTATATTTTAATTTCTCGTATTTAAGTGGTGTATTTATAGAGTTCTTATAAACATAAATTAAATTTCATTAATATACTTGCATTTATTTCCTTAAATAAATCTCTAAGGGCTTCTCTCTGCCTTTAATCATAGATGGCACGAATTGCACTTTAGTACAAAAATACTTTCAACATTCACATCAGAGTCACCTGAGGCGAATGTTCATAGTCATATGAAAATAACTAAAATAGATAAATTTTGAGCAGCACAAACCTTTTTTTTTTTTTTTTTGTTCCCCTGAGGAAAATGCATTAAATTGCATACCCCGGCTGTGGCGAGCCGGGGTTATGTGGGGCTCTCCTCCCCAGAAGGGGGAGGCCTACCTACTAAAAACCTCAGGGATGGCCTTCCTCAGGCATGTAGGGAGCCCCCGGGAACACAAAGGCCACTTCCGGAACCCCCAGCCTCCGCTCCCCTCTCTAGAGGGGAGCCCTCCTCGGGGGAAGCTACCACCTCCCCCGGTCCCCTCCACCGACGACGCCCCCCGGCCACGGAAGGGGCGTGGTCCATCCCGGGTCGCCATAGCGGTCGAGCGGGATCGGTCATCTCCCGACCCGCTCGGCGGCCTCCTTCTGGAGCATTACTGCTTCACAGAAGGAGGCCACAGCCCTCCAACCTCCCTCGTCCGCCAGCATTGCCGCAATCAATGCCGGCGGAGACAGATCTCACCCGATCTCTGCGACCAAGACTCGGCGCTCGGAGGCCCACGCGGGGCACTCCGCCAGCGTGTGCTGGGCCGAGTCGAGGTCGGATGCGCAGTGGTGACAATGTGTCGATCCCTCCCGTCCTATTCGACACAGATACTCACCGAAGCAGCCGTGCCCGGTGAGTATCTGAGTCAATCGGTAGGTGACCTCCTCCTTCCCGTGGAGCCAAGCTTCGAGGTGCGGGAGTACGGCACCGACGGCCCGCTGGCGCGCGCAGATCCGTAATTCGAGCTGCGCACGGAGCAGCACAAACCTTGTGCAGGAAGGTTTTTACCAAAAGGTTATGATGAATTTTAAATAATAAATATTTATGCCTTACCCTGATATTTTTGTCTGAATTCTTCATTGTACACCCTCCAGGTCTTCGCATGCGCAAGCAGCATATGTTTAACGCAGACTAAGGCCTTTTCCTGTAAAACCGTAACACATGATTAGATTCCAAAGAAGTCTGCCTCGGACTAGAAATTTGGTGAACGAGACGAAAGTAAATTGATCAAGAGACAAATTAATTACTCGTTTTGAAGTGACATGACGTTCACAAACGGCTCATTACGTGAAGCTGTGGAGCACAATCCATTAGTCTCTGAATTAGGTTCTTCAGGATTTATTCTATTAAGCTAATACTAAGCTAACCAGCTTAGTATTAGCTAACATTAAATACGTTTCATATCGCTATGCTATGCGTTTGTTCAGAGGCCACTTTCGCCGAACGAGTGTTAGATAAATCATATGATCAATATTATATATAACATATTATTTATTTATATTATATATCATATTGAAATTACTGACTTAACCTAACGACTTTTATAAATCAAGTTTCATTTCATATTCATATTGTACAGGAGCACACAAAAAGTAATTAGTCCACCATCTTAGAGCTTCCGCCATCTTGGATTTAGATTAATGTCACACGACTAATCATGTATTTCAAACTGATCCAAACTGATTGCGTAAATAAAATTTCAGTTAGCTAAGGAGCTTTTTAAAATTTAAACATACTTAGACCAAACGGGTGATAATACTGAAGGAAGGTCAAGTCAAGAGTTCACTGACGAGCATGAATGAAAGTAGTAATTAATGAAAGAAAGTCGAGGAAGCTAAGTTTGGATCGTAGCAAGTCGAAAACTATGATCTCTGTCAACCCCCAAAAGAGACGTGAGTATATTTATGTAGGTATATATCTATTATTAATAAAACAAATCATATAAAAAATACGAGACGGAAAGAGATAGCGTTACGTTAACTAAACATAGCATAGAAGCAAGAAAGAACGTCTTCACTCATTCGCTATAGCAATGCTACTTTAACTATATGAAATTATATCACTTGACTGAATTCGAATCGCATCTAAATTATGCTTTAGTGTAATATCTACTACCTCTTGTTTGAACATAAGGGCATTGGAGGAAGCACTAAAATTTGATACTTACTTCAGTAGAAATGTTTCCTTCAGCAGTATGGTCAGAGTTTTGGCTCAGCTGGCAGAACATAAGAGGCTCATTAACAGTAACCCAGGTCTTAACACGGTCACCAAACAGCCAGAACACGGTGCGTGTATACTGGGAGAACCAGTGCACCACCCACGGGTTGTTCCATCCGCCTGAGGGTTTTACATAGATTTCTATATTTAAAACTAGATTTTATCCAAGAAAAGATCTCTTTAGATATTAAAATACCTATTGCAACTATGAAATTACCTTAAATTTAAATAATTTTAACCCTAAAGTACAAGTTTTGTTTTTCATTGTATCTCAGAGTTAGATTATTTAAACTAAATAGAAAATCTCAAAAAGTATCTGTCGTTTTATATTAATTATTCACTTCCGATTCATTTTAGTTAGCTGACTTGTTGGATATTGGAGGTGTTTCCGACGACACAGACAAAAACTTAAAGGAATAGAATCAAAGGAAATTGAATAAAGTGAGTTACAAGAATAGAAACATGCTCTAAAACAGAGTCAATTTGATTCTCGATGCAACTAATCACGCATTTCACACCATAGGAGGATGTCCCAGAGTCAAGTTACCCCCACTACTTTGGATCTTAGTAGTGCAGTTACATGGGACTACAACTATGACATCTATCCATAAATAAGCACTGTTCTGCCAGGTTTGCTTAGTCACCTTATTACATACTTATCAATGAACTGCGCGTTTGCAACTGATAACAATTTATCGAGGTTGGACGAGGCTCTTGTCTATAGGCGATAATAAGTCGGTTTGTCATTACTTTATCGCTATCAGTGCAGTCCGTTTTTCTTGTTAGGTATCGCCGACCCAGACACGCTTTATCTGACCCTCCCGACATCGACGCGGGCTCTTGCGAGAGGCGACATCTGCGCCGTCACCCCTTTAGTCGTCCATTCTTCCCAGCATGCTGCATTTTTGCACTACCTAGTAGGCCCCATCCATCCATACAGGCCGGAGCCACTTTGGTATACCGTGCGTTATAAATTATGATTCTAATAATCATAATTGTAGTTTTAATTGCAACAATGATGTTACTATATGAACCTGATAACATAACGGTTTATCTATGAATGGAAATCGTCATAATTTCATGTTATAATGAGATGAGTATTCGAATATAGAGTGTTTTAGTGATAGTGTTAATTACTTATCGAAAAGTAAACTGTCATTTTATTTGTCATCGAAGCAAAGATATGATCGACAAAGGTACATGAAGGTCGGTTTCTTGATTGGAAACGAAGTACCTAAAATGAGATAAAGCGAAAGGTATGTGGAATAAATAATTCGAACCTTGGTCTTCCAGGTTCTGTGGCAGCTCCCCATGGTACAGTGTGACCACTGGTTTGATTCCTCGTTCCAGAAGCCCGTTGATGAGGTTGTTGTAGTATTGCCAGCCGTCAGAACTGATTTTATCCGGGAACCCAGTAGGTAGAAGTCGGGCCCACGATATGGAGAATCTGAAAACAGAAAACAGAGATAGACCTACTTTAGAAATTTCTTGCGACTGATAATGAGTGCTTCTGATGAATACACAATAACTATCGATGTAAAAACGATGGATATTATGATCCAGAAACATATAATCAGGATCAGTTCTTCAATCGATAATCGTCGTCAAGTCGTCTATAAATTTTAAATTAGGTTTAAGATTTTAAAATGTTAACGTAATATACGCTTTCCGTTAAATATCCCTAAATCCAGTAATTGTTAATTCTGTACTTACTACTTCTATAAAAGACACGACATAAACCATAACGTAATAAATTCTTTCAGTTACAAGTAACTACTAAAACGCGATATGATAGAGTGATTTATCACTATGAACTGTCAAATACAAGGATAACTTTTTCAATACCCTTTAATAATAATAATAAAAAGTTTATTGTCCACCAATTAACATTTCATATAGCTATAACTAATACGTAATTTATGAACTAAAATAATAATAAAATGTGTAATCTAATTTGCAAAACAAAATAAATCTTAGAATATACAAAGAAATAAATATTATTAACAAACAAAACCTTAATCTAATTTTTGTGGGGACAAAAGGAACTTGGCTCAGCTTGTGCTGTATGAGGCGTGATTAGCCTAATGCAGCGCTGATTTTCAGCCAAGCCCTGTTCTCTCCAAAATTACAATTAGAAGACATCTTACTTAACTAAGTTATTGAATGATGTGTCTACTGCAAACTTGCTTTCGTCTTGATAAATAAATCAAATAAAATAAAATAAATTAATTTTTTTTTAAATTGAAGAGCTGTTAATATTCAATATATCTATGGATGCAAAACAGTTATAGACTCGAGGCACTCGAAAAATGTACATAATATTAATTGGCCGGCATAAGGAGGCTTCAGATTTCCCCTGCACGTTGTTTGTTAAGTAATGCGGATTTATAGTGCTTTTTAGATTTGAAAGCTTTACACCGTAACACAATACGAACACTATTGCTTAAAGGTAGTAATAGGTAAAACAAAAGTACCCTTCCAAAGAACTCCGCCACCGTAACAAGACAATCGAATGTGATAAGATAGAGGGATTTATTACTTTGAGCTGAACCTAAAAACAGCCCTTTTATTTTCCCACGCAAACGTTTTCTAACTAAAACGTACAGTCGAATTGAGCTTTATTGTTATTGTATAAAGTTCATATTGCAAGCACTCACTGTTGTCTAAGCAATGAAGGTGTGTTCCTAACATCAAAGAGTCAATTTGCGCTTTATTAACGCTACATATATAGTTGAAATTCAATCATATCTATCAAAACAGTGTGCGTGCGTGCGTTGGAGCACAGAATACATCGTTGGAGGATTTAATGTCACGCTCCAAAATTGAATAGCCACACAATGTAATAGGTCATAGACTTTTTTTGCGATTTGGTTGGCTATGCGACGTTATCTATAAAGGAACAAAAAACTGCCACTGTACAAATCTTTTTGACAAGACGAAGTCTGTCGGGTTCGCTAGTATATATGTATATATATATATTTATATTATATACGTTTATATCACACGATATACGCTTTATCATATCTTACTGCGAACAGATTAGTCTATATGTATCGTAGTGTTTTGTTAAGGATTAACAAAGAGAGATTTTCTGAGTGACAGATTAAGAAGTAAGTTTTTAAAACCCGGGTTTTTATGCGAACGAAAACTTGGGATTAAAACATCTCTGTACTAAAAACGGATTAATAATATTATGCCCAACGAAGTGGGCACGGGTCAGCTAGTACAAGTATATACCTACACATTTGTGCCATAGAAAAGCTACATAAATAAAGCGAATAATTAGGTAAAAATCAATTAATGTGAATCTCGCTTTCGGAATAATAGAGATATTTTTAAATACTATAATAGTATAAACAGATGTTGACCTACTCAGTGATGAACGTAACGTATTCTCCTCTGTAATGTTCAAGTGTGTGTAAAAATAATTAACAACGTTGAACGACTATTTATAGACTAAAATAAAAATAAAGAACCTAAAATGTTTGATAATACTGTTATATAAAACATTAAAAATTTATCGGAATATTTTCGAACATTTCTGGCAATCTTAATCGGGAGTACTTCTATCTTATCTTATAGGTTATGGTGTCCCAGGGGCGAGAGGCCTTCGAGGAACCAATTGAAATCTTTTGTGCTTCCCCTCTCACTGGTCCGTCCAGCTATCTCCACCTTCTGTCCAGTCAATCATGACCTTGATTATGTCTCGGATTAGGGTATTTTAAACTTTATTCTCCTACAGGTTTCATATGTTGGTAATCGCAAGTCTCGACCTTGTTAGCATGGTCCTAGTGCTAAAGTAGTCTGTCAATGAGTCGATCATTAGGAGGGCCTGTGTCTAGTATAAAAATAAAATCACGAATAAAAATAATAAAATAAGATCCCGAATAAAAGTTCGTGATCGTGAAGCGCTTGGCGTGTGTCATGCCTTTTTAAACGGCCCGTTCTCTTGGCCTCTAAGTACCTGAAGTTCTAAATGAGTTGCAGTATATTAAATTGTCAAGATATATAATGATGCATAATTGTGCAGATGTATTTGTCATGAAAAGACTACAATTGCGTATTTATCACTGACAAAAGGTAATTAATTAATATGTATATATAAATGAAAATCAATTATATGAATCGCGTTTTCCGAATGATACAAATGTTCCATTATTCTATGGATATTTTTAAATATATTTAATAGTTTATACAGATGTTGGCACACACAATGTTGGACGTCATGCAATTTCGACTCACGTAAATGCCAATGGTTGTGTATGTTTGTCGGTTTGTTATTCGGAACAAAAACAAATTAACAAAGATGGCCACCTATTATTTTTATAGTGTGTCTGACAAACAAATAGAAACGTTTTTTTCGAGAGGGAATCATACCGTAACCGTGTAACGTTAGGCGGAGGGTTCTCCCAACAAGGTTGCCAAGGTTGTTTTTTTTTTTTTTTATTGCTAAATTTGACAGACAAGCCGGCTGCCCACCTGATGGTAAGTGGTAACAGTCGCCTATAGTACATGTGGTTCCCACGAGATTCGCAGCAAATCTGCAAACCTCATAAGAACCACAGTGTATGTTGCCAACTTGTGACATAAGATGTAAAGTCACAGTACCCAGTAATTTCACTGCCTATCTTACCCTTCACGCCGGAACACAGCAAAGCGAACCCTGCTGTTTGGAAATAGGTAAGACGGAGGTACCCATGCAGACGACCCTGGTACAGAGTCTACCTCCTAGAAAAGTTGTTTAGGTACCCACTAAAACCTCGGGTGTCCTACTTGCCATTTGGCATGCGTAGGAGTTTGGAGTGGGGGAGGCTGCAAGATCGTTTCCCCGATCGATTTTATACACAAATAAAAATCCCAACACAGACATAATAGACATCCGACAGGGTTGCTACACGCAGATACTTTATTTTCGTAACATTTGAGGAGTTGCGAATTTGATCGGTAGATAAATAAAGTTATTACCATTACTTACCTACAAAGCACAGTGTATAAACGCTCTGTGGTTATAAATATATATTTTTTGTAAACCTCAAAGAATCAGAACAAGTCTTAAAAACTTTTCATATACGAATAAAATTCCCTCAAGATCCAGTAGATATAATAGATATGAAATAGGGTTGCTACATGAAAACACTTTATTTTCGGAATATTTAAAGAGTTACGAATTTGATCGGTATGAAAATAAAGTTATTATCATTACCTACCTATCATAATAACTATGATATTTGAAAATTTAGTACTTCACGAATATTCCTTGCTACTTTAAATTCTCTTAGTCGTTCCTTGTGTCATCTAGTCCCCGTAGCATTATCAACGAAACTCGATAAGATAAAGCGATTTACAACTTTTAATTGAACTGTCAAAATACAAAAGACAAATTTAAAGATGGCGGTTATATAGTACCATGAACGCTTTATCGTTTTTTTTTGTTGCTCACAATATGGGGGCGGGAAGACAGAGAGGGGTGATACATATATTTTTAATTATTCACCGCAATTATGTTTAATAATATGCGTTTTAAGCCTATCAGTTAGAGTCTAATTTATTGTAGTTTTATGCAGTACCTGTAAAAGTCGAGTCCTAACTCGGAGGCTATCTGTAAGTCTTCCCTCCATTGATAGTAGGAGTTGCTAGCCACGTCGCCAGTGCTTCGGTCTTCTATCATTTCAGGGTGCGCATGGGTGATCCGGTCCCAGACGCATTCAGCCTTGTCTTCAATTCAATTAAACATACGTTTCTTTATATATAGAATATCAGAATACAAGTAAGCTAAATTGTAAATTGATCATGACTCTGATATTGAGTCAAAGCCGCAGGGAAGTGCTTCATTTTCAGAAAGTAATTTTCAATAGCTTACGAGTGATCTACGACTATTTTCAGCACTTTTGTGAATAAATACAAACACTTTTAAACTGCTTTTAATATTTTTAATTAATCAGAGAACAGTTATTACTTTCAGAACAATTAAACTGGTATATATTATTATTTATAAAATAGAGTAGTGATGCTCATTATATTTACTTATTTTAGAAAATAGTTTAAGATTTTGGATATATAATCTCTGAGGTTGCCATATTTTTCTGATATACAAGTATAAATATTATTAGTTAATAAATATATTTATATTCTTATAAATAAATAATAACAAATTGAAAAACGCTTTTTCTTAAAGCCACTACCCCCCTTATCTGTTTGACATCTATAGACATCACGATGCCCATAGAGACGTAGACCTACCATGCAACAACATGTAAAAACATGGTCAAAGCGCTACTTCAGGTCCAAGAGATGGCAAACTATTTGCACTCTCCCTCGTACATCCGCATTAAAAACGCGCTCATGGACCTTTTGAACATAATCACTCATAGAGTCTTAATCTTAATTATTGCTGGATGCAGCATCTGCGCCTCTACCCAGAAGTGTATGGAAAGTACTTTTAAATACTTTCTATACACCTTGGACTGGCCTACTCTAATAACCATTTTACTTGCTTTTTCCTTAGGAGAGAGTGGCTGACAATTCTCACTAAGAGCACGAAACGTGTCGAGGATTATGTTGTACTCCATGTCAGTTGATATTAAAAACTAAACCAACTAAACTCAACCTTAAGCCTATTAAATTTATGCCTGGGAATGAGAGCGATCGCTCCTCATGAGAGTGCGAGGTGCATGATTTTCAGAACGAACTCCAATTGCAACTTGCAAAGATTGCATCAAGACTTCACTAGGTATCTTCATGTTACACATGTCACTATTTCTGTGATCTGAGAAAAACTTTTGATTTATTATTGTTATTTTGTTTGTTTATTGTGTTTTTTCTGTTTTTAAAATTTTTAAGTAATTTAATAGTGAATGGGATAGTTTTAGGTGGCCTGAAATAGGTTAAAAATATTTTTCCTGTGGTAAATTATGTGGCAAACTCACAAATTTTACCAAATAGTGGATATGAAGTCACTCACCACTGACATTCCAAGCTCCTTCCGTCTGGTATGCAGCTGACGCTGCACCAAACTGGAACCCCTCTGGGAAATCCCACTCGCATATCGCTGTCGTCAGCAACGCACTGGCAAAAAAGTAATATTTAAATTGCTTGTTCTTTCATGTGTTCACTGTCCGCCTTTGTAATAGTATAGTTGTGATTTTGATGACTAAATAATTAAACATTATTTTTTCAATGGTTCATTTACCAGAACACGACTATTATCCAAGCATCCATCGTTAAGACTGAATCAACGGTCTGCTCATAAGACCACTTGTATACATTTCAGTTTTAATTATTTATGATCGAAATCGACTACATAATATAAATTACCGTTTACGGATAATTGATTTGTTGACATTGCAATGATTGGCAGTTGAAACAGTAATGGCCATATTTTACACATAATATACCGTACAACATTGAAATATAACAAGTGAATATAATAAAGCAGTGTCTTATGCCAAGGATTGCATATTGAATACAGAGCGAGAATTCTGGATGACGCGATGAATCGTTCGCGAGGGTTTAAAATAGAGATGAAACGGATAGTGATTTGGCCGGATACCGGATACCGGATATTCGGCTAACTACGAGGCCGGAGCGCCGGATATCCGGCCACCGGATATTCGGCCGCTTATCGCGTTTCATATATGTGTGTGTATGTGCAAAATAATCCGTTACTAATATTATAAATTCAGTCTGTTTGTCTGCTACTCTCTCACGCCTAAACTAAAGAACTGATTTTGCTGAAATTTGATACAGAGATAGATTAGTCAACGAGAAACAATATAGATAGGCTTAATAACTTTTGTATTCCCACAGAAAAAGCGCGATATAGACGAGTTTAGGGCGTAAAGCACTCAGCGCGAACGGTATCGCGGGAAACATATTATTATAGTATTCGGTATTCGGCCGGATAGTGCCCTACTATCCGGTATCCGGCCGGATAGTGAAAATAGGCCGGATAGGCCGGATACCGGATAGTTACCGGATATCCGTTTCATCACTAGTTTAAAACACTTTGATTAATAAAGTAAAATAATTATCATTAAATTGACATACTCTTGATATGATTTCTTTTACCCTAAAAAATGATTTATTTGAGCTACAGGTAATGAATTCTCGCCCGCGGCTACGGCCACCCGGGAGGGACCACGCCCCTTCCGTGGCCGGGGGCGTTGTCGATGGAGTAGATCGGGGGAGGTATTGTAGCCTACCCGAGGCTCCCCCGGTACTTTATTACATATCTTAAAGTTTTCTATCGCATTCAACGGATGCTATTAAATTCTATGCATTCGCACTCATTCTTACACATTCTAATGCCTGTAATACATTCTAGAGGATGGCTTTCTAATGGATTCTAACGCATTCTAATGAACGCTATTACGCATTATTAACAAATTAATTCTATGCAATATTAACGCATTGGAAAGGATTCTACAGACATTTTGATTTTCATTTTGACATTTCACGGTTGTCATGGCGCATTAACCTGTGGCGATCATCACTGGCACATTAGACGTCATTGACAGGATCTTCGTAGAGTAGCCGATCTGGCCAGTCACACTCGATGACATAATGTCGTGTCTATTAATTTATGTTGGAAACATAAATGATGGACACTTGGGTGACAGCTACCGGTTTTCTTGGAGATTTATATATATACTAGCTTTCTGCCCACGGCTTCGCCCGCGTGGGTCTATAGGGAGTTAAGGGTCATAGCTTTTGCCCACGGCTACATATGCGCGGAAGTCGGTTTATCGCGCTTCCCGTGGGACTATCCGTTTTTCCGAGATAAAAAATACCGCAATACCTTGCTCAAGAATCACTCTATCTACTGATGAAAATCGCATGAAAATCTGTGCAGTAGTTTTTGAGCGAAGCCTTTATTACGCATCCCGTGGGATCTGTCGATTTTTCCAGGATAAAAAGTAGCCTATATTACTCAGGGATAATGTAGCTTTCCAAAGGTGAAAGAATTTTTGAAATCGGTCCAGTAGTTTCGCAGCCTATTTATTACAAACAAACAAATCTTTCCTCTTTATAATATTAGTATAGATTAGTTTACTGATATCATCAAATTATATTTCTGTACATCGTTTTTGCCAATATAATAGTCTATAGTAATGCTACGTGTTGTGTTTTACGTCCCTGTATATAAGTAATATTTTCTGATAATAAATATTAATGTAGTATAATTCAACATAGGCTCATACTATACGACAAACCTTGTACTGATGTAAAACATCGAATTCGAAAAATCATTCATAACATATTGAACAATCATGAAGTTATTTGTCCGTAATTACAATGATTACCATTATAATCAAAAATCATTCAAATTACAAATAATTATTAGGCAATAAATCAAAAAATTAGTTTATTTATTTTTACTCAAAATAGGTATTACGCACTATGAAAAAATAAAATCTAAATTTATGTTTTTATAGTTCATTTATGAAAAAACAAACGAAAAATATTATTTCTATTCATAAAACTGCAAAATAAATTTAATATTTCAATTTGAAAATACAAGTTTTTTTATCTGTGCTTCGAATGTCAAAAACGCTGTACGCCATGTTTGCATTCGCTGTGACGTCACTGGACTTGTAAATAAACAACCTCGGTTTTTTGTTGTACATGTCTACTGTGTAATTTATTAGATTAACGAAGTTTCTCAGTTATTACTATATCACGTTTTCTTGCACTAGAACTCATTATTTATTTCGAAAATATGTTTATTTCTTTCAGCGAAGCGTAATGTTTACAATGCCCGTGACGTCACAGACATGGCGGCCTGAGAATTGGCGTTTTCGCGCCCAAATTTGAATTGTAAAATTAAAACACGTTTTTATGAAATAATTGGAATAAAAAAAATGTATTTATATTTTTTTGTGGTATTTTATCAATAACAGATTAAATTAAAACACTTTTTGAATTAGACTGTAATACCCTATTAATACTGCCGTTATTACAACATTACTTTTTTTTTGTTGGAGTTTATGGCTTGGCTGCTATGACCTTTGAGCCATACAACATTACTTCTGTATGGACTTAACCGTAGTGTTGCGACCATATATACGAAACACGTATCCAAATATTCGTTAAACCATTATAACTCTGATCATTCACAAATAAGGTTTACATATATTTTAATTAATGATAATGCGTCACAATTAGAATTAGGAAGCCAGTATTTTATTGAATTCTTTTTGCATTCTTAGCGATTATTCTAAACATTTTTAGACGTGTTTTTTTAAGCGTGTCTTAGGTAGAAACATAGGGTGAGACGGCGGGTACGCCGGGCGTAGCATACGGAATGGCAGGGTGGCGGCGGGTAGCGGGGCGTCCTCTCGGTGTCCAACGGTGCAGCAGTTTATCGCTATCTTGGAAGTTGACTACACGAGTTCGGTTGTGTTTGATATTTCCCCTTGAGTTGGCTATTATTTTTTGAACTACACACAATACAGACAGTATACAATAGCGATAATTTTGACGTTTACATGTTTCCAGGGAGAATTATAGAGTATTGTAGAGTCTTCAGAAGCATTTCACAGGAAATAACAAGAGATAAAGAATTTATTAAAATATAAACTATAGGTACAAACGTAATTTCATGATAAACAAACAGCAGTGATGTATTTTTAAAGTCACATTGACGTACGTTTAAATGCATTGAGTACCTAAAAACCTAAAACAGCCAGTTCTCAATAAGAATAGTCCATTTGTCGTATATACTATACTGGACAATAAGTACGATATTGAAACTTAAAAAAATATTAAAAGCTAAAGTAAAATACATCTACTGTAGGTTTTGTATGCATGAATATGATGTCTTTGGATAAAATAAAAACTACAATACTACATGATCCGAACCACGACTAATCTAATCACAATGGTTTTCATTAAGAATTGTCATGTTTCGTGCACTAATTACAGAATATCATATACCTAAGTCTTTGGGTTATAAGCAATACTGCTACTGTAATCAACGGTGTCATTATTTGTTACGCCAGAGCTGCAGATGTAAATTAATTCTTTTTTATAAGGTTTTCAATTATGGTAGCATCGTAAGCATTACCTTTAACCGGAATATGGAGCTCGCTTCTGTCAACGTCACTTCCATTGTTTGTTGTATTGCTGTACCCTGCCCCTCCCACCCAGTCGCGAATTCCCCCGTTCTCTTTGTTTTAGTCAGCGTACGTTGCGTAAATATTTTTATATAATTGCTTTAACACAATAACAACATGACTTACTAAACCAACGAGCCATATCTTTGCAACTAAATCCAAACACACCCCACAATATCAGTGTCAATTAAAAACTAACATTGTTTTATTGAAAACTACCATATGACCTAGTAACGTAAACAGTGCTTGTTATTTCAAATAATAAGAAGATATTAAAAGGAATGACAAAAATGAAGAAACTTAAGGGGTCATTTCGTAATGCGCATTGGGATCCTTGTCTCATTTTGTCTCAAATGTTCGCAGTGCAGTTTATTCTATATTTGTCACTTGCTATCATTGTTGCTGTGATGGAAGATTTGACTGGCTCCACAAGAACATTGGACCATATATTCGAATATCACGTGAGTCGGAATACATACTAAGATTATAAACTGTATGTGAAAGTTAATCTACATTTAACAATATCAAGCTAACTACAAAATTTAAGTAATTTGCTAGTCACATTGTTGACTATATGTTATATAAAACACTTTGTCATTTTTTCACACTTGCAAAGGTATTAAAATGTACAATGGATACTTCCCATTTCTCTAGAATCATGTAGTATGAAATAAGGTTATGTAGAATCACATTAATTTATGAAGTGATTTTGTACATTGGCATTATAAAAGAATAATATACTCAGTAATAAGATATTCAAAAAGTAATTATTAAAATTTTGTAGTTTTTTTATTATAAACAAAAATGTTAAAACTATATGTTCATTATACTATGACTAGCATTTCATCACAGCTTTATCTGCACATTATATACTAGCACATAACTCTGTACATCGACTAAAAATTACTTGAACTCACAAAGTTTACCTTTTTATAGTGTTAATAATAATATCACCAAATGTCTATTAAAAATATAGATGATCAACCTTTACATAATGTTGTATAAAAATCTTAAAGTACATAGAGCATCATGTTTTTCTGACTAACTGCTTACTGTTCCACTCAAATTGTTTACCATTGTCTGTATTGATTTTTTATAAATCTAGTAGCTTTTATATTCCTACCAATACAAATATTAGTTAAGTTATATTCTTATTCAATTCCATAACACAGCCTAATGAGGCACATCCACAATCCACAAACAGAGGTAACAATATACATAATTAGAGTACTACTCAAAATGCACTCGAATATCAAGTGTCTCTCCATCATCCACCGTGAGTGGATAATGGAGTGAGACTTGACACCCTTCAGTGGTGATGCCCAACTGACAGAAATCCATCTTGTTTTATTTGCCGGCTGAGCACCCATCAAAGTTCTGACTTTCCCTAAACTAAACTTAAGGTGGGGTTGTAACAGCCATGTATGACTAACAACAGTATATCATTGAAGTAAATTAAGAATATGTATTATGAACATAATTTTTTAACTTTATATGTTATTCCATAATTCACCCTGTTTTGTGATAGATTATCATAATAGAAACCAGGATGAACTCACTGACATTTACTAAACATACTAAAATCCCTTGCATAGCTAAAAAGTTAGCAAGAGTGATTTTAATTTATACTATATATAGATTGCATTTTAATTTTTGTGTTTGTTAATAAAGCTGACAAAATTTCTAGGAAATACATGTTCGAGATAACGAAGGTCGGGCAGTGATTGCTGCTTTTGTGCTAAATGCCATTGTTGGAGCCCTAGTGCTGTGGATTGTTGTGGGGAGAACAAAGCTGTGTTTGGATTTTAGGTAATAGGATTTTTGGAGTATTCTTAACTTCTGGTAAGTAATTTGTCCTTATTAGTACAGACGGTAGTAATACAACTTCATGTCAATATATTCTATGAGGGTGAGTCATTGAGCGAAGCCTGCACTCTAACGGAAATTCAGGATATAGTTGCTTAACAAATAACACTTAATTTAAAAATAAAATAGTTATTCACGGCAATTGTAGCCGCGTGAGGTGTGGTCTATCTTCGTATTGTAAAATGAAAATTTGGCCATTGGTTAAAAATAGGTGAAAAATTCTCTCACAGGTTTTTCATTCCAAGATGGCGGCGGCGCCATTTAGTTTTTTCGCAGTTTGACAGCCGCACCGCATCCCCTTTACAGAAGGGAACACCCTCACCAAACGCGTTTAAAAACGGACCTGATTTGGAAAATTTGACATTTCGCGCCAGCCGCACTCTTGGATTTCAAAAAATCCCTTTATCTCATTCTATGAACGAAAAAATCTAGTTTATTCCCCCCTAACATCAAATCAGTCAAAACAACCTCTAAACACCTCAAATCACCCCTGATCAGTCAGTCAGTCTTCATGGGTATCAAATGAAAGGTCATGACGAGTAGAACACAACACTATAAGTGACGTTTCTAAAATTTCAATATGGCTGCCGATCCAGTATGGCGATTGATATTTTTTTGCGATTTTCACTATATGGGCATCAAATGAAAGCATTTTACGAGTAGAAAAGAACCAAATATGTGATATAGTAAAATGACAACTTTTTTTTTACTAACCTCAATATGCTTTTGTATGTACCGCGCTGTACAAGATTTTATTGGAAAAACGCATTGTGAACAACGCCATCGCGAGGTGCGTGCACCTGGCGGCACTCACGCGACCACACTCACCGTGAGCTTCTTAGTGTGCTTACAACCGCACGCATATTTTTAGTTTGTTGTGACATACATGGATACAATTTTTGACCGACCGCCAAATTTTATTTTCCAGTGGTGGGATAGACCACACGCAAGGGGCGTGAGCTTTTTGTGTGCTCGCAACCGTACACGATTTTGAGATTTCATATGACATAAACAAAACAATATTTTTACGAATTTTTGATCGACCACCAATATTTTTTTTCAGTGGTGGGATAGACTACACCACCGTGAGGTGCGTACACCTCGCGGTACTCACGCGACCACACTCGCCGTGAGCTTCTTAGTATATTTACAACCGCACACACCCAAGGAACATCTTAGCAAAAAAAAATTATTTCATTTTAACCAGTAGAATAACAGCTTGAGACTTTATAAATGGTGTACAAAAGCGTACAAATATATTTAAGGCTGTAGTAGAGCATAAATTGTATTCTTTTATACAGTAAGGCTGGTTTAGGGCTGTACGAAGCCGAAATTATTACTTTTGGCTGTTAAGTAGCACTGAAATACTCCAAAATACAGTGCGTGGTATAAAAAGCAGCTTTAAGCAAGTTTATAAGACTAGGGCAGTCAGTCAACTAGAGCAGAATAGTGTTCTAGAATTATTTCTTGTTGCAGTCTAGTTCTGTTGAATATTGCTATTTTTGAATAACGGTGTATACTTACTCTGTAGTACAGTAATCATATAAGGCTTGATAATGGTTATCTAGGACACCAGTTAAAAACCTAATTTCTGTACAAGAGTGTCATACAATGTTGTCTGCTGAATAATCGTTTAGTCTTACTTTATTTTAAAGCTATCGTGATTAGCGAAAATGTTTGTCTTTGGTACAGTTTTTGGTGTTTCAGTAGACCATTATACCGGTTATAGTGTATCAATACATAGTTATGCAGCTTATTGAGTATTTAAATTTCTAAGTAAAAATAGGCGTATCAAAATGTCAGTTTTGCATAGTATTATTGTGTTCATAGCGATTTGTTTTTGCTTTATTTCAAATTAGCATGACTGTGTCATCAAAATATATTTGTGTTAGTAAACAGGTACCTAGTACAGTTCATTTATTAATTTAACTGTAGGTACCTTTTTTTTGTTCTCCCTGAGGAAAATGCATTAAGTTGCATACCCCGGCTGTGGCGAGCCGGCGGTTATGTGGAGCTCTTCTCCCCAGAAGGGGGAGGCCTACCCACTAAAAACCTCAGGGATGGCCTTCCTCAGGCATGTAGGGAGCCCCTGGGAACACCAAGCTACTTCCGGGAACTCCCAGCCTCCGCTCCCCCGCCGATATAGGGGAGCCCTCCTCGGGAGAGGCTACAATACCTCCCCCGATCTCCACCACCGACGTCGCCCCCCGGCCACGGAAAGGGCGTGGTCCCTCCCGGGTAACTGTAGGTACCTATTGCGAAAATAAATATAAATTATAGGTGTACACAGTGTGGGTCTTCTTTACTTTCAATTGAACCCTGAATTGCTGTAATATTCACTTAACTTATTCTATTAAGCACCTACTACAGTAAATAAATTCTAATATACAGCAAAAGTTACTCTTTAGGCTGTTGTATAAACATAACTTATGCCAACAGCTTCATAATAGTGTACTAGAAGAGCAACAGCTGTATAATTAAAGATGCCATTAGACCATAACCTAAAAATCATGCTATCAAAATTAATATATTATGTTAGTATTTGTTATTGAAAATTATGGCTATATTTACATAGACTTTCACCTGAAAACACAACGAAATTAATTTGTTGTCAATAAAAATGCCCTGCGGGCTTATAAAATTAGTCTCATATTAGGTTATACGGTTCTTGTAACATAAATAATTTCATTAATATCTAATATTTCGAGAGCGCGTAAGTTTTTGGCTTAATATTGGTATATATAATCACGAAGAAGTAGCAACCGCAAGCAAAATAATGACCAGGAAATTAGTAATGGGTATTTACCATATAGCAAAATTATATTTGATCACTTCACTATTCAACAGATATTTAGTATGGCCGCCGCTTGTCAATGATTCAATGAATTAAGTTCAGTATGGAAGGATTTAACATTATTTTAGACTTATATTCAGCCGTTTGCAAGCCTATGGCTGTTTATAAGAATACTTAAGATTTGCGCACAGTATCTGTATATTGGTATCGAATTAATTGCCTAATCAGATATACTACACTTTGTGCTGTATAATTTTGGGCCCTTTTTGCGGATATATCGACTTAAATTTGTAATTTGCCTAAACTCTTGAAATTTTTCATTGTACAGCGTTTATACAGTTTAAAATGTTACTTGGGCAGTTTTGTAGTTTATTTGATTTTTATGACAAAAAACAAGACATTTTCCCATCAATTTTTGACAGGTCACTTTCTGTCTGATAACAATCTCAGCGATCACCGCGAGGTGCGTGCACCTCGCGGCTCTCACGCGACATTCACTCAGTGTCTTCCTTAGTGTATTTTCAAACGTACACAATTTTGTATACAAGTTACTACTTTTTGACAAAAAAGAAAACTTTTTTCACCAATTTTCGACAGACCACAATTTTTGTCATTGCCAGCCGGGATGGACCACCCCTCCTCGGCAAGCAAGCGACGTCTAGTTTTTATATTATAAGTTACTAGCATACGGAATTTGAAAATCACAACAGATCTTTCCAATGAATTTGCCGTTTGGTTGGAGGATTTTGCCCTTTTTTTTACACGCATATTAATAGAGATTAAACTAAAATAGCGTAATTATACATAATGCTTCAGAGTCATTTAGTGTGTATTTAAGATCTTCCGTTATAAACATTCTGTGAAAATTTTGAAAATTTGTTTTCATTAAAGTACAAAATCTTGGCACGATAAATTGACGTTTTTTTTCAAGATTAGTTCGTTCAAAATGTAAAATCATTGGGTATATTAATTATGTATATTAAGACGCATTAAATAAAAATAATTTAATGCGTCTTAATTGCCATAAAGGCCTCCGCCGTGCAATCAGTCTCCCTCAGGGCAGCTTGTCGATGCGAGCTGTCGATGAGTTGCGACACCCAAGGTGCCGATGTGCTTCAGGAGGGCCACCCGCTTCCGTCTTGATTTAAACGGCCGGACAGAGCGGAGTCGCAAGAGCAGATGCTCGAAGGGTGCAAGTGTAATAATGTCATAACGCCGACGGCGTCTTCATCGGTATCGCAGATACACCTCTCTACACACTTAGCCGTTCACATCAATGTTGCTCTCTTCGCACCAATATTGGTCTGCTTTTTGGGGGGCCTATTTAGTGAGCAGCGAGTTAACACTTGTCATAATTAAATCAATTTGGAGGCTTTCAAAGGTCTGGAGTCTCTTCCATAGCCCGGATCTTATTACCACAAATATCGAAATCCACGAACTTTTTGACCAGTAATGACAATAGTTTCTGTGCATCTAACTGGTTGTAGTAGTTAGCTGTATTTTTCATGGTGCATATAGAGATTACACCCGGTTGGTACACTCCACGCACACTTTCATTAAATTTCGCTTAAATGGCCTCTACGCGTTGGATCTGTATCCCCGCGCACGCCTTATAAAGGACCGTGTATTATAAAACCACGTGACATGACACCAATAACATAATAATAATATTTTGCAACATAAACACCATGAGAACTACGATGGAATCAAATGGCAATTTCATAGATCAAAGACCTAGTATCATTTAACGACATAATCTAGAAATAAAACCCTCACTGTTATTAATTAATAAGCAAATCGTGCTTTCCTTTGATCGTACACCTTAGCATCTAATTCTGTATACTTGTGCAAATAATATTGCTGAATAATTGTGCATATTAAAATGCTGTTCATCTTTTTCAGTTGTACATTCTATGGGATACATCTCTTTTACTGTTGGATGTATAATTCTTCGTTCCCAACGACCTTCTCCTGGTGGACGCTGAACATTGCTTGTGCGTCGGTTATGTGCGTCACTGGAGAGTTCCTCTGTCTTAGTACAGAGCTGCAAGCAATACCGCTCAGCAATATAGGAGCGAAAGTAGATTTATGAAATTTAGCTTACTCGAGAATATCAAGAAATTTTTGGTTGCATATGACTTGTTTGTTTGAATTAGTGTGCACCAAAAGGGACTTAGTAATTTTATATTTTCTATTTTGTATTTTCTACCCACGCCTGCATCTTATATAACGTGAAACAAGGTAGTTACAGATTTAGAAATGCCAGTTAATGATTTGTTATTTATTACCCATTTGACATATATAATTTTAGCTATCAAAATATTAAATGTAATTGATTTTATTGTTAACAATTGATCGTGTCTCTGGACATCCATTTTAAACCTATAATGTACGAGTGCCTGTTAAATATAGATAGATATACTAACAACACCAGATTCGAATTTAAAAACAAAACTATTTTATAAAGTAATACAAATATTTTTATATACACCCAGTAATTTAATTGTAAAATATTTTATTATTGTCAATGTTATTGAAAGATTGTAATAAATAAACTGTTGTAGCAATCTTCTATGTTACCGATGTTGTGTGTAGTATGTTCAACACTAACGAAACGAAAATGGTCGCTTATCAAACACCACTGTACAAATCAAATAAACAAATTTAACACTAGAGTGAAAAAGAAAAAAGATTTTATAGTTAATACTATAATTTAAAAAAAGAACAGATATGGAATCTATAAATAAAGTGAGGAAATTTATTACTTATATATTAAATTACATGAGTAATGAAAAGTATTTATAAATATAGCTACAATTGCAATTTATGGTTGTAGTTGTACCAGGTGTTTTTAAATTTTACTATTTAGCACGTTCAACATTCTGCATTAATCATAACTCACTCTTGATAGCGTAACGCCATGCTGCCTACATATTAAATAGCCAACATACTTTTTATATATTTTTATTTGATTAGCGGCAATAATTAATAAATATATATAAATATGGGAGAAAAGCTATTTATTGAGATTCGTAAATAAAGTTTCTACTTTTCTGTATTCCTATACAAATATTCAATTGCAAGATTCTGCACTTTGATGATATTAAAACATTTCATCTCTGATTTGAGAATTTTATCTTCTTGCCATATGAAGAATGTCTAAAAATTTACGGGCTCAGATTCTAGTAACAATTAATAGCTATCTCGACCTGAATGCAGATCTACTTAATAAACTAGACCGGCTTCTGAACAACTGCATTCGGTTCATTTTTAATTTGAGAAAATATGACCACGTTTCCGAGTATCGCAAGCGCTTGAACTGGTTGACTATTCGGCAGCGTAGATATCTAAGAACATTGAGTGCTTTATACACTATCGTCAATAGTCCTAATACACCAAGTTATTTAAGTCCCCACTTCCAATTCCTAAGTGCTTCTCACGATAGATCTCTGCGGTCATCATCTGGCTTACTTCTAAAATTTCCATCTCACCATACTGAAATAATTCACGCTTCATTTTTTGTACAATCAATTCATCTCTGGAATGCTTTGCCTATCGATATTAAAACATCAACTAGCAGAACTAGTTTCAAAAATAAGTTGCGAAAACATATTCATCAGAATAATATACTCTAAAGACTTGTTGCATATTTGTCGGTTTATTTATTTATTACTATAGATATATTTCTAACTATTTCGGGATATAATTTTATGTATTAGTATATTATATATGATATCTATGTATTAGGATTTTATATTTATATATATGGATGATTTAGAAATAGTCATTTCACTGGTACATCTACCACCTTGCTTTCTGCACCATCTAAAGGTTGGCTGTTAGAGAATGCCTCAGGCATTAAGTCCGCCACTGTACACATTGTACATGAAGTATAAAATAAAATAAATAAATAAAATAATAGATTACTGTATTGTGTATATAATTTAAAAAAAATAAAATCAACCTGATTTATATCTGAAAATAAAAATTTTTGACTTACGCAGTGTTGTTTGTTAAGCGACAAAGTGGCGATCTATTTTATTCAACATAAGACTCGTTTCACACGACACAATATTTACTCATCGATTGAACATTGAATCGTAACCTCAGTTGATATGTGTAATTGCTAAGGTTGACGAAGCGTTAGCGCCGCATCTATCCAGTGAACGGAATTTATGATTTAATTTTATGTGTTAAGTATTATAATATCTATAACTAAGCGAATGAAATCCTATGCGTTCCAACAGCGTTGTATTTCGTGTCTATTTCTGTCATTCGTGTCAATTGTAATGCATCCCTCAACTAAGATAATTTATTTGTTTCATTGATTAAGTATATTGTGATTAAAAGCTACGCGTAGTCGAATTAAATTTATTACTTATATTTATAAATGGTAGTATGTCAATCTGTACGTAAAGTTGTGTTGTATGGGACGGTTTTTGTGATTGTGTTCGTTCGTTGTCAGTTGGGGTGCTTGTACACTGTTGACTCACTGGTCTTTATTTGCCGAGCCCGTTCGCTTTTTAACACGTGCATATGGACTTTGCACGCGTTTCCGTCAACATATGCAATGATTCTATGTGTAAGCACCCTTACGGATTCTGAGGCTGTGTCCATTATTAGAAAGAATATAGTATTTATGAATTAACGAACTTTGTTGCGCATTGTTCTTATATTTGGTGTTACATGCTGTTGCGAGCTTTTGCGAACAATTTTACTGTCTTAACTGAGTAATCTATTTTTAAATAATTGACAATGTTAGATATACTGATTGTTACGTTACAAATAAGATGTTATATTTATTTTAGTGTTCTAAAAGACTAGAACTTCGAACAAACCATATGGCAATATTTAGAGATTTATTCAATGGCGTATCTATAAGACAGTCTGTCAGGTGTATGCGGGCGGGCGACTGAAACATGAACATTTCATAAATACCAGTAAGTCGTTTCTTTCACTAACAAATTCGAGGTTGTGTACAGAGTTAAGCAAGTTTAGATTTTGTGTCGAGAAGTTATCTGAATGGAATTAGAAAGTATGTTGTAGTTAAAGAGTATATGAACAAAGTGAAATAATCGGCCGTAAGATAAAGTAGATGATACTTTTCAAATGGCCAAGTGGTTTTCGGGAGCCAGGTCTAAAGGACATTGTTCCGGCTCCATACATGTTCTGCCTAAGAACCGTTCGAATCGAAAGTGACTTATATAAACTCTTAAAATTATATGGAATCCTATGAAATAAGTTTTCACGAACGGACACTTCAGGAAACTAAAATAATGACGAAAAAAGTTAATATTTTGAGGTTATAAATAAAAAATAACCAACCTTGCGTGAAATATCAGAGTAGTAATATCAAAGTAATATTAACAATACTATATACAGTTCTCTTCTAGAACTAGGAAAGGACTACTCTAATAGATACTAGGAAAAGAGATTTGACAATTATCATTTTACAAAATCCAGTTCTTTACACACAGCCGAGTCTACCAAGTACGCAATGTAATCGGAATCCGTAATCAAGCCAAAGTTTTTAGAATAAAACCATGAAACGCTTAGAAAAAGAAACGATAGTCGCAAAGCAATCAAAAATTGAATGAAACGGAGATAGATAAGGTATGAAGTACACTAGTGTTGCCAATTACAAAAAATTTAATTCCCGAATGCCAAGCTAGAAATTCGCGATTTCGCTTAAAAAATATATAATACTAGTTTTTTTCTAGCTAGTCAATTTAAGTATTTAAATGAATAAAGTGTTATCAACTAATTTTAATAACCGACTTCAAAAAGGAGGAGGTTCTCAATTCGATCCGTATTTACTGAAATCGCGAAAACTTCCGAAACTGGCAGCAATGGCTGACGGAAAACATTTTATACGGCATCAATAATGGTGACCCAACTTTTTATTTGGAACTTATTTATTTGAAGTGTCCGTGGAATACTAAAATATGTTTCAAATAATATAAAAATAAATGAAAATTATAGTATAATTTATATTAACATGGTTCTTAGGCCAAAATTGAACAATGTCCTTTGGATATGTTGTTCTCTTGGTCGAGCTGAGCAAAAAATGTGATGGTCGCAAAAAAGTTAGCGACTCATTTTCCCGCTAGGGGGCTCTGAAGTGTGCATTAGAAAATCGTGGTTTATGGCATATTCTGCTGGGTTGTGTGTTAGGAGGCAAAAGAATGGGTTAATTGTAATTCTCTTGGCTGAAACCATTTAAAATATGATATAATTATCGTACAGCTAATTATAAGGCGAGGGTAATTGTCTCTCGCTTAGAAACAAAAGAATTGGTGGCTTTAGATACATTGTGGTATTTGGATGCTGTAACCAAATAGCGCATGAAAAATGCAAAACTATTGAACAATATATACATTATACTCGCGTTTGATTCTGCCGAAAACCACGATTTTCTAATTCAGACTTCAGAGCCCCCTAGCGGGAAAATTAGTCGTCAACTTTTTTTGCTACCATTACATTTTTTGCTCAGCTCGACCACAAGAACAACATATCCAAAATTTAGACCTGGCTCCCGAAATCCACTTGGCCATATAAAAGGATCATCTACTTTATTGCCGGAACCGAAATCGGACAGACAATATAAAGTAATCAGATTAGTGTAAAATATTCGACATGTAGAAAGTGCAAGAATATGTTAACCAGCATATTGTATGTGAAAAGTATTACGTATTCGAATTAAATCTGTCACTTTGACGTTTGACAGTGTCAGCCCTATTGGCTGACACTTATCAAACCAGACTTCTTAGATTCTTGTTTCAGGTTCGGATTGCCTATTTGAGCATATTCTTTATTGACTACCTTCTTTTCGTATTGATTATTGTAAATAGCTGACGTGACGCTGGCAAAATGTTTTTTTTTTTGTTAAAAAAACATTGCCATTAATAAAATTACTTACTTACTTCTTAGGTTGTGAAGGCTAACATAACCAAGGCAGCGGCTAGCGAAGCGAAGGTAGTCGAGCTCGATTTGAAAGTACACATATATTAGTCCCTACGCGGCCATAATTGTTCTTCACGAATCAGTGTCTTTGTTGGTAATATGGTTTTAATACCGAAACCACTAATTATAAATAGTATTGAATAATTAAACTGTATTTAAAAACGCTTATTTTCCAAGTGCAATTATATTTATGAGTAGTAAGAATGACTTAAAACTAATAAGCAATTGACTTGAGCTCTAGCCTTCATCATTAATCATAATTAACATCTCACATTTACATCAATAATTACAGTGCCATCATCTTGCCCAAAGCATTAAGCATTGTAATTCTTATTATATATATATATATATTCTTATTATATATATTATATATATATTAACAGGCATGATTAAGTCATAAATGCATGAATAGTTAATCGCCAATAGCGACATGTACTAGTGTCGACTTCTGACGCTGATAAAAGGCTGCATATATGTTAGGTTTATTAAAATTATTTATATAATAGGCCAAATAAACTAAGATAACTATTTTTGCGAAAGTATTTTTATATAAATTGAATATGTGTTTTGAATAAATGATTCAATATTTTAATCATATCGAGAATTTTTGTTCTCAATAAATATTTTTCTAGTGTGCTTAAAGTATATTGGCATTCTCACATTTATTTGTATATAACAGAATTTATTTATTTAGAAGTATAAAACTAGTCTTTTCGAACACCAGCATAAATTAATGAAACACTGTTGAATAAAATGTATGTATTTGTATGATTGTGATGATTTGATTTTTATTATTGTATTAATGTAGTATTGACAATTTTAAATAAATCGACAATTCATTATTAGATATGTGTCGTTTTATTTATTGATTTAAAAACATTTTAATTTTAAGAGTTAGATAGTAATGCCCAGTTACCGTAACATGACCTTCGAAACGTGAGATGATAGAGCGGATATACAAGATGGCGGTTATATCGCGATAAATGATTTATCATGTATTGTTTCGTTGCTCATGCTAGGGGAGCTGCATAGCGAGATGCTAGCAGATGGCGAAATACTTGAAAACACACTTGCCTAGAGGTCGCACATAAACAGCAAAGTAGCATTTTTTAATATTAGTCAATACATACTACTTCGAACAACCTCAGCGATTGAACTTTGAACAGATCAAAGTAGTTACAGAATTTTCGTAAGTGTATTTTAGTTTATTTAGGTATTTTAACTTCAATGGCTTCCTATTCGGCAGCGCAGAGATTTGCATATTTTATCTCTTCTTTACAATATCTTGTTTCTTCCTACATCTCCAGCATACCTTAAGTCTTTGTTCTCTTTTCGGTCCTCTTCCTCCAGTCGCGTTTTACGAGCGAATTTTAACTTGACTCTTGATATCCCTTCTTGCAGTACTGATTTTCTCTCTTACTCTTTTCCCTCTTATGCCGTTCGACCTTGGAATTCTCTCCCTGAGAGTATTAGGAGAGCGCAAACGTTAGAGTCCTTTAAGAACCAAGTCCGTATCCATTTCCTGTCCTTAAATTCTTAACGTAATTTTACTTTATTTACTTTCACAATAATTGCACCTATTCCCAAAATTCCTAGTTTGTTTTAGTTTTTTCTCTTATCTAAGGTTGCCTGGAAGAGATTGCTTTTAGCAATAAGGCCGCCGTTTGCTCATAATTGTCTTTGTTTGTTTACTTTATTTCTTGTATTTATTTTCTGCGCAATAAAGAGTTTATTATTATTATTTTAGTTTTACCAGTCTGCTTAAGTTTACGATACTTTATTAACATTAATTACAAAATACCTGTCGATCTATTAGTAAAAATCATTATGATTTTAGTTTACTACGTTTCCGCTAGAGGCGCTGTGCAACGTTTGCATACAAAATATTTAAGTTGTCGATATCGACTACAAACGAATGTAATGTCATTGTAAAACGCAGATCCAAAATGGATGTTGACTAGCTAGTGCGTCTTAACTCGAGAGCATTTTAATTGAGATGTTATGCTATTGAGAGAGATTCTGTTCACTGGTTGACTTGGCGGTGATAGGTGGAGTCTACAGACGTGCGGACAAACGCCGATAAAACTTTGGATGTTTTACTGTGCGTGTTCTTTTTTTTCCCCCACGGGGGATGGTAGTGAACCCTCATAAGAGCTGCGCTACTATTATAGTAGTTTTAATAACCCCTTGGTGCTCTGACGACCTTATACCGGACCTTACATGTTGGACTCTAGCATTCACGTCTAATCATTCAAAAATACGTCTCCAGGCCTTAGTCAACTGCACTGGCCCGAAGAATACGAAGGTTGCCTCATGATGTTGTCCATAAATGTTAATATGAAATTCGAAAAACGAAAATGTACATGGCAGGATCGATCTCGGATATTTAATTTTGGAATACGATTCTTAGAGCGCCGAAATCGAGTTAATCGTCAAATAGACCGCAGCTTTTATCGGATTGAGATGTAGAAATATTTAGATATGAAAATAAAACCACACTTATAGATCACTAATTTATTGCTTATTTAAATAATAGTAAATAGTTAGCAAATTATTAAATACACAAAAAAAAGAAACACTATGTAGCAAGATTCGTTTGCTTTCATAATTTAATTACAATTGCGCGATAAATCAATCACATAAATAAGAACAATCGTTATACATTTGACAAGCACATTCATAGACAAAAGTGCTAAGCAAGTCCTAAATTAATTTGCGAAACTAAAATACGATGTGTGGCAATTAGGTATCGAGACTGAAGTTGCGGCGGAACAAGTGTGCACGCACGTTTGGTGTGAAGTTCTCTATACAATGCAGCTAACTAACATCGTTTAGTCATTACCTTTATTTCAGTTAGTGTTGATTATTTGTTTGACGGAAAGAAAGTTAGAATACATGCGTAAAATTTGTGCTAAAACTTCTCATGTTCGCACGTTCTATCCAGCGGTTCCTGGCCTAGTAGTATTTCAGTATTACAACACTGGGATCTTCAACATATGACTTCTATTTGTTCCAGTGTTGCCAGTTTTTTTTGTCAAGTCGGCACTTTTGTACCTACTTTTTAAGTGAAAATAGCGGGATTCTTCCGGCAGAAGCGGGACAGTGAGAAACACATATAATCAAAGGTTTTCAAATATTTATCTTTTTATTTGACTTAAACTTACGTTTACGTGACAATAGATAGCAAAAGTAGCCATAGAAAATGTATTTTGACAAAAAAACAATATTTTAAATCAGATTTACTCTATCGTTAAATTCGTCTTTAGAATGAAATAAACAGAACGTCCCGCCAAAATGGGGACGCCTGGCAACGCCGATCTGTTATCTAAAATAAAATTGGCATTAAAAGTGATAAAATTGGAGGCCTTGGAAGTTGTGAAAGAGAAAGCAAGAGTCCTGAAGGAGTTAACAAAGATGAACTGTTTCCAACAATAGCAATTTGGCATTTAGCGTTGTAGAAATTTAAAGTTGATTTACTGATGGTGCTAATAAGTAAATGTGTGGGATAAGACCATCTGTCCTCACAAAACGGAGAACAACACCTTTCTCGTGATCGACAAATGATATGTTACTTATGAAACAAATAATATATAAGGAAATGTAAAAAGACTAACACAAACAAGAAAAAAACCAAAGAGTCCGCAGAAAACTAAAGAGTTCGAGAAAAAAAAAAGAAATTTTTTTTGGTTAATTTTCCCATTCTGGGAAGGCAAAGGGAACGATGCCCATACAGCCAATGCTTCGCTTTTCTCTTCAAAAATGTAAATGTGTGTATAAAATATATTTTTTTTTTATCAACGTCAGTCGCGTTATCTAAAAGCCACACTTCGTACATTCAGTGCACACACTAAATTCTTTTCGAACTATTACTAAACAGTCAAATCACAACATGGATTATTTATAAACAGTTCGAGTATCTTTGATCTGACCAAATCGTTTACATTACAAACTACATATTTTGATTAGATTAGATAATATAATGTCTACACCATAATGGCTACAATAAGGGTATCATCGTATCCATTTTCAGATTCAATTTTATTTTGTGGCTCTATATTATTGGAATCATTACTACTTATTTAATAACGGACATAATATTTTTTAAATTTAATCGACTTAAAAACAGAACGTTTCAGTTTGATACTTTGTCAATTACAAATATCGTGTAAATCCAATATATTATAATTAATATGGCGATGTATAAAAACAAAGTAAATTGACACAACTCGTTGGTAAAGTACTCCATTCTCCGACCTGTGCAAAACAATTTATTATCCTACGTATCGTTTAGCATTATATTCATATCGACGTTCGTGATTTAATCCTTCAATTTAACACCATTAGAATTTATAACATCAATATATATATTTAAACGTGACGCGAAAAGCAATTTTATTGCTTAGTCGACAGGTGAAGCCTATATTTACATTCCCTGTACACCTGCAGTGAAACAAATGTATAAAATGTCTGTAAACAATCTTCTTCGTATAAAGCTGCTTCGATGCAGAAAAATATCAGATTTAATAGCTGAATATGACAACGTCTTGTTTTTTATGTATATGCTTTCCACCACCAGTCAACCAGACGTAGGCTTAACTACCATCCTTACGTGGTGGACTATCCTCTTACACGTACAAAACGGTTCCAGTCTTTAATACGAACAGCTAAGACGTGGAACTCTTTGCCGACGTCTGTGTTCCCGGAACAATATAATCTTACGGTCTTAAGTCACGAGTGAATAGGCATTTGCTAAGTAAGCGTGTTCCATCCTAGTCCTCATCGTCACTTACCATCAGGTGAGATTGTGGACAAACGCAAACCTATTTTAAATAAAAAAAAAATTGTTTAAATGTTATATTGGTATACAATATTTCGAATGTTTTATCACCGCACAAATATTAGAACACTCAAAGGCACTGCGTTTAGCATTTTAATTCCTTATCCTGTTTATTCACCCTGAAACGTCTAGCCTAAGGTGAATACTCGGAAACGCGTGTCCGTCTTTCCACCCTGACCGGGACGGATATTCGTAATTCATATAATTCATTCATCCGATTTTCTACCCTATATATTCCCAACGACGCCCACAAATTGTTTAAAATTACTTTCAATCTCGACTAAGAAGTAATAACTTTTGTTTAGTGATGTTATCTTTATAAATACAGGACACAAGTTTCTTATTTAATTGATAATTTTATTCAAACTGTACATGGGGTAGAAATCAGAATAACCATCAGATGTGAAGATGTGAAAAAAATAGTAAATTAATTCCACTTTACAAGTCTGGCGATAAGAGTGACCCTACTAATTTTAGACCCATTTCTATATTACCAGCCTTGAGCAAAATCTTTGAAAAGATTATTTATAATCAGCTATCATCTTTATTTTACCCTTAACAAGTTATTTCATTGCAACCAATATGGTTTTACCAAGGGTAAATCCACTACAGACGCTGGAATTTCACTTTTAAAACACATTTTTGATGCTTGGGAGGGCAGACAAGACGCAATAGGTATTTTCTGTGACCTTTCTAAAGCATTTGATTGCGTAAGTCACGACACTTTAATGAGGAAATTAGGGCATTATGGTGTCTCTATCAAATCACTCGGCCTTATTAAGTCATACTTGTCGGATCGAATACAAAAAGTGTTATTAAATAAAACTGAATCTGCTGGAACTTCACTAGTTATGGGCGTGCCTCAGGGATCAATATTAGGTCCTTTACTATTTTTAATATATATTAACGACCTTCCTTACTATACAAGCACTTTATGTGAACAGTGCTATTTGCCGATGATACTTCTCTTGTTTTTAAAGTTGAAAGAGGCAGCAATTGTTCGGACGAGGTAAATAGTGCTCTATCAAAAGTTCTACAATGGTTTTTACATTAAATAATCTTTCATTAAATTCGAGAAAAACCAAATTGTGTAAGTTTTCTTATACCAAATGTAAGGCAGGTTAATACACCCTTAAATATTAATGGTGAAGTGGTATCTCTTGTTGAGAGTACTAAGTTTTTAGGCATACACTTAGATTCCAGATTACAATGGTATACCCATATTGATGCTCTGTCAAGCAGACTTAGCTCAGCTGCGTATGCTGTTAAAAAAATAAGGCTTCTAGCTGATGTTGAAACAGCAAGGTTAGTTTACTTTAGTTATTTTCATAGTGTAATGTCTTATGGCATTTTGTTATGGGGATCAGCTGCCACCATTGAAAGTATTTTTATACTACAGAAAAGAGCAATTAGAGCTATATATAATTTAAGACCAAGGGATTCCCTTAGGGATAAGTTTAAAGAAATTAACATTTTAACATTGGCGGGGCAGTACATCTATGAAAAATATAATCTATGTACACAAATATTACAATAATTTCATTAAGAATAGCGATGTTCATAAATAAATACAAGAAATAAAAATAAGCTTGCTGTTCCAAATTTTAGATTACGTAAAACACAAAACTCATTCTTGGGGAAATGTATAACTTTTTATAACAAGTTACCACAAAGTATTGTTAATCTACCTTTTAATAAACTTAAAACTCGAGTAAAAAAAACTTTGATGAGCAAAGGATATTATCGAGTCCAGGATTACTTGGATGATCGAAGTGTCTGGGACTAAAAAAACCCTCGCTCGTTGAAATAAACAAATTGTTAATAAATTCTTAGGTAACTGTGTAACATAATACATGTATATTTAACTGTACCTATTATAATAACCTTTTGTTACTTGTATATATACATTATTGCTAGTTTTTAAATGATTGTATGCGCGTGTCCTGCGGTTGATTTTTTTTTTTTTTTTAGTGTGCTAATTTACACGGGTACCTGTTTTTGGTAATTTGTATCCTTTTTGTGGCTTAAGGGTAGTCATACTCTCATTAAAATCTCTTCGGCAGTGTCGTGTGAGGCGGGTCGTTACGTTCCCTAAAACATGGTTGAGCGAAGCGATGGCTGGTTCATGCGTCATGCTCGTGAACGGGTGCTGCCAGCGGAGATGAGTCTGCTCTTTGCTATACTGGGTACTACTCGTATTTATTATAATTTTAATTTAACTTTAATATATTCTTTTAAAAACTGTATGACACGGCATTCCTAATATAGGCATGTTTTCTAAATATTTTTTTTTATTAATTATACTATGTAATGGAAAGTGACTTCATGAATTATCAATATTGAAGTCATTTTCCAAATTGACGACTCTGTATCTATTTAATACAGGGAAAAAAACCAGCCCTTGCTGAGTTTCTTGCCGGTTCTTCTCAGTACAAGGTCTCCCGCCGTAGATTTGCGAACCGATGGCGTAGCTTTTCGACATTCACAAGTGCTTGTAACAGCCCAGACTGAATAAATGATTTTGAATTTGAATTTGAAATTTGAACCCCGTCCAGGGTGAATAGAGGGACACGCGTGCCTGAACATTCTCCTCAGAGTGGCCGTTTTAAGGTGAATAAAAGGAATAAGCAATTTTAATCAGCAATTCGTTTTGACATACAGCGCCGCACTAATTTTACGCAAAAAGTACACAGCAAACATTATGTAGCTGAATAATAATTATTTTTATATACTTGTAACTAACAAGTAAACGGGATGGAGTCAAAATATTAATACAACCGCGTTGACAATCATATAATATGGACACGAACGAAATTGGAGGAGTACGAACGATGTTTGACCGATTTGTGGTCGCGACGATCGAAACTAAGAGTGACTAAATGTCAACTCAATAGACATTTGTGCAGAAGTTCTTGCAACAGTACGAGATGAATATTACATGTGAATTGAGTAATGTAGCAGCAAAAACCGGCAAAAAAATCACATAAAACAATTTCACGTATTAACGCTATTTTTGCTTCAAACCGTCATTGCAATTAAACGTCGATTCATAATAGGTTTTAGTTGATTTATAGCTAAACAATCAATTTGTATTCAAATTTTGGAAAAGGGAAATGGACGCTTTTAATCTTAAGAATCTTATTCTGAAATCAATTTCAACTTGAGTACAGTTAGAAAGAGACAGCACTATGTAGGCTCAATAGCACTATTCCTTTCGAACTATTCAAGCAAAGAGAGTTAGGTTTTTAAAATAAGACCTTAGAGAGACTCAATTGACACAAATGAAATTCAATTCTTTCACTCTAATATTAAGATAGAACGGTCGTAGATCCCACTGTCAGTCTTTAGTACTAATCGTTTTTTCTCGATTTATATTACCGCATTTCAGTTATTATCCGCGACTTTACTTAATCAACAGAGCTGCTCTAAAACCTTGCAACTATAAAATTCCCTGCCATTAGTTGTATACAAACCGGTTATAACACTTGTATTAATAATAAAGTAATAAAGTATCCAAACAGCATGTTTTTATATCCTAACAATCTGGACATCAATTTTGAGTGTAACATTCACAACAATAGCTATCTCCCTCTTCATCTTCATATTGATATAGCTAGAGAATGTGACAAAAGATAAGCGTCGTAAAGTCCAAATGTTTACAAAATGACATTTTTGTTAGTCGAAATTGACTGTGTCTATTTTCTTTCGTCTTGAAATATACATACGGCTGAACTGATTTTAATGGAATCATGAATGGCTTAATCTATAAATTACAAAAAAAAATTCGGCACGTCCATTCATCAACTGTTTGGCCGTACAAGATCGCTTTTTTGCTATATAGATAATGGTACGAGCACTTGGCCGGCTTTTTTGAAATATTTCCCGTTATACTGTATAGTTTGCGTGTGAGTTAGCTATTATTGTGAATGCGATAACATCGTAAAAATTCAAAAAAGTTCCTGAAAATGGACATCGTGCGTAAAATGAGTATACTAACACTACACGGCCCCATATAGAACGGCCGCCTATAACATACAAGGACTACGTGTCATGTATGAAAATGTATAATAAATCGTCTTAGGAAAATAATCCTAAAGGGATACTATATATATATATATACATAAGCGATAATATGAATCCTCTATAATGTCCTAAAATCAAACTTCTTCGAATAGTTAGAATGAGGTGGTGCTACTAAGCCACATAGCGCCGTCGCTTTCTAACTGTATTCAAACAGAGATTGGCGTTTGGTTTTAGAATCCGATACTAAATAGAATATTTTACACATAAAGATATAGTAAAGACAATGGAATAAAATGTATACATTAATAGTGTTATTAAGTAATATAAATCACACAGATTGCATTTATATTAAAAATAAACAATTAATCTCAATCATAGAACTTAATATCATAAAAGGTTGCATGATCAATCCTTTGTTCTAATTATATTTTAAAGATTTACTTAGATCTTTTAAAATTACATATAAAATAGGTCTTCACCTATGAAATTGCTGATTATGTTTTACTGTACACAAATTATGGAACATAAAATGATGTAAAAACACGCTCTTCTCCATTCAGCCCTAGAAACAAATTGTATTATATTGGCGGGTGTGTACATTTATATTAATAAAATTCTACAGCGATTTAATACATATAAAAATACGCATACATAATATACATCAAAATAAAGTGAAATGTAGTGACTAACTCGAGAGTAAATGAGCACTTACTATAATTTTGCAGCGCGCACAGTAAAAGAGTGGGAGCGTTCAAGTATTACGTAACGCAATTGTTGAAGATGTTTGACCCCCCCCCCCCCCTTGTAACGCACCGTAACGTTAAACAACTTGCGTGAAAAAATTAAAAATGACGACCAGACTAATACAATCGAGGGATTCCCCGTAAAACGTAAACGAAAAGGGTTGCCAATTTGTTATAAAAAAAGGAAAAAATGTTACATACGTGTTGTAAGAAAGACCCGCTCCTGTCCCTATAACGCATCGTAACATTTTACCGAGACCCCCCCCCCCCCCCAAATTGCGTTACGTAATACTTGAACGCCCCCTAATGAAAGAACATCAACAATTACAATGTAATGTTTCCTTCGTACTTTAATGGTATAAAATACAAAATTTTTATATTACTCGACTTGTGGTAGATATTTTAAGTTGAATATAATTTGACGTCACATTAATAATTTTAATTAATATATACCCAAATTTTATTTAAATTAAAAAAGGAGCAATATTGTCGGTAAAGTCAATTTATAGGTTTAGGATTTTGTACTTTGCTGTCTATAACTTTCTGAAAACAACATGTTCGCACATGCTGCAAAAAGCTAGACTCTTTTATGGGGAAATTATGTGGAAATGCTTAGGTTCCACAGTGATCCCGATTTGCCTTTGTACAGATTTAAATCATTTATCAAAAATACTGTTACGAAAAAAGATTAAGATTGTTAAGAAATACTTAAATGATAGCACGCTTGAGATTAGTTTTAAAGACTCAACAGTAACGTTGCCGAATATTTTAACTATAGCATTTATAGATATAATGTGAACTTGTTTAAACTTGTAAAGAATGTCGAAGTTGGACTATCTGAAGTCAACTTTTAATTGACGTTTCTAATACGTTCTAAATAAATGGCGAAGCATCTTTGAAGTGCAAAAGTGACTGTAAAAATCCTATTTGAAGACTAAGTTTTTGATGTTGATAGGAAAAGAAAGCTTTCGAAAATCTCCATACAAATTTCGACAATTTCATAGGTTAAGAGCTTTTTGTTAGTTCTACAGTTGACTTGTACAGTTAGACACACAAAACGTTGAGGTCAACATATAAATGAAACTTTTTACATGTCTACATTATATGCTGTTGCATTTTGATCATTTTAATCTGTGGATAATGCAAGAAATATTATAGCAGTGAATAAACAATTTATAATAAAATTACTTTTCCGGAGATTTATTGGCAAATTTACACTTATATTTTTCCATTTACACACATTATTTTGAATCAATTTTAAACAGGTAAATATGAACCGTCTGTCCGAAAAAAAATTATGTCGTAGACACATTCTTATATCAGGAAATATCTTCTAATTTTGCCTGATCACAAAGAAATGTTGAAAATGAGAAAATCTATACGTACATTTACTAAGTTATGTTAAAATACTCGTTTTTATTATAAAAATAAATACGACTCCCTGGGACAGTGAAGGGATGATGACACATCGTATTCTAAGGCCGTCACCACACGGCAAAAAAATTTGATCTACTTCCAAAATAAAAGAAAACCGAATCACAAGTAAATTTGAAGCCCAGACCTATTATTCATAAATATATATTGTTGTAAATTATCAAGAGCCATTTCTTGATCATATTTCTCGTTGTCCACAGATTAAATAAGAAAGGAACGTGTTCGTTCAGTTGCGTACGCACACATCGGAACGAGCACGTGCACACTATGTTACCCGATCGATTTTATTTAATCTTTGAAAAACATTTCAATTAGGTGTGTATCAAAATTAAAATCAAATTGAACGTTACTTGACCAAAAAAATACACGAGTAAGCTCGCACAGTATCACGACTACCAGTTTTATATACATACTAGCGGACCCGACAGACTTCGTCCTGTCAAAAAGATTTGTAAAGTGGCAGTTTTTCGTTCCTACTTGAAATGACATATGATGACATTAAATTTGTTTGACAGAACTAACGTCACTTTTTTGTCTTGCCAAAGGTTCAAATTGGCTTTTAAGTATTAATACAAATTGTTTGTAAAAAAATGTTGACTTTGTTAACTCTCTAATGTTGACTCTACGTACAAACCTTCTCTGGACTTCTACGAATAATTCAAGACCAAAATTAGCCAAATCGGTAAAGGCATTGTTGAGTTATGCGCTTACCAACACATTTTGCGATTCATTTTTATATATAAGATTACGTATGAAGGGAAAACGCTGTATAACTTAATAGCTACTGTCGTAGCCTGTCTTGTGTCAAAAAACAGGTATTGTGCTTATTTCGTTTGTATTAATATATCTGTAAAACTAAACAACATTAATAAATAATAATGTAGATATGAGCTTTAAAATTCTTACTTACCAATAAACATTTATAAACTTTGTGACAAACAACTTATAAATACTAAACAAACTCACTTATGATAAACTTTGTTACTTAACAAAACAATCACTTAAACAATATCACGGTCAGAGTACTCGAAATTAAAAGTACAATTAACATACGTCTCTTTGAGGCGTTACGATTTTTGAGTCGTAGTGGTAACTTGATGAAGAAATCAATTGAAGAAATTGATGTCTTAATACAATAGATATAGAGTTGAGATATAACTGGCTACTGAATAAGACTACTAAATTTATATTTAATAATGTATATTGCTTAATTATAGGCAATGTAAAAATATCATAAAAATCTATTAATTATGATCGATTCTATGGCTCGACCATCTGAATAATTTTCGTTAACTTCTAGTTCGTTCAAATTTAATTTGTGTAACATTTACGATCGAGCGAAAAAATATTTATTTAACTAAACATTTTAAGTCTTTATTATGGTAGACGTTGATATGTATTTCATTGGCAGAAATATAATAATTTTAATAAAATTTCATATATCAAAGAATTAATTATTTTTAATGCGCGCTATCTAACTTAAGTTTTTAAGTGCAAAAATTTTGTTGCTCGTGTTATAAATATAAACGTTTATACGTGGGATCAATTTTGAATGGAAGAACTAAAAAATATTACACAATTAATTTGTTATTTTTTTTTTAAATTTAATCCAATAAAATATACTCGCTATTTCCTTTTGGTTTAAAAAATATAGTTAGCAATATTGGTGTAATAAATATTTTCAAGAATGTTCGTATAATTATCGTAATTATGAATGCACTTGGTACGCAGGATTTGTATGTCAGTACACTCATAAAAAATCAAAATGTACAATTTGTATAGGCTAGTTCGAACATTTTTAATACTATAGTTTCATATGAATTTTTAATCTGTATCCTGATCATGTAATCGTTGTTGTTAACGAATTTGAACGAAACTGTTCTGTACCTTTAATGACAGAATAACATAGTCAAGGCTGGTAATGATTATGTGCGTATACATAAACGATACGAAACGTGCGTTGCATCACGATTAGTAACGAAACATAAGCAATAAATTACCAAACAACTCTAAAGTAAATAGAATATTGAAAAAAAGCAACAATATTTAAACGGAAGACATATTTCCACATATACATATTTGACCTGTACCTAATACTTTTAGTTGAGGTAGATAGATTAAAAATAATATAGTGTGTAATAAATAGCATATGTAAAAAATACCCTTACCGAAATACCAAATTAATAATTAGCATAATATTATTTGTCAAATTTGCAAATCGTTTTCAGATTTTTTATGTATTCAATTTTTAAAAGGTCGAACATAAACACAAGTAAATGCTCAGTTTATTTCTACAATAACTATAAAACATAAAAATAGTATGCTATTTTTTTTTTAATAAAACTTGTCTGTAAACTGCGGCTTCGTAAAGGGTTTTTTTTTACACAGCGTGTATTAAATATTGGTAACGACAAATTATTCTAGTGTCGCGAAAGTTGCTTGTCTTTAAACAAACTAAGCGATAAATATTAAGTAATATAAAAAATAGAATACCGGAGGACTCATGTTGACTTATTCGTTAAGAACTTAATATAATAAACGTCTTTTTATTTCACAACAAACGTTATGTAACTATGAATATATGTATTTGTATGTATTTTGAATTTTCATGTATTTTACGTGAAAATTCAAAAGAATATAAATTATACACCACATTGTATAGTTAAATCGCAAATGCCTCTAAGGCGTTTGCGTTGAACAATCTTAGAATGGTTATTTTGATAAAATCTTGATAAAGGTGCCGAAATAACCCAATGAATTTGCAATAACTACGAGGAATGCACAATTATGCATTCGTGTTCCGCGACAATTGTCTAATCTATACACGTATTGTTTTGCTTAAATTGAGATTGTAAGTTATTTGTAGACGCGTAAATATAACTCAAACAGAATATAATATTGTTGGTTTAATATTTATAAATTTATTCAATAAATGAATATTAAAAAAAAACCTGTGTCTGTATAGGACGAAAGTCACGCAACTTGAACGAATGCCCAGTAATTCAGCATATAACGCTGTATACATATCAAATAATTTTAGGCATCCGTTATTCCGTGACTGTACTGTGAAATCTTCGTGTTTGTAGAATTTAATTTAAAGATCAACTAAATGAAAATGTATAATCGTGTAGATCAATTAAACATGAATGTATAATTGCGAAGATCAACTAAACATGAATATATAAAAGTGTAGATCAACTAAACGTGAATGTATAATCGCGAAGATCAACTAAATACGAATGTATAATTGCGCAGATCAACTAAATATGAATGTATAATCGCGTAGATCGACTAAATATGAATGTATAATCGCGTAGATCGACCAAATGTGAATGTATAATGGTGTGTACCTATACTTAAATATTATAGCATAATTGAATGAGTATATTATTATTTGAGTACACCTACACGCTAACCTACTGCAACCGTTCGGCATACCATAATGTGACATCGAGACACGACTACACTAATTCGCGTAGTCTTAGGTGGATAGTGATTACAGAATAGTCCTAATAACTCCTAAATAATAATAATAATAGTAGGTAATAATTGTCGATTATGATTATAATAGTAATAATACAAGTCTAATATTTCCTATAAGCATAGAATACTGTTACTTTCGTGCAAGCAGTGCGTATGGTATGAAGCATCCGAACAGGTTGAAGGGTAGTTCTTAGGGGGATGTTTCGTCGTCCACTTCCTTGATGACAGCGTCGGATTCCCAGCGGGCCCTTTCGGCAAACAGCACTTGCAGTTTCTGATGACATATAATAATTAACATGTAATTTAATCAAATTTATCGTCTCTCGAAGAACGGGGAATATCAGAAAGACGTTAATAATTATAATGGCTGTGTTGGGAGCCACGGGAAAATGTTTAGTTTAGTTTATTTAGAACAGTAATTTACGAAAACTATCAACATTATTTACATACTTTATTAGTTCCTTACAATTTGTTTTTAACAAAAAAAAATCATGTTTTTATCTTAACAATATCTCGAAAAGTTAGCTGTCTTATTTATTAAATCAACAAGAAAAGGAAATGAAAAAGGTTGTTTGTCAGTTCGTCAGTAGATAGATTTAATTGAACTTTAGAAAGCTTATTATTAGGGTTTTGTGTACAAAATAAAAATCATTTTTATATAGCATTTTAACCCACTGCTTTCAAATTATTCTCTTATAGCAAGAAATCGAAAAACGAGCAGATGAGTCATATGATAAGTGGCTACAGTCGCCTATAGTACGCGTGATTCCTGCATTTACAGCAAATTTACAACACCAACAAGAAACACGGCTTATGCTGCTAAGAAGTGACATAAGATATTAATGTCTTTTACGTCTTTCCACTTTAAATATGAGCATTCATAATTTGCAGTAGAAATAGGCAAATCTGTGGTACTTTAATCGACCACCATAGTAAGCTGTCACACACACCAGTAGGCTATTTTCATGTTATAACATAAAAATGTGAAATAATTTTATATTTCTATTTTAAAATTGAAGTTTTATTATCTATATAATATCACGTGACCGCAAACACCGACCGCCATGATTATATCGGTATGACGTCATTAGTACTAAAACTAAGAGTATGTTTGTCAACAAATGAGCCAAATAACATAGCAACCAATGTAAACAATAACCTCAATTGCTCGGTTATGTACATTTTTGTATTAAAAGTGTATTTTAAGAGAAGTATCATCAAAAAATCTTTATGACAATAAGTAAACTCATCGTGTTAAGCGTGACGGCCAAAGCAGCGGGCGGCGCGCGATGGCTTCGGGTTTAATTCGGTTCGCATTCGTGCTCGCTTCGGGGATTATTCATATTATGCCCAGCGAAGTGGCCACGGGTCGGCTAGTATTTTATGTGTCAACAATATTCTGAAAACTCTCACCTCTTTCTTGTCCAGGACGATAATCCTATTCTCCACTTTGGGCGCCAACTCGCAAGATTGCTGCTCTAAGTCGTCCAAAGAAGCTCGTCGAGTTAATCTGTACAATATTAAAACAGAAATGTGTTAACAATAGATCGAACGATCGTGTGCTTGCATTAAAATACCGTGTTTTAGTCTAGTAAAACACATTGACTAATACACAATTTGGGGGCGTCCATAAATTACGTGAGGTGTTTTTTTAAATTTTCCGTATGGTGAGATGTCGTGAGATTTTATTTAAGCAAATAAATAAATAAATAAATAAATATTTGTTACACTTACACCAATTAGCCTAGCCCAAACTAAGCTCTATAAGGCTTGTGCAATGGGATCTAGGGTAACGGATATACATACATATATTATACATATATAAATAATTTTTATTGAAATATATATCAACAACCATGACTAAGGTACAAATGCTCGCATTCATCACACAAACATCTGCCCCCACCGGGATTCGAACCCGGGACCTCAGAGATGGCGACACCTTGAAACCGGTGTATTATCCACTCGACTATGGAGGTCGTCAATCTCACATGAGATTTTTCATAATGTGAATTTCTTACGTATATTCGTTAGATTGTTATTATAAAAAGATAAAAAAATTGCTTCTTGCTTTATTATCAGAGATCGGATAATCGGATGCATATTTACCTAAAGTTAATTTTTGGCTCACAAATTATGGAAGCGGCTTTTTAAAATACATTTTGTTAAATAAAAATCCCGGGAAAATACGGGACTGCAAATTTAACATAGTGATATTGTTTGAAAATTACTAAATTAGCACGTGGTATTTATTTTCAAAAGACCGAGACTCCGGGTTCATTTATACAACTATGCATACGTATTTACATGAAGTTTAGTTTCAGTTCCCCGTGCGATTTATGAATGTACGATTTATTACATGAAGAGTGTTATACGAAAGTAGTGAGCTAGTTTGACTAAAACAATAATCAATTAAATAATTGAATAAAAAAACAGAAATGGTGCCCGGGCGGAAGTATGGTCTAGTATCTCACTCTGAGTTAACTTCCGATTTTATACAGTACCGGAATTCCGGAATTTTTATTTATGGAAATAAAATAAAAAGCCGTTTCCATACTTTGTCTTAAACTAACTTTAGGTAAATATGCATCCGATTATCCGATCTCTATTTATTATTTACGACTGGTTAAGACTAGTAATCAATTTTGCTGATAATTATTAATGTGTGATAATAATTTTACAATAGCACAGCACTAGTAAACTAATCCCCCGCCCTATCCCATCACCCGCGCTAACGAATCCCTCCCGCCGGCCACCAATCGCGTCGACGACAAAAATCGCCGCTAGGGGGCTGTTGAGAACATAGTTCTCGTTGTTTAGCAACGTTTTGATTATTAGTCAGTTTTGTTTTATTGTAACAGATTTTGAAATACAAGAATATACAATACTTATTTAACTTGCTGCTTATTTATCTATATTCTTCTGAAACTCTTTCTCTCGTTATAGGGGCTCTGAAGTTTTGTGGAAAAAATCCTGGTTTACGGCAGAATCTGCTGAAATTCGGATTATATTGTTCTCCTTGACAAGCTGATTACGAATATACAAGTTTTAGAAAAAGTTAACGACAAACCGTATGCCGTAAACTAGGATTCTTATGCACCACCCCCGTTCTGGAGGGCGGGAGCGTTAGTTCAAGCCGATAGGCCTTCCGCCCGACCAAAGGCTGTAGGCAGTGTTTAGTTGGTAGGCTGGCCTTCTGCTGGAGTCCAACATAACCACCCGCCGTAGACCGGTTGCGGGTGGTATCCGGTGCGAGGTCGTCCAAGCACCAGGGGGTTGTCATAGCGACCACTGTGGTGGCGCGCCCCCTATGAGGATTCACTACCATCCCCCGGGGGAAAAAAAAAAGGATTTTTACCCAAAACATCAGAGCCCCCTAGCGGGTGATTTTTGTCGTAGACTTTTTCTAAAACTTGTATATTCGTCATATCAGCTCGTCAAGGAGAATAATACTATCGAAAATTTGGAGTCGATTGCCGCTCACCAAACTGCCTTATAAACTGCGCCATGTACTTAAAAGACCCAGCTGTTTAAAATTTACGATGACTCTGAGAGAACTTATAAAAATTTTACACACTCTCTCCTGTTCTTGTAATAGCACAGGTGAGATCTTTAGGAAAGAATTGGGTAGACGACAATTTTTTAAATTCAATATATAATAAGAGTACTCTTTTAAGTGAGAAATATTGTAGAACCAACAGTACACCTGCGCCTATTACTTTTGAAGATACATCGACATGTTTGCGGCGCTGTCGCGGGTC
The DNA here is from genome assembly GCA_036419045.1 of Scirpophaga incertulas. Classification (NCBI taxonomy): domain Eukaryota; kingdom Metazoa; phylum Arthropoda; class Insecta; order Lepidoptera; family Crambidae; genus Scirpophaga; species Scirpophaga incertulas. Next base: position 40,217,297 of record CM071626.1, on the reverse strand, counting down.
GCTCGAAAACGCTCCATACTAAATGCACTGCAATCGTGACGTCATAACTAAGTAAACTCGCCTAATTTGTATGAGCGTACAAACAAATTTTAAAATAACTTTGTTATTTGTACGTTTATAGGTATACTTTCTATATAAAAAAATGTTGCATTTAATGTGAGAATGCTAGAAATGTGTTCGTTTCATTAGAATCACGTAAATAATTCATAGCTCATTTTTTAAAAATCTAAAAACAATATAAATTAATAATTAAACTGAAATTTCTATATTGAAATAATTTCATGAGATATAAATTGCTCAAATCAGATAATCTTATATATAAAAATGAATCACAAAATGTGTTGGTAAGCGCATAACTCAACAACGCCTGAACCAATTAGACAATTCTTTTTTTTTAATGTTTTGAAGTTCAAGGATGGTTTTTAATTATACCTAAAAATAGCCCTTTTTTCTCATACAAATGTTTTCTAACTAAAACGTCCAGTCAATTTGAGCTTTATTGTTATTGTATAAAGTTCATATTGCAAGCACTCGCTGTTGTCTAAGCAATGTAGGTGTGTTCTCAACATCAAAGAGTCAATTTGCGCTTTATTAACGCTATACAAAGTTGAAATTCAATCATAACTATCAATACATTGTGCGTGTATTCGTTGGAGCACAAAATACATCGTTGAAGGATTTAATGTCACGTTCCAAAGATGAATAGTTTTAAATGCTTATATATGTTTCATTTAATTATTTTTTATTTACAATGCCCTACCACCAGGGTGACGGTTCTGTACAGGAGAATTTTTTACGCTGACTATAAAATAAGTAGGAACAAAAAACTACCACTTTACAAATCTTTTTGACAGGACGAAGTCTGTCGGGTCCGCTAGTTATAGTATAAAAACGGCCATAATCAGTTGTAGTCGTCTACCCTATTTACCTATGGTGCGTTGTGTGTGTGGTCGGTTCCACCGCGACTGAAGACGCTCTACGTAGAGGAGGCGGTCCATCTAGTTCGCTTCCGTCCAGCATCTTCACCAAACTATGCCTGTCATACAAATAATAATAAATATTTGATATACTGACATCAATTAGCCTAGCCCAAACTAAGCTCTATAAGGCTTGTGCTATGGGATCTAGGGTAACGTATAGACATACATATATATTTTACATATATCAATATTTTTTATAGAAATATATATCAACAACCATGACTACGGTACAAATGCTCGCATTCATCACACAAACATCTGTCCCCACCGGGATTCGTACGCGGGACCTCAGAGATGGCGACACCTTGAAACCGGTGTACTATCCACTCGACTATGGAGGTCACAAAGTGTAAGAAATATTAAAAATAAAAATTATGCAATGGAATCCCGGCCACTAACAATAAGGAAGCAATAAGGAATCAACTTAAAGCCTATGCTAGGAAAGAAATTGTGAACTCCACTGACATGGCCTAAGATTGTGAATCTTAAGTGATAGTGGGCAGACATATCCTACGACTTAAACATTATTTATAAAAGTACCTATCCTACTACTATTATAAAGGCGAAAGTTTGTAAGTATGGAAGTATGGATGTTTGTTACTCTTTCACGTAAAAACTACTGAATGGATTTGAATGAAACTTTACCACAATATAGCTTATACATCAGAATAACACATAGGCTACAATTTTTAAGGTTTCTATAAGGTCGTAAAAAAAACTCATTTTTTGAGCTTACATTGCAAACGCTGACTGAATCCTACAAGATAGATCAAAACAATTTACTACAGTATTGTACAACTTAAAAAGGTCTACAAAATGTCCGTGATGGTATCTATACTAATCTATACTAATATATAAAGCTGAAGAGTTTGTTTGTTTGTTTGAACGCGCTAATCTCCGAAACTACTGGTGCGATTTGAATAATTCTTTTTTTGTTGGATAGTCCATTTATCGAGGAAGGCTATAGGCTAAATAACATTACGCTATGACCAATAGGAGCAAAGACAGAGCGGTAAATGTGTAAAAAACGGGGAAAATTATTCATTTTTGAAGGCTTTCTTTGCGTGCGCTGCGAAAACGGTTCAAGATACACAAAAAATATGTATGAAGAATTATTCCTCTATACATGATCTAAAAAAAAAGTCCGCGACGGCATATGTCTATCTTTTAAGGTTTAGTCACAATGACCGTTTTTATGGTACCAAATTTGGTCGAAATAATTTGTTTAAGTTGTAATCAACATAATAATATTAATCTTTATTCAAATATAAATATAAATATGTTGTTGGTTAACCAAAAATCTGCCGGAAGTCACTATTCCACGCGGACGAAGTCGCGGGCAAAAGCTAGTATGTTTATCTCTTAGGAATAACCCACAATAACCATTTTTTATCCTTTACTTTGTACGAGAAATAATGGCTTATTTACGAAGCGATTTTAAGCAATACAGTATTAATCCTTATCCAATTAAGTATGTGCTTAGTTACCGTATTTCTTACTTATTACTAGACTAGACGGACGAACCTGAAGTCCACGCGAACGAAGTCGCGGGCAAAAGCTAGTGAAGTAATAATTATATTATTTATATTTATAAAATTTTGTAAGTTGTAGGATGTAGGCGTTCAATATCAGGTAAGTAGGGGGCTACCCAAAACCGGAAAACATTACAAAATTAACACAAAATAGTCTGGTCTGGTCCGACCTCTGGTCTAGCCGTTCTCGAGTTTTAGCAAGACTAACAAATAGCAATTCGTTTATATGTATATATATATATATATATACATACACACATATACTTAGTTATAATATGACTGCCTCAGAAATATGATTTATTAAACTAAAAATAATTATCAAAATCAATTTATAATTGGTTCAATAAACGCCAAACTTATAGTATACGTGTAACACAGAATTCGTTTACGGTGTCAGCAACGAGGCTCTGGAATCAATTGCCCGCAAGTATTCGCAACTCCAAAGAGGGTCATATGTTATATAATGTACTGTGCCCGCCACAACTACTTTGAGATTAACTGTGATTGTATATGTTCCGTATTGTGTATAATAATATATGTTCCGATAGGACTGACATATCCATTTGGATAAAAGTCGTTTTAAAATTAAGGGGAAAAAAAAGTATTCGCATCAGTTCATCCGTGGATGTTTTCAAGAGAGTACTTAAGGATCACTTGCTTTTAACTCTCCCATAATCATAATGTGTTAGTATGTATGTATTTATTAAAATCATATATAGTACTGTTATTATGTATTCATTATTTTATAAGTAAAATATTATTGAATTATAAATATAATATAGTAATATATTAATAAATAAAAGTTGCACATAAAGCTTTCCCGCACATTTCTTTCAGATTCCCGCACATTCTTTTCATTAGACATAAGTCCACCATTGTACATATTCTTTCTTATATATTTTACATTATATATATATATGTCTAACAGTGTAATAAAGTGTTATATATTTTATATTATATATAGTTTTAAAATTAAATTAAAGAGTTTTTTAATATCACATCAAAAGAAGAGGCTCAGGTTACACAATACAAGTATTATATGATGTGTTTTACCAGCAAGATAACGGGAGTTGAATAATTCCAATTTTTATATTTCATTGTGTTAAATTGATCGTTATGTGGAATGTCATCATTTTTATTATTTTTTTATTTAAATTGTTCTGATACCTATGCATTATGTTTAGTATGTTTGGATAATGTCACAACACAGTTTCTTTGTTTTTGATTTTTTCTTTATCTTTGACTCATGTTGAGTAGGCAAAGAACAGCGTCCATACAACCTATTCAGTGGTACATTTTAAATTTACTGCTTGATTAATTTCCTGTAAGTTCGATTTTGTTGTTTTTGTTTTATTATGCTTTAAAACTGAAAAGCAAATATATTATGCGTCAACAGCCATCTAGGGTCAAATGTTGCTAAACACAGGAACACTAATGTTATTTAAATATACTTAATAATAGAAACAAGTTACACATAATATATTATAGAATTAAGTTCGGTACCAGCGGAAGACCAGCGTTAGCCGCAAGGTTAGCAACATATAGCTGAGCTGGGATGGGACCATTCGAGGCAATTTTAATGCATTGGTATCCGTTCAGTTTGTTTGTTTCGTTATCTCAATAAACATATTTTCTTTCTTTCTTTCTTTATATACAATAGATATGATAAAATCTATAGGTTAAGTAGTAGCAGTAATATTTGTTGTTTTTATGTCAATGTGTCAATGTCACAGTTTTATTTTTTTATTCTTCATTTTTGGCTTGCACGGCTTGTGCATCAGCCACGGACGAGGGCAATGTCACAGTTTATTTTTTTTTATTGGCTCTAATCATTGCTCGTTTGGCCAACGAATTGGCTCCGATAGGGGTTTCTTGTCTCGTGTATCAAGTAGTAAGATCTGTCGTAAGATCAGCGCCTCCGCAGAACTGCTGTTTAATAATTGGACTATCTATGTGTGTCAAATAAATCTCTATTCATTCATTCATCCCCCTTTTTTGAAATATGTAAAAAATAATAAAAGGAGGTCGCTCACCGGCGGCTTAGAGTGACCAGAGACTGGCGATGTTTGGAGTGGCGCGCGCGGCCGGTACGCACCGCGATCGCCGTGAAGTGATTCTGCACCGCCATTCCAATCTCCGGGCACATGTCTTCCGATATCTGCAAGTGAGCGTTGTTGTAAGATTATGAAAATCATTTCATTTATCCATAAACAACGTACATTGTACCGTGGACCCCCGGTAATCCGGCCCCTCTCTAAACATATACAGGGCGTCCCACGGCTATGCCACATGGAGGGAAAGTACCTTAATTATTGTAGACTAGCGGACCCGACAGACTTCGTCCTGTCAAAAAGATTTGTTCAGTGGCAGTTTTTTGTTCCTAATTATTTTATAGATAATGTCGCATAGCCAACCAAATCGCAAAAAAAGTCTAAATGACCTATTACATTTTGTGGCTATTCAATTTTGGAACGTGACATTAAATCCTCCAACGATGTATTCTGTGCTGCAACGCACGCACGCACACTGTTTTGATAGATATGATTGAATTTCAACTATATGTAGCGTTAATAAAGCGCAAATTGACTCTTTGATGTTAGGAACACACCTTCATTGCTTAGACAACAGTGAGTACTTGCAATATGAACTTTATACAATAACAATAAAGCTCAATTCGACTGTACGTTTTAGTTAGAAAACGTTTGCATGGGAAAATAAAAGGGCTGTTTTTAGGGTATTTCCGATAATTATTCGAATTTTCCTCATTGTAAAAACCCTCCTTGAACTTCAACGAACATTAACAAAAAAGAATTGGCCAAATTGGTCCAGGCGTTGTTGAGTTATGAGCTTACCAACACATTTTGCGATTCATTTTTATATATAAGATAGAACATTTTACTGAAAGAAGACACTATTTTAATTTCAAAAACAATTTTAACTGCATTCATAGATTTTTGAATAATTACACGTTTAAATCGGGCATCAAACCCGCTAAACAAGAAACTGACACTACCACATAGGTAGTTAGCAAAAAATAATCCTTATGATATAGTCTTTCGATCGGTATGATAAAGCTAATAGGGTATTTTATTTCTTGTGCAGCGGGTTCGATTCCCGGTTCAAAAGTGTAATTATTCAAAAATCTATGAGTGCAGTTAAAATTGTTTTGAAATTAATATAATGTCTTCTTTCAGTAAAATATTATATCTACAATATTTAAGGTACTTTCCCTTCGTGTGGCATGGCCGTGGGACGCCCTGTATATTCGCTAATGCACGATTGAACAAAGAAATAGGCATGCGCCCATTTCAGGACCGTGTTGGCCAAGAAAGCTAAATATTTTTATAAAGAAATAATAAAAAGAAAGATGATTTTGTGGCTGGCAAAGGATGGCTAAAACGTTTCAAAAGTCGTCATGGCAACGTTTAATGATTATTACAGGAGAGAAACTTTCTAACGATGCCACCTGTATAGAGTCATTTAAATTAAGATTTTTGCAAAAGGTGAAAGATTTAGGTGTACAATCCAGACGAATCAGGGCTTTTTTGGGTGAAGCTCTCTATCGTATTGTTAAATTTACTAAATAATGTACATAATGAAGTATAATTTGTACTTCAGAGTATGTACATATATGTAATATAAAGAATCTTATCACTGGATCTGTAATTTGTCGGATTACAAGGTACTGTTTTGTAAAAAAAATCGGACTATAAGGGCTTAGGCAGTACTCTATAATCCGACAAATTCGATAGTTCGACACTGCCCTGCAAAATGATTGTCGAACTACCGGGGGTCTACTTTATTTGGTATATTAAAAAACATTTTTTTTTGGAACATTAAATCATTGTATAGTCGTTTTACATATGCAAATAATACAGTAGACCCTCTTTAATCAGGCACTCCAGTAATCAGGCGCTCTAAGATGGGCGTGATGACGGAATCTTGTTGAGTATCTTGTTGAGTGGTCGTTATTTCAATAACAGATAATATAATGAATTATTTTCCCGTAACGATAACACATTATTTAACAACGACTTATACTGTTATCCTGCTGTTGCTGTTGACAAAAGAATCGCCTAGTCGCATTGTTGTTGTTGCCACTTGAAACCGTTGTATAGGTGTAGGCGCTCGCTCTGTTGCCCGACTGCTTATTCTTATAATATTAACCTTTCTCACAAGGAAATAAAGTTCTTATTTGTTTTAGTAATTTTACTAATACCAAATTCACAATTTTGTACCTTCGCGCTTATGACAATTAGACACATTTTGATTTACAGTGTGATTTGAAATAACAATTAGGTAAACTGTTGCTGGCTTGCTGATGCCTAAGCTGTTGTCATTTTTTTAGTTACGCATTATTTGCAGTTGTGTGATCGTTGCAATAATTAGTGCCGTGTTTGGATTTGCCGTTGTGTGATCGCGTATGCAAATTAAATTACCTATTCGTTGCAATAATTAGTGTCGTGTACTTTTGAAGTAACTAATAAATAATTAGAGTAGATATTGTAAATAAATGGAAATGGAAGAATATTGCATGTAAATATTGAATGTAAATAACAAATTATATAAAGATCAATGAACTTTTAAATACACCAGAATATTATATTGATTAATTAGTTTTACGTTATTTAAATTACTGTCTAATATTCTGACAGTCCTAAGCCTTAAAAAAGTATGAAGGAAAGTTCATTGTTAAGAATAACTTAGCTACAATAAGCTAGCTATAATAAAAATAACAATCGTACTCAATAACATTTGTCAAAACAGCAATATAACAGAATAACAGACAACAGTTTACAATAACAGTTATAGAAAAATAACACAACAGTGTTATTGCGAAGCAAAACAAAATTGACAATTTCTTTACTCCAACTGAATAGTCCACCAGAACTGTAAGTCTTGGCATGCTCATGTTTCTGTTTACAATAGGCCTAAGACGATTATGTATTTTAATTTTTATTAAATGATAATTAAACTCTTGTTGTGGGTAATTCAATATATGTGTACTTTTTACTTAAAATTTGAAAATAAACCTAGACTTGTTGTACTTTTTATGTCATTTTCAGTAATCCGGCGTTTTCACTAATGCGGCACAACCCTAGTCTGATATCTGCCGGATAAAGGAGTCTATTGTATAGATAAAAATTTAATAAACATACGGCAATTGGCAAAATCCCAAATAATTTTATAATCACGAAAGTTGAAACCTGCGCTCCTTTAAACTGTTCATACCAAAATAAGCCAGTCGTTCCTCGTACGAGGTCAGCTTCTTCTTATGGGCTTGGTATGAAAAATCGTATCTGAATCCGGTCTATCCGCTTTATGTGGACGTCGTAATGGGGACTCCAATCCTGACTACAGTATTCGAGATTTGACCGTACCAGAGACTTATATAAAAGAATTTTTGTTGAAGATGATCATCATACATCAGATTAACACATAGGCTGTAATTTATAACCGCGGGTCGCCGCAGGTACGGCGACCCGGGAGGGACCACGCCCCTTCCGTGGCCGGGGGGCGTCGTCGGTGGTGGATATCGGGGGAGGTATTGTAGCCTCCCCCGAGGAGGGCTCCCCTGTATCGGCGGGGGAGCGGAGGCTGGGGGTTCCCGGAAGTAGTGTTCCCGGGGGCTCCCTACATGCCTGAGGAAGGCCATCCTTGAGGTTTTTAGTGGGTAGGCCTCCTCCTTCTGGGGAGGAGAGCCCCACATAACCGCCGGCTCGCCACAGCCGGGGTATGCAACTTAATGCATTTTCCACAGGGGGAACAAAAAAAAAAGAAAAAAAAAAGGAAAACTTGGAAAGTGTTAGAGGAGGCTTATGTGTCACGCTGATAATGAAACATTATTTATGATATGTGAAAATATTTTGTTTATTTTGTAAATATCTGTTTTGTCAGTAATAAAAAGCTTATTATTATTATAATGTAAATTATTTAATACTAGCAAGTTGAATGAAAAAAATGGAATCTTTTACAAGTATTTTTTTTCTTATTATTAATTTGCGCAAGACATGCTGTCAAAGTCGCATTGACAGCGGACGAGTGTCATCATTGGTCACAGACTATGTACATTCAGGGTGGTCAGTAGCACAACATGTCTAGAACTTCATGAATTTAAATTACTAAGTTACATTTCTTTTCTTAACTATATACCCATTTTTCAATAAGATTTAAATAAATTATCATTTTATATACTTATTTAAAACATTTTAACCACTTTTTGGGATGTGTTTACTTGAATATCTTGGTACTTTCAAGCATCATTTACGGAAAAAACGGGAGATTTATAAATATATAATAAATTGTAAATGGATGAACATAAAATTACCTATCGATTGATATATCTTACGTCTCTGCATATGATTGAGGCCCACTTTTTGTCCATGTCCTTTTTGATTTGATTTGAGTCATTTTAGGGAAAAAGTGATTGTAGTAAAATCAACGGCAAGCAAACTCACCAGTATCTTGCACTTGGGCAGCATGTGGAACCCGTCGTTACCGCTGTACAGATATTTCTTGACGGCCAACCGGTACTTTTGATCGCGTTGCAGGTATTCATCGCCCACTTTCACCACTTGCTCGGCAACTCTTTCGCCAGCTGGGCGTGTCGGATCGAAAGCGAACGAAATGCCGGCCACCTTGTTAACATGTTGAAAATGTAATCTCTGTTATTTCACTAGAAAATTAACTTAACATTAAGAATATGATAAGTAACCGCAGTGACAATTTAAAAGTAAGCTATAAAGAACGCGTGATAAAGGTCATTTATTTATTTGCTCCGGGGCCTCCGATGCCCTCACTCACTCACTCAGTCGGCGAAACACAGCGCAAGCGCTATTTTACGCCGACTTTCTGTGTTTCGAGCCGGCCCAATTGGTGCATAGTCGTAAATATGATAAATACATAAAGTTTTAACCATACAATTAAATTCAACAATCTTATATCATTTAAAGCTGGGAATAAAAAGATATTCATCATTTTCTATCTGGTTATTGAACAGAAATATTTACGATGATGAAACAAAACGTTTTAGTCTAGGATAATCTATAGATAAACATTAGATTATATCAAAGAAGTGAGAAATCAATATTATATTATTTTTATTACACTAATTTAATTAAACAATCTAATGTAATGCATCTCATTCGTTAAAATACCTTCTATGTACTAGAAGGTCGGTTAAAAAAATAATGTAACTCATATTTGTCCTTTTTTTTTGTTCCCCTGAGGAAAATGCATTAAATTGCATACCCCGGTTGTGGCGAGCCGGCGGTTATGTGGGGCTCCCCTCCCCAGAAGGGGGAGGCCTACCCACTGAAAACCTCAGAGATGGCCTTCCTTAGGCATGTAGGGAGCCCCCGGGAACATCAAGCTACTTCCGGGAACCCCCAGCCTCCGCTCCCCTGCCTAGAGGGGAGCCCTCCTCGGGGAGGCTACACTACGTCCCCCGGTCTCCTTCACCGACGACGCCCCCCGGCCACGGAAGGGGCGTGGTCCATCCCGAGTCGCCGCAGCAGTCGCGACTACCTCGCGCCCGCCGGCGACCCGCGGCGGCGCCGCAGCTGTGCTACCGAGCCCGGCGCCGCCTCCTTCGAGCGGGATCGGCCATCTCCCGACCCCGCTCGGCGGCCTCCTTCTGGAGCATTACTGCTTCACAGAAGGAGGCCACAGCCCTCCAACCTCCCTCGTCCGCCAGCATTGCCGCAATCAATGCCGGCGGAGACGGATCTCGCCCGATCTCTGCGACCAAGACTCGGCGCTCGGAGGCCCACGCGGGGCACTCCGCCAGCGTGTGCTGGGCCGAGTCGAGGTCGGATGCGCAGTGGTGACAATGTGTCGATCCCTCCCGTCCTATTCGACACAGATACTCACCGAAGCAGCCGTGCCCGGTGAGTATCCGAGTCCAGTATTCAAGAACCTTGATGTATTCCTATTTTATGGATACTTTTATGTATCCAGAACAGAAGGTTTCACTTTCTTATCACGAAGGAACACTTTCTTATCACAAAATTATTGGTACCGGTGACAATTCTAATCAGTTCTTGTCTTCCTTAATTAACATTCAAACCGGCGATATTTCTAACTAGTATTTTATTAAATCAGAATATTTTTAAGGATTTTTTGTAATATTTGTAATAGTATAAATATTTTTTGTCATTTTAGTGTTCAGTGTCATGTTTAATAACTAAGTGTTAGTATATAATTCTGTAGTCCGATTTCTAACCTCAATATTTTTTCTGCGAATATCTTTTTAACCCCAACTTTAAAAGGATAAAAACAATTAGCTTTTTTGTTAGGCTTCTTTAGTTTTATGGAATGGTTCAATTTCATTCATTAACGGTACCATTAAATCCAAGTCTGAAAATGTATAGAAGTTCGCCAGTCTTCTATAATATATGTAATCTTTAATGTATAAACTGTCCCTCTATGAATGAATGTAAACGTGTGCTGAGGGAATGGCTTCTCGACTTGGAATATGATGATGTCGAATCCCTTATTAAATATATAAATTAGCCACATACTCACTCTCACTCACACACACATACACAAATATACATACAAACAAAAAAATATAATAAAATTCATATTTCGAATCTACTGAATCATATAACATACATTAGGGACCAATCGATGGTAATGTGTCTCCCGATATGGAAAGTTAAAGCATAGGAGTTACCTGCGGGAACCTGCCCTCCAGGCTGGGGTACTTGCTTACTGCATTCTCCAGTACTTGCAGTATGACATCGCCCGAAGCTTCCACGACGACTAGAGGGTCACGCATGGGGATGATACTGCATAGGTTGCGAAGGGTAAAGTCTCCCGCTGGATGTACCTAGAACAAAGGTAAAATTATTACCATTAGAATTGGGTTGATTTTCAATAACGTAAGGTTTTCTTTACTGAGAAGACATTTCCGATTCACTGAAGAACTTCAACCGCCGAAGAGTTAATGACGTGAGCTGTCAATAGCGGTTGATGGAGTAATTCTAAAATCCTTACTAATATTATGAATCGGAAAGTGAGTTTGTTTGTTTGTTTGTTCCGCTTTCACGCCGTAACTACTGAACCGATTGCTTTGAAATTTTGCAGACGTAAAGATAAAAGTCCGTATTAAATAATAGGCTTTTTATCCCGGAAATATCGACAGATCCCACGGGATGCGCAATAAAGGTTTCGCTCAAAAACTACTGCACAGATTTTCATGCGGTTTTCATCAATAGATAGAGTGATTCTTGAGCAAGGTTTTGCGGTATTTTTTATCTCGAAAAAACGGATAGTCCCACGGGAAGCGCGGTAAAATCTTCGCGCCATAAGCAGACTTCCGCGCATATGTAGCCGTGGGCAAAAGCTATGATCCTTAACCCTCTATAGACCCGAAATCCACGCGGGCGAAGACGCGGGCCGAAAGCTAGTTTATAATACAGTAAATATATTATAATATTTGATCGCAGTTTCTGGTCTCCGTTTTTTAAAATAGTTCTTTGAATTGATTGGTTAAGCACAGACGTGAAAATATAATTAGTTTGTAAAATGTTATTAACATAATTTGTGTGAAAATGTAATATTAGCTTATGCATAAGATCATAAAAATATTTGATATATATCTTTATCTACTATCATGCTATTAATCCTCTATAAAAGAACCTATAACAATTAGCTTATTGCCAACATTAAAACACTCAATGATATTATGATCATTATATCATCCAAACGCGTGATATTATGAATTTCTAAAAAAAGAACATTCTCATGCAATGACATATCCAACAAAATCCACGTGTCAAATCAAATTTTAAGTTCTATAGAAAATAGAAATAATGAAGTGGTGAATATAAATATTCCAAGTACATCAGGATCTGCCAACATTCAACAAGGTGCAAATGTTCAAGTGCATTTCAATAATTGTACGATCCAAAATGTAAATAATTATTACAATAAATAATTCTTTTACTTATTAAGGTTTGTTTATTTTACATGCTTCGCAATTAGACTTTTCTTGAATTTACATAGTTCTTACAACACTGTACAACACCCTATGGTATGAGAATCTTTTATAGAGGATTCACATCATGATTGTAGATAAAGTCTTGTATGCAACTGTTATAATTAGGTATTAAAACACTCGTGTGATACTATTATCCACATTCGTGTTTTAATACCCATGATTATACAACAGTTGCATAAATAACAATAAATTTAATCTAGCTAGACGCTTACCTGATCAGACCTGAAGGTTCCAGAGTTCAGAATAACTAGATCAGCTCCAGTCGCAGCTAGCACCACATCACACACCCAGTTGCCCAAGTTACACTCTTGGCGACGAACACAAGAGAACCGTCCTTCTAGTGGCACGCAGAACTTGCCCAAAACTTCATCCATCTTCCCTTCGATCATGGCTGACAACAAAACGAAAAATTGTCATGCACTAAAAACTATTTAATGGGTTATTTTACAATATTTTTAACACCGTTGCTCGTAAAGCTGATGTAATTCACCGGTTTTAAATATGCAAAGCGGGTCATAAAAAGCGCGTGTGTTACCAAAGCAAATAGTTAAGTTATAGTCCATAACAGTATTATTTGCCACTTCGCGCGCTGTTGCTATTCAAATTTCGAACTAATCGCCATTCAGCAGTAAAATGGCGGAAAAGTAACAGTGTGCATTTACAGATTGAGTTTATTTAAATGGCTTTTTTTCTGTTTCCTCGCAAATGCGTGCGTATTAGTTATAATATGCTCGGCTCAATTACGACGTATTAAATTTCGCGTCTCCGTCCTATAATAACCATCATAACGCACTAATATATATTACGATAGTACAGCTTATATACATCCCCACCGAGGGGCACGAACTTACTCTAACTATTTTAGGGCGATTAGACTTTAGTCACCCACGCTGGCCCAGTACGGATTGAATGACTACATGCACATTCCCATAGATTGTTTCGCTCAACAAATTGACCAAAACAATTCATAGAAATTTACAAATCAAATAAGAAATTTATGTATTATCTCGAAATTGTGTCAGTTTTCGCCTAAATCTCGGCCAACCCCTACTTTTGTCATCTTTGACGGAGGGGCAACTTTCGGGCCGTCCAACAGGGCGTACGAGAATGATGGCGGATTTTACAAAATGAAAATGCCAATAGATTGGTAATAGTAACTGTAATAAGTTAGTAGCAATTCACAATACGAAATGATGTACGCGATGCCAACGGATTAAAGTAGATGATACTGTTTATATAATATATAGATGTAGATGATATAGAGAAATATAGATCGTGAATCCGAATCAGAATCAGACTTCAGAGGGGGGCTAGGGGCCTAGCGGGAAACTGCGCGTCGTTAATTTTTTCTAGCGTTGAATATTCTGACTTAGCTCGTCAAGGAGAACAACATATCCAAAATCAACAGATTCTGTCGAAAACCACGATTTTTCTAATACAGACTTTAGGGCCCCCTAGCGGGAAAATGAGTCGTTAACTTTTTTTGCGACCAGTACATTTTTTGCTCAGCGCGACCAGGAGAACAACATATCAAAAATCAACAGATTCTGTCGAAAACACGATTTTTCTAATACAGACTTCAGGGCCCCTAGCGGGAAAATGAGTCGTTAACTTTTTTTGCGACCATTACATTTTTTGCTCAGCTTCGACCAGGAGAACAACATATCCAAATTTTGACCTGGCTCCCGAAAACTATTTGGCCATATAAACAGTATCATCTACTTTGCAATGTAGACTGCACAGACATAAATATAAATCAATTATCAATTATAATTATTCATTTGAAAGGTATGAAGCATATATGCTTAAAAGTAATGCGTTTTTAAGTCGAAATTCCTTCTACGTTTTAGGTTTTATGACCTTTTCATGTAAAATTGGCTATAGTTACAAGGTTTATTGCTTTTCAATGAACATCTTCGCAACGCTTATCTGTATTTACTCTCTCGCTACATTTGAACATAGTTACAGATAGTTCAACTCAGATGCGCGTGCGGCGCTTGTAAATAACAACTTTCATTCGTGTGGCAGTGACGCGTCAGTCGTCGTCCGAGCAAGAATGTGTTTTTTCGCTTTCTCAAGGATACAGTCGTTTACGCAAATGTCTAGTTCTTCACGGAGAAAATGTTTAAGGAGTCAGGTAAATATTTTTTAAATTTAGATGTAATTATTATTTATTATGATTCTATATACGAAAAATATATCTTGTTGACGTTTACGTATTATTGTTTTAAACTCGAGAAACCATTGCTGAGGTATACGAATTTCTGAAAATAGACGCGAGAGATATTTGGATCTAGTAAGTGATCCAGTTTGCAGTGCAAGTCCAATTTTAATATCGAAATTAAGTGAACATTTGAATAGCGTACGAAAAAAGAACAGCAACGGCAGTGGGGTAATCGCTACTTGATAATAATGATCAATATATAAACATTAAATTACAAAAATAACCCCTTTTTAAACCCGTATATAACTCGTAAATAACTGTATTTGTACTCGACTGTACCTCTTGTAACGCACACAAAGTCACTGTATATGTACAAGGTTTACCCACACATAGGGCCGCGCGCACAACTGAGTTGAACTAACTGTAAAAGGATGTATATGCAGTTGAAAACAAATGCATTTATATATTCATTAGAAAATATGGCGCACTTGACAAATTAAAAATACAACTAGATTTTAATTATCGAAAATTCATAAAAATGAATTTCAGCATTAGAATGTGATAAAGTGTTAGAATGAAAGTATTAGAAAGCTTTGGAATGTATTAGAATACATGAGAATGTAATGGTATGCGTTAGAATACGTTAGAATGCAATAACAGGTATTAGATTGAATGAAATAGAACGCATTAGAATGTGCAAGAATGCCTTAGAATATTCCGTTCTTTCCACAAAAAAACGTAACTATAGCTCAAATAACCAACAAATTTTATGAAAATTATTTTATAGTATATAGTAGAATACACTTTTAGGGGATAAGTGTTGTCCCTTGCTTCAGATGAGATTTATTTTAGAATTCTTTGCGCCCTGGATTAAACATTGCCATAGCCACCCTTGGTATAAGACAGTGCTTAATCCCCTTAATGTGTTATCTACGATTATTTTTCATTGATTCAAATCATATTACAATCGCATTTGTTCGCAATAAAATAACCAGCAAAACTTTTTAAGCCACTTCGCAATCAATTAACATAAATAACAAATTATTTTCGTATAATATGTAATTCGCAAAATTATCTATTTTACAAAATTGTTAACATATTATTATTTTCAAACATATACAATTTTTGTTTCGAGAAAATTCTCGCTGTTTCGTGTTGCTTCGAAAATGTATAAAAAGTAACACATCGTGTTTGATTAATACCAAATGAGGCCGAAACGTACACATGTCAGCATATAAAAAGTGTCAGATATTTTTTTTAAACCCGCCATTAAAATCCTCAAGTCGCAGAGAGCAAATTCCGTTTACAATTTTGATGTATTAATATAAATATTTACCGCCTTGAAAACATAGAACCGTGAAATTCGCTTTGACATTGTCACGACGAAATCATTTTCGGCTATTTCGACTACAACGAACTTGCATATCGTCGCAAAGGTGTTAACACAGTGTAACTCAAGAATCCTGAGTTTTTCAGGAGGCAAAACTTTCTAATTTTGTAACCTGCTATCTAGTAACGTATACTTTTGTGACACAATTAATTATTAATGGTCCAAATAACAATTGTCACTTTCTTATGCGATTTTCATCCAAATAAAACAAGTTTTACAGATGTATAAAAACTAATTTAATTTTACACTGTTACACTGTTTCGAAACAGCATGTTAAAGTATTTATTTTATGATTTAAGCACCGGATTAAACACATATTCATATTTAAATATTACAGATAAAATAGCAATGATTATTTCAAATGAATTGATCATTAAGCATAGTGACTCATCAATCTACTGAGCTGTGAAGAATACTGATTCATTGTACTACTGAGCTACTAAGTATAGTGAGTAATCAACTATTGAGCTGGTAAGAATAGTGACTAATTGTACTATTGAACTGGTAAGAATAGTGACTAATCGTACTATTGAGTTGGTAAGAATAGTGACTAATAGTACTATTGAGCTGCTAGGAGTACTGACTTATCGTACTACTGAGATGATAAGAATAGTGACTAATCGTACTATTGAGCTGGTAAGAATAGTGACTAATCGTACTATTGAGTTGGTAAGAATAGTGACTAATAGTACTATTGAGCTGGTAAGAATGGTGACTAATCGTACTATTGAGCTGGTAAGAATAGTGACTAATCGTACTATTGAGCTGGTAAGAATAGTGACTAATCGTATTATTGACCTGCCAAGAATATCGACTCATCGTACTATTGAGCTGCTAAGAATAGTGACTCATCGAACTATTGAGCTGCTAGGAATACTGACTTATCGTACTACTGAGATTATAAGAATAGTGACTAAACGTACTATTGAGTTGGTAAGAATAGTGACTAATCGTACTATTGAGTTGGTAAGAATAGTGACTAATAGTACTATTGAGCTGGTAAGAATGGTGACTAATCGTACTATTGAGCTGGTAAGAATAGTGACTAATAGTAGTATCGAGTTGGTAAGAATAGTGTACTATTGAGCTGGTAAGAATGGTGACTCATCGTACTATTGAGCTGCTAAGAATAGTGACTCATCGAACTATTGAGCTGCTAGGAATACTGACTTATCGTACTACTGAGATGATAAGAATAGTGACTCACCAGAGTACTTGTCCGTCTTGGCCTTTAGCTGCTGGTCTTCGGCGTACGCACTGGTTACGTCCACCGCTTGTATGTCAGTGCGTGGTCCTTCGGTGCCGAAGCTGACCGTGATGCGAGAAAACTGGCGAAAGTCAGTGCCACTCTTCACTATGTACTTGTTGTTCACCTGGAAACATGAATATTTTATAGTTTGACCACTACCTCCATCTAACACGTAGGGTTCTTAAGACCAGTGGAAGTAGAATCGCGAAAGCGGACCCCGCCACGCGCCCCGACATGGGTTTAAAGGACATCGGAGGGTTTCAGTGGGTAGGCCGGTCCATTTGACCGGAGAGCCCCACACACGGCCACGCCTTGCCAGCGCGGTGTCATGGTGCATAAAGGTCGCATTTCCCCCCCTCAAAAAAAAATAAAAAGGGGTTCTTAAGACCAAGTCTCAGGCTGAATTCAAACGGAAGGTTGAGCCATCTCGATCGTTATGAAGTCCGACATAATCGCCGTTGCACTTGATTGCGGTTGGATACCCATGAGGATTCTCTGCTTCTTCTCTCTAGAAGGAGAAACAGTTTGACCATAGTCGCTGTTCTGTGCTAAAAGAGAGTGCAGCGAGAGAAGGGGCCGGCCTAAAAGGGCTCGCATCTAGGATTGACACGAGTAGGAAAGATCAAGCTTATAGAGTCTGTTTATTTACTGATTCTGTTTATCTACTTAGTTTGGACTTAGATAGATAGATAGAGAATTTTATATGGCTATAACTGTATCTCTTTGGATTGTTACAGATTTCAACAATGTAACTTGAAACAGGAATTAAAAAGAATATCTCACTAGGCTCTTATTTCCCCATGTAAAAAATGAAAGGAAGGGAATTGGAGAGCACAGCTGTAATCTTTTAGAACTGATGAAAAAGGCGTCACCAGAAACATGGTCGTGGTAAGCTGAGGCCGAGGTGGGAATCAGATTACCCGTACCCCTCTATAACTGAGGTATTAGTATTGAACCCCTTATTGTTGTATCACCAACAATATTACTTAACCGCTATTATGGTCTCAGGTTGGTACTAGGGTTTCTCAATTATCGAGATTTTTTATTTCACGGAGCACGAGAATTCTCGACCACTATTTCTCGAGAATTCTCAGGTTGTTGAGATATATGGAAATTTTTAAAAATATGTGTGTTTTAACAATAAAACTACGCTTTTAATGCAATATTCAACAACATTTATTATTAGTTTCAATTGACTTTAACTTAAGTAAGTATATAAAATTTTTATTAAACGAAATAAAATCGAGTGAGATCTTTTGTCATTATTTCTACACACAATTTTAGGACTAAATAGTCTTCATCTTTGGAAAAACAAATAAAATATTTTCTAAAAACAATGCCATCATCTCACCACAATATAATTTAGTACCTTTTTTACACACTTTTCTATTAAAATGTATAATTGAATGACAGTTTTTGAATTAGGTATAAAAATCAAACATTCAGACTAGCTTCATAATTACAATGAATAACAATAAGGTACAGGTAACTTATTTTAGTCCAACTTTTCAATATGAATTATCAATATTTTGTTATATATAGACTTTTTTGTTACGTAAGTATACTTAAGAATCTAATAAATAAATAATAATCAGACTAATTATAATCACAATTTAAAGAGGAAACTGCTCCAAAAACTAGCCCACTAGGTATTTTTATTATTTAGGAAATAAGCTTTCAAAAATACGAGGGTAAAGCATTATCTGATAGTCGGTTACGTATTAAGTTTTAAAAATTTTTGATTTAATTTCTCGACCACTTTTTTCTCGTCTCGAGTAAGGCAAAATTCTCGACAATTCTCGATTCGAGAATTCTCGCAGAGAAACTCTAGTTGGTGCGTATGAGTATCCTTTGATAGATTTATTTCTCTATTACAACCTCTCAGTCACTAGACCACGGAAGTAAACTATCGTTAGTAAACAAAAGGGCAAAAAGACAGAAATCTTACCTCCAACACTTCATAAACATGATCGTGCCCACCCAGTATTAGGTCGATTTCGGTGCAACCTTCGGCCAACTTCACGTCGTTCGGTGTTCGCATATGTGTCAGCGCGATTACATACTCGCAGCCCTGATTAAGAATAAACACACAACATGAATCATAACTACAACTCGTTCATATCCAAGTCTTTCACCAAGTCTAATATACTTCCTGACAGTGACTCATCCAACCTTTCTAGAAAGCTTTTAGTTTCTGCTTTCCGATTACGGTCTGGGCATGTTCCAACAAATAAGTTTTATCATCTTGTGTTCCAGGATCCATGATGTTTGGCACATGTTGTTGGAATGTGCCCGAAACTCTGAGCTAAGAGAAAGACTCCTCGTGGGAATGGATTTGGCTAATGGCAATATAAATTGTTTGCTGACGGAACCATTGTCCAGCTTAGCCAAATATTATGCATGTTTGTATGCTTGTCCTTTGAGAAGGCAAACTAATATTTGTGTGTATAACAATTGTGTATGTTATGTAAATATGAGATTATTCCTATGAAGCTGACATGTTCACCTAAAGTCATCAAAGCCTCGTTAAAAAAATAAGAATTAATATATATATACTTCCTATATATATTTATTTTAATATATATTATATAGTAAATATATAACCATAGGCCAAGGCCTCACTCTTAAAATGGAACAATAAGTTTGACGTAAATTGACATTGGAGTGAAGTGTGAAATGTAACTAATTTACGACGGGCTGATATTGCGTTTTACAGTATTACATGTCAGAACTGCATTCTACAATTTAGACCGCTTACTGCGGACCAACCGTTTGCATGTAAATAGTGTACACTAATACAAAACAAGTTTCGGACCGCATGAAATTTTCTCTTATTATAGATTAAAAAAAGACTTATTGATTCAGCCACATCCAAATAACAACTATGATAACAAATAGAAATCAGTTTTATCTAGTTCGCTTAAGTCTCATAAAGGAAAACCAGGACGTAACATTACTATAAAAATGAACCAAACGACGAAGAGTACTCTAGAACATCATATTTCAAATATATTTTATTGTCGTGTTAGGAAAAAGTTTATCGCGTTTAAGTCGACATTTCCTTGGCACCAGAACAATTATCATTTATCAGTCATGCCAACATTGCATTTCAAATGAAGTAGAATACCGCATTGACGTTTGCAATAGGTTACTTGTCTAACAGGTCAAATTATTATTTTCATCCTTGTTATCATATCTAGTAAGTATAATTTTATATGCAGTTATCTACTTATACATAATATTTTAGTTTCAAAGGTGGACGTTTTACGATTTGATAATGAAATGCAATAGAAAACTAATGGACCTTTTTCGACTCCATTGTACTTGAACTGAA
This sequence comes from Scirpophaga incertulas, assembly GCA_036419045.1. NCBI lineage: Eukaryota > Metazoa > Arthropoda > Insecta > Lepidoptera > Crambidae > Scirpophaga > Scirpophaga incertulas. The sequence goes on along the minus strand of CM071626.1, from coordinate 40,196,642 downwards.
GAACTCACCTCTTGCTTCAACTGGGAAGCCAACTTCGTTCCTGCCTGCAAGAAGTCGATGAAGGTTACTTCTTCAGGATTGACGGTGGCCAGGGTTTCCAGCCATTCCTGGAATAAGCAATCATTCCATGTTGAAATCATAATAATAATCAAATAGAAGTATATCTTTTGTACACCCTTCAGGACATTAATGGTTAAACAGCAACGAATGGAGGTTTCTGTATGTTGGGGCCAATATATTACATTTAAAGTTTAGGAATGTACCGAACGGTTGGACCTCATTATTAGTTAGAAATTTATCGTGAACACTGTTAGCAGTGTTGGTCCAAAGTTAATCTAATTATAAAAAAAAATATTAAAATTAATTTATCATAATCAAATTTGGAATGAATTAGATTAATAATCGTAATTATAAATTTTAACAAAACCCCTTATTGCACAAGCAACATTACTTAAGGATACTCACATTTCTCAACATATTTTTGTTCTTGTTTAATTTTCGCCATATTTGCGTTGTAGTCTTAGGTTGGTACGTATGAGTATCCTTCTATGATATGTTTATTTCTCTATGACAACCTCTGAATGGACCTAATTATTAGTTGGGAATTTGTTTTGTTAGTAGTGCTTACGTAGTGTTAACGATTAAAATGATAATCGAAAAATTTTAATAAAATTGATGGATTGAATTAGATTAACAATCGTAATTATTAATTTAATTGTTTGCGTAACTATTAACAACTTAGCAGAATTAGAAATGGAAAAAAGGAGATTAGTTGAATGAAAACTCTTCAAATTTAGAAGTCAGTGTATTTGAACGTTAGAAATTGGAGTTAATCAATTAATGATTTGTGATTAGATGCAGAGTCAGAGATTTAAATAAAATTAAATTTATTTATTGATTAATGATATAAACTTTTAGTGGAATTGCAGAGTAAAAGTGATGGATGTTTTGATTATGGAATAATAGGAAAGTTGTCGAACTCCGCTAGTGAATCTAATGTTTTGTCTTAATGAATGAGATCGAACACAAGATGCTGTTTGCTTTCGTCTATCGATTGATCCCTTCATATATTTGTGTTTTTTTTTCCTGTGATATGTGTGTATATACATACCAATTCTTGATTAAAATTAAATAGTATTCTTGAATATAATTGAGGAATACATTTTTTGATTTTGAAGTTAGTACCGTCTAAATTTCAGTACATGGTATCTTTAGCTTTTTTATTTTATTTATTTAGGACAACCAACAAGATATACACTAAGACAATGTTCATGGACACTAGAATACTTAAAACTATGCTAAGTGTTATCTTAATTAAAGGTTAACTACGAGCAAATTTAATTAAAAATAAAAGAAAAACGAAACGGAACACAAAACAAAAAATCATATAAATTTATAGGAAATTACATGTACACAGGCGGATCAAACAGATCTACAGATCAGAGGTTCCCAAACTTTTTTGTATCGTAGACCCTTTGTATGTGTATGTTTCACGGTTTTGGGTTAGACCCCCTACTTACCTGATATTGAATGACTATATCCTACAACATACACAATTTTATAAGCATATACATTTTTATTACTTCATAGGTACTTTTATAAATAATGTATAGGTATGTCTTTTATTAGAAGATAGTGTAATATAAGTAAATAGATACTATCAGTGTATGCTGAGATCCATTATTAAGGACCTATATTTTCTTTTCTTGGAACCCCTAAAATTTTTTTCGTTGATGAAGCCCCTATGGGTCGATATAGCCCAATTTGGGAATAACTGTTGTAGACCAAATAAAATGTCTATCTATCTTATTAAATATTAAAGAAAAAGTATAACCTGTTCCACAAGACCGATAAGTCCAATCTTATGGCCATTGCACAGCAGCGCATGGGTGATTTTGCCATCACCCAAAGGACGACCAGTTTCGTTGTCAATCACGTTGGACATCAGCCAAGGGAACGAGCACTGCGCCACCAAACCGGATAGAACCTCAAGGCCGAAATCTGCAGATTGAACCAGAGCAATTGTTATGAAATAACAGTACAGTAGACTCTTCCTTCTTTTTTCTTTTCTCAGTAGTTAATCCGGCAGATATCCATATAATAGTACTAATAATGGTACTAATAACAGTACTAATAATAGTACTAATAGTACTACTAGGCGTAGGGAAGTGACGACCCCATTGCCCGCTGGTGGGGCATTTAAAGCCCCTTGACTGCCATAAATGCCCCATCAGTGCAGTCAGTCTCCCTCAGGGCAGCTTGTGGCGAGCTGGCGGTGAGTTGCGTCACCGAGGGTGCAGATGTGCTTCAGGGGGGCGTATGCCACCCGCCTTTGTCTTGCCTTAACCAGCCGGACAGAGTGGAGTCGCAAGAGCAGATGCTCGAAGGGTGGAAGCGTAATAATGTCAAAACGCCGACGGCGGGCGTCTCGATCGCTGTCGCAGACACACCTCTCTACACCCTTAGCCGTTTACACCAATGTTGCTCTCTTCGCACCAATATTGGTCTGCTTTTTTGGGGCCCATTTAGTGAGCGGCGAGTCACCACCTGCCATATTTAAAATCAATTAAGAGGCTTCGAGAAGGCAGGTGACCGGAGTCTCTTACATAGTCCGGTTCTCATTACCACCAAATTCGAAATGCAATAGTCCACAAACTTTTTGAGCACTGATGACAATAGTTTCTGTGCATCTAACGGGGTTGTAGTCTTTAGCTGCATTTTTCATGATGCAGATAGAGATTAGAACCAGTTGGAACACTCCACGCACACTTTCATTAAATTTCGCTTAAATGGCCTCTACGAGTTCGATCTGTATCCCCGCGTACGCCTTATAAAGGACCGTGTTTTATAAAACCACGTGACATAAGCGGTACTATTGTGCAGGATTACTGGAAAAAGATATATAAATATGTATTACATAACTAACTACATAAATATGTAATGTACAGGCAACAGGAGTCTCTTTAAAAAAATACTTTTTAAAATACATAATCGTCTTAGGCCTATTGTAAATAGAAACATGATTATACCAAGACTTACAGTTCTGGTAGACTATTCTGTTGGAGGAAAGAAACTGACAATTTTCTTTTGCTTCTTGGCTGATCGGCATTAGTTTGTTGATACAAGTATGTATCATGTCTCAACATGATTCCGTCATCACGCCCATCTGAGAGCGCCGGATTAGGGGGCGTTCAAGTATTACGTAACGCAATATTGGGGGGGGGGGGTCTCGGTAAAATGTTACGATGCGTTATAGGGACAGGAGCGGGTCTTTCTTACAAACACCGTATGTAGCATTGTTTCTTTTTTATAACAAATTGGCAACCCTTTTCGTTTACGTTTTACGGGGAATCCCTCGATTGTATTAGTATGGTCGTCATTACGGTGCGTTACAAGGGGGGGGGTGGTGTCAAACATTTTCAACAATTGCGTAATACTTGAACGCTGGAGTGACGGATTAGTACAGTGCCGGATTAAAGAGGGTCTACTGTAGCTTTGATTACAAATACTGATAAAATGATGACAAGTTGTAATCGGCTATTGTAAATGTGATTTGTATGAGGTTTGCAGCAACACATATGTAACGAAAAATTGTTGACATATGATGGAAGGTTACGGTATCGGGTAATTTCACTGTCTATATATGTCGACCTCCATAGTGAAAACACCGGTTTCAAGGTCCCGGGTTCGAATCCCAGTGGGGGCAAATGTTTGTGTGATGAATATGAGCATTTGTCATTTACCTTACTCATGGTTGTTAAAATATATATGTAAATAATATATTTACGTGATAGCGCTTACTTTGAGCAGGCTAATTGGTGTAAGTGTCACAAATACTGATTACTTTTATGACAGTTCGAAAAGTAGAGCACAAAACTGCAATAGGCTTGTATCCACTATGAACAAATCTGATGCATTAGGTTGCATAACTATTAAGATGATCATTTAATTATGAAAAAACAAAGTTTTATAAAATAATAACTTTTGATTATTTATATTTTTATAAAATAAAATTGCACAAAATAAGCCATAAGTCACGTGACAGCAAACACCAATTAAAAAGTGTTACGTCACGCCGTGCGAAACGTCAAAGTCAAAATGTCATTCCCAAGTGTCTTGTGGAAGTGCGAAAAAGAATGGGCATCATTCCTTCTCGCGAGTGTTCAGCCACTTTTTACGTATCTGCTGATTGTTTGGCACGTATATAAATAATTTTTTGGTGTTTTTATACTTGTGCTTGTACACTGGGGCACTATGCAGTACTTGTAATACGATGAATCCATTTTTTATTAAAATAACTTCACAATACCGAATATTCCGATACTAAAACAGCTGTGTTTTGCACGGCGTGACGTCATTCAAGACGCCATGACAGTCATGAGCGTTTTTGATGACTAATGTCAAATATTTAATTAAATGCAAAATTATTCTTATAAATAAGCATTTTTTTTCAAAAATAATAATTATTTTGTATAGAATAGGCATCAAGGTATATTAGTATCTAACTACTGAAATTTAGGCAACAAGCCTAATTTGTTCAGAAATAAGTTTTTTAAATAAACTTCACCCCGCTTTAGCGGAACAAATAATAGTAGGTAGTACAAAATAAATATCCCGTGCGGGATCGGGTAGTCGATTACTCGACCGCTGCGGCACACGTGTCGATTGTTCTTCTCAAGAAAACTCTCCCAAATTCCGAATAGTGGTAGTCATTTTATATTTTTTTCCTTGCACGTATTCGTGTAATGTAACTGTACTGTACTTTTAATTTTATATTTGTTTGATGTCAATATGTGTCTGTAAAATTCTATGTTGAATAAAGATGATTTTGAATTTAATGACCGTGGAAGAGTAACCGTAGCAAGTGGAAGACGTAATCTCTGCCTACCCGTGGGAAAAAGGCGTGAGTGTATGTATGTAAGAGCACCGGTAAATAAAGTGTAAATAATGAAGACGTGCAGCTGTTAATAAAAGATTACTTAAAAAAAATTCATAACACATACACGACACATAACACCGACACGAATTAAAACGTTACTGAGAAGTGACGGCGACTGGTTATAATTTTGGATGAGGCAATGAAATTTTAATCTAACATAAGCTTTAATACAAAGCAACACAGTTCGTATTCGAATGCGGAATCAATGATTGCAACAAAGTGTGCTGATATATTGTTAATTGTAGGATTCAGCGGAAAAAATGTTTAAGTGGTCAGACGGGAAATACCCGAAACAAAGTTGCGTTCGTGCAGATATGTGTGGTTTCAGAATCCGTGGGATTGGATGGGTTTACGTGGCGTAAAAGTTGGACCCGCACGTGATGACACTAGCTTTGCCAACCTCCATGGAGTCTTGGATGACCCCCGTAGTTGAGTGGTTAGTACAACGGTTTCTGAGGTCCCGGGTTCGAATCCTGGTGGGGGCAGATGTTTATGTGATGAATGCGAGCATTTGTAACTAAGTCATGGTTTATATAAATTTCTATCAAGTATATTTATATATAAAATATATGTATGTCTATCCGTTACCTTGGATCCCATAACACAAGCCTTCGGAACTTAATTTGGGCTAGGTGTAAGTGTAAAAAATATTTATTTCATTTTTGTAATAGATTATCACCACTATAATTACACCAATGATGGCCGGTTTGTTCGTTTCTAGTTCGAAGTAGTGTAACGTTTTAATTAATCAATTACACTTGTCAACTATACAAAAATAAAATCACTACTCACCAAAATCATGATTCCCGAATACAGCGCAGTGCGTTCCGATTTCGTTCAGTACAGGCACCATTTGTTCACCCTTGGTGAATGTGCTGACTGAAATGCAAGATAAATATATAATTTCAACATATTTCAAAGTAGTTTAACTGTGCATCGATAGCACTACTTGAATGAATAATATTTAATCTTTTCCAGAAATACTACTATGTCCAAAAAATAGGTGACACTGTATTTATTTATTTTGAAAATTCTTAATATATTCTTCCAAATCAATTTCATCCCCTTCAAAGTAATCCCCCCCGGATGCAATGCACTTATGCTAACGGATTTTCCAATCGTCTTCGTTGCGGCTTGAATCTCCTCTATCGTATGAAAACGGTGTCCGCGGAGCGATCTTTTGGCTTCTTCAAAGCAGCATCCGCCCACCTCAATTCGCTCATTAAAAACGCGACTGACTACGTTGTTACCGACCGCATTCGCCGTCCTAAACACGCGTTGTCCGACCCGCCCAACCGAATCTCATCTAAGTTAAACAGGCTACTCGAGGCATCAACACTTGTAGTTAGTTCAACTTGCTATTAAGTGCATAAGCGCATACATACTATGTTAATCGGACCACTTTGGAAACTGAACTCATTTCAGAGCGTATGTAATCTCCTGAGGCTGCCCTATGCACCGCCCACCGCTTTGGAGGGCGGGCGCTTTAGTTTAAAGCCGATAAGGTCCCCGGTCTTCCACCCGACCTAAGGCTGTAGGTGGTGTTTAGTTGGTAGCTAGCCTTCTGCTGGAGTCCAACATAACCAGCCACCGTACACCGGGCGCGGGTGGTATCCGGTGTAAGGTCGTCCGAGCACCAAGGAAATATAAAGACGACTACAATAGTAGCGCACCCCTTATGAGAAATTACTACCGTGCCCCGTGGGGAAAAAAAAAGCGGTCTTTTGAGCTTGCTGAACAGCCAGAAGTCGCACGGCGCCAGATAAATACGGTGATTGCGGATCAAGTAAGTATGAAAATAATATAGAAACAAAGGCTGGCTGTAGGTGGTGTTTAGTTGGTAGCTAGCCTTCTGCTGGAGTCCAACATAACCAGCCGCCGTACACCGGCGCGGGTGGTATCCGGTGTAAGGTCGTCCGAGCACCAAACTAATATTAAGACGACTACAATAGTAGCGCACCCCTTATGAGAAAACACTACCGTGCCCCGTGGGGAAAAAAAAGCGGTCTTTTGAGCTTGCTAAACAGCCAGAAGTCGCACGGCGCCAACAAATACGGTGATTGCGGATCAAGTAGGTATGAAAATAATATAGAAACAAAGGCTGTTGCTGTGTATAACGCTATCTCGCTTTTATTCTTATTTAAGCGATTATGGTAAGGCTACAGAGACGTTACCATAGCCGTTACCAAACACATCACCGCGTCGCAACTGAACTAAATTGTGTGCACATAAATTAATAAATAAAAAATTACTTACGCATACTGGGGGAGAAAGCGTCTCCGCTAAACAGTACCAGTGGATTCAGATGCTGCAGGGCCTTCACAGCAGTGCTGAACCTCAAGGCACCGCCCACAGGCTCCGTGTCTGTGGAGACAGAAAAAAAATTGTACCAACATATTGACAAACACTACCAACCCGATGCTATGTGCTTTCAGTCGCCTATAGCATGTCTTGTGAGATTCCCAGGAAACCAGCAATCACAATAAGAACCATAAGACTATCAACTTGTGACCTATATTGTAGGCACAATACCCAGCAAGCTCACTCAAAATCAAAATTAAATTTATTCAAATATGACTTTATAGATAGCCCTTTTAAATCCCTTTTTCCCTACCACCTATTCAGGACTTATTTTTAGCTGATAAGAAGAATGGGCGCAAGAACAAGGAACAAAATATAATAACATTTACAAAAATTAATATCCTACACATTTACATAGACAATTTATACCGGAAAACAAATGTTGACACTTTAGAATGTAATGTATTCAAATCAGCACCAAGCATTGGCATCATTTAAATAATCATTGACTTTGTAATAGCCCTTACTCATTCGCGTCTTTTTGACATGTACCTTGAACTTATCAAAAGGCAATTCAGCTACACCATGGTGGAATCTTGTTATATAAATTTATACATTTGCCCATAAACAAACGTTGGAACGGGAAGTTAGCAGATTTGCTACATATTACACAGGACACATAATCTATATGGGACTGTAATAACTAATTTTGCATGTCTGCTTGCTTATCATCCAACTCCATCCACCAAAGGTACGAGCCTACCCTGATCTCGAATCACGCTGGCCCAGTGGGGTTTGAATGACTTCACAAATACAATGGATGGATTTCTTCATAGGTGTATGATGGTTGCCTCTTGATATTTTGTTTCATTGTATGACCGTCAGATAAACGTACATACTCGTACTAAGTACGTACATCAATTTGCTGAAATTTGTTTTGCCACAACCACGGGAAGGAAAGGACTAGTATTAATATGTATAGTCTACACACATGACCTTTCAGCCATCAATACTTTTCGACGACTTTTTTTTATTCTCCTGAGGAAAGTGCATTAAATTGCATACCCCGGCTGTGGCGAGCCGAGAGGGAGGCCTACCCACTAAAAACCTCAGGGATGGCCTTCCTCAGGCATGTAGGGAGTCTTCGCTCCCCTGCCGATACAGGGAAGCCATCCTCGGGGAGGCCACAATACCTCCCCCGATCTCCTCCACGGGAGGCGACACACCTGTCAGTGTGTGTGTGTATGTGAGTATGACTATAAGAGAGTATACTTACTCGTCGTCTGTTCGATATTATATACATCATTGTAGTGTATGAGAAGGACATCTTCTCCCATTCCCCTACCAGCCAACTGGCTGACAGCGCGCCTGCCCACCTGCCGAACCTCCAGAGACGCCTGCAAACAATACAGGCACTAATACAGGACAGACAATAATACAGGACACGGGCAAGGTCTCAGTTTGTTGATTCCACTAGCTATTACCTTAAAACACCTTCGCAATATAAACATACTGGCGTCTCATGCAAAGTAATATAAATGTGGCACTGCTTGTTAAAAATCTGATTTGGACTCGTAATTTTTGTCAGTTGCTCACTTTACTGTGCAGGCTAATATTTAACCAATGGTTGATGGTGATTGTCACAACAGACGATCAAACCCCTGATTATAAAACTTCGATATTATCAAATTGAGTTGAAACTGACAGCAGCAACTATATTACTGATTTATTAAGATTCAATACGATAATTACCGCCGTAAAGCAGCAATGCAACGTCACTACCTGTCAATTTTCAATGAAAATCTGTCAGCAACATAATCCGTGTGTTGATTTAACTTATGTTACATAATTTCACTGATAACTATAAACACAGACATTTACGACAAAAACTACGGCATCTAACTCAAGTTACCAAAAATAATTGAACTATTTAAAAGAACAACTAATTAAGCACAGGTCACTAGTGTAGCGCAAAATTAAAAAAAAAACGTCAACTACCATTCAAATATCGAACAGACGAAATTTCCTCCCGGTTTCGTTCCAGGATATTTGTGGCAGAATCAAAACTTAATGTCGTAATGTCCTGCCTGTCTCATGGACGTTAAATTAAACGCGCGACTCCCTAGGCACTGCATGATATTATGTGTGCGAATGACGCACAATGGTCGTTCGCAATACGACGACCAGTGAGAAAGTCGAACGAGGTCGATATAATTTAATCCCTCTTATCCCAGCACACGAGAAACGAGGATGAAAGAATATATTGAGATTATTGCATTAATGTGAGGGTAGTCAATGGTTTTATCACATCACCTGACAGTGAGAGATCATGTGAACGATTCAACGTTGACACATTAAAAAGTTGGTAAATTAATCATTTCCTGCAAGTACTGTGAATTGTATTATACTCGTATCACATGACACGACAATGTTAATCGTGAGAGCAACAATATTATAGCCCATAAACAGATATATTATATACACATATTAACGAGCCTTATAACGAGTTAAGTCTGTGCTCGAGAGGGCTGCTCTCGAAGTTTCTCTCCGTGATATACTAAGAAAAATAAACGAAATATGCAGAAGAATTAGGATTACCGACACACTAAAAAGAAATAGCCTTAAATGGCAATGAAAAGGAAATGTTGCTTGCAATGCCAATTGTAGTTGAGGCGGAAAAGTACTCGAGGGGCAGCCCTATGCCGGGAAACAGCGTTGGTAAGCTTCCCAGAGTAGACCGATTATTTGGTAAAGCGCGATCTTCATGAAATAGTGACATGACCCTAGTCGTCTTTTTTGTGGAATGGTGAAAATAACGAGATTTGTTTGCTCCTCCCTTAATCACGAAATACACGTGATCTAATATTTGTTCAGGGTGGGCCAGCAGGAAACGTAGTATGCAGAAAATAATATCAATATCTAAACACGAAATATTTATACTTTTGCGGAGTCAACTCGTGCACACGACCAACCTCAACCGAAAATTCAGTCAATACTTTGTCTCCTAATTGGTTTTAGACGTGTTTTTATAAAAAAAATATACACAGCAAAATATGGAAATAAATAAAAAAAATGCTGTTCTATTAATGAAAGTAAGTTTACACGGTAAGTTCCTAGTTAAAGTTTGTGAAGACCCAGTTCTCGATGCCAAGTGGGCTCTCCGTTGGTGCGAAAAGATTCTGGAGAGTGGTTGAACTAGGTAATTACACTGTAGGAAATTCTAGTAGATAATAATTAAATATACTGTATAAATAAATTGCCGCGGCTGCACGTCATTTTGACACAAATCTTATCAAAACAGCAACCAATTGATCACGCATATGTTTGCTCAACTTGTTGATCCAACGTTAACAACCCTATATACACGGTGAGTATAACGCTTTTCACAGAGAGCGGTCCTGTGCTGCTGGTATACTTGGCCCGATGGCTGTCAGTTCTACGTGCCTACAGACTACCATTTAAGGTCCTTAATTGATCCTGATTATTGTACAGATTTGTTTATTTCTGATATGATCTCGCAGAGTAATTCCGAGCATAGCGTTCTCAAAAGAGAAGAGTAATACCGCATCGGGTGCATTTAGGCCTTCTTCGAAAGTCCATTGTAAAAGGACAGCTTTCGATGGCATGTCATTACTGGCAATATGTACGAATCAGACTTTCGTCTTGAGGTGCTCTGTGATAGATAGGCGTATAAACATAACTGAGAATCGTCAGTCGGTCTGTAGATCTTTAGTTGTGTCATTGGAACCCGTCGAAATTGGGGAGCAATCCTGAATGACCTTCAACGAATCCTGTTTGGTGATTCTGAGCAACTTTACGTTGTAATTAGGTGAACAGATAAACAGAATCGATCCATGCACCGACCAATGTATTATCGAATCACCAGTTAGTCATCATGAAAATTGAGAATTTTATTAAGCGTAACGATAAATACAACAAAAGCGACACCATTAACGGGTACTATTAGATAGTGACACTGTAATTAAAAGAATTGTTAAGCTAAGGTAGTTGTTGGTTGTCTTATTTAACTATGGATTGACAATAATCTAATATTAGGTAGTCTTTAGGGAGAATTTAACTAAATACTATCTTATAATTGTATTCAGTGGATGCTTTACTAAGCAAAGACAAGGTTGATAACATTAAAATAAAGAATTAATTGCGAAAAAAAATAAATTAAAATCAAAAGATAAAATCTCTCAAAGATTCGCCAGTCTGAATCAGAACCCACACACGGAAAAAGCATTCAATTACTGAATTGAATGCTTTTTATTCAATATTATTGAGAAGGAGCATTGAGTATTTGAACAAATTGAAGCGGAGGTTAACACATCCTAGATGATTTACCACTTGCTATTTGGAGTTCAGACGCATCAGATCACCACGTCAATAGCTAGTAACTAGCGAGAAGCCTCATTGTAAGCCAGACAGAGACTTATTGGTAAATATAAGCATTTTGTACTCAAAATAGACATGTGCGACGTATTCTATATATATATATATATATATAAATGAATTGCTGTTCGTTAGTCTCGCTAAAACTCGAGAACGGCTGGGCCGATTGAGCTGATTTTGGTTTTAAAATGTTTGTCGTAGTCCAGGGTAGGTCTAAACGGTGAGCAAATAAGGAAAAATTGCGAGTAAGATAGAGTAAGACGACAATTTCATTTTCCCATATAAAAGTTGATCACTTACTTTCTGTCAAACATTTGACGGTATTTGTACTCTCAGTTCCACTCGAATTGAAGAACGCATTAAAACAAGACTTTTGAATCGACAACATAATATCAACTTTGCTTATAACATCGAGTATTTAAATTTCAAAATATAAAAATAATTAATGTGTTGACATATTTGATGGGTGCCAACCTATTGTCTATGGTAAAATGTCACTTGAAATGTAAACGCCTCTTTGCTGTGCACCTATACTATAATTCTTTAATATTCCTAAAAATCTAAAAGCAACAAATTTCAATAAAATTAAAAAAGTATTGTGTCGTGTGTTTGTGACTTACTAAATATGCCTCCAATAATAAGGCGGTACGAAGTTCACCGGGTCAGCTATCTTATATATAAAATGAATAAAAAAGAAAAAAGTGACGTTAGTTCTGTCAAACAAATTTAATGTCATCATATGTCATTTCAAGTAGGAACAAAAAACTGCCACTTTACAAATCTTTTTGACAGGACGAAGTCTGTCGGGTCCGCTAGTATATATTATATATATAACTTTTTTCAATGCAATTACTAAGCGGTACACAATCGTGATCGCATTGCATCATGCCGCTAATCTAAGAGTTGCTTTGACAGTTTATTTTCGACTTCCGCTTCTTGTTAATCATTTATATAATTATGTTTTTGTCCTAACTGATAATTGCGCCTGTGACGGCAAATTACCAACTCGGAATAAACAGTGAGCAAACAAAACATTGTTTTGTTCTATTGTATTTATATTTGTTTTGGGATTCTGTTGAAGAGGCTTGTGGATTTAACGCCAGATTGAAATTTGTACTTTATTTTATTATTTCAATTTCTTTAACGACCATTTATGCTTATAGTATATAAGGTGTCGATTAATTTTAGGAAAACTAGTAACAAAATAGCCACAGTTGAGAAAGGTGGGGTGATATTTTGACGGGAAAACTCTAGAAGTTTTAGACGCTGTCATATTCTTAATCGGCTTCGAAAAAGGAGGCCGTTATCAATTGGACAATCTTTTATTATTGTCTTTTACACGATTAGGCAGCCAATTATGAAATGACTTTGGATGATTTTAACAATAGCAAAAAATTTACAATTAATTGATTGGATAGGGGATAAAAACAGACTTTCAACTATAGCTACACACATATGAGACTTGAAAAGGAAATTTATGCTCAAACCTTGCAGCTTACGATCTCGTTATCAGTCAGACATCACTTTAAGAATATCCTCAAGACCGAATAGTTCACAGAGTTGCATAGAGATGGATGCAGTCGCGCCTCAAGTGAAAAGTGCAGAAAAAAGCGACCAGTATGTTTCTGGGACTGACGATATCGCATAATCAATTCTCGAATATATATTGACTAATAAAAAACTGATTTATCAACACATGTATTCTCTTTCTCACACTATTAGTAATAATAAATCTTAACAAAAAGCAAGTAGAAATAGATTCCAATTTAAATAAGATTTACAGTTTAAATGAAATATATCCTTCAGCACCTAACTAGGTGGGGAACTTATAGTAACTGGCGTCATTAAGCTGATTTGCTAAATAACTTAACTATAGATACACAGAACAAAGCATACAAGTACACTGACTGAGACTGCGACAAAACAATAAAGATAACAGCAGGTTTTTTTTGTATGTAAATATATATCTAAGAGTTGCTCAGTGTAATTATAACTTTTCTGCAGTAACCAGCCCCCCTAGACAAGATGCCTTTCTATTATTGAAATCGCAATCGCAAACATAAAAAATGTATGCGATTGACGTAACCGATGGCTTGACTTTTCTATCGGTTATGTCAATCCCATACATTTTTTATGTTAGCGATTGCGATGATGATTATGGAAAGGCATCTTGTCTAGGGGGGCAGGCCTTCACTGCATGATTACAATTTAAACTATTACGGCGGTAGGTATTGGGGGATTTATAAAATTGAATATAAATAATAGGAGCCAATAAAGCATAGAATCGTTTTGCGAATGTCGTTTTAGACATGAGAATCTTAGTACATATACTTTGAAACTCCCTTTTTTTATTTGACCAATTTTCTAGAGCAGTAATTCCTAAAAGTGGTCTTCCAGGTGGACCACTAGGGGTTCACGGGAGACTCGACGGGGGTCTACGTTTTGTAAACGGGGGTGCATGAAAATTAATTTGGTTTCGATAGTGAACTAAAATGTCGGCTTGACTTTTCTTATCAATATAGGCAGATAATATTGTAAGAAGCTCAGCGACTGTTACATGTAAAAACATGCATAATGATATTCCATATTCAGTACAACGCGTGGGAGATTGATTCGGCACGAATTGGGCCGGCTCGACCGGAGTGATACCACGGCCTCACAGAAAACCGGGTTAAAATAGCGCTTGCGCTGTGTTTCGCCGAGTGAGTGAGGGTACCGGAGGCCCTTTTTTGCTCCCCCTGAGGAAAATGCATCGAACTGCACACCCCGGCTGCGGCGAGCCGGCGGCCATGTGGGGCCCCCCTCCTCCCCAGAAGGGGGATGCCCCCCCAGGCATGCAGGGAGACCCCGGGAACACCAAGCTACTTCCGGGAACCCCCAGCCCGTGCCGACACAGAGGAGCCCACAACACTTCCCCCGACCTCCACCACCGACGACGCCCCCCGGCCACGGAAGGGGCGTGGTCCCAACCGGAGGCCCAACACCCCCTTCCCCCCTTATTATCCACCGACAACATCTAGTGGCCAAAAATTTGAGTGAAACATTGCACCAATCGCTTCAATTTGTTATTAATGCAGTTAACAAAATTAGAAGCAATGCATTAATACGCGCTTATTTGCACAATTGTGCAAATAAGTGAATGAAAATGATGAAGATTTTCAACGATTGCTGTTACATACCCAAGTACTCTAGTTATCGAAAGGTTTATCAAGATTTCATTTACTTTATAACTCAGTTTTAGAATTTCTGGAAAGTAAAGATCCTGATTTAAAAAAAATCTAATAAATTTTAAAGCAGACATCGCGTATTTGACAGATTAGTTTAAAAAATTGAATGACCTCAACTTACAATGACAGCCTTAATTTAATAAAAACAAAGAGTGTAATTTCAGCTTTTATTGGTAAATTAAAATTTATGAAGGAAAATATTGGTCGGCGCTAATTTTCAGTTTTCAAACTTATTACAGGTAGAATGCCTTGATGAAGATATTCAGACTTACATTCAACATTTGATCGCCCTGCATGATGACTTTAAAACCAGATTTGAAGACATTCTGTCTATGGAAATACCACCATGGATCATACATACATTTGATGAAACAGTGGAGAATGTGATATTACAAGAGGAGCAACTCGAGGTTAGCATTAATGAGGAGCTAAAAGTGACATTTTAAAAGGGTAGCAAAAATGTTGGCTGCATACAAAAATACCTAAAAAATATCCTGGACTGTGGGCAATCGCGCAAAAGCTTCTCATAGCGTTTCTCTCGTTATATCTCGTCGAAAAAAGTTTTAGTGCCGTTATAAAATTATCAACAAAAAAAGGACCAGATGGAATATCACACAACGGGGATATTTTCGATTATTCCTTGCAAAACTCAAGCCAAATATTGATAATTTGCTAACAAAACAGCAAGTACTCGTACATTCATCTCATTAAAATTATATATTTTTCGTAATTACCATTGTAAAAGTTACATTACGTTATAAGTGTTTAACTTTCATTACATTACGACTGTTGTAACAATATTAATGAATAGTGTAATAATTTTAATATTTGAATAAATGCTTACAACACAAGGAAATAGCTACTTCTTTTGGTCATTTTTTAATTAAAATTTGTGAGGATTGATTGGTACTTGTGTTATGAGTCACTGTAGAGTAGATTTCAAAAAAGTAATTTGGCTGGCGTCACTTTTTCGATTGGCCATCTCTGCTTTTTATACATCCACTCACAGCAAAATCAATTAAAATTTATTTAGTCGACTTTATTATCAAATGATTAAAACCCTATCAAGCAATAAATTCCAACCTTTTTTTTCCAAAACTGTTAATTTGTCGTTGAAACTCAGCCACAACGAAAGTTTCTTTATATAAATATATCTAAACATTACATTTTTTTTTTCGAGATTACGAAGATTGATAGTAATTTAGCTACAGGGGTTCCACCGGATCCAGCCACTGTTCTAGAGAATACAATCTAAAACGAGCCTTCAGGGTGACAGAGATAATTTATGACCACTGTAGAGTACACTTATTATATAAATAAATGAATAAGCAGTTTATAACTGACAAGTAATATTTGGCTATGGTAGCTAAATAATAAATGTATTACATAATATGATTTAATACCATGCACAGGCTAAGCAACAAAGATGTGAAGGCTAACCTAACGAGTCAGATCGAAAATAGTCGAGAACACTTTACTGGTCATCAAGTACCTAGAGGCCGTGATGCTTATGGTTGCATGCGTATCAGTTTTAACCCTGGATTAAGGGTGGGATTCTTACGTCACAGATTTCTGACCTCGTCATGAGATAAATCGAAAAAGAATATAAGTTAGTATCGCATTATTGTGATACAAGCTTATATTGGAAAAAAGTAGTCGGCTCTAGTCTGAAAAAAAAAAAACAATCTATGTTATATATACGAGGGATCGCTGATAAGTTGGTGGCCTTAGGGACTTAATGGAAGAAATATATTGCAGTTTTCATATTTTTCAATATAATACAAGTGAAATACATTTTTTATAGAGATGGACCGAATATTCGGTAAATATTCGGTATTCGGCAACTTTTTCAGTGTTCGTATTCGGCCGAATAGTTTGGTTACATTGCCGAATAATTACCGAATAAACAAAGTAAATAACGAGTGTAGGTTGTTTCGTAATTTGTCGGATTGACATCCTATACCAGCATTCTCAGTAAGCAACTAACAAAAAGGGATAAATATGCGTCAAAATGTAAATATAATATATATTGTTTATTTAAGTAAGTTTTATTAATCAGCTTTAGCATTTGCATGCTCTAAATGATAGGAACATTAGGATTAGGAACGATAGGTAACGTAAGTAACTATTAAATTAATAATCATTCTAAAGTTTTAAACTCAACATCAGCTTCAAACATATAATCTAAATTACGAGTAACAGTCTTCTATCAATAAAGAAATAAATAAAAAGTCGTGTTTCTTCTTTCACTAAAATAAAACAATCTCTTTTTAATAGATCGAAAAGTATTTAAATTGAAAAAGCTACCAAAAGTTAAGTCCTATTTATTTATAATTATAATTTATAAGAGGTAGATTATGGTGGAGAAAAACCAAACTTTCGGCGCGATCAGGCATGAAACGGTTACGTTTTTTTCATAAACATTCCCAGCTTCCGGGAAATGTCGTTCACTATACACTGAAAACCCAGGCGCTGCCAAGTATATTCTAGCTATGTTTGACATTAAGGGATATTTTATTTAATTTTTTGTCCACCAAAGGACTTTTATCTCGCTGTAGAAGGTTCTCCTGTAAATATTTGTCCAGTTCAGTTGGAACAGGACTTTTTGAATTACCGGTCGGTATCGCTGGTAGCTTTGTTGAGACCACTTCTTCAAAACAGCTCCAAAAATCTGCATGAGTAGAATTTGAAACAGTCTGAGCCACCCTATTATTGTCATCGTCTTCGTCAGTACTCTCATCATCACCGTTTCTCAATGCCTCGGCTAAAAATAACTGAGGGCAAACCTGTATAAACCTGTTTATACAGGTTCGCGGGAACCGAATATTCGGTTCGGTAAGAGCTGAACCGAATGTTCGGCCGAATATTCATATTCGGCAAAGTCCGTATTCGGCCCATCTCAAATTTTTTACATCGTGAATATAATATAATGCTTTTATACCACCAAAAAAATATTATTTATTTTTCTCTGCAAAATGGCTGCCAACGGCCGCCATCATTTCATTGTCGTCCAAAAATCTTCGCCCCGTAGGTAGCTCCTTTTTTAAATTAGAAAAAAGTGGGAGCCAGGTTCTGACTGTAGGGTGGGTGATAAATTTCTGTTAAGCCTGTTGATTTTAAGGCATCTCTCGCAACTCGAGCGGTGTGAACGGGTGCGTTGTCATGTTGCAGAAAAAGCACTCTGCGCGTCAACTTGCGACGTCTTTTCTGCCTCACGTGTCTGAGCAGTAAATTAGCATAATACTGGGCATTCATTGTGGTTCCTTTTGGCAAATAATCAATTAATAAAGTGGCCTCGCTGTCCCAGAAAATGGTAGCCATAAGCTTGGATGCCGACTTCTCCACTTCGAATTTCTTTGGTGGCCTTTCTACCATTTTTATCCATTGCATCGACTCATGTTTGGGCTCGGGATCATACTGACGAATCCAAGTTTCATCAACGGTCACAATACGATTACAAATTTCATCCAGTTCAGGCTCGCACAACTCAAGAATATCCTTACAACTCTCTAATCGTCGCTGCTTGTCAAGCGGTGCGAGCATTCCTGGGACCCAATGTGCACAATTTTTTTCCATGTGCAAATGATTATGCAAAATTTCTCCAATTCGTTCTTTGCTAATCTGTAACTCTTCTGCTATTTGTCACAATTTAATTCTACGATAAGCCAGTACTAATTTTTCAACATTTTCTTCGGTAAAGACTGTCACAGGGCGCCCCGGGCAAGGGCCGTCTCTCTGCCTTGTTGAAATAGCCGAGCCCATTTTTTGACCATGGTATATGATGATGCAGAATCCTGAAGGACTGATGACATCTCTTGGAAAATTTCCTTGGGTGTATTTTTTTTTTCACAAGGAATTTTATCACGGCGCGATGTTTCAAATTGCGAGAACTTCCACTTTCCTTTGACATGTTGTTGTTCGTTTTAAAGGTAAAGTGTTTATGAACCAAATAAAAAAACTTCCTGCTATTTATGGTAAAAATGAGTCGCGCAATTAGTGGTATAAGTAGCGACATGATGTGTCCTTGCTAAGTAACTTAGGCGCGAATTTATCAGCTGCCCCTCGTATGTTGAAATCAATTAGAAAAATATGAATAATTTGTTTTGATGACACAATTTCTAATGCATAACTAAGGGTGAGGTTGGAACAATTTACTTTCAAATTTTCTGTACACGAATACAAATAACACGAAGTCAACCGAGTGACAGATAAGTGACAATTAATTTTCTCAACAACACATCGTCACGCATGTGTTTCCCGTAATATTAATTATTCACGTCCCACCCATCAGTATCGTGTGTTTTGTGCAAAAAATTAAATGTTTTAAAATGACTGACAGTATACAATATGAAGGATAATATAACATTTCCGCAATTTATATATTTAAGACGTTAGTTATTAACAAATAATAGTAGTAAACATTAACATATTAATGTTGTAATGATAGAGGTTCCCCACCAATACAATCAGAGTGAATCAAAATGGTGGCACAAATCCGTTATAAAGAACTTAGCCCTACTGTAGGGTGTGGCTGAAATGTTGAATGACGGAGAATTAACAAATCGAAAAATCATTAGATAGTCAACTGTTCTTCGAGTGAAACCTCTAAATTCCTGACCAGCTATAACATTATGTTTATATTGTTTTATTTTAAATCAATCAAAAATATCACATGAATCAACTTCAAATTTGTTTCTTTATAACTACGAATGTATATTGACGCATGAACAGATTGCCCAATAAGTGCTTACAGTTGTGTGATTGGATCTTATAACATTTGCACTAAATCTTCAATCAGCACAAAAATCAAGTTGCAACTTGTGATGTTAGATGTAAAATCACAGTACCCTGTAATTTCACTCTTTTTCATTCATCTTACTTATTGAGAAGTAAAATTGAGGTAATCAAGCAGATAATGCCTGCTAGAAATAATTTCCCTCAAGTTATAATAAGGGTTCAGAGATGTCTTATTGTTGAATGTTTACTCTAAGTAAGTCCTTGTAATAAAAAAATCATAAATAATAATATGTCAAACTCTACCGTAACCTTCCCTGTTCATACCCAAAATTTGATGTTTCTTTTTGTTTGTGTGTCTGTACACCAAATAAAATATTTATCTATCTGTATTGGTTTTGCAAAAATATAGTATTTATACCATATCGCTAAGTTTGTTCAAGAAGAAATCCCAGAAGTATAAACATTGCAATTTTAAATCAGTAATATATAAGCGAATTAAAATTCTTTGTAATGCTGAAACAAATATAGGTATTAAAAAGTTTGTATGGTACACTATACAAAATTGCAGTTTGACTATAGAATTAATATGTAACTAATGCTTATTATATTAACTTATCAGTAATGTGAAAAGAAAATGATAAGTAAAGATTTTCTATAGTCTCTGAAATATTAAAGATAGGTATTGTAAGGTATGTAATTAATTGGTTTTGATTAACTACATATTTTTCATTCATGTGATAATAAAATGTCCTGCACATTTTCAGACAGCAAATGTTACATTTTCTAGGCCATAGCCATTAAGGATGACAATTTCAGTTAAATACCCAGAAATATACTACATTTAAGTCTTGTGTGAACATTTAAACCTTTGGTGGAAGTTAAACATTATGGAATAGTGTGTAGTAAATGTGCCATATATATTGAATCCTTAGATTTTATAATCCAGTTATTATGATGCTGACTGTGCATCAAGTATTACAATATAAAGTAGGTTAAATAATAATGAAAGGATATAAATAAAATAATGTTTATTACATATGTTGTAAAGTTGCCAACTGATCAAATTAAATCTCAATGGCAGTACCTTCAAACATCATGTACATTTAAAGAATTTATTTTAGTCATTTTATGATACAAGAATTTAGCTGCATTATAATAAGACTGTATTATCAGATTTTATCGAAATAATTTTGTTTTTTTTTATGGTTTCATTCAACAATTATTATTATTTTGCTATAAGTATTCACTAGAATTACTATAGGCTGAGCATATAATTAATTCAATATTGATAAGATAAGCATTGAAGACCAGACAGAATCTAATTTTACTTAATTTGAAAATATTTACTATTGCTTTCAACTGCATTAAAAGTGCTTCAAGGTATGGAACATACATTTTATTTCTTACCAACTATTCAGCATTTATTGATTTAAATATGGGACAACATGAGTATATGGGTATAAATTATAGAATATAAAACTATTTAATATATATAACAATTAAAGATTTTTATGGCATCAAGAAAATTCAAACTATTAAGTATAAATGTTATAATGTTTAATAACTAATTAGTCAATATATCAGTGTCTCTCTTACTCCTATAATATAATAATTTTTAACTATTACTGTCAGTTTGCTTATATCAAAAAGTAACTTTTATTAAGATATTGTTTTTCTTAATGATGTTACTATCATGCTTGATTGACTTTTAATCAACAATATCAAAAAATCAGGGTCCTGGGAGATAGATTGTAATATTGCTGCCTTAGAATATGGGATTACGATATTTGTCTTCTGGATGCACAACCCTAATATAACTCAAAACTTAAATTACTGTAAAAGTGTAAAACTGAAATTAAAACCTACTACATCTAACCGACTACTAAGTCTTAACCTACTACAAATAATTTTTTGAAATACCTATTGTTAGAGTGCGCATATAATAGAAATAAAAATAAACTAACATTGACATATATAGAAAGTAATATAGAACACACATTAATATTTGCAATTTTGTGCATAAACAACAAAGTGAGCAAAAAGGCTACATTATGTGCAAGTGCAATAACAGACAAGACACCATTAAATGTAATTGCATGCCTGTTTCAGCCATCCAACAACAGACCGAACACCATCGGTCACTTCGCCTGGCACATCAACACTGGTGGACTCTATTAGTGACGACCACCTGGAACGCAGCGCCGCTTGCGCCGCAAACGATGCCATCACACGGAAATTCTTCGCTAGAACCATCATGCTATATTTTCATTTCTGATACTCACATTATATTTGACTGTTATTTTGTTACTGAACTCTCCTGGAGTGATTTTATATACAATTATTTTTGGGAATTCGAAATGTTAATGGATTACGTTATTGCTAACAATGCAGGGAATGAAAGTTTGTTATGAAACATTTGTTCAATAATAATATTGAATACTTACTTCTCAACATTATTTACAAATTACAATATTATATAATTTAATTAATTGGCAGGGTGAATATATATTATAAATAAAAATAGTTGTTACGAAAATTTAATAATAAGAAGAGTTTTATCACATGTCGTCATATTTGATGCAAGTTGAAACTTCAAGGCGGGTTAACAGACGCATAAATAGATCACAATGTCCACTTTTCACTGTTCACTAACAGATAAGGAAACTAGATGTGCGCAATGCACTTGGCATGGCAATGGAACAAGTCAGGTCAAGGTGTTCAAATATCTATTTTTATAATAGCCCCGACCGCCCTGCCATAGACGTAGATGCAGGGAAACGTCATTACGTATGCATTTTATGAGCCTGTAGTACACAGATTTAGTTCAAATAATATTATCTATCTAAACGCACCATTCCTTTACTACCAAGTTATGAAGTGCTCTCGGCAAAACATTTTTTATCCACGAAACACACACTTACCAAGCAGATTGAAGTAAATATGAATGAAATTGCTATTTGAAGTTAAATATCAGCCTGTTAGTGTCAATTTAAAACATAGAATTATATTATTTTAAACAAAATTTGAGCTATGGACGATATAGGTTGAAATTTAAAAGGAAATTTCACTTGCACACACCACAATCACCCGCAAACGGAATAACTGAAGGCACTAAAGCTGTCATTAAACTTATGTCATGTAGCTCAGCTGTCAAATTCGAGGAGGCTAGCTTTTTTCACAAGGAAAAGCAATGGAACTACACCATACAACTGAAGACGATGCTGGTCCTATTTATTGACCTATTTGAAACTATCTAATAGATGTTACAACAATCAAATCCCCGAATAATGCTCGAATGGTTGTTGGTAGGCAATTGAACTATCTGTAGGTTAATCAAATTACTGATAGCTCAATTGCCATACCTAATCATGTATATTATTGTTATGGATTGTTATTGAGTCTGACAGAGAGTGCAGTTAATGTTGCTGCTTTATTATGATTCATTGCAAAAGTTGCCTTCATAAAGTTGCAATATAACTGTGCTGTCTGTCAGTTTCAATTAATGTTTGATAGCAATATACTTACATAATCTGGGTGCTATTGCTTCAAACTACCACAATATTTGTCTTATATTTGTAGGTAATACGAAAACCACCGATCTGACTAGCGGTATAAGAGATCTATATTTTTTTATAAGAGATCAATAAGTACAAGTAGGACGCACTAAATTTAATGCTTTAAAGATTTACTTGAAAATCATATTAATGAAAGTCAGATTTCGATCCCTTGATCTATTGTTGTCTGTGCATATTATGATGCTATTAATGATTGAAATAAAAAGTCCAATGTATTACAATGAATTACTAATTATTCCACTTAATTGTTATGCATAAAAGTATGTTTTGATATTTTTATACCACGATGGTGGCGAAAAGACTTATGGCCTCCCTGATGGTAAGTGTTCATCGTAACCTATGGACGTCTTCAACGCCGTCGACCCTATTAAGACTTTTTTATTTCCTTCTTAAAGAACCTCATAGTATATTTCCATATTCCTATATACCCAGGAGAAAATTCCCATGACACGGTACTGTTATTGATCACACAGGCTCCAAAGTCATAGGATGACCATAGCTTGTGGCAAGCAGAGCGATGGATAACAGTATGTGGCCGTTAGCATCATGTCAAACAATCCATCGGGAAACAATTAAAAAAAAAAAAAAAAGTTCCGGATCGTCAACGTTGCGTTCATCTCTGTTTTGGATGGATCAAAAAGTCCATGTTGTTATCGAGGTGCTGACACCTTATACTATAAATATTTCAAGGAGTAACACACAGAAAGGACAAATGCGAAAGATTGAAGCTCGTGGAATGCCGCAATCTAAGGTCCAGCGCTACGTTCTGGAAAAAATCGGAAAATGAAGTCGCATTGCGTAGCGGGAACAAACAGAAAGAACGTCTACCTCTTAGATATTATAATGGTGGTTGCGCAAACACACACCTGTGTATTTCAATAAGAAGTAATTGTAGTATAACTCGCTATTCTGATTGAATTTATGAGAATCCTACAATATTATAAATGCGAAATTTATATAAGTATGTATGTTTGTTACTCTTTCATCTTTTTTATTACATTTTCATCTTTTAATTTAATTTATACGTCAGAATAACACAAATAGAAAGATCCTGCGCAGACGCAGCTGTGGGCATCAGCGTGTTAAAAATAAATTTGAAATTTTTGTATTGAAATCGCTGTCTGCTAATAATAGTCAGTTAACAATTGAGATTTTTTACTTGTAGTTATTAAAACTTGTATAACTTTTTAAATTTAAGCGCCGTAAAATATATTTTGCGTTACTCTTTAACATTAACTAGCGACCCGCCCCGGCTTCGCACGGGTGCAGTGAAAAAATGGTTATGGTGGGTTATCCCTAAGAGATAGACATATAATAATAATAATAATAAACATTTATTTCAGACAAATTCCATATCTTTGTTAGTAACAATATACCATCGCGGATTTTTTTGTGGATTTTGTAAGTTGTACAATACTGTAGTACATTATTGGTCTATCTCGTAGGTACAGCCAGCGTTTGCAATATAAGCGCAAAAAAAACGTGCTTATTTACGACATCACATTAGAAACCTTTAAATTTATCAGTGTTCTCTACTATATTCTGCATTTATTATACATACAAACCTTCCTTAAGATCACTCTATCTATAAAAAAAACCGCGTCAAAATCCGTTGCGTAGTTTTAAAGATCTAAGCATTCATACGGACATACAGCGAAAGCGACTTGTTTTATACTATGTATTGATGATGTGCAAGTTTTGGTGACAATTAAACCTCCGAATTAGGATATTTTACTCGTAAACTAACAAAAACTCAAAGTACCTGCTGTAATTTTACGTCAGAATTTTGTACAATATTGACAATATTATGCATGTTATCACTTATTTCTATTGACGTGTGTGTGTAATAATTTCGTAGTTTGCTTTTTGGTTATTAAATGAACAAGGCAAACGTTTGTATGGAACAAGCCAAATTCTTTGAAATTTTCATACAAAACAGTAATTTGATATTTTAACCCCTAGTATAATATAACTGTCGTTTCCAAGTATAAAGGTCAGCAAATTAGGGAGTAACTCGGATTGCGCAAGCTCGTTCGTCGTAGTGTCGTTTGCAGGAGCCATGTGTCAAAGAGATTAAAAGTGTTGTACATATTTTTAGATTTATATATTACGTTGTCACTATGTATGATAGCTTATGGTCAATAACCAAGCATCGTTCGCTATTGAAATCTGTAAAAGACATCGTCATACAATATGGTTAGCAAGTGAGTCCTCATTAATATCTACCATATCATATCTACCATATCGCTTTTCGGACATTTCATTAAAAGATTTTTTTTTATAAGTTATTGTAGTTGATTAATGAAATTTATTTCATTTGGCATAAACAGGATATAGTAAACATTTTACGGTTACACGGAACGTCAGCACTATTAGAACAGTAAAAAATAAGTCGTGTTGATAATAATCCAAGAGTTTTGTACTTTGCAACTCTACAATTACCACACGCCCTTGCAATAATAATCACCTTCATAATCATACCAGTCCACTAGCTTCTTGTTGTCCCACATAAAAACTCCTTTCAGATTTGGAGAAGCTTCAAAGATCAAGTATAAAATCACTTTAGCCCCATCCTCAGCTGTTATTTCGCCCTTACCGTGTGACATGTCAGTGATTAAATAGCCCGGATTGACTGCGTTAATCGAAACGTTTCTGTATCTTTTCTGCTGTACCATAGTCAGCGCAGTGACCGCTATCTTCGAAACCCTATGTTCTGCGTGCTTGCCGCCATCTGCAAAATCTTCTTCTTTGAACGTGCCATTCCTTACACTTTCCAGGTAACCGTCGACGAAATTATCAATATCTTCTTCAGTCAGATTCGGTTTAATTAGAGTGATAAGCCAATCTTTGTTTTTTAAGTTAGAAAGATGGCCGCAAGCGCTGGATACGTTGACGACTCTGGCGCCATCCTGCAGTAATGGATAAAGGTATTGCTCTATGACCAACAAACTCTTATAGTTGGTTTCGATGTTCCGCTTCGCCGCTTCATAAGTAGGATATACCTCATTCCATTCCAAAATGGCGGCATTATTAACGAGAACATCGATGCGACCGTGTTTTATTTTGATATAATTCGCGAACTCTACAATGCTTTTATTGTCAGTTATGTCAAGGTTATGATATTCCGGCGTGAGTCCAAGGTCGTTTAATCGTTTGACTGCGTCCAAACCGTTTTTCTCGTTTCTCGCCGTCAAGTAAACAACGCCTTTGAACTTCTCACATAGCCCTTTGACGACGGCGTAGCCCAATCCCTTGCTGGCCCCAGTAACAATGGCCACTTTCACTCCCATTTTTAATACTATCAATTTATTCGTTGAGCGACCAACGCACTGCCGAGAGAGGCGGCCACTATAGTCTGACATTTAATCAAGGTTACACGGACCTTTTATTTACGTACCTTATCAATGTAATGCTTTTGAACTGGTGTTGTGACTTTGCTTGTGGAGGTTATTGACCGGTGATAGATCGGTTGGTGTCGTCTGGTAATAATCAATATTTATGTGATCGTGTCATTTTGAAACGCCCTTAAACTTATTATTGCAATGAAGATTCAATACCTACCAGTTTAACTTAACTGGACTAGATTATCTAAAGCTGGGCATTGATGATCAATTTTACTCTAAAACTGTGGCGTAAAACTTTGGCGTCACTCCAAACGGTTTTAGGCCAACTAAATTTCCCCACTCACTGGCGTCACTCCGGCTCTTCAGTTTTCGATCGGCTGGTCTGTTGTAGGCTGTGTACTCTATTTGTGTTGAGAAAAAATGAATTCTGATTCCGAAGAAGAAACATTAATTCTTGCTGCGGCTGCTGTTTGTTGCCATATACTCACCAAAAAACAAAAAAGAAAGTAATGGATGAAAGAATGGCTAAAAAAAAGGAATTAATTCACTCACGTCAATTTGTTAAATGAGTTATCGCTAGAACCAAGTGACTGGAGAAACTATTTAAGGATGGACGAAACGACATATTTCAAGCTTTTAAAACATGTAACTCCATATATTGTTAAACAGGATACTAATATGAGAGAAGCTATTAGCCCTCATGAGAGATTGACTGCCACTCTTCGTTTCTTAGTATCGGGAATGAGTTACGAAGAATTAAAATTACCAACTGCAATCTCCGCAGCGTTTAGGAGTTATCATTCCAGAAACATGCAAAGCAATACTCTATGCATTAAAGGATTACATGAAGGTACTAATATACTGTTCAATAGTTACACTGTTAGCGCACACCATATGCAATTAAATCTATAGGATCAATGCTATGCATTAGTTTGTGCAAGGTTATGGTTTAGACGCGGTTTGTCGAAATCGCGAATGAGTGCTTCCGACACCCATACGATGTGTCACATGAAAATTACATTACGCACACACGTAAATGTTATATGTTAACTAGCTGGAGCCCGCGATTTCGTTTGCGCAATATATAATTCTATTAATTGTAGCCTATGTGTTATTTTGATGTATAAGCTATTATGTAAAGTTTTATTAAAAAGTAAAGTAAAAGTAAACTAATTGTAAAGTTTCATTAAAATCTATTTAGTACGATTTACTTTAAGGAGTAACTAACATATATTCATACTTACAAACTTTCCTGAGGGCCTTTGAAGATGCCTTTCTATTTTCGTAATCGCATCGCTAAAATAAAAAATGTATGGTATTGACATAACCGATCGCTTGATTTTTCGAGTGGTTATGTCAATACCATACATTTTTTATTTTAGCGATGCGATTACGATTATCGAAAGGTATCTTGTCTAGGCCCTCTGTTTATAAATATTATTAGGGATGTTAATCTCATATTATTTTACCAGCAAAACGCTGGCAGAAAAGTTTGCTCGTGGTTTTGTCTAGGAGTTCTAGTAAAGTCGTATTTCAAACCACTGAGATCTCATTTCAGGTAAAACTTTTGCGCACCTGTCCTGTCCTGTCTATTACCGGGTAACTAATAAAAATGATGTGACTTGACAGTGAAATATCAGCTGTTCGTCTGGTCCCTTTGTTTTGTTATCTGATGTAAATTAAAGGCTCTTAAATTACTTTTGTATAATGTGTTAATAACTTATAATTAAACACTGTTTATCAGTCAATCACTTTTATTGGGACCTTTACAATTTTTAGGTTTAGGTACAATTTACCAAGAACAACCATTCTACGAGCTTCTAGAAAACATGCTAGTCCCGTTATCTATTTTTCATAGTCAAAGGAAAGCATATACTTCCAAAGCTATAAATACTATATTTTATGCTACAACTTTTATTATTTATATAAAAGTAATTTAAGATTTATGATATTAGGCATTTCCCTAATATCATAAATTGAGTACGGTATATGGCTTACTTTATCGTTAGCTGTAGATAGTTATATTTTAATCTTATTAAGCCTTACACCGTAATGGTTAAGCCGGCTACAAAATAATTTACATGTATTGACATTATTTTAAACGAAAGAACAAAGGAGGAAACTTATATTTCTAGCACTATTACTATTACATTTAAAATTAAAACATAAGATAATATAGCTGTAGATAGTTAAAGACAGGCAAATAATAAAATTGCTTAACGTATATAGTTAGTTAATGTAAAATGAGGCATTTTCGTTGCTTATCTTGATTTTCAAATTGGGGAATTGCTATGCGTTCAATACTGCTTGTTATTGAATAATAAGTACAAAACAGGTTACAGTCAATTTTAACAGAATTTTTTACCGTGGGAGAGCCATGCTTCGGCACGAATTGGGCCGGCTCGACCGGCCTGATACCACGACCTCACAGAAAACCGGCGTAAAATAGCGCTTGCGCTGTGTTTCGCCGAGTGAGTGAAGGTACCGGAGGCCCAACCCCCTTCCCCCCTTATTCCCTTTTAAAAGGCCAGCAACGCATCTGTGACTCGTCTCACTTGCAGCCAACATGTTCCGCAGGACTGCCAGCTCCCACCATCATCACCTGCAGAACATCCCCCCCCCGCCACGCCCGCCCCCCTGACTGGAGAGCGCTGCCCCGAAGCCTTGTCCTCTCAGAGAGTGAGAGCGACAACTAAGAGGAAGAGGAGAGGAAGAAAACAGTCGCTCCAATAAAGGAGCCTTGATGCCACGACGGAGTATCATGCCCGTCACCCCAATGACCCGGCAGTAGTAACTGTCGGCGTCGACGCCACTGAAGGGGGCCAACAGAGCCCCGAACAGTCTCCTCTGTCTACAACAAGACAGAGATGGAAGACCCGATTGATTGATGGTGACTCCTCTGGTGTTGCGGGTGTCCATGGGCAACGGCTATCGCTTACCATCAGGTGATCCGCTTGCTCGTTTGCTGCCCTATCTTATAAAAAAAAAATACCGAACCGATTAAATTCGAGGTTGAAAGCCAGGTCCCGGAGCATATGGCGGTAGAATCACAAAAGCGCACCCAGCCATGTGCCCCGCATGGGCTTAGAGAACACCGGGGGGGTTTTGGTGGGTAGCCCGATCCTCTCAGAGCGGAGAGCCCTACGGCGACAGACGGCTGCCTTGTATGTACATTCTACCACAACAAAAGAAACGACAAAAGATCGAATATGAAGTTGATATGTTAATGTACTCTATACTAATATTATAAAGAGGAAAGATTTGTTTGTTTGTAATGAATAGGCTCCGAAACTACTGGATCGATTTCAAAAATTCTTTCACCTTTGGAAAGCTACATTATCCCCGAGTAACATAGGCTACTTTTTATCCCGGAAAAATCGACAGATCCCACGGGATGCGCAATAAAGGCTTCGCTCAAAAACTACTGCACAGATTTTCATGCGGTTTTCATCAATAGATAGAGTAATTCTTGAGCAAGGTTTTGCGGTATTTTTTATCTCGGAAAAACGGATAGTCCCACGGCAAGCGAGATAAAACCTTCGCGCCATAAACCGACTTCCGCGCATATGTAGCCGTGGGCAAAAGCTATGACCCTTAATCCTCTATAGACCCAATCCCGAAATCCACGCAGGCAAAGCCGCGGGCAGAATGCTAGTTTTTGATAAAGCTGATAAGTTTCTTGCGCCCATTCTTCTAATCAGCTAAAAATATGCCCTGGATGTAGGAAAAAAGTTGGACGATTCAAAAGAGTTTTCTATAAAGTCATATTTCAATAAAGATAATTTTAATTTGATTTGACACGAGGGAATTTGTGATTTAAAAATTATTTAAGTTATTAGCCGAATATTTTTTGACGTGACAACGTCTATTAAATTGGTACGGCGTGGAGTCATTCGCGAAAACACCGTAACGGCCGAATCTGACGCCACACGGAGTCCACGAACGGCGTAACGGCCGATCTGACGCCACACGGCAACGTAATAAAAATATAAATGTTATACATTACTTTATTGACGTGACAACGTCTATTAAATTGGTACGGCGTGGAGTCATTCTCGAAAACACCGTAACGGCCGAATCTGACGCCACACGGAGTCCACGCTTAATTTTATTGTAACTATAAACTTCTGTATGAAGATGAATGAATGTATGTTCATATGTATATGCAATCATATGCTTATTGTATTTAGTGTGCAAGTGCACATTACTCATAATAATTAATTTATGTATAACTTCAAAGCAGAAAATTTAAACAAACTATTAAATAAAAATATAAATGTTATACATTACTTTATTTTAAATAATTTCATTGCACCCAGAAAAAATTACCATGTAATAGACGTTGTCATTGTCACGTTCAAATATCGGCAGTAGACGGAGTTCTACAGACAACCAATTTTTTTAGTTTGGAAATTCATTTTTGGTATTACATGTTTGAAATTGTATCTCAATAATAATGCAATTACCTGAAGTTTCACCATATAGAACTCTGCACTCCTGTAACCAAGATATTATTCAAATTCGGTATGGGGCTTAAGAAAACCAAGAAAAACTAATACTCTAGTCCAATGTATCAAAAAGCATGGTCATGGAAAGCATTCGCAGTAACAATCAAGGTCATTGACATCCCATGGTCTCTATGTCAACTATGACAGACCCAGTTCTGTTAATCAATTGTGACAATTAGTATATAGTAACGCCGGCAATACGTTAATATGTACATTTGCACTATGAATACCACTCTTATTACGAGCGGCATAAGATTTATCTACATGAAAATTTTAACATGTTACATTAGGTAGAGACAATCGCTTTATTCACATATTTCTTATTAATAAGGAAGAGCTTAACATATATAAATAACGAACACGTACAATATAAACCAAATTATTCTACATATCAGAGCTAAGAGCAAACAACTGTCTCTACTTATTATACTATTATTATTACAGACTAATACACGGTTTAAAATCAGATTCAGACTATACATATATATATATATATATATATAGGTCCGCACTCTTGTTTGTGTTAGTTATTATATTCTACATATACCTGTATATTTAATACGTAATAGACGCTGTTTTCGTAGTTCATAATGTATACTTTACCGTGCTGTTGACTGTACATAGGTAGTATAGAGTTCACTGTCGCATTAATGAATCACGTAATTTAAGAAGATTTTTGGTCCATTTAAAACAACAGGAAAATTCCTTTCAATAGAGCTAGCTGAAGGAATTCTTGAGTAATATAAACAAAATGGACCTACAGCGCAACCCACTGCCCTTTCGGTAGCTTCTTTAAAGGAGGAAGTGAATTAAGCGTGTGTGTAGAATTTTAAAGGCAAAGGGAACGAATTAGTACTGCCGGCACGTAGTTGTGACTATTAGTGCATTACGTAGAACGACGGATTGTGGAGGTTGGTACGGTTTAATTATTAATATCTGATCTAACCTTATTCGTTTTTATTTACGAGGTAATACTGTCTAGTTACTGTAGAAACCTAATAATAAACAAAATTATAACTAAAATAAAAACAAAAACCAATTTATATACAATCTTGTTGGGCATCGTTCGCATAACTATCGAAGTTCGCGTAAATTATAAATCTGATTTTTTTTTTCAGTTGCACAAAATAGGAATAAAGATCTACATCTGGTAGGGTTTTATAGTACTTAATGAGGACTGCCAACATAATGTTCTGTTACACAATGTTGTGTATATCTATTTATTTATTTATTTAAAGGTATACTTACAGTTAGTATATACAGCATTTTGACAATAGTAGAATTGTATAAGAAAATTATCTAGTATACAAGCCACTCAAAAGTACACACAACATTTAATTAAAATCTAAAATAACACGAAAACATAATATAGAAAAAACATTAAAATTATATCTCTCGAATTTTAGATTTGTAATAATCTCAAAGTAACCAAGTAATAATCAATCTCAAGACTATTATCTATATATTCGTGTAACAAATCAAATCTAAGAATTATTCTTCATCAAAATCCATTTAGTAGTTTCACGTGAAAGAGTAACAAACTTCCACCCATACAAACATTCGTGTTTTTACATACAAATATTTATTAGTAAGCTAGGATGAACGCTAGCTTGGTCCAAGCTACCGCTTGTTATGATCGAGATGTAATGATGGAAAAAACGTATCTTTGTTGAGATTGGATCATTTGTATCCGGATCATTACAAAGATTCGAATCAGTAAAGTGCTTCATTTGCATAATTTGTATAAGTGACTGATACAAATATTCTGACATTTGATATATGATACAAATACACTGATATAAATATTGATATAAATTCATTTATATCAGTGACTCTGATGCAATTGAGGGACGTGATCCGAAGCGCTCCAACTTTGAACTATTTACTTATCTCGAACGTGCGAGCCGATTGAAAAGGAAATGCAACTTTAATTTTTTTTCCTCAGGTGAGGAGGCTGAGAATCCTCATGGATACCAACGCAACAGGCAAGCAGGGATGCGTTGATTATGTCGGACTCCTGGTGCTGCCGAGGCGGCTCGACCACACAAACCTACCGACTAAACTCAGCCTAGCTTTAGCCCTAATGGCTCTACGGCTTGAATGGAATGGTTGGCGCACCCTCAGGAGAAGGCACGACAGCGCTGCCCTCCGAAGATGACATATGCGCGAAAGAAGGCTCGGTACGCCAAAGTGGGTCCGGCCTTGAAATGATGGGGCCTACTCGTGCATGTGCAGCAAGCTGCGAAGTATGGACTAACTAAGGGATGGCGGCGCAGTTGCCGCCTCTCGCAAGGCTTGAAGAGCCAGCGTCAATGAGTCGGGAGGGTCAGAAAGGACGTGTCTGGGTCGACGATATTCTGTGTTACGCGGATTGACTGGGGGGAAATGCAACTGAGCGAATGATTCATTTAAAGCGCTGTTAGAGATTTGAATCAATGTATCACTTGGAAGAAACGACTCACTGGGTCGTTTCTGTAAAGATTGACACATCTCTACCGAGAGGACTGTAATCTCTGGACAATACTTGACGTATTTGCAATTTCGAGCAACGAGTCAAGATCCATACAGACACTATCTATATGGTAATCATTTCTCCTGTGAGATTTTGTGCAGCAAATACTCATATTGAATCATGAGGGATCTGGCCTGTGCAGTTTCAACAAAGTCTATCAAAATGTTGATTTATACTCAACCACAAAGTAAACACAATAAAACATAATTATTTCTAGAAAACATTGAATTATCAGAGTAAAGGTTATCATTACCAGACAACCTTACATGATAATTTATGACGATTAACAATTGAACATTACCAGATTGCAACAATGCATACACGTAGGTATATTGCATTAATCGATATACGCACAAACTCACGCGTCTTTTCCATTGCGGTAGGCAGAGATCACAGTTTTCACTTGCTACGGTCTAAACATAATGTTTTAATTTGGTCAAATTTATTTAATATTTTCATGCACGCCTGTTAGGGTCGCGGGCGCTGGTGGAGGCGACCCAGGAGGGACCTCACCCCTGGATGGCCGGGGGGTGACGTTGTAGGAGGTTGGAGGGGTGGAGGCGGCTAGATCACTTTTCTCCGAGAAGGGCTCCTCTAGCGCACCCAGGGAAGCAAAGGCCGGGGGTCCTCAGATGCGACACTCGATTCAGAGGGCCCCCTACAAAGCCTGAGGATGGCCAACGCTGAGGTTTTTAGTGGGTAGGCCTCTCCCTTCTGGGGAGGAGAGCCCCACATAACCACCAGCTTTCCGCAGCCGGGGTATGCAATTCAATGCATTATTCTCAGCGGAACAAAAAAAAATAGGGGAACTCTGGACTTTTACTTTTTTATTACAGTGTAGGCAGCGGGAGTAACATGGCGGTGGAATTCTCTAATGTATGTACTGTCAGTCCGCATCAGGCTTTTCTACAAATTTAAAGAGTTTAGTTACCTCGCCTGATTTGTAAGCGCTATTAATAGAAGTAAATGAAATACAATACATATTACGAATATTAAATACATCGCTCGTACATAGGGTAGATATAACTATACTAATACTAGCGGACCCGACAGACTTCGTCCTGTCAAAAAGATTTGTACAGTGGCAGTTTTTTGTTCCTAATTATTTTATAGATAATGTTGCATAGCCAACCAAATCGTAAAAAAGTCGTAAATGACCTATTACATTTTGTGGCTATTCAATTTTGGAACGTGACATTAAATCCTCCAACGATGTATTCTGTGCTCCAACGCACGCACGCACACTGTTTTGATAGATATGATTGAATTTCAACTGTATGTAGCGTTAATAAAGCGCAAATTGACTCTTTGATGTTAGGAACACACCTTCATTGCTTAGACAACAGTGAGTGCTTGCAATATGAACGTTATACAATAACAATAAAACTCAATTCGACTGTACGTTTTAGTTAGAAAACGTTTGCATGGGAAAATAAAAGGGCTGTTTTTAGGGTATTTCCGATAATTATTCGAATTTTCCTCATTGTAAAAACCCTCCTTGAACTTCAACGAACATTAACAAAAAAGAATTGGCCAAATTGGTCTAGGCGTTGTTGAGTTATGAGCTTACCAACACATTTTGCGATTCATTTTTATATATAAGATTATAAAGAAGTAAAGTTTGTGTGTTTGTATATTGGTTAAATTGTAAGGGGTAATTTCGGGATCTATTGAAACGATTTTAATAATTCTTTCACTAATAGAAAACCACATTATGTCAATGAGTGGCATAGGTTATATAAAAAACCGAAAAATATAAAGGTTTTTACATGGTAGTCCGTTTTGAAAAGTGAATCGGATAAAAAACGGTCGAATGAAAGCGTATGTTACGAACGCTGCCTTAACTATGAAAGATATATGTTTGAGTTCTAGAAAAAGATGTGGAGCTTAAAAATGCCTACAAAAAAGTTAACGAAAGCATATACTGTCTAACTTTTATATTTAATTTACAAACAGTAGTTTTTTTAATATTAGTGGACTATCCTCGTACACGTACAAAACGGTTCCAGTCTTCGTTTTTAATACGAACAGCTAAGATGTGGAACTCTTTGCCGACGTCTGTGTTCCCGGAACAATATAATCTTACGGTCTTCAAGTCACGAGTGAATAGGCATATGCTAGGTAAGCGTGTTCCATCGTAGTCCTCATCGTCACTTATCATCAGGTGAGATTGTGGACAAACGCAAACCTATTTTAAATAAAAAAAAATAGTACAGATAATGTAATTTTTAATATTAATAAAATAATTTAAATCATTAGGTCATAATTATTAGTCATTATAATTACCAAAAAATATGAAAATAAGTAAACTCATCGTCTTAAGTGTGAAGGCCAAAGCAGCGGACGGTGCGCGATGGCTTCGGGTTTAATTCGGTTCGCGTTCGTGCTCGCTTCGAGGATTATTAATATTATTACAGTATTTTTCGCATCACATTATTGTGCTTAGCATCTTTATGAGGCAACTCTTTATTTAACCAAATGAGAATAATTTGATATCTCCTTGTACGTGGACATTCTGAGAACTGATCGGGTCTTTATTACAATTATAAAAGACTAGTTCGTGCCCGTGACTTTGTCTGCTTAGGACACTTATCGTCATATTTTTTTTTTTTTAACATTTTCTGGGCTTACTCTTGGTCTCAGGCTAGCCCGAGGGCATAGACGAGGCCTACGATGGAGCGAGTTTGCCCAGATAATGCCTGTGCACTCGATTCCTAAATAGTTCCGGGTTGTATGAGCTCGGAAATACAGACGCCGGCAGGGAATTCCACTCTTTTGCGGTGCGCATAATAAAGGTTTTGGAGAAGCGCTGCGTACGGATATGTGGAATATCCACCAATTAAGGGTGGTATCCTGCCGTACGTCTGGATGTCCGATGGTAAAAGGGAGATGGGGGAATGAGCTCATGCAGCTCATGAGCACACTCACCGAAGTGCAATCTGTAGAATACCGCCAGACTGGCAACCTTCCGCCGATATTTTGGACAATTCACACAATATCTTTATAAATTGTAATCTATGTAATAGCTATATTATTAAAAAATTTCATTAAACTCCATATAGTAGATTTTACGTGAAAGAGTAAAAACATATTAGTAGGAATTATATGAATTTCTATTTTGAGATTTTTTCAAAATGTTACAGCGCAGAGTTCATAAAATATTATAATTAACTATATCCTACTACTATTATAAAGGCGAAAGTTTGTAAGTATGGATGTTTGTTACTCTTTCACGTAAAAACTACTGAATGGATTTGAATGAAACTTTACCACAATATAGCTTATACATCAGAATAACACATAGGCTACAATTTTTGAGGTTTCTAATGTCGTAAAAAAACACATTGCAAACGCTGACTGAATCCTACGTAGTTTATAGGAGCATACTGCAGTAGCTACCTATAGGCCTATGATTAGGGCTCTGCAGTGCTTAGTTACCGTATTTCTTACTTATTACTAGACTAGACATGACGAACCTGAAGTCCACGCGAACGAAGTCGCGGGCAAAAGCTAGTAGGTTAAATAAAAATTACTGAAACTTAAAGCCTAGCTTTAATTAGATGATTAGAATGATGTTTGTCTATGATACTAATACAAAGGAGAACAGGAATTATTAATTATATTGTTTTATGAAATATTTTTTTTTTATTTGATTAGTTACAATTCGTATGACTTGAGAATATTGCTTTAAATTCTTTAATAACCTGTACGTAACGTAGCGCTCTGTAGAAGAGACACACTCACAAAAATACTTTATTCCTATAGACGGAGCTGGCGTTACACGTCTTATATTGTTGCGAGATAAATAATGATTCGAATATATAGACGTATAAAGATTTCTTGTTACTGTACATAGGTATTCGAGTTATTAGAATGATCTCCGAGTGTCTAGTGACTGTGTTAAAATATTTTTTCTTTTATTGTTTTAAGTGACACTTAAGTGACCCAGGAAACGCTTGTTGAAAATATATCTTTGAGGATCGTTGTTTGCTGTAGTTCAAGTAACTGTTCGGGGAAGTCGCCGATTGTAGAATGTGGCTGTAACGATTCAACTCTGGTCGTCATAATTAGAAGGTCGCTGCTACCTATGCTTTGTACTAAAAGCAGACTTGCGCTGTACGACGCTACAATTACTTTATCAATTAGCATAAGAAACATACTATTAACATAATTCGAACATTTATTTACCTCAGCAAATTATTTATCATCTCGAATAGCGGAAACCGGAGCGAGATTCGCAAAACGAACAAAGAGTATGCAAACTACTCGTACAGAATTATCTGTGGTAGCGGAATGCGGTCCGTTCAGTGGTTTGGTTTTTATTTTTGCCAATTGTGCTAGTGCTCGGCCATGAGAATTTGAAAGTAGCTCTGCTTACGGGCTAAAATAGATCCGGTAACATTTAAAATTATAATTGACGTCAATTTTGAATCTTCAAGACAATCCTCGATTTCAAGCGTAGTAAGCTTGTTATCACATCTTAACACACGTATGTAATTTTCATATAATTACTTCTAATGACAAAGAAATGTTACTGGAACCATTCACCATCAAGTCGCTAATTAAGTATCACTTAAATGTTGAAAGTGAGTGAAAGCGAACTTGTTCTGATAAGTTTTTTTTTTATTTTCATATATTGACAAACAAGCAGACTGTCTAATTGATGGCAAAATTGTTAAAGTCTCTTTTGGGAGAGATGGTTTTTGTAAGATTCGCAGCAAACCCCAGCAAGACACGCAGAAACTACAGTGTACCTTGTGAACTTGACATAAGATGTCAAATCAGGGTAACCTTTTTTTTTAGAGGGGAAATGCACCTTATACACCGTGACATAACCGTGTGCGGGGCTCTCCGGTCTGACAGGACCGGCCTACCCACTAAAACCCCTCCGAGTTCTCTGGGCCCATACGGGGCACATGGCGGGTGCGCTCTCGCGATTCGACCGCCATTCAGGACCCAGGTCTAAATTTGGGATATGTTATTCTCCTGGTCGAGCGGAGCAAATAATGTAATGGTCGCAAAAAATGTTAATGACTCATTTTCCCGCTAGGGGTCTCTGAAGTCTGAATTAGAAAATCGTGGTACTCGACAGAATTAGCTGATTTTTAGATATGTTGTTTTCCTTGACGAACTAATTCAAAATATATAACTTTTAGGAAAAGTTGAGTTATTTTCTCGTTATTTGTCTAAAGCCATCAATTAACAGAATTGATGGCTTTAGACAAATAAGGAGGTTTCTAGGGAGAGAGATTTACTCGCACATTATAATTAGCTGTACGATATATCATATTTTAAATGGTTTCAGCCAAGAGAATTACACTTAACCCATTCTTTTGCCTCCAAACACATAACCCAGCAGAATATGCCGAAAGCCACGATTTTCTAATTCAGACTTCAGAGCCCCCTAGCGGGAAAATGAGTCGTTTACTTTTTTTGCGACCATCACATTTTTTGCTCAGCTCGACCAGGAGAACAACATATCCAAAATTTTGACCTGGCTCCCAAAATCCACTTGGCCATTTAAGCAGTATCATGTATTTTGTCGTATAGTAAACTATACAAATTATGTTTATTTATTACTTTACTGCCACATGACAAATTTATCTATTATTATAAATAAAACTAATATTATAAAACTGAAGAGTTTAATTGTTTGTCTGTTTGAACGCGCTAATCTCTGGAACTACTTCGAATTGAAAAACTATTTTTTTATTGAATAGCCCATTTATCGAGGAAGATAACGCTGCGATTAATAGGAGCGAAGAAATAATAGAAAATGTGGAAAAAACGGGGAATATTATTCATCTTTGAGGGTTTCCGTTGCGTGCGCTACGAAAACGGTTCTAGATATCAAAAAAATATGTATGAAAGAATTATTCCTCTTAAAATGATCTAAAAAAATGTCCGCGACAGTATATGTCTATCTTTTAATGTTAACTCATTAGAATCGTTTTCATGGTGATCAAGGATATGTCACATTGTCAAGATCGGGTAATAGCTGAGGTGGTATATAATATATATAATAAATATGATGCTCAAAATAACTATTCCACGCGGTCGAAGTCGCTGGCACATCTAGTGTACGATAAATATACAAAATGTCTTGATATGCGTGACAGTAATGGCGTACATAACATTCGCAATAACTTTGTTAAGCTCCAGTTTAAGAGCAAGTTCATCTTACAATTAAATCCAATACAATTTTAGTTTATTACCTTGCTGAGTCATTCCCAAAGTGGACCATATCGCCCCCAGGAGTCTATGACAACCTGCAAGTGGTCTATGTCAGCGACACAAAATTTGGGGGTTTATGAAATAAAAACGGGGGTTATAGATAGAAGAATATAATAATAATCTTTATTTGACACGCTTCATTTTTATAATCTTTGTTTGCTTAATCTAGACATTACATCTATATTATTTTAATATTCTGCCACTAATCAGCACACTCCCAAACTAGGAATCAACCTGTATCCCGAGCAGTACGCAGATCAGTGTCAAGTAAAACATATAGTTCAGAGAACAGCAAGCCGAAATTAGTCTAAAGAAACGTTTCACAATGAGACTTTTTATTGATGCAGTAATTCTCAAACAAGACCAAGTCTGTTTTTTGAGAATCCGTGCAATAAGAACAAAAGTAAGAACTATATAACTAGTTTGTGGACATAATAATACAGCATTCTATTGCTTTCGAAATCTTCTCCACCGCCAAAAAACACAGATGTAAATACATTTACAATAAGGTTAGTAATAGTTATGCGTGTAAGTCTGCGTGCGTGTGTGTGTGTGTGTGTGTTTGTACGTGTGTTGCTACACTTTAATGCAAGAAATGTAAAACTTGTAGAATATTTACAATGACTTTGCCAACAGTTCTTCGGTTTCAGTATATGATAATTTTATTAGGAAGTCTATAATTTTCTTTTTTAGGAGTATAATTTACTTACATTATACTACTATCTTTTAATATAAAGACATAAAATTATTTTCAACACACTTCCTCATAAAGTGGCTCTAATCCCATGGCAATTAGGCACATAATGACACCTATAATCAAACTGTGACTTTTTCATTACTATTATTCACGAGTGAGTAATAGTTTTTTTTTTTAAATATTAAAGGTGAGTTACGCTTACATATGCGCTAAAAAGCTATCCGCGAAAAGCCCAAAAAAAAAGAAACCTCATTTTTTAGTCTATGGCCGATGCGCGCGCATAAGAAAACTAATTAATTTTTCCCGCCATTACGAAATTTATTAGTCTATGGCCGATGCGCGCGCATAGGAAAACTGATTAATTTTTCCCGCCATTACGAAACATTTTTCACAACTCGTCTCGTTTTCTCTTTTTGAAGTTATTTAGTTAGTTATTAATTAAGATGTCTGCAAATACAATTTATGAAGTAAATGGTTTTTTATTTAAGTATTATTTTATTTAGAAGTGTGTTGAAAAACGTTGTATGATACACGTGTGTATTGATGTTTACCGTCCTCGGCTCCTTAAGACCCTCGCCTGATGGCTCGGGCCTCAATGCGCCTCAGCGGTAATCACCAACATTACACACTTGTACCATAATGTACTATTACAAAAGTAC
The DNA here is from genome assembly GCA_036419045.1 of Scirpophaga incertulas. Classification (NCBI taxonomy): domain Eukaryota; kingdom Metazoa; phylum Arthropoda; class Insecta; order Lepidoptera; family Crambidae; genus Scirpophaga; species Scirpophaga incertulas. The sequence goes on along the minus strand of CM071626.1, from coordinate 40,155,514 downwards.
CTATGAGGTAAAATAATTATTATAAATGTTTATAAAATTTTGTAAGTTGTATGTAGGATGTAGGCATTCAATATCAGGTAAGTAGCGGGTCTGCCCAAAACCGAAAAACATGGCAATGGGTCTACAACACAAAATAGTTTGGGAGCCTCTGTTCTAGACCGCAAACGGAGTTGAGCTCGTGATAATTAGACGGATTTGGAATACTTCAAAGGGGAAACGACTAGAGTTACAATTTCGAATTTAAGATAGAAAACGAGCTTTAAATGAGCTTTTGGAATGGCATAGCGAGATGTGGCTGGGAAATTCGACACAATAAACCTTCGTTCTGTTTCATAACCAATTACGCAAGAAAAAAAAATGTTCTGTATCGTAGTTAAGTCACAGATGATGACTTGTATTATAACGATGGTTGGCTATAGACTTAGTAAAATATAAAAGATAAGACAAATAGGTAGAATTTGTAATTAAAATTTCAGGATGCTGTAATGCAGTTATGCGATGCGGAAAATCGGTATACCTGAGCCAACTTTTAACTAACTTTGAACAAATTCATTAGCAGTCGATTGTGCAAGAGTTCTAAAGTGTTCATGTTTAGAAGCAAGTCTAAGGTGTACCGAGTTCAAATAAGATGTCAACGTCATAGCATCTTGGGTTGTTATTACAGAGGGAGGATCTGTACGGAGTCGTCAGTTTGAGCATACACTATAGCTATTTTTGTAGCAAGGAGGTTTTTATATTCTCACACTAGGGTCTGTATGTAAAATAGTTAATAAAATTATAACATCTTTTCGAAAAAAATGCAAACAGTTGCAAAATGTATAAAACATGTTTCATAATATGCATTCCTATTATTATTACAAACGTGATAGTTTGTGTGGATGGGTGTTACCCTACTTATTTTTTTTTTATTATATATTTTTTTTCAATTTATTAAGGAACAGCAAACAGCTACAAAATACAAATAAACACAAAACATTACACAAAATTTGGCAATATTGTAGCCCACAACGCTATCCACGTGTTAATTAATATTAATGATTACAAAAACACAGTCACGAGCCGCTGTATAATACTAACAGTAAAAAAAAATAATATTAAAATAAATTTCAATAGTGTTACAAAGTGGAACAGAAAATAAAAATAAAAATAAAACTATATACTACTTAAACGACTAAAATAACACATCAATACATAGTATAAAACAAAGTCGCTTTCGCTGTATGTCCGTATGTTTGCTTAGATCTTTAAAACTACGCAACGGATTTTGACGCGGTTTTTTTTAATAGACAGAGTGATTCTTAAGGAAGGTTTGTATGTATAATAAATGCATAATATAGTAGAGAAACACTGATAAATTTAAAGGTTTCTAATGTGATGTCGTAAATAAGCACGTTTTTTTGCGCTTATATTGCAAACGCTGGCTGAACCCTACGAGATAGACCAAAATAATGTACTACAGTATTGTACAACTTACAAAAATCCACAAAAAAGTCCGCGATGGTATATATATATATATCTGTTAAAAAAAATATATATATCTGTTACACTTACACCAATTAGCCTAGCCCAAACTAAGCTCTATAAGGCTTGTGCTATGGGATCTAGGGTAACGGATAGACATACATATATTATACATATATGAATATTTTTATTGAAATATATATCAACAACCATGACTAAGGTACAAATGCTCGCATTCATCACACAAACATCTGCCCCCACCGGGATTCGAACCCGGGACCTCAGAGATGGTGACACCTTGAAACCGGTGTATTATCCACTCGACTATGGAGGTCGTCGTATATGTCTATCTCTTAGGGATAACCCACCATAACCATTTTTTCACTGCACCCGTGCGAAGCCGGGGCGGGTCGCTAGTAAAATATAAAAGAAAAGACAAAGGTGGCATTTGTAATTAAAATTTCAAGAATCTCGCATGCTGTATGCGATGCGGAAAATCGGTATATTTACCTGAGCCAACTTTGAACTAACTTTGAACAAATTCATTAGCAGTCGATTGTGCAGGAGTTCTAAAGTTCATGTTTAGAAGCAAGTCTAAGGTGTACCGAGTTCAAATAAGATGTCAACGTCATAGCATCTTGGGTTGTTATTACAGACGGAGGATCTGTACGGAGTCGTCAGTTTGAGCATACACCATAGCTATTTTTGTAGCAAGGAGGTTTTTATATTCTCACACTAGGGTCTGTACGTAAAATAGTTAATAAAATTATAACATTTTTTCGAAAAAAGAATGCAAACAGTTGCAAAATGTATAAAACACGTTTCATAATATGCATTACTATTATTATTATAAACGTGATAGTTTGTGTGGATGGGTGTTACCCTACTTATTTTTTTTATTATATATTTTTTTTCAATTTATTAAGGAACAGCAAACAGCTACAAAATACAAATAAACACAAAACATTACACAAAAGTTGGCAATATTGTAGCCCACAACGCTATCCACGTGTTAATTAATATTAATGATTACAAAAACACAGTCACGAGCCGCTGTATAATACTAACAGTAAAAAAAAAATAATAAAATAAAATAAAACTATATACTACTTAAACGACTAAAATAACACATCAATCAATACATAGTATAAAACAAAGTCGCTTTCGCTGTATGTCCGTATGTATGCTTAGATCTTTAAAACTATGGAACGGATTTTGACGCAGTTTTTTTTAATAGATAGAGTAATTCTTAAGGAAGGTTTGTATGTATAATAAATGCATAATAAAGTAGAGAAACACTGATAAATTTAAAGGTTTCTAATGTGATGTCGTAAATAAGCACGTTTTTTTGCGCTTATATTGCAAACGCTGGCTGAACCCTACGAGATAGACCAAAATAATGTACTACAGTATTGTACAACTTACAAAAATCCACAAAAAAGTCCGCGATGGTATATGTCTATCTCTTAGGGATAACCCACCATAACCATTTTTTCACTGCACCCGTGCGAAGCCGGGGCGGGTCGCTAGTAAAATTATAAAGAGATTAAAAACCGTGCAGTTCATTGAGGACAGACTTTTTAAAACTATTCATCATATGACCACAAAATAAATCTATTTCTTTAAAAGATTCGTTATAATTGTGCATCATTCGACGGAGTGACACGCGCAGACCGGCGTTAGTGCGACGTGTGCCAGTGGCGAAAAGACGGCCTGTATGTATAGAACGCATTTCAGCATTTCTAGGTACTGCATAGTATACGCTTGATACTAATGCAGCACAGTCAAATTTATTGTTAACTAGCTGACCCGGCGAACTTCGTACCGCCTTAGCCTAGCTTTGATGCACTACTTTATTTTGTATAGTTGACCTAATGCTCTTTTAATATAGTCTATGGCTGTGAATGACGTTGACATTCGTATAAAAAAAAATTGACATTCGTAACGCGCGTTTTTTAAAATATGCAAAATTAAATGTATACTTTTCAATATTTCTGAGAGATTTTCTTAATATTTTTTTCCGTAAGAACCATCCTTGGACTTCCACAAACATTTAAAAAAAAGAATTATCGAAATCGGTTCAGCCGTTCACACGTGATGCCGTGACAACGCGAAACGGGTTTCATTTTTATATATATAGATAGACTATTTTATGCAATGTTAATGCTTCAAGATATTTACGTCTAGTCTCGAGTGACAGAATACCATACCTGCTGAACAACAAAGCACGGGACAGATATGACTTGTGACATCTGTAATACATGGTTCGCAAAAATTTATTTTGAAGTTTTTCAATTGCTTCTTTATAATTTTTGTAGTATGGGTTCCATATAGGTTTTGTAGTATGGGTTATGATGTTACTTATGGTGTTATGTGTTTTTTTTTTATAGGATAGGGCAGCAAACGAGCAAACGGATCACCTGATGGTAAGCGATAACCGCTGCCATGGACACCCGCAACGCCAGAGGAGTCACAGATGCGTTGCCAACCAATGTTGAAAAAAAGTGTGATGTTACTCTTCCACGTAAAAACTGCTGAATGGATTTAAATAAAACTTTACATTAATATAGCTTTTACATCACACATAGGCTACACTATTTGTAAAGATATTGTGTAAATAGTCCCAAATATGATAAGTGTACTGATGAAATCGCAGTCACCAGCTTGTATAATAATAATATAATACGGGAAGTATACTTAATTATAGTAAAGAAAAACATTTATAAAAAATTAATTTTTTACGCTTTTTATATTGACACTGTTTTTTTTTTGGGGCTGTAAACGGAACCTGGTAATGACCATCGCCCACGAACACCCATAAATCAAAACAATTTTTTTTCCCACGGGGGACGGTAGTTAATCCTCATAGGAGGCGCGCCACCACAGTGGTCGTCTTAAGAACTCCCTGGTGCTCAGACGTCCTTGCACCGGATACCACATGCACAGAAGCCAAGCCTACCAACTAAGCACTACCTACAAACCTTTGGTCGGGCAGAAGGCCTTTTTTTTTTGAGGGGGGAAATGCGAGCTTATGCACCATGACACCGCGCTGGCAAGTCGCGGTCGTGTGTGGGGCTCTCCGGTCAAGAGGACCGGCCTACCCACTAAAACCCCCCCGAGTTCTCTGGGCCCATACGGGGTACATGGCGGAGTGCGCTCTCGCGATTCGACCGCTATGTGTCTCGGGGCCCGGGCAGAAGGCCTGGGACCTTATCGTCTTTGAACTAAAGCTTCCGCCCTTGAGCGGGGCAAGGAGTAAAAAGTGCGTTGCCGACCTTTTAAATGGGAATACTCTCTATTTTGAGGGTTTGAATATTGCACTGATTCCGAAATTACAGTATCAGTTCTTTAGTCTTTGCATAATAAATAATAATTGCATAAAATACTTCAGATTCGAGCTACCGAGCTTTTTTGATGTGTGGTCACGTCTGTGGTCTTAATCTTGCTAAAACTATATTTCTATATTTAGACTAGATACACCATAGATTTATTATATGTCAGTAAAAATAAATATGTCTATAAATTATAAATCTACTAGCTACCGCCCGCGGCTTCGCCCGCGTGAAATTAGTTTTAGTCAATCCTGGTCCCTTATGTCTAAGGTACCAAGATTCATGGTCTTATCTTCAATTCAACCCCTATTTCACCATGGTAAAAATTTCAAAATGCTAAAACAAACGATTTATTGTTTCTTATTTTTATTTGACGAAGTTGTATACTAACATTCAACCCTTATTTCACCCCCTAGCTGGTAAAAATTTCAAAAATGCTAGAACTAATGTTTAATTATTTCTTATTAAGTACTTAAACATAAAGTTTCATGGTTTTATCTTTAAAATTAAGAAATGCCATACAAACTTTCAACCTCTATTTCAACCCCTTCATCCCCTTTTTCAAAATAAAAAGTAGCCTATCTTAAGTCTCAGGGTCTAAAAATTGTCTGTAGACAATTTTTAGACCTTTTTTTAAGATAGGCTACTTTTTATTTTGACAAAGGTGTACTAAATTTCATCAAAATCGGTTGCGAGGTTTTAGCGGGAAAGCGTAACAGACAGACAGATAGAGTTACTTTCGCATTTATAATATTATATAAATATAAATCTATGTCACATACTAAAATAATAATTACATACATACTAATATAATACATAATCATGTTTTAAGAATAAATTCGCAATCAAAGTTCTTAACTATTAATACCTACAACAATAAAACTATTTATTACAAAAAGTACATCCAAACACTTTTTATAATAACGCTTTTATACACTGACGAATTTGTCGGCCAAGTTTAAATATGAATGTTGGCAACATAATATCCCTAAAAGCGCAGAAGATTCTTCAATTCATGAATTATCAACGGAGTTTTTCTTTTATTTTCTTTCTTTTGTTTGATTATTTCGGGGAGAGAAATAGCGATTATTGCCCAAAGCTAGTACATAAAATAATAATAATCAAGTACGATAAAAAATTAAAGCTCGCGAAGTAATTTTTAAAACGCATAATGAAAATTATGTCAAAGAAATTCCAAATTCCACATATTTCTTTTTATACAATTATAAATTTTCCTCTAAATAACATCTGCATTGGATCAATCTGACTAAAGTGAGTACCAAAACAACGTTTGTATGGAATTTTTTCAACCAAGCTTTAATGTCGAACTTAATACAATAAATGTTCAAAGTTAATGACCGGGTCTTATTGTGGGATGTTACTTGCGTAGACACACAGGCCCCGTCATTAATTCCATGAACTTATCGTAAGATCGACGCCGGGTTTCCCAAATCATTAGATTTCTAAACCATTCCCGACACCACAACGGCCACACGACTTCAGTTAGTCACTTAGGCGTTTTCTTTACCCTTAACCAATATAAATGGCTTTTAGACACCTCATTGAAGCCACGTCGACCTCAAACTATAATCAACAAAAATATTAATAACACTAGCTTTCCGCCCGCGGCTTCGCCCCTCGTTATTTCCCACAGAAAGGATATGTTTTAACAATACTGCCATACAACCTTTCACCTCCTCCTTTCAACCTTTTACAACCCTTTTCTGCTTTAAAAGGTAGCCTCTGTCCTTTCTCAGCCTCTAGAGTATCTGTGTACCAAATTTCAATTAAATCGGTTCAGTAGTTTTAACAATATTTTCATACAACCTATTATCCCTCCTTTCAACCTTTTACAACCCTTTACAACCTTTGTAAAAAAAGTAGCTTGTGACCTTTCTCGGCTCTAGACTATCTGTGTACCAAATTCATATTCATATGGGCTCCACGTGAGACTAAATATAGTCTTATGTTGGAGAGAATACAAAATAAATTTGTTCGGTTTTTATATTAAGGCTCTATGGAGTATATCCTTTTTACCCGCTTATGTATCCAACCTTGTTTGTATTAGGCAGGTTGGATACAACGAGCTCAGAGTGAGGCGTGAGTTTGCACTGGCTCTATATTTGTTTAAATTAATTAGAGGCAAAACATATAACGCCAACATACTGGAATCAGTGTGTCTGAATACTGAGTGAATTCACAAGAATAGCATTATATATAATAAGTTATAAAGTTAAGCAATGATAATTTAATTGGCTTCACTATTGCATTAGGTTACACCTGTAAGAATAGTGTATAAGTGATGGATACAATAAATAAATAAATTTCATTTAAATCGTTCAGTTGTTTTAACAATATTTCCATACAACCTATTATCCCTCCTTTCAACCTTTTACAACCCTTTACAACCTTTTTTGCATGAAAAAGCAGCCTATGTCCTTTCTCAGGCTCTAGACTATCTGTGTACAAAATTTCATTTAAATCGGTTCAGTAGTAGTTGGCCTGAAAGCGGAACAGACAGACAGACAGAGTTACTTTCGCATTTATAATATTAGTATGGATTAATCAAATTCATTAACGCTGTAAGCCAACCAAACACAATAGCTTTGAATCCGCCATTAAGCATCGGATGACGAATTATGTAAAAAAATTCGATATGTATCAAATCGTACACGTCTAATAAAAATGCGCATTATGTATTTAATCAGCGTCGACTAAAAATAATCGCTGCGATTTCATGCGATTGATAATAATCTTTTTAATTTAACCCCTTCGACGTAATAAAAGACAAAATGGCCGCACGTAATGGAGTTCACAGAGTCGCTTATTGACATAAATGATGATAGTTACTGATTTCCCTATCCGGCTATACATTTTGGAAGAGCAGCGATCCGTGAAATGGCTATGATATTACGATGGATTTTTTTATTCGCTACAAGGAACTAAGATATTTTTGTTTTGTATAATGAAGTATACATAAAAAATATATGTATAGAAACTTTTTAGTAGTGTTGGTATAATAAAAAAAAACTCGGCTCATACTACAAGATACAAACGAGTATAAAGTGTCGTACAAGCCAGTAATAGTTTGTATGGAATTTTTAATGTTTGCCGAAACCAATAAAAAAAAAAAACTTCATCACCTCACTTACACGCACCTCAACAGGCATTAAACTAACCAAAGTCATAAAAAGTCAAGAAAAAAATGTTTCTTGAAATCCTTTCAGGCTTCTGTACTTTAGTGTCTATAACACAAAAGTACTGAAGCCTGAAATGATAAATTCGCGTTACTTTCAAGATTTGTATTTTAAATTGTTATATAACATAATTTAAATTATATAATTAATTACAATAGATTAATATAAACTTGTAATTAAAACTTGCGAAACATGATCAAAATGTTGTACAACATAATAAATCGACTTCATAAATAAGTTTGAATAATTATTTTGATAAATTATTCTCAGAAGCTAATAAAAGTGTGTTAAAACGTGAGGGAAGATAGAGAAGAAGTAATATAGACCAAATAAGTTCAATCAATCAATCAATCAATATCTTTATTTGCTGAAAAACATGGTTACATTTGATCTAGGTGATTTACAAATAGTCCAGCACATTTTGCCAATAAATAGCATGCAAACATAAATCTACAAAAAAAAAAAATGTAAAAAAAAAAAGTTGAATATTGTGTCAAATATACTCGTATTAAATAAGGCAGAAGGAATTGGCAACTACTTTAGTGACATGAATTTTAAACCTTAAATAGGAATGAAGGAAATTTAATTCTACTATTATTATTATTATTAGTAGATGGTCATTCATTTGTTTTTCTAAAATAATATTCCAAAAAAAAGGTATAAATTAGTCTGGTTCGATTGGTAGCAGTAATTTAGTTTATTAAATTACATCCAAAATGTTTAGCTCGTCACCTTACCATGTCCTTTGCTATTAAATAAAAAAAAAAAAACAATAGTTGAATTGAAAAAAGAACCCGAAAAAGTTATCGATTGTACAAGGGTACATTTAAAAACATGATTCAGCAAAAAAACACGCCACAACAAATGCTTGTCTAAAAATAAACAAAATCTCCTTTGAACGCGACGAGGAATAACGGAAATTTCAAACCTTTTGAATTCGTATGCACATTGTTCAGATGAGAATATCGTTAAAGTATTTACAAAATAAATATATTTTCTCGAATCATTTTTAAATTGGTACTTTGACAAAAAAAGGAACACGTTCTTTGCATGTCAAGTTGTTGTGGTCATTCATTGTTGATCCCACCATATAGTACAGTGAATCTGTAGGTCTTGTTTTTCTATTGTAAAATGATGTCACTAAGCTACATTGGCGATGGGAATATTCAACTCGTAACAGTTATTTGAAAAACTAAAAAAAAAAATGAAATGCATTTTCATTTTAAAAACTTTTCTTTTGACCATAATTGTAGAGGGCGTTGAGTACTACAATTTGGAAGCTATTGACTCGAACATCGCCGCCAAGTCGCGTGTCAACAGGTTACATTTTAGGGAGTGTGCTCAGGAATTGCATGAATTGATTCCGCCTGCACCCTTCCATCATCGGGCGACGAGACACGGCCAGGGACTCCATCCGTATGTGGTCGATATTCCACCTCTTCGTATCTCTCGGTTGGCTTCGTTCTTCATTATGCGAACTGCCAAGGAATGGAATTCCATACCTGTGTTTTTGTTCCTCGATACCTATAATATAGGGATTTTCAAGGCAAGAGTAAATGGGCACTATTTGAGTTTGCGTGTTCCACATTAGGCAATATCTTCACTTAACAACAGGTGAGATCGTTGTCAAACGCACTTAAATTCAGAATTAAAAAAAAAATATATGTCATTGTTGCAATGTCACACAACAAAAAATGTGTATTGTAGATGGCGCTACAGTCCCAAAGAAAGTGTTTTTTGGGTTGCAATGTTTATGTAAATATGCCTACATCAAAATGTCCTAATACACAAAGTTCACAGCTTCGCAGCCTATGCGATGAAAGACATTTTTTTAGGCTAGGCTATTTTTTTGACACCTTCGGTTGGTTTTAATAAGAATTTCTAAAGATTTCTGTAGTAATCTAGTACTAAATACAATACAATATGTTACTCAGTGATAATGTAGCTTTCATCATCATCATCATCATCATCATCACTTAGCCAATCATAGTCCACTGCTGGACATAGGCCTCTCCCAATTTGCGTCACAACACCCGGTCCTCCGCCTTCCGCATCCAGTCCCCTCCAGCGACCTTCTTCAGGTCGTCAGTCCACCTGGCGGGGGGGCGTCCTACTTTACGGCTGCCGAGTCGCGGTCTCCATTCAAGGACTCGTCTGCTCCATCGGCTATCAGTCCTTCGGCAAACGTGGCCAGCCCATTGCCACTTCAGCGAGCTTATTTTGCGAGCTATGTCGGTTACTCTGGTTCTTTGTCGAATGACCTCATTTCGAATTCGATCCTTCAAAGAAACTCCGAGCATAGCTCGCTCCATAGCCCGCTGCGCGACTTTAAATTTGTGGACTAGCCCGACCGTTAATGTCCACGTTTCGGCGCCGTAAGTCATAACCGTAATAATGTAGCTTTCTAAGGAAGAAATAATTATTAAATTCGGTCCAGTACTTCGAGTTTATTCGTTACATACAAAAATACAAATAACCGTTATCCTAGATGCTATAACACAAGCCTTACAGAGCTTACTTTGGGCTAAGCTAATTGATGTAAGTTTAAGAAATATTTATTTATCACTAGCTTTCTCCCCGCGGCTTCGCCCGCGTGGAGATCGGGATTGGGTCTATAGAGGGTTGGTCATAGCTTTTGCCCACGGCTACATATGCGCGGAACTCGGTTTATGGCGCGAAGGTTTTATCGCGACTATCCGTTTTACGAGATAAAAAATACCTTGCTCAAGAATCACTCTATCTATTGATGAAAACCGCATGAAAATCTTTGCAGTAGTTTTTGAGCGAAGCCTTTATTGCGCATCCCGTCGGATCTGTCGATTTTTCCTATATAAAAAGTACCCTATTATTTAAACCGGACTTTTATCTTTACGTCTGCAAAATTTCAAAGCAATCGGTTCAGTAGTTACGGCGTGAAAGCGGAACAAACAAACAAACTCACTTTCCGATTTATAACATTAGTAAGGATAAAATAGTTTCATTAAAATCCATTAAGTAGACTTTACGCGAAAGAGTAACGAACATCCATCCATACAAACTTTCTCATTTACATAATTAAATAACACATAATACATTTGTTTAAAGTAAATAATTCCGTAATCCCACATATTAATTTCGAAAAAGGCTCATTAAAATAGACTCGGCTTGTAAAAGCACTCGATCTACTTGTAGCATTAATTACTTTTAACTTTGACAACTTCAACTTTGTTTGAGCAATTTGCTTCAGTTATGATAGGAACGTGAAATTGTAATAAAATGTAAGTACCAAATAACGTACGTGGATTAGGGAGGAACGTCAACTTTCTTCGTTATCGCAGCTTAAGTACGCACTTAGCGAAGGGATCATGTCAATCCTAAGTTAGATAGGCAATAGGTGTCACGCTGGCCTGGTGTACGTGTCTTGATTTTTATACACCTGCGAGTTCTCGGTTCTAGTATATAGGTTGCCTGACTTTCGGGGGGGGGGGGGGTAGGTGGCGTTGGCGGTCGACATCGAGCCACGAGCTGCCTCCCTACCTGCGGGCCGTGGTCGGGGACTATCTGCGCGACAGGACGATCGGCGTGATGGGACGGGACGGGATGGAAACGTCGAGGAGGGTCGAATGCGGCGTTCCGCAGGGGTCGGTGTTGGTGGTATGTGTAGTACGGGCGATCCGCTAGCTGGGCTTAGAAAACCTCACAAAACCGAGGCGCTATGGTTCCACGGCTTTTCGAGGCGCCGGGAACCACCCAGCTGATGGATACGGGTGGGTGACGCGGTGGTTCCGGTGGGGTCGTACATCAAGTACCTGGGCCTCACCCTGGACCGCCGCTGGAGCTTCGAGGAGCATTTCGTGCGGTTGGTCCGCCGAGCCAAAATGGTGGCGGGCGCATTGCATCGCCTGCTGTCCAATCTCGGGGGACAGAGGGATGGAGTTCGCCGCCTGTACGAGAGTGTCTGCGATCCGTGGCCATGTATGGGGCTCCCGTGTAGTCGCAAGACAGCGCGAGGTCCCCCCGCTGCAGAGCTCTGCTATGGAGCCTGCAGCGGACGGATAATCGCCATACGGATCGTACGAGGCTAGAGGCTACCGTACCATCTCGTACGAGGCGGCAACGGTTCTGGGACGCTCCCCCCCATTCGACATCCTGGCCGACATGTACGTGGCGACGTATGCGTCGCGGCGTGTCGACCGGGGGAGCGATGGGGGGAGCGCCCTGGAACCCGCGCACGAAGTACCTAAGCGGGAGTGGCACCGACGGATTGTAGCGGCCTGGTGTGCACAGCTTGAACTACATCTGCGCCCGCCAGCGGGCCGTCGGTGCCGTACTCCCGCACCTCGAAGCTTGGCTCCACAGGAAGGAGGAGGTCACCTACCGATTGACTCAGATACTCACCGAGCACGGCTGCTTCAGTGAGTATCTGTGTCGAATAGGACGGGAGGGATCGACACATTGCCACCACTGCGCATCCGACCTCGACTCGGCCCAGCACACGCTGGCGGAGTGCCCCGCGTGGGCCTCCGAGCGCCGAGTCTTGGTCGCAAAGATCGGGCGATATCTGTCTCCGCCGGCATTGATTGCGGCAATGCTGGCGGACGACGGAGGTTGAAGGGCTGTGGCCTTCTTCTGTGAAGCATTAATGCTCCAGAAGGAGGCCGCCGAGCGGGGTCGGGAGATGGCCGATCCCGCTCGAAGTAGGCGGCACCGGGCTCGGCAGCGCAGCTGCGGCGCCGCCGCGGGTCGCCGGCGGGCGCGCAGAAGTCGCGTCGGCTGATACGGTGACCCGGGAGAGACCACGCCCCTTCCGTGGCCGGAGGGCATCGTCGGTGGAGGAGATCGGGGGAGGTAGTGTAGTCTCTTCGAAGAGGGCTCTCCTGTATCGGCAGAAAGCGGAGGCTGGGGGCTTCCGGAAGTAGCTTGGCGTTCCCGGGGGCTCCCTACATGCTTGAGTAAGGCCATCCCTGAGGTTTTTAGTGGGAAGGCCTCCCCATTCTGGGGTGGAGAGCCCCACATAACCACCGGCTCGCTTCAGCCGGGTATGCAACTTAATGCATTTTACTCAGGGAAAAAAAAAATAAAGGTTGCCTGGCTTTAATGTTGATGATAGGAGTAAAAATATTTAAACATTACGCAGAGATTGGAAAAAAGGAGTACTTATAAACTGTATACAACAAAGAAAAAAAGAACAACACCACATACAACAAAAATACAGTTACAAGATTGATAAGGTATTATTATGATTTATACATGTAAATTTTTAACTTTATTATATGAACGTTTGTCACAATCCATGAGATTGAAAATATAAAAATATTATGCATGAGATTGGATATAACAAAATTACTGTGCTATTTTCCGTATCAGCAACGAAAAATTTGAATAAAACAATGACTCATTAAAAAATACAGTTACAAGATTTATAAGGTATATTATTATTATTTATACAATGTAAATTCTTAACTTTATTATACATACGTTTGTCACAATCCATGAGATTGAAAATATAAAAATATTATGCATGAGATTGGATATAACAAAATTACTGTGTTATTTTCAGAATCCGCAACAAAATATCGAATAAAACAATGACCCATTTAAAAATACAGTTACAAGATTTATAAGGTATATTATTATGATTTATTTTTATTTTTTTATTATTTATTTATTTATACATGTATATTCTTAACTTTATTATACATACGTTTGTCACAATCCATGAGATTGAAAATATAAAAATATTATGCATGAGATTGGATGTAACAAAATTACTGTGCTATTTTCCAAATCAGCAACAAAAAATCGATTAAAACAATTACTCATTTAAAAATACAGTTATAAAATTTTTTATATGAAGAATATACCATAAGAAACCTAATTTACTGTAAAAGGTTGGTAAAAGATCGTAGTAAGTGATAATATTTAGACAACCTTGTCAACAAAGCGAGCGTGTCACAGATAACATAATTAATCGGGTTTACAGACGTTATGCAGTAGGGCTCAATTAATTTATAACGTTTGAATGCATTTTATTTTTACGTTACGGTCCAGTATCTTGTAACTAAATATAGATTTAGTGGTATCACTTAAAAAAGATTGTTTCAGTGTGACTTGTTGTATAATTGTTGATCCGATAAACTTCGCAATATCAACTACGGAAGACGACAGAGTTCAAAATTTGATATATTATATAATGTTTTTTTTATAATATTTTAATTGTCATTCTGTTGTTACTCATTCCTGAAACAGATCTAACAAAAGGCGATCATAAAAATGGATTCAGGCGAATGGCAAAATTACTCAAGAATTTATGTAATGAGTTATGCAATTAACATGACATTGTTTAATGCAGATTTAACTATTGCATATAGAAAGCATCTATATCTTACTTCTAAAATTCAAATATGCGAATGATTACATTAAATAGATAAAATATGTAAAATGTTTAAATGTGAATAAATCTAAACAAAAATTTTGTTTTCATATTTCTAAATTATAAATATTACGAAATCCTTTTAATATTATAAACGTGACGGTTTTTTACTCTTTCGCGAAAAAACTACTGAATGAATTTTAATTGAACCTTTCAATAATATAGCTTATACGTCAGCATAATTTATAAGGATATACGCCACGCTAAGATACTCGAGATGCTAATACTGTGCAGACGAAGTCGCGGGCACTATCTAGTTTAACATAAAAACCCAGTTCTTATGTTCTTATTAAAACTGATTAAAATTGGATTATTCTGATATTTATATCTTGAAAGATCTTCCCGCTGCATTATTTTGTTGGCTGTCTCCCTACAGCATAAAGACGTCATGCGCACACGCCGGCTGATCGTCCCTATGTGTCCTTAAACTTGGGCTGTAGTCTTGCACGCGTGCCGCATCTGTTACACGTTTGGTAGCCGATATTAAAAAAAAAAAACAACAATTTGTTAGAATTAAACACTACTTGTATGTGACTTATAAATAAAAAAAATTATCATATGCCTTATATATAAAGTTTGAATTAATTTCCAAACTAAATCGTATATTTTTTTCTTTATACAATTTTCATCAGGACTACTTTTGATAATGTTCTGGTAAGTTAAAAATTATTATTAAACTGTAATTTGCAATTTAATTTAATATTTAAATGTGATTTTATCAAGCATATTCGCGTTATAGCTTTCGTTTATTATGAAGTTTTAAATCCTAATTTGATCATATATTTAATTATAAGCAAATCTTTGATTGTATCATTTATAGTGGATAATCCAAAACTGGTTATGACTAAAGTCATAATATAAACAGTCGCATTAGTGAAAATATGATTATACAATAAATTGATTATAAATGATGATTATACAAATTAAATTATTATACGAGATATATTAAATAAAATAAGTTAATTATTTATATTATCAACAATCGATGAAACATGTCGAAATCAAATAAATTTAAATTGATTATCATCAAAATATATAATTTTTCATTGTACTTGTTAGACACGAGTACACAAATGGCTTAATCTGGCTTCACTGTTAATTGCCACAGTTAATAATTAGAATTAACTTAAAACTCTATTAATTATTAACAGAATTAATACATTATCTAAAATAATGGAATTTAATTGAATTATGTATTTTTCCGTATTTAACACATTATAAAAACAAAAAAAATCCCAAGTATATATTATCCCTATTTGGTTCATAAAATCTTTCACTTCCCCAGTGTTAGTAGTATATACAGTATACATACATCTAAATATATAAAAATGTATTGTTGTTCGTTAGTCTTACTAAAACTAAAAAACGGCTGGACGAATTTAGCTAATTTTGACGTATTTGTGAAAGTTCAGAGAATGTTTAAAAATGCTCGGAATTTTGATCTGACAAAACTGTTTCAATTGAAGTAAACTTTCTTTTGTTTTAGGGATACCTATTATGAAAAAATCTTTGTCTTTTATTTGTCCATTGAGGCATTACGAAGTCTGCGGGTTCAGCTAGTATGAAATAAAAATTATCTTAGGTACGCTGTGGTAATAACTTGATGCATTGCAGATGTAAAGATTTATATTATATTTTTATGAGTGATTATGTTTTGATAGTAACTGGTTACTGAGCTTCGTTCAAAAATATTTTACCATATGTGTGTAATAATTAAACGGTCTAAGTGCACATTAGTTTCTGATAAATTAGTCTAATGACAAATCGTTTAGCTCAATTCATCCTTCGATTATATCTCTACAACATTATCACCAAGAAGTATTTGGCAGAAACAGATGAAACGCCATTTATTCGACCTCGCAATGTAGATGTCGAGAAAAAAATATTCTTGTTTCTTTTTCCAATAAAATTAAAACAGCGCAACGAATCGCCAAAATTCCACCTAAACAACCTTTGTTTGTATTTTGTAAGAGTTAATTTTTGCGCTAACATTTATTTCGTCTTAATTGCCTACCTAAAGACATTGATTTAAGTTCAATAACTGTATAACAATGTGATGTCACAGAGTGAATGTCACTAACGATTGTGTTGTACTGTCGTTAAATTTTGAAATTTAAGCACTAAGAAGACAATAACATTTATAAATATTATATCTAATATCAATGGTAATAAAGATCAAAATAATATAATATTGATTTGTTAGGTAATTGCAAATGTTGTGCACGTCATTATGCAAAAAGCGTAAAAATCCATACCATATAAATAACAAAATGGAGTTTATTTCCAGTATAATGTTTTCAACACGAATAATGACTTCGATGTTAAAATTAAAAATTAGAATAAATTTAATTTAATCTTCATTCTTAAATCAAAAGGAATAAATTCTAAACTCATATATATAAACATCTTTAAATATATTTATGTAATAATTAGAAATAATAATGAATTTTGAATAAACAAATGTATAATAACATACATATATGTTCCACTTTGCAGTAGCAGCTTTGGACCCTGCTTCTCTGCCAGCTCACTGTAGGCTTATATTTATTTGTAGTAATATTAAAAACTGTTCTAATTGATATATTGCTTTTAAATAGTGTATAAACTTATTCAGTCATAGTACAAGTCATAACAGAAGCGAGTCTATCTTATCTATTCCTGTAATCTGTGTTCGAAATTCTGGGTTCTGTGACTGGTAATTAACTCTGTGCTCCATGAAATTTTAAAAGAAACACGTGTATTCTGGTTGATGAAATCGCTTACTATCAGAATCTCATCTGACTTGTTTGTCATAACTCAACATATATTTATTAAAAGAATTGGTATCAAATTACCAACTACCAACTGGGACTAGGAAGTGTTAAGATTTTGAGTTGTGAGGTGTTAGACAAATGAATGTTTCTGCCAATCCACATATATAAAAAATATAGTAAAAGAGTTATTCTGAAAACAAAACACATCATTATGAGTTGTCTTTTTGTATTGTACATAACATGCTAAATCATTGACAAAAATCATCGCGGGACTTGAAACGAGTTAATGAACTTACCAAAATTTTTGTGAATCACTCATCGTTTTTATTTTTCAAATTTTATGTCATATAAGACAGTAAATGTGTTTACTTTCCTGTATAACTGAAAAACTTTGTCAATTTTCCTTAAACTGTAATGAAATGTAATAACAAAATGACTTCTTTTAGATTTGTTTTTGTATGTACCTATTTATATGACTTTTGTTTTATATGACAACTAGCTGACCGCGCCCACTTCGTTGGGCATAATATTAATAATCCCCGAAGCGAGCACGAAAGCGAACTGAATTAAACCAGAAGCCATCGCGCGCCGTCCGCTGATGATGATGACGATGATGATGATGATGATGACACTCAGCAATAATGTGACTTTTTATTGGTGAAAGAATTTTTAAAATCGATGATGATGATGATGATGACACTCCGCAATAATGTGGCTTTCTATTTGTGAAAGAATTTTTAAAATCGGTTCAGTAGATCCCGAGATTACCCCTTACAATTTAACAAATATACAAATATACAAACACACAAACTTTACTTCTTTATAATATTAGTATAGATTTTGCTAATGTCAAGTAGCAAAAACACTTACATCAATTAGCCTAGCCCAAACTAAGCTCTGTAAGGCTTGTGTTATAGGATAGACATATTATACATGTATAAATATCTTAAATAGAAATATATAATTGATCATGCAAACATCTGCCCCCAGTAGGACTCGAACCCAGGACCTCAGAGACGGTGACATCTTGAAACCGGTATACCAATCAATTGACTACCAAAGTGGTCAAATTTTTATTGTTCAATGTAAAATTATAAATTAATATATTTTTAACTAATAAGAATATCCAGCTTACCTAAATTATATTTATATTTATACATGTACAAGAGAAAATCTAACATCTTGTTTTTTAATAAATATTAAACTATAATTTAAACCTTAAAAATAAATATCTTAAAATACTTCTAAATTATATATATCTAAAATAAAACTAGAAACTATAAATAAAAAATGTCCTGCAATTCGGGGCCCATGGGAACAGTACCTAGGATGCTGGCAACATTACCTCTTTGGATCGCCAAACTAATCCGTTGACAGAGGTAACTGCCAGCCCTCTGATCACCGGAGGCTTCAATCAACAGTGCTGATAGATCATGTACTATTTTTTGCCTCCGGTCCCCACGGACCCATAGTTTCTACCGCAAACGGAGCAAATATGTAATTAGGACCTATATTACAGTATTTGCTCTGCTTACGGCCCTCTGCATGGATCGCAGCAGACCCCGCACTTAGGGATGTACTGCAACATGTGAGGGAGCCAGGGTGTCTGAACAGGTTGCATCCCAGATAAGAGGCCGCCCCAGCTTCCAAGGACCGACAGTTAAGCCATCGGGTCTTTTGCCATCGCTACGATATATCCCAACTGGTTCCAATATAGATGGGATACCAGCAGTGGCAAAGGACCTATGTATGATGCTATTCAATGCGGTATGGCGGGACATGCGACCTGCGCTGCGAATGCAGGAGAGTCCGTGCAGGCCACGTTCATCAACAGCATCACCGCATACGCACTGGTGTGGATGTACGATTCTGGTGCCTAAACGTAAGCAGACCGCTATAGTGAGAGACAACCTGTCCAGCAATGTACCGACGTTGGCTGATGGTAAAGCTTGAAGCCATTGCCCCGACTCCTTTTCAGAAACAGCAATGAGACGAGCCCGGTCTATAGAATCGATAGAGGTCGAAATAAGTGAGTGTTATTACCGGCTAGCTGGTTGGGATTATCAGCGGATAAAGTAAAGCAGATATCATTTAGTTGTACATTGGATTATGATCGAAAATGTCAGATATTGTGATAAAAGTAAGGGGAACCTGGGTAGATGTTGCTAGTTTCTGTCCACGCCATTTTTTGTTGTTGTTATTTTCTTCGTGTACAGGTTCATTCATCCCTCATGATAAGGCCGGCGTCACTTTGAGTTCCCGCGCCTCTTCTAGCGCTTTGGGCCCCCTTTATGGGCCTGCACTGCATCGCCCCTCTCCTGAGGGGCGGTCGCTCTCACGATTTGCCTATATGGTTTTAGAACCTGGGCCAGGCTGAGTTTAGTCGGTAGGTCACGTGGCTGAACCGTTCCGGTCGCGTGGAGTCCGACATAACCTCCGTGATACTTGCCGTTGCGGGGGTATCCTGGGCACGTTTCGTGCTCCTTGTGAGGATTCTCAGACTCCCTCTCCTGAGGAAAAAATAAAAAAATATAGGTTCATTCAATTACGGCTCCAGACGGGCAAAACAGACACGCCATGTTATTAATCGCTTGCATTCAATTATTTTGTGACTGAAATAATAATTTACGTACTTCTAAATGTATTGTGATAAAATTAACATAATTACTATTTAATTATTTAGGTCACTATAATAAAAGATAGTTATGAGTACTCGCACATTATTATTATACAAATAAGTAGCTTAATCATCTCTAAAAGACGTTTTGTCTGATTCCGATAGGCTCATTATTAATAATATCATTAGTTAATAGATATATCTTAAAAGTGTATATATAACAGTGTATCTTATTCATAAATTGTTAGTTCACTCAGTACTTATTATTATTATATTGACAAGTGAATCAGTGAGGTTGTGAGTCGAGAAAGGAGTTGGCGCGAATTTAGAGTTTTATTTACTCCCGAGACTTTTCCACATTTCTGACATTTCAAGATGCTCAAATCGTAAGTAAAAGGCCGCTTTTTTTAAATATATTTTTTGAACATTATTAAACCTATATTAATGACTTTTTCGGCGAAATCTGACAATCGTAATCGAGTGTTTGGTACACCGGTTTCAGGGTGTCATGGCGACAGCCTCTGTGGTCCCGAGTTAGAATGCCGCATATGTTTCTTTGATGCATTTGTATCTTAGTCAAGGTTGTTGATATATACTTCTATAGATTTTTTTTTATGTATAATATGTAAATAATAAATAAATAAATATTTGTTACACTTACACCAATTAGCCTAGCCCAAATTAAGCTCTATAAGGCTTGTGCTATGGGATCTAGGGTAACGGATAGACATACATATTTTATATATATATAAATAATTTTTATTGAAATATATATCAACAACCATGACTAAGGTACAAATGCTCGCATTCATCACACAAACATCTGCCTCCACCGGGATTCGAACCCGGGACCTCAGAGATGGCGACACCTTGAAACCGGTGTATTATCCACTCGACTATGGAGGTCGTCGTATATCCATTTCCTAGATCCCACAACACAAGCCTTCTAGAGCTTATATAGAAAAGGTACATTCGTCTTGTTACTTTAAATCATATTTTCTGTTTGGAAATGTCATTGAAGAGATGTAGTACTATTATTATATGTGCATATACGCGAAAATCATTATTAATATTTAACTAAATAAATGCCATGCGATTTGTATAAATATTTATAGAATTTATTCCCACTGAAGCTCATCCGATAAAGCAACAGAGCACAGACAAATAGTAATTTGTCTGTGCTCTGTTGCTATACTCGTATAAAGCAGTAGCTTTATACGAGTATTTGACACATGCAAAAATTGTAACCATGTCATTTATCATGTGACGGAAAATGTCACATGAAAGTTGACAACCAAATAACGAATTTTGCAACTAAAATAGGCGTTGTATTTAATATAAGTTTATTGAACACTTTTAACGTGGCGGTACTTTTATATGAAATTTGGCTGACGCGATATTATATTATCATTTATTATATATGGAATCAACGCACCAACTGTCGCATGTACGTATGATTTTTGGATATGTTGTTTGAGATACGAACTGATTCAGAATATATATAAAGCTTTTCTAATTCAGACTTCAGAGCCACCTAGCGGGAAAATGAGTCGTTAACTTTTTTTGCGACCATTACATTTTTTGCTCAGCTCGACCAGGGGAACAACATATCCAAAATTCAGACCTGGCTTCCGAAAACCACTTGGCCATTTAAGCAGTATCATCTACTTAATTACCATAAGTCACGTTATATGAAATTTATTAACTTAGAAGTACAAAAGAAATAAACAGCAATTTCGTAGGTAAAGTCCGCATTTAATTAACCAAAATGTCAACTTATCGTGAAACTTCTCTATCGTGAACACTCAATTTTGCGACAGTTTGCAGACAACATAAGTTTTTGTATAGCAACTTAGTACAGCCTCTACCGGCTTAAATTTGTACTAAAAATTTGGATTTTGGCAAACCTTAGATTAACATTACTTATGTAGTTTTGTGTACATCAAACACCTATGCACAACAACAAACTAGTGATAGATCCACATGTGTATAGCAAAAACAACGTAGGTATATATAGCTTCAGGCTTTACATATTGACCTTGAGATAGCTTTTATCATTATCATTTTGACCTTATCGCTCGCTCTTGCTTGTGTTCCAAATTCAAAATCAAGTTCAAATCGTTGCCTGAGTACAGTTAGAAAGCGATGGCGCTATGTGGGATAAATAGCACTGTCCCTTTCTAAAATAAATTTAAGCAGCGATTTGAGCTTAATTTTCATTTTAGAATACTAGCCGTAAGTAGGGTTGGTGTGACATGCCTTCTTCGTTCACTCCTCTCTATCATATGTCATCTTCAATCTTCACATAAAGTGTTCTTTAGCACTTATGTCACTTGTAACAGAGGCTGTTTTCTAGCAAATGCAAATCTTGACGTGTGCTTGTGTACAAATTGTATTTTAATTTATCTATTATGTTTTGGAAACTAGTCTACTATATAAAAATAAGTCGGGTTTTCCTTCCTGACGCTGTAACTCCAGAACGCACGAACCGATTTCCATGGTTTTGTATTCGTTGGAAAGATTTCGGGCTCCTTGAGGTTTATAGGAATGAAAATTCAGGAAAAATTTCAACAGAAAAGCAGGAAAATCTTTTTTTACATACAGCGAGACAACATGACATTTGAGACATTTGACAGGACAACGTCTATCGGGTCAGCTAGTCTACTATATAAAAATAAGTCGGGTTTTCCTTCCTGACGCTATAACTCCAGAACGTACGAACCGATTTCCACGGTTTTGCATTCGTTGGAAAGGTTTCGGGCGACGGGTCCGTGAGGTTTATAGCAAAGTAATTCAGGAAAAATTTCATCAGAAAAGCGGGACAATTAAGTAGGAACAGGGTTCCCAACATAGGGGTTTTCCCCCTAGATTTAGGGGCTAAATAAGTGAGATGGGATTTTTTTAGGGACTTGAAATTTTTAGGGGTATTTTTAGGGATTTTTTGACTCTTTATATTTTTAAATTTTTTTTAAAGTTAATTTTACAAATGGCTCTCGTGTGAATCAATGTAGCCAACAAAAACATTAATATTTATTTCTTGACCTACCGACTTATAACATCTAGTTCGTAATTCTACAACCACTCTGTGGTAACTATTAAAGGTACTCTGTGGTGGCGACTGGCGGCAATACTGGCGCCACTGGCGGTTATTTTATATTTTATAGCCTGTGCATATGGCGGCGTGAGGGCAGCGTATATTAGTATGTTTGACATTAGCTTATTTATGTCAGTTAGATAGGTACCGCCAAAAAATAGTTCAGAATATTCTAACGACAATTGTTATTTCGATTTTGGTTTGTATTGTGTGTCGACAAGAAATTTGTTAATGATGCCGAAGGAAAATAAAAATAACAAAACGTACAGTAAAATAGTGAATCTTCTGATGAAGAAGAAATATTTAATGTATTAAATAATTTAGATTAAAAAACTTTTGAAACATATTACAACATATTAACTCTAAATCATTATGAATTTATAATTACACTAATTATAGTAGACGGTCCTCGCTCTATAAAGTTACGATTTTAAAAGTTACCTTTCACTCAAATTAAAATTAGTTCCCCACTCTAACTGGCTACAAATCTCTTAATTACGCCTCTGAATGTCCGTTTTTAAAAGTTACGCTACCCCCGAAAGCGTAACTGTATAGAGCGTCTACTGTAAATATTTTTTAGGGGGACAACTCAATAATTAAGGCGATTTTAGGGGTTTTGACACAAACTTTAGGGATAAATATTTTTGAGAGTTGGTAACACTGAGTAGGAACAAAAAACTGCCACTACAAATCTATATCATAGCTCTATATAAACGCTGTGACCTGAAGAATTAAAGAAGTACTGTTCATCACCTTCATTTCAGGCGATCTACGAAGACATTGTACATGGCAGCTGTTGTGATCGTCGTTGTAATGAACACGAGGGAAGTTTGGTCCAGAGCTGCAATGACTTTTACCCCACGCTCCGAAATCGGCTACCCGGCGGGACTCATCCCAGAATGTAAGTAGTTGTTTAGTGCGAAATAATGTATTATTTATTTTTGCCACAAAACTGCAGTTTCGCGGGTAAGCAAACTGGAGGTAAAATAATTGAATTAATAAAAAAAAATTATAAAATTTGTCTTGTGATTAAGTTGACCATGAAGATTTCCTTTTTACTTCCAAGTAGAGCACTTCCTTTTTACTACCGCAACCAAATGACTGACCGACTAAACTCAGCCTGAGGCTTGGCCATTAAGAGTCCTATGGCTTGGATGGAGGGGTTTGGATCTATATCTCCGGGCATGTCTTATAAAGACGAGTGATAACAAGAGACATACTAACAATATAATACGCGTCAAGATTTTCAATAAATTAATTTACTAATAGTAATAATTCATTATAATTTAATAACGGGGCACAATACATCTTTATACCCATACTATGAGTACCCACAGCTGTAAGACTATACACATGGAATAAGAAACCACCTTTATTCCTTAAGTAATAACAGTTGTTTTCACATGACGGGCTGCTGAATATACAGGCCCAAAAATGTGTTTAGAATTCTACATAGTGATTTCACACACTGACATGTAGTGAATACCCTTTTTTTAATCTCTCTTCTGGCTTGCACGACTTGTGCATTAGCCACAAACAAGGGGCAAGTACCCTTTACATCCCATTTATCGCATAAAAATGTCTAAGTCCTTTCTCTATGAACTATGCGTACCAAATTTAATTTAAATCGTTTTAGTAGTTTTGGTCTGATAGCGCGACAAATAGACAGACTTACTTTCGCATTTATTCACAGAAAACCGGCGTAAAATAGCGCTTGCGCTGTGTTTCGCCGAGTGAGTGAGGGTACCGGAGGCCCAACCCCCCTTATTCCCGTTTATTCCCCTTATTCCCCTTATTCCTCTTATTCCTTTTAAAAGGCCGGCAACGCATCTGTGACTCCACTGGTGTTGCGGGTGTCCATGGGCAACGGTTATTGCTTACCACCAGGTGATCCGTTTGCTCGTTTGCTGCCCTATCCTATAAAAAAAAAAAAAAAAAACCACAGTGAAAAGTCGGTCTAATAATGTGTCTGATTGGTTATCAACTATGTGAGGCACATTTAAAGACTTGTCTATTCTCAGTGCATATATTCCCTGAGCCACAACCTTCAACGGAGACCATAATAAGTTTAAAATGCCGCTATGCCAATGTCATACATATTTCAAACCAAGTACGGCACTCGATATTCCACAAATACCCACAAAACCGTTTCAAGGCGAACTCATTAAGGAGTAGGCAATTATTTAGTAATTGTCTCTGCCACTTCGTTTTACTAGAGTAATAAGGTACGTTTTTATTTGCAAACACCACATCTGTACGGATGCAATTTAGAAGCCAGTTTGTTGGGTTATTTAGTTGAGTATCACTTGAATGCCTTTCATCGCATATGCTTATGTCATCTAAAACAATGACAAAATTTTACAGACTACATAAAAATCTCTGTAGTCGCCTATATAATTATAATCTTTGTTTCGGACTTATAATTCTAGGAAAAAACGATACTATTTCCATTTTAAATAAAAAAAAAGATATATTGATAGATATATCGATATATTCTAACACACAGTCCTAGACATAGACATAACTTTATTTGCAACCTTGACACAAAATATACACCAGAACATTATTAAAAATACGTAGGTAACATTGTGCCCTAGTAGCAAACAGGTCTCGGCTCAGCGTTGTGCTTCACATAGCTCGAAGCGCTGATATTCTGCCGAAACCCTTTGAGAGGGTAAGTAAACCAGACAGCAGACACACAGAGAGAAACAGACAAACCTAAGCATACATATTACATTAATAAATAAAGCGCAATACGTGAATGTAGACAGATAATATTAATATATATACACACACATACATACATATACAGATACATACATATACATATATATACACATACAGATACATATTTCCCAATTAGCCATCAGCATACAAATGGAGAGTCAGCATATCTATCAGGCAAACCCGTTCTTTGTTTTTGTAACACATGTTTTTAAAAAATTTTTTAAACGTAGATTTACACTTTAGTTGGATGGTATGGACACAGTGTATATTATTTATTTAACTCCATATAGCGAACTTCTATTTAATCCTATTAAATAAATAACAAGAGAGTAACATAATCAGGGGGTTGAAGTTTGTATTACAGAATCACCATTCATTGTGTTACTTAATCAGACAGAGGGGCGATCGCACTAATAAATCGCAAGCGAAACGCAACCGAACCGTTCGGCTTAACCGATCCGAACGCCACAATATCACGTCATCTGTTCGATGACGTGATATTCTAGCTCTCGGATTGGTTGAGTGGAACGATTTGGTTTCGTTTCAGCTGCGATTTGTTAGTGCGATTGCCCCCCAGATTTTAATGTGATATTAGTTTCGATTAGTTACGTGCCGGATATCCGTATCCGTACCCGCGGGTATCAGAGGCAGCAGAAAAATCTGTATCCAAGTCCGTATCCGTTACTATTTGCCGAATTTTTTACGGAACTATTTACTTTATTAATTTTCAATTTATGGATGAAATGGGTGTTTATGTAGAAAAAAATATTAAATTAAATACAGTCAATTTTTCTATTTTCCAAACTAATTACTTAACAAAACAAAAGAAAGATCTACAATACAATGTAAGTCAAAACATACATATGTCAAAGTCACGCTAACCGACTGCATAAGAAAGTTAAGATTGGTATCCGTATCCGTATCCGCGGATCTTGTCACTAAGTATACGTATTCAGTATTCAGTTATACATCACATTTTTCGAATAAAGAACGCAAGTTTACTTATGTTTGACTCAACTGTAATATGCAGATCTAAGCGTAGAGTGCGGGGCTAATGTGACACATTTTATTACCTTACTGCATACAAATAAACTTGCATTGCGTATGATGTCTAAGCGGATTTGTAAATACCAATAATGAATATAATTGATACATTTGCATTCCCCTATGTGCGTCGAATGAATGAGTTAAATCAGTTAGCACGATACTGCGCATTACTGATGCTGCAAACCTACCATTTAATATTGAAATTGGAATATTGTTAAATAAAAATATAATTTCGGTCGCATTGCTTCGGTAACATGTAAATAATCACATTTTGCTTCTGTTCTTCGCCATGTTTATCACAACATGTTTTTATTTTACAATAGCCGACAGATTTCTCAGATGCATCTCTCCTGTATAGAACCGTCACACTGGCGGTAGGGCGATGTGAATAAAAAACAATTAATTGCAAAAAAGGTCTAAATGAACTATTACATTTTGTGACTATTTCAATTTTGGAACGTGACATTAAATCCTCCAACGATGTATTCTGTGCTCCAACGCACACACGCACACTGTTTCGATAGATATGATTGAATTTCAACTTTATATGGCTTTAATAAAGTGCAAGTTGACTCTTTGATGTTGTCTTTGTCAACGGTGAGTGCTTGCAATATGAACTTCATACAATAACAATAAATCTTAAATTGACTGTACGTTTTAGTTAGAAAACGTTTGTATGGGAAAAAAGGTCTTTTTTAGGGGTTTTCAGATAATTAATCGAGTTTTTCCGAACTGTAAAAACATTCCTTGAACTTCAACGAACATTTAAAAAAAGAATTGGCCAAATTGGTCGAGGCATTGTTGAGTTATGCGCTTACCAACACATTTTGCGTTTCATTTTTATATTTAAATTTAAGAGCATTGCTGGTTAGTGTAGTAGACTAATGTTTGACTTCCAAAAGTTATGTAGGGTACGCCTAAGGTGATCATGAATTATACAAGCTTGTCCTCACAGTTCATATACGTACGCAACGAGGGGCACGAACTTATCCTATGACAGAACGATTGGGCCTTAGCCAAACATTATACCTTCAAATTATCGTAAGTGTATGGCAGGTTGCCTCTAAGTTATTCTTCACTGTAAGAGCGTCGGATAAACGTACATATGAAAGGTACGGGCTCGGGGGTGAAGCGTACGAGGTATCGTAACTAAGTTCGGCGATTAAGCCGTTGCAAAGGAGTTAATTTAGCCAGTATCTGTGAAGTCTTCTTCACATATACGCTTAGAGTTTATTAGCAGCTGTATGAAGGGTGTCCTTTACACCAGTGATTCCCAAAATGGTCCATATCTACCCCTAGGGGTTTATGACTATTGCAAGGGGTCTACATCAGCGACACAAAACTTTAGGGGTCCATGAAATGATGTACTTGTAGGATGTAGGCATTCAATATCAGATAAGTAGGGGGTCTACTCAAATGCTGGCGGACGAGGGAGGTTGGAGGGCTGTGGCCTCCTTCTGTGAAGCAGTGATGCTCCAGAAGGAGGCCGTCGAGCGGGGTCGGGAGATGGCCGATCCCGCTCGAAGAAGGCGGCGCCGGGCTCGGTAGCACAGCTGCGGCGCCGCCGCGGGTCGCCGGCGGGCGCGAGGAAGTCGCGACTGCTGCGGCGACCCGGGATGGACCACGCCCCTTC
The DNA here is from genome assembly GCA_036419045.1 of Scirpophaga incertulas. Taxonomy (NCBI): domain Eukaryota; kingdom Metazoa; phylum Arthropoda; class Insecta; order Lepidoptera; family Crambidae; genus Scirpophaga; species Scirpophaga incertulas. Next base: position 40,127,241 of record CM071626.1, on the reverse strand, counting down.
CGTGGCCGGGGGGCGTCGTCGGTGGAAGAGACCGGGGGAGGTGGTAGCCTCCCCTGAGGAGGGCTCCCCTCTAGGCAGGGGAGCGGAGGCTGGGGGTTCCCGGAGGTGGCTTGGTGTTCCCGGGAGCTCCCTACATGCCTGAGGAAGGCCGTCCCTGAGGTTTTTAGTGGGTAGGCCTCCCCCTTCTGGGGAGGAGAGCCCCACATAACTCCGGCTCGCCACAGCCGGGGTATGCAATTCAATGCATTTTCCTCAGGGGAACAAAAAAAAAATAAGGGGGTCTACTCAAATTCGAGAAATATGGCAAAGGGTCTACGACACAAAACCTCTGCTCTACACTATAATTGTACATATGATATTCGAAATTAAAAATAAAATGGTATATAACTTGTTCTTTAGATTTTCTTTTAAATGACCAAAACTTTTTGGTCACTGGTAATCAAATTACTCAGTCAAAACATATAAACGGGCCAAGATGACGTCAAAGATTAGGTATATTCAGTTCAAAAAATCTCGTCGTGGGTCAATGCACGTGTCAAATAACACAACAATTTCCGACCGCTATTTTTAGCATTCTAAAAATAATATACAGTTGTACCAACTACGTCAATTTAATTTTTATTCGCGAACGGGATTCGTTATAAGTTGTTTCAAATTTTTTATGTCATGTCATGTTGTGGAATCTACCGTGATGAACAGAATAAGGGTTGAGTTCAAGTTACGCTGTCGATATCTGCAGCGGTTCCTAAAGGTGACGTATTCTTATTTAATTTGTTAACGTAACATTATTTGTTAACATAATTTATGATGATATAATAGATAAAATAAAAACATTTTTCCTGCGGAAATAATTTATAGAAACAGCCAATTGATTTTCGGCGTAATTTTGTATGAGGATGGTAGGAGTCACGGGGCAGAACATAAGACAATTTTTACCATAGGAAAGTATATGTTTTCTTTTGGGAAATCCGATATAATCCGGGCGAAGCCATGGGTGGATAGCTATATTTATAAATAGTTTTGTAAATGTCCACAAACGAAGAATACACAATACAACATAATCGAATAATAAAATGATGTCCCCACAAGGAACATCTTGTGAAACTTTAATTATAAATTAACGCTTCATTTACCGAGGTCTTACAATTCGTTGTAAGGTTTTCCTCAAACTATTGGAATGAGTTGACTATTTCACAGTTACAAACTTAAGGCCGTGTTTTTCAAAGCTCTATTGATAATATTAAATATCTATTGAAGTTGAACTCAATAATTATATGTCATAAGGTCTACTAATATCCATTAGGTTATTATGTGACTCAGCAACCAGCGGCGATCGTGTAGCAATCAAATTGCACATCGACCATTGCTCGTATTACTCATCTCATACAAACTAAGTTGCAAGCAAGCAGGCGAAAGTCGAGGCGCCAATGTCAAATCAAGAGATAGCGAGGAGATCGCATCTTGTTGCTGAGTTACACAATAGGCAGTGGCAATAACTATTATCGCGAACTTAATAAAATTGGTAATGGTTGAGGACTTATTACACCCCTGCATTATTATAAGTCTTATTAAAAAGTATACGATGACGTATAATACATAAAAATGGAAAAGGAAATATCTAACGTTATACCTCCCATGGGAATGGAAAACTTTCAAATTACATACATATAAGGAAGTGTATACCCTTAATCGCAGACAATATAACAGTAGGTAGATTCAATATTATATTTAATGTGTATTGAATACCTTATTAACCAAGTAGTACCTATTATTAATATTAATGACCTAATAATAATAATAGCATCGACTGATGATGCATACTACATTTGCAATCGGAAACATTTTATACGAAAGGTAAAACAACTATACGAGTATGTTCTTGACAATTATCTTAACAAGGTAAATATAAGAATTAAACATAGTCACAACAGAAGTGAAGACGTCGTAGAAAAAATATCAAATCAATATTTTTATCAATCAATCAAATCAAAATCAATCAAAATAATCTTTATTCAACATAGACCTTTACAGGCACTTATTGACGTCAACAAACAAAACAGAAAAAAAGCTTTAAAAAAATCAAAAACCATATCCGTACGTACGAATAAGGAAAAAAAAAATATTGACTCGACACCTGTTCGGAAATTAGGAGAGCCTTCTCGAGAAGAACAGGCAAGAAACTCTGAAGGTCTATTTTTTATCTCCTCTTTTCAATGTTAATAATTATAATAATATAATATAAAAATACAATATAATATAAGATACAATCATGCCTAATACGATTACAGTCGTATGTATGTTTACATACACATATAAAATAATACAATATTATAAATAATGTTGTTACCAAACATGGCTCTATGAATAGTGTCCCTATTCCCAAATAGTGTGATTTAGATAGTCACTTACTTTATAATAACCTTTACTCATGAGTGTCTTTTTGATATGGATTTAAATTTATACAAAGGCAAATCAATGCCAATTCTGCCAATAAACACCCACAGCTGTACATAGCCTCCCTGCGATTCTCATCAAATCGTTTGCATATCTTATGCACTGCCTGCCGACTTAAGGTTCGCAATTCTTCGAGCCGCTTACATCTAAGCCGTAGGTCTTATGGTCAAGGTTCAGGCTGAGTTTAGTCGGTAGGTCATTCTGGTCAAGCCGCCTCAATCCATTTGGAGTCGAACTTTATTATCGTGGCACTTGATTGCGGAAATACCTAGGACGAGTCTCTTCAGAGGAGAAAAAAAATCAGGCAATGTTGACAGCCAACTTCTTCTGCTGCAGATTCCGAGCATAGCCCAAATAGTAAATAACTAACTTTTAAGCCAAAGTTTTGAGCGCAGTACATCAGCGTTACGCTTACAACGTTGTAAAAAATTGTATAAACCATGTATGGAGAAGTCTGTCGTGTGGTCGTTGTTAAAGTTAAGCAAAATTTACTTTGAGAACTTGTATATTATTATAATATATATTAATGTAATATATATTTTAATAAATTGCGTTATATGATACTACAGTGCGACCTCGGTGTAAGAAATCGGAGGGGAACAAGAAAAAATCCGTTATATCAAGTAATTCATTGAACTGAGCAACTGTTATGCGGAGGTTAGGTTGGTCTAAAATTCGTTATAAAGGTAAAAAATAGTTTTATTCACCCCCATACTTATTACGTACGTATCTTGTTATGGCGAACAACTTCAAATAATGAATGATGTCAAATTGTTTTCGTCATTTTGTCAACATAATTAATGAGGTTTCGCTTTTCTGCGATCGTTAAGGAACACATCATAAGGATTATTTGATGATGAAGCCTTTCGATCGGTATGATAAAGCTAACAGGGTATTTTTTGAAGTGATAACTTCTTTAGCGGCGCTGAGCACTTTTTGTATGGGTAAAAACTTCCAAACTCGCGTCAGGGTCACGTGATGCTGATCGCAAAACCGTAAGATCGAGGGGAAGGGAGAGAAACTAGTATCTCCCACTCTTTCTACCGTGCCTGAGTGTGCTGCTCCGTTTAGGATGTCTGTCATATTTGTGTACGATAGCGCAATAAATAAACATTGTATTCTACCTCATAAATGATAGTACTTTTGTACTTATAATTAAACACAAGGTTAATAATGAATTTTTCACTTCTGCCGGCACTCCCGGAGTGCTACCGGTGTTTTTTTTCTTGTCTAGCGGGTTCGATTCTCGGTTTAAACGTGTAATTATTCAAAAATCTATGAATGCAGTTAAAATTGTTTTTGAAATTAAAATAATGTCTTCTTTCAGTAAAATGTTCTATCTACAATATTTAAGGTACTTTCCCTCCATGTGGCATGGCTGTGGGACGCCCTGTACTTTACGACTTTGTTAGTTCTGATTCGATATAATTTTGTTATTTTAAGACACTAGTTGAGTTATGCGTTATTGAAGAAAACGTAACTTGTAATCTATTTATTGCAGGCAACTTGAAATAGTAAATTCTTCATTTCACAGAAACTTGAAAATTTTTTGTCACATAGGTCTGAGAGGTGAATTTGCAACTAAATGTAAATTCGCAATTGAATCGATTTGATAATTATGTTTGTTTTAAATTCAGAATGTATTAAGAATTGAATTATGAATTCTATTGAATTTATTCTAATGAATTGAATTATTTAGAACTGGTTAATATCTGTATAAGTATATAAATGAAGCATTAATTCAAGTTTTTGTTTAATTAAATTAATTATTATTCATTAGTTATTATTTTTACATTTCTGATCTGAATTTTTGTCGGTTTGGATTTATTTTAGAATCTAGTTATAACGCATTTCTTTCAATTTATATTTATGATATTTTAAAATACTTATATATAAGTAGGTATATATTATTGTTATATATTATAACAATAATACATTGTAATATTTATTTTGTTTGAAAACACAAAATATAAGTCAAACTGTAGAGATACGCCATTTATTAACCACAAGTAGTTACTAGTTACATATAAAGCGGTATAAACCTGATTATTATTGCAAAGGTTAATCAATTAGCATTTTTATTTAATAAGATAATGATATGTCACAACTAGCCTAGAACTAGATCACTGGCCCTACCTTGAAATTGTTATCGTTTTCGATTGGTATTTGACGCATAGTACACTACATAAGTAATGTCAGTTTAATATGAAGGAATAAATCCCAACTAATATTATAAATGCGAAAGTAACTCTGTCTGTCTATCTGTTGCGCTTTCCCGCTTAAACCTCGCAAACGATTTTGATGAAATTTTTACAATCTTTAAACCCTGAGACAGAACATAGGCTACTTTTTATATCGAAAAAAGGGGTTGAAATAGAGGTTGAAAGTTTGTATGGGATTTCTTAATTTTAAAAGATAAAACCAAGAAATTTTATATTTAAGCACTTGATAAGAAATCATTAAACATATGTTCTAGCATTTTTGAAATTTCGTCCAGCTAGGGGGTGAAATAAGGGTTGAAAGTTAGTATACAACTTCGTCAAATATCAAATGTCATAAGAAACAAAAAATCGTTTGTTGTAGCATTTTGAAATTTTTACCAGTGTGGGGGTGAAATAGGGGTTGAATTGAAGGTAAGACCATGAATCTTGGTACCTTAGATATAGTGGGCGTGTGCCGGTAGAATCGCGAAAGCGCACTCCGCCATGCGCCCGGATATGGGCTTGGAGGACACCGGGGGATTTTAGTGGGTAGGCCGGTCACTCTGACCGGAGAGCCCCACACACGGCCGCGCCTAGCCAGCGCGGTGACAAGGTGCATAAGGAGCATTACCCCTCGAAAAATAAAAAAGGTACCTAAGATATAAGGGACCAGGATTGCCAAAAACTAATTTCTCGCGGGCAGAGCCGCGGGCGGAAGCTAGTAAATAAATATTTCTAACAGTTACAACCAATTAACCTAGCCCAAAGTAAGCTCTATAAGGCTTACGTTATGGGAGCTAGGGTAACAGATTGAGATACATATAGTATACATATATAAATAAATTTGGTAGATTATATTATAACAACTATGACTATAGTATTCAGCAAACATCGGCCCCCACCGGGACTCGAACCCGGGACCTCAGAGATGAGAGATGGCATAGTACAATTACGTTCCGCTAGGGGCGCTGTACTGTCAATATCGGTTCCGAATGTCAGTTCTTGGTTGATACACAGGTTACGTAATTAAAAGGTGAATGAACTTGCGAGTAAAATACATATAAATTGTAAAATAAAACTTCCATACAAATATAAAAAAAACATCTCTATCTTAATATATATATTTCTTGTGTGCGTGTGTATGTGACTGAACTCCTCCTAAACGACTGGACCAATTTTGATGAAATTTTTTGTGTGTATTCCAGGGGGCTTGAGAATGGTTTAGATTCACAATACGGTCATATAGATATTGTTTTTCAGCTAAATTATTTATTTAAAAACATTTGAGACAACGTGAGACAACGTGACATTTGAGACATTTGACATTTGAGACATTTGACAGGACAACGTCTGTTGGGCCAGCTAGTATTCCTATATTTCTTTACTTAATGATTCCATATCAAAGAAATATACGATCTCATTGGAAGTTCTCCTCCTTTGCTAAAGCATGTGTGCCAGAATTTGAAAGGGAACGCGCCGTTGCTGACATGGCAAAACAATTGTCGGAGTCACTACCAGTAAGGACGGCTTCACAAGAAGTTGTATTATACAATACAGGGGAGAATTTATAAGATAAATAGAAGATTTCTCGTGTCACAGAACTAATCTCTTTGCGACCGCATTAATTGAGCATATGTTGTGATTGGGTCCATTTAGAATTCAAAGTACCTCCTCTTGAGAAAAAGAATCAAGGCGGATTTTTTTTTGAGGGACCTATGTTGCTGCTATGTTTCGCTTTACCGCGAGTGTGTTTGTGGACGAATGGAATGGAAGGTACAGTTGCCAGCTGGCGAGTTCCAAGGTCCAAAGTTAGGGTCGGATCAAAAAGGGGGTGTGGCTGTGTTATAGACACGGCCGTTTGTTGTACGTGAATACGTCTCGTAACAGGTAATAGTACGCAGCAAAATGGCCTTCAAATTGACGGGGCTCCCCCTCCACCGCGCGCTATGTGTTACAGTCTTTACTGGGCGTAATAAATTCTTTGATCCTTTAGCTATCCAGTGATGTAATTGGAATTTGGATGGGGATGATAGATATGTAGCTACAACACTAAACTGTATCCCCCGATTTTGTTATCATTCGATTTTTTGATTTGCGTCCCTATGGAAGCAATTTTAAAGACGTATTCACGTCAAAAGAGTCGACGCAAGTTGAGTGCGCCTCTAGTGGCTTGGACGCTCAAGATCACGATCGGTGACGGTGCCGGGTGTGTGTTTGACGAGGTATGTGTGGCCTGGGTCATCGCGCTCACCGACGAGCGCGCTCCGTGGGTGAGGGGTGACGTGGTTGATGGCCGGCGGGAGGGTGTCGTTTGCGCGGGTGATTGGGTCGGGCAATAAGTTCCTAGGACGGCGAAGTTTAGCCGAGACGCTATCTTTGGGATTACCTATAAGGAATTATGGTGTACAAAAAAAGACTTGTACAAGGTCCCGTTCTTTGGTACAAGTTGCGGAACCGTTTCATCACAAGTTCTCTGTTACGTTTGGCTACTATGAACTATTGAATTGAAGAATTGATTTCCAGCTCGAGATACCCTGCCAACTTGCTATTGTAGTCTTATTAATTGAATATGTCAGTTTTATTGTGGGGATGGTTCAATTGTCGTATGAATAAATGAGTGAATTATTTTGAATAATTTCTAATAGGTACCATTCCTAAAAACACCACCTATAATAAATTTTTACCAGCGTACTTGAAATGTTGTATCATCATTATAATCGTCTGATTCCAGGTCCAGGCGTGATGAAAAATGCCAGTATCAGTCCCAAGATGATGCCGCTGTTGCAGATCATCGTGCATAGGGTGACAGATAAAGGAACCATAAGGAAACCCTTGCAAATCACCAACGCAGCTAAGGTGGTGGCTAAGGACAAAAATATAGGTAAGACCGGTTCTAAACCTTTGAAATCTCTTCACAACTATGACTTAACTTTACCCCATTGAATTTGATAATCTGTTCATGTGTACGATGTATATTAACATTAAATAATATAAAAATATATCGGCTAAGTGCGAGTCGGAATCGCCTGTGAAGGGTTCCGTAGCAGCAAATAATATTTACGACTTGTGACGTATTAAAAATAAAACAACTTACTAGATCTCGTTTTAACCAATATTCGGTGGAAGTTTGAATGTACATCATATTTTATTTACTTTTCGGAGTTAAGTTTCAATTTTCAAGCAGATGAATCACCTAATGATAAGCAATTATCACCGCCTACGAATACATACAACATTGCCGGCGTTTTAAATAAGAATACATACACTGTTTTGGAAATAACGATCTTCGGAGTCGATTGGTTAGTAGGTACACAGGTTTGAAGGTGTCGCCATCTCTGAGGTCCCGGGTTCGAATCTGGCTATATATATATATATACTCTTTATTGAACACAAACATTATAAAAATACTAGGAGATACAAATTTATTTGGTCCAAAGGCGGACTTATCTCTCAAGAGAGATTTCTTCCAGCCAACCCTAGATGGTTATGTGAAATTATTTTTAAAGAACAATTTGCGGGGACAGTATTTATATATAATAATTTTTTACAATATAAGTAATAGAAAATTCATATTTATACTACAAACAAAACATACATTATCAAAATAGATATGATTAATTAATTTGAAACATACCCATAATACATACATATACATACATACATACACATATACACACACATACATATATATATATGTGTATATATATATGTATATACAGAGTGTCAGGTGTATAGGGTGTATAATAATTTTTTTTCTGACTTTTTCATCCAAATTACTTAAAATTTTTAAATAAAAAAAAGTAGCACATATTTTAATATTTTTCTTTTTGCTACAGAATCACATTTAGTGCTTCTGTTATGTCCAAAATAATCAGCTTCGTAACTTTAGTGGAAATTTAGAAAACAGTAGTGTAAAGACAAAATTTGAATGTTAGTGGATAATTACTTAAAAATTCATCTTTAAATTAAAAATCTAAACAGGCGAATTCATGGTTTCTAAGTATGTGTAAAAACTTCTCGACTCTCTGTTTAGATTAGATTCAGTAGCAAAAAGAAAAAAAAAATAAAATATGTTCTACTTTTTTTTATTTAAAAATTTTAAGTTATTTGGATGAAAATTTTTAAAAAGTCAGAAAAAAAATTATTACTCGAAAACTACGAATAATCGCGGAACTTACATGGGGGTGATTCGGGTACTCCAAGAGGTGCTCTAACTCTGGACTTACGCTTGACACTATTTCTTGAGACACCCTGTATATAAACAATATGATCAGGTGCAGAAAGTAGTCTAAGACAAACTACATAGGGAGTGTTCCTTTAGATTGCGCTCAAAAGAAGCAATGGATTGATAATCTTGAACACTGGCGGGCAGCTCATTCCAAAATCTAGCACCACGAACAGTAAAGGAGCGGGAGTAATGAATTATATGATGAATGCGAATGTACCTTACATACCTTAGTCGTGATTGTCAATACATTAACAATATTTATGTATGTATGTCTATCCGTTACCCTAGATCCCATAACACAAGCCTTACTTTGGGCTGGGCTTATTGCTTAAGTGTAAGAAATATTTGTTTTAAAGGTCTATTGAAAGAGCATCGGTTCGGTAATACCGTACGCTACAATTCACTCCAAAGCTTGTTATTGCGAAGCAGAAATATCCCACAAAAGCGCACTGTTGTGGAAATCGAATCGTCTATATAATGTAAATAAATGATCATTGACATTGAACGACGCAAATTTACTGCAGGAATAAATCCGAACAATCCTCAGAGAATTCCTCGTAATATAAACAGTATCTTGTGCTGGCGACTTTATCTGCACACACGATTGATGAAGTTCCTACTTACTTGACACATTGTAATATTTTGGACAATTCACACAACATCTTTTTATATAGTGGCCTATATGTTATTCTGATGCATAAGCTATATTATTGTAAAGTTTTACTAAAATCGATTTCGTAGTTTTTACGTGAAACAGTAACAAACATCCGTAAAAACAAACAAACGTACTTACAAACTTTCACGCTTGTAATATTAGTAGAGAAAAAATTATATTGCACGTACACACAAAATTCTTCTTTTTTTCTCTTGCTCTGTTCTCGATTTTATTTGGGGTCGCCATTTCGACACTCAGTCCCTTCTTCAACATTCACACATGTTGTAGTCTGTGGACATATGACCCTTGGCCACTTTATAATCTGTATTGACATAGAGAAGACAGCATTCATACGGGACTCGTCGTCGTCACAAGTCTTCAGGAGACCTATTTCTGAATTACGTATGCGACTTAGAAATTACCGATGTGACTAATAATCACCGATTTTCGATAATTGTTATTTTTGAATATCTCTTAGGTGACTACCTTAGTCGCGGATGTGATTTCATTACGAGTGCCCTCACCCACTCGTAATCAAGTCATACTTGTGGAAATGTTATCCGTGTTTTGTTTACAGAACATATTGATAAGAGTCTTAGTTGATGTGTTGAATATCTGAAATAATTTCTGCGGTGTCATAATTTGATTAAAATAAAAGGTAACTTTAAAAATCTTTTATTCTTCTACTAATATGATAACATTTATTCAATAATTTTAAACTAGCACAGAGATCATTACTTATTAGGTAAATCACAGTACAAAATAATATTAAAATTTTATTTATATATGTATCAGTCAACAGGCTTACTAATCACAACTGATCAACAAATTTACTAATCATTACTTATCCATCAACATAGAATTTAAATAATTGAACAAATGCTTTGAATGAAAGAAACTAGAATTAAATAAACAATTTTCTAACACAAGAGTCAATATTTGGCAAATCACAGTACAAAATAATATTGAACTTTATCTATGTTGGCAGCTCTGCGATCGACTTTCAAAAATTGGATGTTTAGGAATCCGTGACCTCAAAGTCACCGCTGACTATTTAGTCAGCGGTGATTTCGAAGTCGCATACGTAATTCAAAAATAGGCCTCCAGGTCTTACATGTAATACTATCCGTCATATCAAATAAAATGTCAATATCTACACTACAGTCTTTTAATCAAGCATCATCCACAAGAACCCACAACAACACAGTTCATCTATTTTTTTTTCGGTAAACATAAAAAAAGACGTATAAACAAACATACACACAAAATGAATTAAAAATAAAATGGGCGATATTCATCATTGCTCATGATTTTCAATACAACCCTTTCTTCTATAATTTCTGAGTCGAACGGAAATAAGCATCGTGGTAAATATAACCTGGAATTTCATTTTCATAAGCTGTATTTGAATTCCCATTTCATTAAACCTGTCGAGCTTCTTACCCTGAGACATTCAAACACCAAACTCAATATTGCGTATTGTCTACCCATATTAATGTTATAAATAACTCGAGCATGTCTGATCAGTGAAAAGTAAAATGAATACCTCGCCCATTTCACAGAAGCAATCTGAATGGAATATAACCGGAATACAGGATGAATAAACCGATATAACGTTACAGGAAGTCGCGTTGTGGATATGTTAAAAGCTTATTAATCAGAAGGAAGTGGTTTGTTTTTTTTTTCAAGCTGTCAGTTTATAGGATAATATAGGCTATACTCCCGCACTTCGAAGCTTGGCTCTGCGGGAGGGCGGAAGTCACCTACCGCTTGACTCAGATACTCACCGGACATGGTTGTTTCGGTGAGTATCTGAGTCGAATAGGGAGGGAGGACCCGACACGATGCCACCATTGCGCATCTGACCTCGACTCGGCCCAGCACACGCTGGCGGAGTGCTGCTTGGGACTCCGAACGCCGAGTCTTGGTCGAAGAGATCGGGCAAGATCTGTCTCCGCCAGCGTTGATTGCGGCAATGCTGGCGGATGAGGGAGGTTGGAGGGCTGTGGTCTCCTTCTGTGAAGCGGTGATGCTCCAGAAGGAGGCCGCCGAGCGGGATCGGGAGATGGCCGATCCCGCTCGAAGAAGGCGGCCTCGGGCCAGATAGCCTGGCCTGAGGCGCCGCCACGGGTCGCTGGGACGTCACCCCCGGATGGCCGGGGGGTGACGTCGTAGGAGGTTGGAGGGGAGGAGGCGGCAAGACCACTCCTCCCCGAAAAGGGCTCCCCTAACGCACCCAGGGGTGCAAAGGCCAGGGGTCCTCAGATGCGATACTTGATCCTGAGGGCCCCGTACAACGCCAGAGGATGGCCATCGCTGAGGTTTTTAGTGGGTAGGCCTCCCCCTTCTGGGGAGGAGAGCCCCACATAACCACCGGCTCTCCGCAGCCGGGGTATGCAATTCAATGCATTTTCCTCAGCGTAACAAAAAAAAAAAGGATAATATAGGCCGCCGGCTCTCCGCAGCCGGGGTTATGTGGGGCTCTCATGCAATTCAATGCATTTTCTTCAGCGAAACAAAAAAAAAGGGGTCCCCAATTAGGGTCCATTTTAACAAATAAAATGACATTCGCGGTCCACACATTTATTAAAAAAAAAATTGAACAAAGGTAATTACGGAAATTATAAAGGTATTATTATTTACATATCAATGAGAAAAGCGACATTTTTATTATTGTTGATTATCTGTGTGAAGTTTGGAGTGGAATCGGTGCAAACTATTGACATCAAATCCTTGACATGTTCATTTAGTAAGTCAAGATCGAAATCTATTCTTAACGAAGTTCATCTTGGAAAATGCTGCTTCGAATATATTTTTGTAGTTCTGAATATTTATTACCACACACAAATTTTATCCAGAAACTTCAGCATGTTTGTGTTTTAAAACTGTTTTACTAAACAATACAATTAGAAAGTCATCCTCATAAAACTGTGGCTTTCACTGGCAGTTTCCGTTATCTAGCTGCCAAATGTTAGAATAATAAGAACCTCCTTTAAGACAATCGACATATAAATTTTCTTTCAAAAACCATATTAAATTATTTCTTTTACAAAAACTATGATAAGGTATTCCAAAGGGGTATTCGGTAGCGGATTTCGCTATTTGAACAGCAGAATATCAGTGCTTTGCTCACATCCTGATGTGAGTAAATTTTAGTCACTGAGCTACGACCCTATTGCACTTCTGCAGCGTACACAATTTAGTTTGTTTTGTGTAATTGTTGAGTTTGTATAATTTTAAGTGCTTTGTATTTGTGTGTGATGAAGTCAAGTGTAAATAAAGTTTTATCTATATATCTATCTATCAATATTACTAAACAACACAGAAAAATATTGCGGGGATATTTTTAGATTTTCGATCTGTATACGATGGGCCGGCGGTCCGCAATGTGGTGGCCCCTGTTATAAACTTTAGGATGGCGAAATTGTGTGATGAATGAATACCGATAGGATAAGTTTACTATCTTGTTGTCGTTTTTGTTGCCTGAAATTTTGCGGTAACCGAGCCGTTCATAAATTATTTGCTCAATACTACCTGCGCTGATGCCCAATTTTTCAGCCATATCGGGTACAGGTCTGCGTTGGTCCTCCAAAATGAGGTTTACTACAGCGCTGACACTCTCATCGGTAACACTTGTTTTGGGGCGCCGCGCGTGTGGCAAGATGGCCACCACTTCTCGGCCTTTTCGGAAAGCGGAACAACATTCATACAGAGTCTTAGAGAGGCACTCATCTCCGAACTGTTCGAGTAATTTTCGATAAATTTCTGCCGATTTTACATTGTCTTTGAGCAAAAAATGAATAATGATGCGTTGCGCAACAGACACTGGTACTTACATCCTTCTCGCCCATGGCTATGTAAGAAAGAAAGTTTCATTCTGCTGTGTATGCCGAATAATAAATTTGTTGTATAGCAAACATTAATTTTAATATGTCTGCGAAAGAATTTTTGATAAATATTAATATTTCTTACACTCACACAAATTAGCCTAGCCCAAAGTAAGCTCTGTAAGGCATTTACCATGTGATTTAGGGTAATGAATAGACATACATATATTATACGTATCAAAAGAGATTACATTCGTTATTCGAATCAAACAGGAATATTACAGGAATTTTACAATAAAATAACACGTGCTCTTTTAACTGAGAGAACTCTTTTAACTGGTAATATTGTAGAATCAACAGTATACCTGCGCTTATTGCTTTTGAAGATACATCGGCATGTTTGCGGCGCTGTTGCGGATTGCTCGAAAACGCTACATATTAAAAACACTACAATCGCGACGTCATAATTAAGTAAACTCGCCTAATTTGTATGAGCGTATAAATAAATTTCAAAATAACTTTGTTATTTGTTCATTTACAGGTATAGTTTCTATATAAAAAAAATGTTACATTTAATGTAAGAATGTTAGAAATGTGTTTGTTTCATTAGAATTACGTAAAGAATAATTGTACATTTGATAGGATTAAAAAAAAAATTGGTTGTCTGTAGAACTCCGTCTACTGCCGATATTTGAACGTGACAACGTCTATTACATGGTAATTTTTTCTGGGTGCAATGAAATTATTTAAAATAAAGTAATGTATAACATTATATTTTTATTTAATAGTTTGTTTAAATTTTCTGCTTCTGAAGTTATACATAAATTAATTATTATGAGTAATGTGCGTGGCTCCGTGTGGCGTCAGATTCGGCCGTTACGGTGTTTTCGAGAATGACTCCACGCCGTACCAATTTAATAGACGTTGTCACGTCAAAATGTATTGGTAGAAAATTAAACTGAAATTTCAATATTGACATACTTTCATGAGATATAAATTGCTCAAATTAAATAACTATAGTATAAAAACGGCGATATTAAGGTGTATCCTATGTTTGACACTCTCTGCAACCTGAAAAGCCTGATCGATTTAAGCTTGAGGAGTATCATTAGATTCGAACTTAATGTGAAAGTGACACTTGGTTTATCAAAGTAAATAAGAATGAAAAATAAAATGTCGGAATTTATACGCTCAATTCAATGTATAGCATACTTTGCAACCTGAACATTATAGATGTATTTTGGTTTGAGAGGTGTCGTTAAATTCGTTTTTACTCTGAGAGTGACATTGGGTGCATCAAAGTAAAAAAGAATGAAAACAAAATGGCGGATTTTGTGCGCTGAATTCAATATTTAGCACTCTGAACGGCTACACGTATATTGATTTAGAGGAGTCGTTAAATTCGTTTTTACTGTGAGAGCCATTTGGTGTATCACAAAATGGCGGATTTTATGCGCTGAAATCTACGAGTATGTTTAACACACTCTGTACCTTGTACAACTTTATGTATTTTGGTTTGAAACGTGTCGTTAGATTTGTATTTACTGTTGGAGTGACACTGGGTATATAAAATCACAAAAAAAATATTTACACAGAAAAGTAGAGGAGTTTTTTTTTATGATCTTAATACACCACTACTTTTCACTAGTTCCACTACTATATAATATTTTATATTTATTGTGACCGGTTTCGGAACATCATCGTCAGACAACAAACTCAATTTTTTTTTAAAGTTTTTTTTTAATTATCCCTTTTTATTACAGGTTCGTGATTATCCTTTTAATAAAAAGTTAATGTAAACTTTTTATCTCGTCAATCGATCGATAGTTAGACAATCAACATTACTAATGTTTTATTAATTTACCCAATGCTATCTTCCAGATTTGAAGAACCGCAAGACCGTTTTCTACGCAGTGGGCTTCATGGACAGCTCAGTGTTCTTGCAGACGCAGGCCGTTGCCAATTCATACTCAAAGCTTGGATACAACGTCTTTGTCAGCGAGACTTTTGTCTTTCTCACCTATATCTATCCGAAGTAAGAACCCAATTCTTTCAGTATTATAGAACTGGCACACAAGTTTACTGGGTCTGTGGCGGTCGATGTAATACCAATCGGTAGTCCCCGCGACCTCCGGCGTAGTGGGGAAATGGAACTTTTTTTTTTCCTCAGGAGAGGAGGCTGAGAATCCGTCATAGATACCAACGCAACAGGCAAGCAGGGATGCGTTGATTATGTCGGACTCCTGGTGAATCGAGGCGGCTCGACCCACCAGACCTACCGACTAAACTCAGCCTAAGCCTTTGGTCCTAATGACACTACTGGCTTATATGGAAGGGAGCCACACCTCAGGAGAGGTACGGTTAGCGCTGCCCCATGGAGAGGGCATAAGCGCTAGAAGATTCTACAAAGTGTTCTTCGCGGTTCTACAAAGTGGGACCGGCCTGTGTTGATTGAGAACCTACTCGTGGCGCAGAGGCTGCCGAATAGGGGGAGACAAGGGAGGCGACGGCTCAGACGCCGCTGCTTGCAGGTCTAGAAGGTCCTGCGTTAGTTGATTACGGGGGTCGCTTAGGACATGTCTCGGTCTACGTGTCCTCTGCCAATATGGACTGGTAAAATGGAACACGGTGGACGGTTTTTAGTGGGTGCGAGCCCCACACTCCTCCTCCTCCCTTCCCCTGGAGGAGGGATAGTGCGCCGGGGGATAATAAGATCTCTCCTCGGATTAGGCATGTCCTCCGCCTAAAAAAAAAGCGTCGTTGGCGGTGGTCTCGAGACTAGTTTATCAATCGGATTTTCTTTTGAATTGATTTTGAAGCTTTTATGGTGAAGTAAAACATCGTGAGGCAACCTGCATACACTTACGCAGCTGCACGATTCAAGGGTGCACGTAGCTAACAAACTTTACCGTAGTTGGCTAAGGCTGTGATGGAGGTATACGTGATCACCGAGCCTTTATATCAGTATATACGACATCACCGATAGGCTTGGGCCTAAAATAAATAACTTTGGGAACTTACGCCTTACTCTAGGACACTGATCAGCACACCTATTAGCCAACTTAAAAATATACATATCGACGGTTAAAAGAAAATAGGGGATAAGCGACAAAAGGTGAAATGTTCAGAAGAGCCGTTTAAAGTTTAAAATTTTAGAAACACTGACCTATTTCCGTCATTTATTAAGATATTTTGAAAAGTGAAACAGCTATAAAATCAGATAGAAATGGAATAGTTACAGTTAGGTATTCTTAGTTTTCCGCACCTCGAAGCTTGGCTCCAGGGGAAGGAGGAGGTCACCTACCGATTGACTCAGATACTCACCGGGCACGGCTGCTTCGGTGAGTATCTGTGTCGAATAGGACGGGAGGGATCGACACATTGTCACCACTGCGCATCAGACCTCGACTCGGCCCAGCACACGCTGGCGGAGTGCTCCGCGTGGGCCTCCGAGCGCGGAGTCTTGGTCGCAGAGATCGGGCGAGATCTGTCTCCGCCGGCATTGATTGCGGCAATGCTGGTGGACGAGGGAGGTTGGAGGGCTGTGGCCTCCTTCTGTGAAGCAGTGATGCTCTAGAAGGAGACCGCCGAGCGGGGTCGGGAGATGGCCGATCTCGCTCGAAGAAGGCAGCGCCGGGCTCGGTAGCACAGCTGCGGCGCCGCCGCGGGTCCAATGGCATATATGTATAACTTATTTTTGACCAAAATGTCGCTTATGCCCTATTTCCTTTTAACCGCCGATATATATATTTAACTAGCGGCCCCGACATCAGACTTCGTCCTTTAAAAAAGATTTGTGAAGTGGTAGTTTTTTGTTTCTTCTTTTTTTATTGATAATATCGCATAGATAATATGCGCTTATATACCAACACATTTTGCGATAAAGTTTTATATATAAGATTAATAATTAATACAATGATTTTTTCATTTCAAAGTGAGCAACATATAATTACGGAGTGGGTTTATATTATTCGCCCGTGTAAAAATAAGAGAATATCATCCTTCTCTTATTTTTTACACTGTGACGGTGGCATGAAATCGGTGTCCGATTTTCGATTTAAAATCGATAACATTTTGAAATTTTTGTATCAATTAAAACTAATTGATACAAAAAATGCGAAAGTAACTCTGTCTGTCTGTCTGTTACGCTTTCCCGCTTAAACCTCGCAACCGATTTTGATGAAATTTGGTACAGATAATCTTTAGACCCTGCGACAGAACATAGGCTACTTTTTATTTCGAAAAAAGGGATGAGGGTGTCGAAATGGAGGTTGAAAGTTTGTATGGGATTTCATAATTTTAAAAGATAAAACCATGAAACTTTATATTTAACCACTTGATAAGAAATCATTAAACATTTGTTCTAGCATTTTTGAAATTTCGTCCAGCTAGGGGGTGAAATAAGGGTTGAAAGTTAGTACGCAAGTTCATCAAATATCACGCCATACGAAATAAAAAATCGTTCATTTTGAAATTTTTACCAGTGTGTGAATCTTGGTACCTTAGACATAAGGGACCAGGATTGACTAAAACTAATTTCAGGCGGGCGAAGCCGTAGGCGGAAGCTAATCTATATGTATAAATAAAATTGGAGTGTTGTATATCTAGGCTAGACCGACTTTTATTGGCAGGTAGCTGATGTAATAAGCAGTAACTTGGGCTACTTTTATTTTGCGCAGAAGAAGTCGCGGGCACTAGCTTGTTTACGGATAAAATTAAATTGAGGCTTACGAAGGAATATTAAAGGAAAAAAGTAAAAAAATAAATAAATTTTAATACAAGCTTAAACTTTTACATATAAAACTTGTCGCGAGATTTACTTATAGAATACTTTTAACGACAAGCTTTTATATGTAAAAGTTAATTTTGTTCTTTTTAGCGCATTTAATAAAAGCTGGTATTCAAAAATTTTTTTTTTACTTTTTTTTATTTTCCAACAAAAAAACCAAGCTTAGCAAACCCTTTCATTTGATACCCATATTGTAGGGGTGCATTATAAATAATTGGTCCGCCATCTTGGGAAAGTCCGCCATATTGGATTTAGAATGACGTCACATACATAACCATGCATTGTCATCCGACTTACACGTGCATGCAAAATTTCAACTCAATCGGAGACCGGGAAGTGGGTCAAATTAAGGTTCCAAGATTTTCTTACATAGTTACAAGTGAAGCTAATATAAAAGCTTGTAAAAAAAAAGAAAGAATATTATTTTAAATGAATATTTTGTACGTAATCGATTTTCTGGAGGCTTTATTTTAATCTGTTTTTTCGGTACATTATTATTAATTATATATTACCTCTTATTTAAACTTGATGCTTAGCTTCGACATTATAATAAATTTGTATTTTCTACGTAAAAGGTTATAAATACCACACCACGAGGCGACGGATTATCATATCTTTATAAAATTTACATAATTAATTATTATAGTTTTGGTGCCGGTATTACATAAACTTTAAATAGATAAAATATTTCGGCTATAAAAAGCAAACGATTTTTTAATTAATATTCACTGGGCATTCATATAAATATATCTAAAAGGGCCGTGGTTTCACAACTCGTCAATAAAGCCAGTAGGGTCAATAGGACCAAAGGCTAGGCTGAGTTTAGTCGGTAGGTCTGTGTAGTCGAGCCGTCTCGACAGTACCAGGAGTCCGACATAATCAACGCATCCCTGCTTGCCTGTTGCGTTGGTATCCATGATGGATTCTCAGCCTCCTCTCCTGAGGAAAAAAAAAAAAAAAAAAAAAAAAAAACGTGGTTTCACTTGCATACGAATACACCTGGGCTAATACGATCTCTTACGATCTTTTGCAGTCGATTTCTTATTCAGGTCTTTTGTGCTTCCCCTCTTACGAGTCTCGAGTTCTGGGTGTGTGGCGCAACCCGCCATGCGCCCCATGCATATGGGTTTGGAGGACACCGGGGGGTTTAGTGGGTAGGCCGGTCCCTCTGACCGGAGAGACCCACACACGGCCGCACCTAACCAGCGCGGTGACAAAGTGCATAAGGAGCATTTCTCCTCGAAAAAAAAGGTAGCATGACGCTGTGTTCTTCCTGTTTTGGGTATACCATTCCTGTTAGCTTTAGTATCCTGCAGGCTAGAGCATTGCAGTAATACAGGAAGATTCCCATGCTTTCCTCTTCCTCTTCAATAGGCTTGCTATGATAGCTTACAATAGAAATATAACCACAATACAAGCGATATATTGCTATACGCTGCAAGAGTTGTGTCCCTGTGTCAATATTGTTTTAACTTAGATTAAGCAGTCATTGTCAGGTTTCTGATATTAAAATATATCCTGCACTCGAAAGACGAATATGACAGTAAATTTACATTATACGTGTATGTAAAAACAAAATACATAAAAAAAAATTACGAAAAATTAATTGATGAAAACCCACTTCTTCACACACAGCACGCTAAACATACATAGAAGTCAGCTTTTAAACTAAACGCTTCAAACATATAATTTCTAATTGAGATTAGTTTGATATGTCAATGCTCCTTTATTATTTTCAGATCTGTACGCCTGACGCGCATTATAGGGAAGAAGGTGGGAGAGTTTCTGGCGAACTTAACACAGAAAGGGCTTACTGCTGAGAACCTAGAGTTAGTCGGTCTGAGTCTCGGATCTCACGTCGTCTCCTACGCAGCTAAGGAATTCTACGCGCGGACTGGGAAGAAACCGTCTCGTATTACTGGTTTGGACCCAGCCGGCCCTTGCTTCAGAGCTCTGCCACCCGAGTACAGGTTGAACCCATCAGACGCTGAAAGAGTAGACGTCGTCCACACCAACATAGACGGCTTCGGCATGGCGGAAAGGATGGGGCACATTGATTTCTACGTCAACGGAGGAGAATTTCAACCGAGCGACGTGCCTTACATCCCATGTCTTGTGATCTGTAGCCATTTGCGAGCTGTCCTGTATTGGTGGCAAGCTCTAGAGCATTCCAAAAAATTTATAGGTATACGTTGTGAGTCTGTTCAAGATGCGCGTTTCGCCAACTGTTACAATAACAGTGATACTAACTATCTTGGTCTAGAAACTAACTTTCAAAAGACAGGAATATTTTATCTGCCCACGAGCAACGAGTTCCCTTACTTCATGGGTATGGATGGACTTAAGCCGGAGAATGAGGTGTATACTTCCTTTATACGAAGGATTAATGATGACGACGGATTCGTAGTTTGAAATTCAGGACTTGGAGGCAGGTGATAAGAAAATTATTTATTAAAGTATTTTTAATAAGAGATTAAGGCCGAACAGTTTGGGTACTACAATGTATTTTTCCGAAGGCTATTAATAAAAAGTGCAGTTTTTTTTGTCTGTGATTAATTCTATTAAAATGATTTAATGTCTAAATACTACGGAAATATAAGAAATGTGTGTTGTTTTTAATTAATTACTATTCAATCAAACCCTTCTTACTGTCTGTTATTTTACTGTGTTTTTTTTTTTATTATCATGTAGGGGCACAGAAAGCTAAGTGCATTGTTAGCACTTGGCTTACTGTGTCAATTGTTAGTAAAAAAATCTTTTATTTAATTAGATTTTTTTTTTAGTTGTCAACATTTATTTTCTCACGCCGTGAGAGTTATATATACATAAGCAACAAACGGAATTCCCTAGTTTCTTCGGTAGATGTTATGTCGTAATGATTGTAAACAATATATTATAATAATTCAATTTGAAATACCAAGTTGGATATTTTACCTACTATCCTTTGCCTCGACATCACGACATGGTTTGAATAAATTAAGATTTTAAATTGTAAGTTAAAATCTGTGTAAAACCCGTTATTCGGAATTCGACTATCTTCTGTAGTTGACAGCTTACGTCAGTTGCATTGAATGTTTGCTTCGGATTTCACCGAGACAGCTGGCGATTGATAAAATTCTGGTATTTATCTAGCGAACATTTGCTTGTAGATTTTTCATTTGGCATACACCGCGAATTCGCTTGAATTTATCTGAATGACAGGTGCAAAACAGTAGTTCCCAGAATCATATTTTATAACGCTGGGAAATAACACAAATCTGGCATTTCGCACTTTGGGCACCAATTGCCAAACAGGCTGCGATTTTCAGATTGAAATCCAGCGATGTCCCTCACATACCCCTTCCTCCCCTCGTCCTTCGTCCCTCACATACGCGAATACATCTATCACCGCCGATGAAAGGCACACCGGTAAAGGACAAAGGCGATAACCTCTACTACTATGTTGGAGAGACTACATTATACATAATGACTAATATAAAATTGTTTTTTTTTTTAAATAATAATACATGTCAAATTTGAATATTTATAAACGAAAATAAATGTCTAAGTTAGTTACATGATAAGAATTATGTTATATATAAATAAAATATGTATATATCACAGTAGAGCGTTCAAATTGAGGGTACTAAATTCGGGGAATTGGTGTAATTTAATTTTGTTGAATACCAATAGTGTGTGAGTGGAAACATTGCTCCTATGTTATGTTTGGTTAGCGTAACGCTTTCTTTCTCTTGTTTGTTTCTTATAAGAGAGACGTTAAGAGTCAAGTATGTACAAATATGTAAAGGGGTCAGATTTTAATCCTCGTACAGTATGGAAATGAGTCATCTATACTAACGCCCGAATTTGATAATCTTCAATCCAAGATTAATAGCAATCAGGCTTTGATCTGCGTCTGCACATAAAAAGTCGTCATACGCACTCCTGTTTACAACTCGATCTTTCTTACACAACTTAAATAATTAGCAAAAACGTACAAAAAGGATTATTTTTAAAAACCACTCGTTTGACTTAAAAAAGAAGCAATAACACAAGACGATCGAACGAAACTTCTGTCTGTGACTGATGTTCAATTGTTATGTATTGAATTGTAATGAAAATATTTGTATGAATAAGGTCTTCCGAATCACACTATCACCGCTTCAGATTAATTTGAAGGCTATTTTTTATCATAACAAATCCTAAGAATGTGTAAGATTACAAATTTACATTGAAAATGAATCAGAAGTAACGTCAAAATTGACGAAGTTTGTAGGTTATGGATACACGAATACGAACGATACGAACTATCATTTTTAGAAGTCAAATCCGTACCTATTTACAATTTATGGGTACTTTATTAATATAATCAAACACAAATTTCGATTAAATCGCGATCTAAGATAATTGAAAATTGATTACAATTGAATATTAATGTTGGATATATAATCGTTGCTTTTTTATAGAATTTATTATAATACCTAAGCGAATTCATCGTTAAGATTGTTCAAAAGTCAAATGGATACAAAATGGACTACTATTTCTATTTACAATGTTAATCATAGTGTCTTATTAGGAATTGATATAAATAATTTTATTTCATAATTGCTTCGTCATCTAAAGAGTTACATAAGTATTTTAAAAATTTAAAAACTATCTTCTATAGTTTTAATCTTTTAGTGGTTAGTAATGGCCCTGATGGATCATAAAATTTTGTTCATACACAAGGGGCAAATGGGTTAGTTTCTGATTACTCTCTTAACTTTAGGAAAATTCTTTTGTCTAGCTTTCACATTATAATGTAGGTTTTGAAATATTTGAATCAGTAAAAAAAAATATTTTAGCAAAATATGGTAGAAAATATAGGTAATTAAATATTATAATTCAACACGTTTCCCGTTTTTTGGCGCGCCACATTATTTTAATTCTAAATAAACTAAATTAAAATATGTACACGATGAAAACGATATCTATGTAAATTAAATATTTCTGTACTGTTTTGACATTGAACTCGCACAAAAGTTCAGATTTCCATAATAAATGTTAGTAAATACTATTATTATTGTAATTAAGTTATTAAGTTATTATTGCCAGGTTAGTGACCCTTCCGTTACCTAAAGACCCTAATTCGGAACTCGTTTGAGTAATATTATTGCATTACATATGAATATCTATTTTTTACGTCACAAACTACATTTTGTCTATGAATTTGTATAGAACTCTTCTACTGTCAAAATAGAATACAGACGAGCTATAGAATAGAAACACAGTTAGCATCTTGTCTGCGAGTTTTCTATCAGCGTCATCAAGTCACGTGACGTATCTACTGGAAATGTCAGTTCCATACATTTTTTATGTTATCTATTATAGAAAACGCAAATAGAAAGGCATTTTGTCTAGGGGGGCTGGATTTATTAAATATAATGGTTTATCATAACACATTGACCATTAACCACAATACACAAATTGATATGGACTCACTGTCTATTCTGACTGAACGTTTAAGTGGGAACCCTTATTTCTTATTATTCTTCTACCACCTTCTACACTCATCTTATTCACATCGTTCTTAAATTCTGCGATAAAAGGAGTATAGGCCCTATGGCTACAGTTATTCAGTAAAATTATAGTAAACAAAATTAAAATGTTTTAAACTAAGAAATAAAATATTCATTACATATAAAAAATTGTATTCTAGCACTATTAATAATAATAATTATATATTATGTAGTGTGGTAAATTATTAATCCAAGTGTTGAACTACAATATTACAGGACTATTTATTTGTAACACTCAAATTGCATTGTTGTTGACAGTATAAAGAAAAGTCATTATGACAAAGTAATATAAAGTACAACTTTTTCCACCATTAAGATAGATATGAAAAATTTTAATCGCCTTTGCACTTTTAACGGAATAGCACACATTATTTTATTGTTAGAGACATTATGGAAAAATTTTCTATAGATCTTTTTTATAAACCGCAGAATTTTAGTTCATACTCTTAAGCTAGTTATAGCATACTTTTCATCACGCTATAATCAATAGGAGCAGAGCAGTGAAGAGAAATGTTGGGAAAGCGGGAGAGGTGACTCCATTTTTTAAGCTTTCTTCGCGTGTGCAACCTTAATGGTTAAAGCTACACAGAGATCATCTATGACAGAAATGTTCTCCTTAAAATTATATAAAAAATATCTCACCACAGCATATGTCTATCTTTTATGGTTGACTCACAATAACACGAAAAACTCCCGATAGCTTAGCAGTTCGAAGCTTTCTAATTATATTTGTGTACTGTTAACTTTATAACACTCTCAGTCATCCCTAATTAAAAATGTTAACATTATTAACTATTCCATTAAAAAAGAATCATAGAAATCGGTATAGAAACAACAAAGTTATACATGAAATACGCTAATAATAAGCTATCGCGCGTAAATACTGAATCATGCTATAAAGAAACTGCTACCTAAAATTACGATTCCACGCGGACCAAGTCGTGGGCACAGCTGGTATTTGAATATATGTATTTCCTTTTTAAATATATGTTCCGTATTTAAATATATTATAACTGCACGTAAATGAGTACTATGTTAAGATACTTCTTTTGTCATATATACTAAACATTAAAATTTTCCTACGAGGTCCGTTCACAAAGTATGCGACCATGTTGCTTATTTCGAAAATCGAATGGATTTGAAACAACTGCGCATGCAATTGTCCTTGTACCTTTTTGCGTATGTGCCAATTTTTTCCGGCCTATCGCTTGCGTCAGTTGTTGCGGAGCAGCATGTTATGAGCGGTTGTATCTGCCGCATCTAAATTGGCAGAAATTGGTAATTAATAATAGAACATGAATCTAAAAATATTAGTACTTATAATTGAAGTATTTTTTGTTACCAAGACCAAAGAAGACCCAAGACAAAAACCGGGTTCCGGATACGCCCCTTAATCAATTAAATAGCTATATTTATTGTATGTCCTATTCCCATAATAAAATTGTAGATGTATTAAAAAAAAATATTAGAAACATATTTATATATTTCAAGTTATATAGTTATTATTACTAGTAGGTAATTCTTTTCTAAATTATACATAAAAACGTACTTAATAACGAAAAACTAAATTTCTTATATTAATATCTTTTAAAACACATTGCAAGCGTACTTACGTTAAATATAAATTATTACTTCAAAAAGTTTGCATAACTTCTTACAAACATCGCAAAAATTAAGTAGCATTAAAAATCAATCAAACCAAATATTACGAATTCACTATAAAAAAATTTAAAAGTAATTTCTTTTTAAATACAAGATTTTATTAAATGCGAAAGATTTTAGGTTATGGGTTTTGTTAATAGTCACCATTTATCTATATAAACTCTTTTGCAAAAAAAAGCGGGCACCTAAGGAAATTTACGTTCTAAGGTCGATTTTAGTTAATTAAATGAAATTTATTTCTTTGACGTTGTCTGTTTACTTATAATCGTGTAAATTAATGCGCGTGAAGTGAATTCGAGCAATAAAAAAAAAAAAAAACGATGGATTCTTTAAAATCGATGTACACGCCCAAACAATGAGAAGTGGTCGGCAATAAAGACAAAACTTTTTTTACTTTTTTTAATTAAATAAAGTTACAAATGTAAAAACCTAATAACGAGTGTGACCTCCTCTTGCCAAAATCACAGCCTGATTCCTTCTGGGCATGCTTTCCACGATGTTGTTAATAACGTTTTGAGGAATACGTTCCCACTCTTCTGCAATGACTCTTTTTAGCTCCCTGATGTTCTGTGGAGCAGGTTGCACTGATCTTACCCGTCTCTTTAGAACATCCCACACATGCTCAATTGGATTGAGGTCAGGACTTCGAGCTGGCCAATCTAAACGACGGATCCCAACTTCTTGCATGTACGCTTTCACGTCGCCAGAACGATGCGGGCGAGCATTATCGTCCATAAAAATGGAATCTTCCCCAAGTGCAGTCAATGTGGGTTGTGCATATGGAATTAGGACTTCCATTATGTACCGCTGTGCATTTAATGTTCCATTTTCTATGAAAACTAACTCCGTACGCTCCGTCGAATTAATTGCTGCCCAAAACATAGCGGAGCCTCCGCCATAAGGAGTGATTTCTTCGAAACACACTTCCGCATAGCGTTCCCGTGGTCTTCGCAGCACTCGCCGGCGTCGGTCTTCTCCACACAAAGAGATTTTAGCTTCATCGGATAACAATACTTTATTCCAGTCCTATAGAGTCCATGAAGCACAGTTCCGAGCAAACTGAAGTCACGGAACTCACGGAGTCATTTAGGGCCCCGAACTGGGCGGTGACTCTTGATATTGGCAGCCAAAAGCCTCCTCCTGACCGTCCAACAAGCTAACTTCTACTCCTCTTACTTCTTCAAGGTTCTTCTTCAAGTCTACACTTGACGCCTTCCGATTACGCAACGCCTGATTCACCAAAAAGCGGTCATCTCTTGGTTCTGTGCATCGTTTTCTTCCCGAACCGGGACTTCTTTTGACCGAACCAGTCTCTTGATACCGTTGGCAAGTCCTCTGGACAGTTGAGTTGCGACACGTAAGTTTGCGAACAACCTTCTTCAAGTAGGGCTATAATTTTACCGGCCTTTATCGCTTTATCGCTTTATCACTCATATCAAAAAAGTAGTATTTAATGTAAAAAGAAAGATTAAATTGTTTAATTTGCAGAAAATATCCAAAAAGTTTTAAATAATATCGTAATTAGTTAAAAATCGATTCAACAATTCGCGCCATTAGTAAAGCAATTTTAGAATAATCCACAATAATCATTATTTTTTTTAATAATTCAAATTTTAAGTTTGGCACGTAAAGAATTATGCCAGGACGCTTCAAAATACATGCCAATACATCGTCAAATTAACAAAACCTATTTTTTGTCTTTCTTCATTATAGTAGAGAAAAAAATCTAATGTGCCCGTTTTTTTTGCAAAAGAGTTTATATATATATAATATTTGTTGTATATCTATATATTTGTCTGTTACTGCTAATTTTTGAAATGGCTGGAGCGACTTCCATTGGCAGGTAGCTGATATAATAAGGAGTAACTTCGGTTACTTTTATTCTGCGCAGACAAACTCGCGGGCACTAGCTTGTTTACGGATAAAATTAAATTGGGGCTTAGGAAGGAATATTAAAGGAAAAAAGTAAAAAAAAAATTAATATAAGCTTTTATTAAACGCGCTAAAAAGAACAAAAAAAATGTGCTATATGTAAAAGTTCATTTCATTTTTTTAGCGCATCTAATAAAAGCTTGTATTTAATTTTTTTTTACTTTTAATTTATTTTCCGTCTTAAAAACCAAGCTTAGCAAACCCTTTCATTTGATACCCATATTGTAGGGGTGCATTATAAATAATTGGTCCGCCATCTTGGGAAAGTCCGCCATATTGTATTAAGAGTGACGTCATATTATTTATCGAGGTGTTCTTTACAAACCCTTTCATTTCATACCCATATTGTAGGGGTGCATTAAAAATAATTGATCCGATTTAGTATGACGTCACACACATAACTATGCATTGTCATCCGACTTACACGTGCATGCCGGGACCGGGACGTGGGTCAAATTAAGATTCCAAGATTTTCCTACATAGTTACAAGTGAAGCTAATACGAGTATAAAAGCTTGTAAAAACAAATTTGAAAAAGAGACAAGATATACATCTAGCTATCAATGCAATCTGATAAGAGCGTAGAAGTGAAGGGAGCGTATATATATTATATATTGAATCTAAATTTTTTTGGAAATCGCTATCCTTCAAGAACGATCGAAGATCAGTATTTATCTCCTCTTTTTGATTGTTATTTATAATATAACATTTATCCAAAGCAATCATATGTTTGCGTCATTTGGAAGATGATGTTATTGATGTTATACGCAGATTAAGGATTACTTAATTTATAGTTTATATATGTATACAGTACGTTATTTTATTCTTTTTATTTATTTATAAACATACATATATATTTACACAAGAAAATATGTAATATGAAAGAAAGTATGAGTTCAAATGAATTGCATACTCCTTACGAAACTTCCTTTCAAAATAATACATACTCGTATATACAGACAATACTACTGGCGTTTAACCAGTCAATATCGGCAGAGGATACATAGGCCGGGACATGTCCTTAGCGATCCCCCTAATCAATTAACGTAGGACCTTCTAGAAGTGCAAGCGGCGGCGTCTGAGCCGTCGCTATCCTTGCCATCCCCTAATCGGCAGCCTTCTGTTAAGCCACGTGTAGGTTCCTACCAATATAGGCCGGGTTCACTTTGGTATACCGTGCCGCTTCTAGTGCATTGCCCTCTTCATAGAGCAGCGCTAACCGTGCCTCTCCTGAGATGTGGCTTTCTGTCACGACGAGCCAGTAGGGTCATTAAGACCAAAGGCTTAGGCTGAGTTTACTCGGTAGGTCTGTCGGGTCGAGCCGCCTCCATTTGCCAGGAGCCTAACGTAATCACCGTAGCACTTGCGTGGTATCCACGAGGATTCTCAGCCTCCTCTTCTGAGAAAAAAAAAGCTGGCGTTTAATAGGGTAGATGACTACAATCGAATTTGGCCGTTTTAATACTTTTTAATTTGAGCAAATTATATCATATGAAAGTATATAAAGTCAATATAGATATTTCTGTTTAATTTTTTATTAATATTGTTTTTAGATTTCTAAAAAATGTGCAATAATCTTTTATGTAATTCAAATGAAACGAATCCGTTTCTAGAATTCTCACATTAAATGTAATATTTTTTTGTTTATACGCTCATACAAATTAGGCGAGTTTACTCAATTATGACGTCACGATTGCAGTGTTTTTAGTGTGGCGCGTTTTTGAGTAAACCGCGACAGCGCCGCAAACATGTTGATGTATCTTCAAAAGCAAAAAGCGCAGGTATACTGTTGGTTCTACAATATTTGTCAGTTAAAAGAGTACTCTTATTATATTAATAATTGAAAAATATGTCATCTACTTAATACGCCCGCCCTGGCGGTGCAGAGGCCAGACCTATGCCGCAAGCTGATTTGCTGATGGGGTTTTCTTTTTATAATTAGGGTCCATTTTTTTATCGTTAATTTTTTTTTACATTTGTAGGTACTCCACGGACTCGTAGTCCATGCCCTTTATAATTTTTAATTAAATATTTTATCAAATTCTCTTAACTTACATGTACCCAATTTTATTTATTTTACGCAGCTAACAATATATACGAGTATATATACAAAATACTCATTTAAACTTACGCTATATATATTAACATACATATACACATACATACTTAATAATGATTAAAAATAAAAACAAAATACAAACATTATCTTTATATTACCTTAAATAATGCTAGAATTGAAGAAACGAAAATGATTGGCACCTAGATCGTTGCATTATTTTGCTCCTTGAATGCCATTTGCCAATTGTAGTCTCTGATCACTTCATCAGTTGCTAAGCATGACGGGGTTATGAGTCGTTTTATGGCGTCGCGTCGTCCTCTTCTCGCTCCCCGCAATAATATGTAGATGAAAGTAAGTTTATAGGTTTAAATCTCTTTGCTTCTTAGGATTAGTTATTTTCAGCTAGACGACATAGGATTCAATGAAATATGTTAATGTGCTGTACAGATTTATAAATAATTTATAAATCAATTTACCTTTCGTAAATACTAAATATCAATATAAACGACATATATTTATAATAATAATTTATATTTAAAATTATTTTTTTGTTGTTATCACACACGGTTTAATCCTGTTTATATCCATATAGTATGATCATTTAGATATTTGTATAATTTATAATACCTTCAGACAATTGGATCACATACATTTATACAATAGTAATTATACGATTTATACAATTAGAAGCGTATTATAAAAGGTTTTAGTTTTGCTAATTGTTTTTACTATCCAGTAAAAAATATACTGTACATTCTTTTGTTAACCTTGATAATAGTAACCTGTTAATAATAAATAATAATATATCACTCGTTAAAACTTATACTAAACGTAATTTGTCATCTGCAGCGAATTGAAATAAATAATGGTGGCAGGGTATGAATAATTCACCCGGGCCACGGGGGTGGTTTGCTGAAAAATTTGTAAAGTCGACGGAAACAACCTGCAAAACATATCTGTCAAATTTCAGTTTATGCAACATTTGGGTACCGCGAATACAAAATGAAAATAATAAATTAAGCATTATTAATTAACGGTTAAGTAAGGCCCAGTCAACGGCATAATCCAGAGAAGTATGAATTTGTCGGTTGGCCGAATCAACTCGATTGTAATGAAAAGTTATTTACCTGCGGTATGCACTAAGCGGAAGCGCCGTCATTTTCTAATATCGACCCTGTCTGCGTTTGACAGGTTGTTAGCAACCTCTCTTTAGGCAAAGTAAAATTCGTCGATTACATCACGCGGTCAGACAGGTCGATGTAGGTATTCAAGTTTACATATTTACGCAATTGAGACATCAAAATCAAAAATTTATTCTTATTTTTTTATTTTTATAATAACTTTTGCAGTTCACGAGTCAACGGCGGGAGACTTTGTACTGAAAAGAAACAGCAAGAAAACCAGCAAGAGTTATATTTTTCTGCATGTATTTTTCAGGCTCATAAAATAGAAATTGGCCTCAGATAAAGAGCCTGAGTAACTAAATAACGGCTGACCGGATTTAAATAATCACATTTCCTTATATTTCCTCCTAAAAGAGTAACAGAATAACGAATTAAATATTAGAAAAATCAACAAAAAGAAATTATGATATAACCTATTTATTTACTATAAGTTGGCACCAAGAATTTTGTGCCGCCTACAGCCAATGAATAGATTTCTTAATTTCTTAACTTAATTTATCACGAGAGCTGTCAACTGCAGAAAATGGCGGCTATCCAAAATGATACTGTAATAAACATTAAAGTTAGCTTCGTAATTTCTTTTCCTCTCTTTTTCTAATATTTAAATAGATATTCTGGTATTCTTGACGGAGACGAATTCAACAAATAAACGTTTAAACTAATTCGGCTGTTCAGTCATATTATGGGAGTCTATGTCCGTTCCTTAGCGACTTGTCACTTTAAACTGTCAAAATACAAAACATAAATGAAAATGGCGAACCTCCATACTTTCAATGTATATAATTTTCACGTGTCTATAATTGTCTCTATATTACAATAACAAAAGAGCATAAACTTCTTAATACGTTACGTTAAGTACACGATTGTGGGAAGTCTAGAAATATTGTATACCTTACTTAGACTAGTCTTCATCACACACAAACTCAGAAAGATTTATAATTATATAAATTTAATAAATACCCAAAACAAACAAAATTGTATGCTCTGCAGAAGTGTAAAAGGATCGCAACTCAGTGACTGAAAACTACCAACTGGGTGTAATCAATCAAAGCATCTATTGTAACAGGAACACCGTTATCGCATTATGTGCTTTATGGTTTTTGAAAAATACTTTGAACGGTGTTCCTGACATGACAAGAGTCATCATGGATTTTGAGCTTTTGGTTGGATAATAAAAAAAATTGTAAGAAATATTTTAATAATAATATAATATATATTAGGTTTTCTGGACTTTGATTTGCAGTATCTGACTTACAGGCTTGCGGTGACACTGTGTATTTCGTTTCCACAACGGTACATAACGACTAGATTAGACTGCAGTCGCTAGCCAACTTGTGCTATCTCATCTCTGCTTAATAAGAAATATTGTTGTATAAAAACAAACCGGCAATACGAAATACGACTCAAGCTTTGCCAATTTCGAACACCGACGGTTGTATTAAAAAGTTGCGGACGGCGCCCCTTGACAGTGCTCGATTAAATTAATACAAGCGTTCTAAATGACGGTGAATTTTTTTAAAACACAACTTTCAATTTGACGTGTTGATTGAGTAACTCACATTCAAGAAATTCAGTTATAATGTCTACGAACATTTCTGCGGTTGTAGTGCAGTTTACCAGCATTCTCAACATAATAGGTTCGTAACTAAACAGAAATAACACAACTCGTCAAGATTTTCATTAGAACTACGAAAAATTCTACTATTACGAGAGACATAAGAGTTGTCTCACCATCGACATGTACAATTAATAACGACGTGCTGTACATGTGTATTGTGTAAAATTAATAATTACGAATACGTATATTTGCCTCAAACAATAGATTTTTTTATCTAATAAGGAAAGACACGATGAGGCCGAAGATGGTGTATGCCTGTCCAGATAGTGCCTATTCACTCTTGCCTTGATTGTATTTATCTGGGAAAATATCCGACGGGAGGGAATTCCACTCCTTTGCTGTGCGAAAAAAATAATAATACTAGAAAAGGGAAGACGACTACAACTGATTATGACCATTTTTATACTATAATTATCTGATTTGAGCAATTTATATCTCATGAAAGTATGTCAAAATAGAAATTTCAGTTTATTTATTAATTTATATTGTTTTTAGATTTCTAAAAATGAGCAATTTTTATTTACGTAATTTTAATGAAACGAACACATTTCTAGCATTCTCACATTAAATGTAACATTTTTTTATATAGAAAGTATACCTATAAACGTACAAATAACAAAGTTATTTTAAAATTTGTTTATACGTTCATACAAATTAGGCGAGTTTACTGAGTTATGACGTCATAATTGCAGTGTTTTTAGTATGGAGCGTTATTCGCGGATCCGCGTCAGCGCCGCAAACATGTCGATGTATCTTCAAAAGTAATAGGTGCAGGTGTACTGTTGGTTCTACAATTATTTTTCACTTAAAAGAGTACTACTATTATATACAGAATTTTAAAAATTGTCGTCTTCCCAAATGCTTTCATTAGTCTCAGAATATGTACTAAAATCATTAGCGTCAGCATTTTAAACGTTATACGCCTACTGCTGGACAAGTAGCAAGGTTTTGTGTCGTCTCTCACCACGCTAACTCAGTGAGGTTTAGTGGGGAGTACGACAGCGTCTTTATTGGTTGGCAGAGTACATTGCCAGTGCATAATTTTCTGAAATAACACAGAGTCTTTGAGACCATAGGGACCTGGACATTATCTATTACGGGAAACTTGTGATTTTAAGTGCGGTAAGGTTAGTTTGTATTTTGCCCAAGAAATAAGTCCCGCAATATAAAGAGGCAATGTAACCAGTGCTAATACACGAAGTATTCTTCTTTCGATCGTAAGAATGTTTTTTGCTTTCTTAATGATGTTTATGTTTTAATGTCTTTTTATACTAACACAATACAGTTACGGCAGAATAAATAACTTTAACAACCTATATGAACATATCGCACTAATAATACAATAGTGTATCAACTCAAAATCGAACATTTTTCAGAATCAAAAAAAAACTTATTACTCACTTCATGTAATAGTTGCAAATTGAATAACTGTCACATAAGTTTTTTAATTTATCCTTATTCTGTTTTTGCACTAATCGAACGACGGTCTTGATCACGCGTGAGGAATCAAATTTTGCGTGTGTTTATAGTATTATGTCAAGTACGACGTTTTCAGGTGATACACTATTGTATTATTAGTGCGGTATATCAATTAATCAATATACAAAATAGGCCAATTAGGAATGTATCAGGTGACCAGGAAGGGATTAAACGCCCGGATGGCCGTGGGGTGTCGTCGTAGGAGTTTCGGAAGTACCCTGATGTAAACAGGGAAGCGAAGGTTGGGTTCCTCAGATGCGACACTTGATCTTGAAGTCCGATGACTGCCATCGCTGAGGTTTTAGTGGGTAGGCTTCCCCCTTCTGGTGAGGCGAGGGACATAACTGGACACAGTGGTATACAGTTCAATGCGTTTCCTCAGCACAATAAAAAAAGGACTATATCCAGTTAAATGTAGTAGTGACATCTGTGTGTTTAGAATACTTGTTATCTTTTTTTTGTAGTTCAATATTCCCCGATTAAAGCAAAGAGCAAATGCTTCGTGCTGTCACATTGCTATGAAACATATTTTTAGCTTTGTCTTCTATATATTAAGTACATTATGCAATTATCGAAATAATTTGAGATTTGTGACCACGTTTTTGACATTGACATTGTCAAATTTTCTTATACTGTACTATCGTATAAATGCATGTTGCATTTATCTGTTCAATGTTACATATCTAAAAGTAATATCTTTTTATTAAACTTCAATTTAATATGTAGTAATGTAGCGAATGCTATAATAATATAATTATCCGATAGTTATAAATTATACTGAGATTACTGCTTATCGCCTCTTTCGCTATATATTGTGTTTTACGCTATTTTTATTCCATTCCGTTCAAGCCATAAGGCCACTAGGGCCAAGGCTAGGCTGAGTTTAGTCGGTAGGTCTGTTGGGTCGAGCCGCCTCGATTCACCAGGAGTCCGACATAATCAACGCATCCCTGCTTGCCTGTTGCGTTGGTATCCATGAGGATTCTCAGCCTCCTCTCCTGAGGAAAAAGAAAAAAAAAGCTATATTTATTATTACATTTGTTTACAACTACACTACTTCGACCAAATAGGTTATATTTTTATTATTATAATGTTTGGACCAAAAAGGGGATATACTGAAGGAAGTTCAGGTCAAGAATAACAGATCAGAAAGTATTAATGAAAATTGAGGAAGCTAGGTAAGTTTAGATCGTAGGAAGAGGAAAACTGTGATCTCTGCCTACCCCCATGGGAAAGAGAGTATATGGATATACTTGTATAATAAAGAATTCTAAACCAGTCTGCCCGCTGATCCTGCTAGGTCACAATTGCTATGCGAATCGTACATAAGACACACAGAGGCGGGTGACATACGACCCCCTGAAGCGCATCGGTATCCTCCGTAACGCAACTCACCGACAACTCGTTACAAGTTGCCGTGAGGGAGACTGACTGTACTGATGGGGCATTTATGGCAGTTAAGGAGCATTAAATGCCCCACCATTTCTTTTTCCTTTTTTTTTTTTGGGGAGGAAATGCTCCTTATGCACTGTTTGGGGGGTCTCCGGTTTGAGAGACCGGCCTACCCACTAATAATAATAATAAATATTTGTTACATTTACACCAATTAGCCTAGCCCAAAGTAACCGCTATAAAGCTTGTGCTATGGGATCTAGGGCAACGGATAGACAAACATATATTATACATATATAAATAATTTTTATTGAAATATATATCAACAACCATGACTAAGGTACAAATGCTCGCATTCATCACACCCTGCCTCCCAACATCTGCCTCCACCGGGATTCGAACCCGGGACCTCAGAGATGGCGACACCTTGAAACCGGCGTACTATCCATTAGACTATGGAGGTCGTCTTACTAAAACCGCTAAACTAAAACCTCCCGGTGTCTTACGAGCCCATACCGGGGCGCGTGGAGGGTTGCGCTCTTGCGAATCTACCGTCACATTAAATGCCGCATCAGCGGGCTATGGTGATTATTATTATTTTAATTTATTTAAAATTTTTGCAAAAAGGGCCTTTCATATAATACTTTACTTTCTCTGCTTCTTTTGTATATCTTCACGTAATCGTTTCTCATCATCTTCATGTAATGTTATTCGTGCTACATCGTTTATTATTATTCTTATATGTTGCCGTCTAACCGGCGTCAATATAGCGTGAGCGCCGACCATGAGATATTTTAAAATAACTTACATTTTTGAAATTAATATTTTATTAGAATGCTATATCTCATTTGAGTAATTCAAAAAGTTATATATTATGGTATTGAAGCAGACTGAAATAAGGTAAGGATTAATTTCAAAGTATAAGTAAAAGAGCTTTTATAAGGGTTGCATTTATATATTTTTCTAATTGTTACATAACTAATTATTAAGTTAGACATATGGTGTCGCGATATTTTTATAAATAGTTATATATTCTGTAAGATGTAGTATATTGTAGCCTGGCTCAAGCCGCCGCCGCAGATTGCTGGCAGGCGCGACGAAGCTCGCGCCCGTGGATGTGACCCGGGAGGGACCTCGCCCCCGGATGGCCACGTAATGACATCGTAGGAAGTTGGAGGGAGGGAGTCTGCAAGATCGTTTCCCCTGAAGAAGGACTCCTCTAGCGCACACAGGAGAGCGAATGCCAGGGGTCCTCAGATGCGACACTCGATCCTGAGGGTCCCCTGCACCGCCTGAGGACGGCCATCGCTAAGGTTTCTAGTAGGTAGGCCTCCTCCTGCTGGGGAGAAGAGCCCCACATATCCGTCGGCGCTCCGCAGCCGGAGAATGCAATTCAATGCATTTTCCTCAGCGGAACAAAAAAAAGTTCTTTTAGTGTAAAATCTAGTTTGAAATCTAACATAGCAAATTTATAACATTTTCCCTGAAATTTCACTGACTATTTCACGTTTTCCTGGAATACCAACCGCGGTCTCCGGTCCAATTAATATATGTATAAAAATTTATTAATTTATTTAAATATTTTGTGCTCGTGTGTGATATTTCTAATGACATAAAATATAATATCGGTATATTTTCAATTCTACCTGTTCTTTGTTGTATGCTAATTTTATGTATTTTCAATAAAAACATAAAATAAATTATTGAAAATAATTACGAATTCATTAATCCATAAAAGAAGTCAAATTTTCTACCGCAGTTGTGTTGAGACACTAAAGTTCTCGACATGCACTTAAAACTGGTGGACAGTACCACCCATGAAAGCAGAATTAGAACGGCTCTGCAACCGCCTTACTGTGTAGAAACGGACTCCTCGTTTGTTAAACTAAGAAGTTTTATTTGTACAACGAAGTTTGCAAATTTCATAACCGCGTTCTAGGAATGTGTCCTGCAAAACATAGTGTATTATAATAATAAAGTATAGGATAACAAAAATGTGCAAACGACAAAGCGATGAAAATATTTAATTCGATTTTTAAGCACGATTTAGTCTTTTTTTTTTATAAAATATATTGTTTTCAAGTTTTGTGTGAGTGAAAAAGAACATCCTGGTATTGGGATTAGTGGTAGTGCAAAAAGGACGGGAATATTCAGATCGAGTTGTGTTGATAGTAAACGCCATCTAGTGGTCAAGTAAACGAATATTCTCATTGGACGCTTGCTTTTGTCGCATGCTTTCTTAATATAGATGTTACTAAAATTGTTTTATGATTTGGAAAATTAGAAATCTAATTAATAAATTGTGAGAAGATATAAATATTTAAATACTGTATCTAATGTTGATTATTAAACTACAGTAGTATTAAAAAAGGGGTACTTAGAAATAAAATTATTAATTGTTTATAGTAAAAATAAAATAACCAGTAGGATTTTCTGTCCTTTCTCACATGGCCGAAATAAAATCATCAAGGAACACGATTTTTGAATAATCACCGATGTGACTAATAATCACCGATTTTCAATAATTCTTATTTTTGAATATCATTTATGTAGTCACATAGTCGCGGATGTGATTTCATTACGAGTGCCCTCACCCACTGGTAATTTTTTTGTTTTTTTGTTTCCCTGATGAAAATGTATTAAATTGCATACCTCGGCTGTGGCGAGCCGGTGGTTATGTGGGGCTCTCCTCCCCAGAAGGGGGAGGCCTACCCACTAAAAACCTCAAGGATGGCCTTCCTCAGGCACATATAAATTAGTTCAATTCGTTGCGTTCTGATGATATTCTGGTAGCAATAAAGCGTATAATAAAACCATAGAATTTCAGCATATAATAATTTGATGAATAAAACGCATTTAGTTAATTGCATAAGGCCGTTTAGACCGTGAGGCCGTGGACGATGGCCGACGTCGATGTTTTGATAATCAACTAACAATTCTAACTAATACTATGTGAATGTAATTTTGTCTGTCTGTCGCGCTTTCATGGCACAACTACTGAACCGATTTTTCTTTTCAGAGAATTATAAACGCAATGCACTAGCCATTTTCATTTACAATGAGAGGCTTTTACACTTTTTTTACACTCATACTATTTCTTCTTTTCTATTCTCGTAAGCATTTTATTAGTTTTGGGTCTTGCAATTTTTTTGTCATTTTGATTTTTTTTTATAGATGTACTTATTTTTGAAATTGTCATTTCAAAAAAACTGTCCACTCTTATCTCGTGGCCGTGTCCAGCGGCTAGAACGTCATTCGTTCAGTTCAATCATTGACGTATTAGGTATTCGGTGCGCCAAAAAGAGTAGTTTTAATGGATTACAATTTTTAAAGGTCCACTCCTTTTTGGTTTTTACAGCACAATTCTCAAAACGCATTAGATATCATCATAGTCCTCTTGCTCATTTCCCATTATCTGGGGTCGGCGCAGTAAACCTTTTTCTTCCTTTCCTCTCTATCAGCCGTCATTTCCATGCTTACTTACTCCTTTCATTCATATATCATTCTTCATATAATCGATCCATCTTTTATTCGGCATTAGATAACTGACAGTTATTTGGATTTTTCTTTTTGATAAGACTCAATGTGTCTAAATATTTGGAGTTTAGAATTTATTGCTTATTTTAATTGGTAAATAAGGCAAAACAGTCAGGGTAAAGCAGATACATACCCATTTTGCCTACCTATCACTTTAACTTTAAAGGAGATTGCCCATTTTTGTATGGACCGTCGTTGCGTAATAAATAATTTTGTATGACAGTGAAATTTTGATTTAAAATAGGAATGATATCTTACTTTCAAGGAAAATAAAAATTATCCAATTAATATGTGGGGGTTTTTTATTATCACACTTATAGTTCAGTGATGAGGTTATAATTGAGACAAATTGTTCATAGAAAAAAAACAATCAAAAAACAGTTCTTATGTAATATGAATTTATTGAATATGACATACTAAACGTTAATGTGTTAACGTTAAATCGCGGATATTATTACGTATTTAGCTAAACTAATGTTAATACATTGGATTAATGTTAAAACGCATATTTAAATAGGAGCTCATATTACCATAATTCATTAAAATTGTGTAGTGGTAACACTAATCATACGGATATTATAAAAACATTATTTTTATCGCAAATTGGAAAAAATAAATGTAGTACTAATCAAATACAAACTGAAAACCCCACATACGATTTTAATAAATTGAAGTGGGAATACTTAAAAAAATATTTAATGATTTATGAGCATATTTTGATTACCATACTCTTTCATATTAAAGCGAAACGATTTTGGGCATTCTCCTTTACCTTAATTTGTTTTTAGATGCTTTATAATTACAAGCAGAAGACTTCATAACACTTGCAGATCTCCTCAACCATGAGGCAAACAATGCTGGAAGTGTAACAGTGGGAAATCTGTTAAAAATATTAAAAGGAATGTAACTGTCTTGGCTGTGGGTCAGAAAACTGGCTAGAGATCAAACGGTGAAGGAAAACATCCCGAGGCAACCTGCATACACCAATTCGTACTGGGCCAGCTGGGTTGACTAATGTGTAATCGCCCTAACGTAGCTTAGGGTAGTACTGTACCCATCGTTGGGAACGTATATGGATTGTCTTGATGATATTGTACTCTTCTACTCTCCTCTTTCACTCGGCATTACCGACACTCATTCGCTTCTTCAACATATCAACATACACACAATTCATTCATCCCCTCTTCGGTCTTCCTCTCCCCCCTTTTTTTTTTTTTTGTTTCCCTGAGGAAAATGCATTAAATTGCATACCCCGGCTGTGGCGAGCCGGTGGTTATGTGGGGCTCTCCTCCCCAGAAGGGGGAGGCCTACCCACTAAAAACCTCAGGGATGGCTTTCCTTAGGCATGTAGGGAGCCCCCCGGGAACACCAAGCCACCTCCGGGAACCCCCAGCCTCCGCTCCCCCGCCTAGAGGGGAGCCCTCCTCGGGGGAGGCTACCACCTACCCCGGTCTCCTCCACCGACGACGCCCCCCGGCCACGGAAGGGGCGTGGTCCATCCCGGGTCGCCGTAGCAGTCGCGACTTCCTCGCGCCCGCCGGCGATCCGCGGCGGCGCTGCAGCTGTGCTACCGAGCCCGGCGCCGCCTTCTTCGAGCGGGATCGGCCATCTCCCGACCCCGCTCGGCGGCCTCCTTCTGGAGCATCACTGCTTCACAGAAGGAGGCCACAGCCCTCCAACCTCCCTCGTCCGCCAGCATTGCCGCAATCAATGCCGGCGGAGACAGATCTCGCCCGATCTTTGCGACCAAGACTCGGCGCTCAGAGGCCCACGCGGGGCACTCCGCCAGCGTGTGCTGGGCCGAGTCAAGGTCGGATGCGCAGTGGTGGCAATGTATCGATCCTTCCCGTCCTATTCGACACAGATACTCACCGAAGCAGCCGTGCCCGGTGACATTCCTCACTCAATCCTTTCTTGTCATACATCCATGTTAACATACCCATTAGAGTAACATGCAATCTTTGTTCATTCATCCGCTTTACGGGCTAATATTACGATCCATACATGACGATAGGTTTAATTACTCATTTATAAATTTTACCCGTTACCTGTTGCCATTTCATCCATCCTGTACTAATCATTCGCTTGACGTTTCAGTCGAATTCCTCATATTCCTGAAGCAGTGATCCGAGGTATCTAAATTCCGAACTATGCGTGGAGTGTATCAATTATTATTATAAATTTCTGAATTCATTAAATATATTTGATATAGTACAGAATTACATATCTTACTTGCCGTTCCAACATACAGGCTTCAAAAAACTAGAGGTTTGTTCTTACGGAAATGTGTACCTTCATATAACACACTTCCAGAAAATATTACTGCTTAACCATTTCATGAATTTATCTACATATTAAAAATACTCTAATAAAAAAAGGGTATTACAAGGTCAATGATTTTTTGAATGATAAAAATGCTTGGATGCAATTTTACGATATTTAATTTTCTGAATGATTAAACATGCTTGGATGTAAAATTTGCGATATATAATTTAAATGATTCTATAATAAATAATATTTTTGTTTTGTACCGGAAATATACATATCAGATTTGTTTAATGCGATGTAACTCTTGTGACGGAACTGTGATATTTGTTAGTTGTTTTAACTTGTATCGGAGGTTGGGTTCAGACTGTGTATCTGAAGCCGGCTTCCAACTGACGACTCTGTAATGACACAGGGAGAAAAAAAAAATTGCCCTTGCTGGTTTTCTTGCTGGTTCTTTCCAGTACAAGGTCTCCCGCCGT
The DNA here is from genome assembly GCA_036419045.1 of Scirpophaga incertulas. Classification (NCBI taxonomy): domain Eukaryota; kingdom Metazoa; phylum Arthropoda; class Insecta; order Lepidoptera; family Crambidae; genus Scirpophaga; species Scirpophaga incertulas. Next base: position 40,085,941 of record CM071626.1, on the reverse strand, counting down.
AGACTTGTGAACCAATAGCGTAGCATCTTTGACATTCAAAAGGACTGTAAAATCCTATTTGAAGAATAAATTTAAGATGAAAGGAAGAGTATCAAACTCTTCCCATGGGAGTAGGCGGAGGTCACAGCTTACCAATTGCTACGATCCAAACATACTTCCTTAGCTTACTTGAGTTTCACTAATATGTATGCTCGTCAATTACACGTTCTTTTGACTTGATCTTTCTTCAGTTTGTCACCGATTTAGACCAAGTATGTACGTCAACGCTGTCTTATCCTAATTAGTCCTTTCATATTTGCCTTATAAACTTTCGTCAGTCGTCTTTCGTCCCTCCCTTCTACGTATCTAAGCCATCTTAACATTCCAGTAGTAAATTACCATAAAGTACACGGCACAGTTTTAATAGCAGTTTGGCGAGCGGCGATCGACTCCAAATTTTCGTTAGTATTGTTCTCCTTGATTAGGAATATACAAGTTTTAGAAAAGGTTAACGACAAAAATCGTTACTAACTTATAATATTCGTGATCAGCTTGTCAAGGAGAACAACATATTCCAGCTGATTCTGCCGTAAGCCAGGATTTTACAGAGTACATTTTATCCCCCTAGTACAACTTGTATATTCGTGATCAGGAGACCTATTTTTGAATTACGAATGCGATTTCGAAGTCACCGTTGACTAAATAGTCAGCGGTGACTTTGAGGTCACGGATTCCTAAACATCCAATTTTTGAAAGTCGATCGCAGAGCTGCCAACATAGATAAAGTACACACATAAATATAAGAGTTCGGTTCCACGCAGAATGTAGCCGCTGCCGATTATTGTCGACTTAACCATTATGGTTATTATATATATAATATATGCTACATTAATATATATATGTATGTATATATTATAGGTATATAAAGGTTTAGGTATATATATGTAATATATGAATGTAATCGCTGCCGGTTATTGCCGGCTTAACCATTGGGGTTATTATATACACATATATATGTATATATATACATATATATAATATATGCTACATTCATATATATATATGTATACATTATAGGTATATAAAGGTTATATATATATATATAAAGACTGAAAAATCAAACAAAACACAGATAACATTTCCACAAGTATGACTTGATTACGTGTGTGTGAGGGCACTCGTAATGAAGTCACACCTGTGACTAAGGTAGTCACATCAGTGATATTCAAAAATAATTATTGAAAATCGGTGATTATTAGTCACATTGGTGATTTCGAAGTCGCATTCGTAATTCAAAAATAGGTCTCCAGCTCGTCAAGGGGAACAATACCATCGAAAATTTGCCATATTAAATTACCATATAAACTGTGCCCTGTACTTTATTTTATTCTAACGTAGTAAATTTACGTAAGTGACAATTAATATATTTTTAACTTTTTTCTTTTGAATTTTCTTTTTCATTTTCTTTCTTTTGAATCGTGAACCTAACTTTACAATTTTAACGTTGCTATGGTTTTGTTGTTCGAAACTTTTGATTGTACTTTTTTTATTGTTTGAGAAAGTATTTGTAAAAACTTAGATAAAGATAAAGATAAAGATATTTATTAGCCATTCAGTAAAATATTTTACAGGCAAGTCAACCACATTAAATTCAGCCACTCCAATTCAACTGAACGATAAAAGGAGACAACAATAAACGTGCAACCAAGTATTAATATTTACATTTCCTTCAAGAACAAAGATTCCACAAGTTGCATAGACATATATTCTTTTAATGAATAAAATGGATTATTTTCAAAAAAAATCTTAATTTTTTGTTTAAATGTGCTATAATTTAGACCTATTACGGTTTTAGGCAATTTATTGAACATTAATATTTTGGAATGTCGCCCTTGTTTTTGGACTTTAGCCAAACGGGTTTTTGGAACTACACGGCTTTCATTGTTTTTAAGCAATCGTTTTTCATTAATACGCAAATTGTACGGTAAACATATATCGGGTTTTTCTGATATATCCCTATCTTCGTGAATTTCTAATAAACTATTATAAATATAAAGTGAAACGACAGTCATAATTTTATCTGTTTTAAAATGTTCCCTAGCAGGACTACGTTTCTTTAATCCATTAATTATCCTTATTGATCGTTTTTGACACTTTAGAACTTTGTCGACCTCCGTAGCATTTCCCCAAACAGTAATAGAATATCGTATAATGGAATGAATGTAAGCATAATATACAGATATTAATGATTTTTTATCTAATAGTGGTTTCAGTTTAAATAAGGCATAGTTACCGCTTGAAATTTTTTTACATATTTTTTCAATGTGGGCTTTGTGACTGATAGTGTTGTCTATTGTGTATCCTAAAAATAAATTCTCTTGAGATGTTGAATTACCATAAAGGCCAAGTCTTGATTGAAAATACATAACGACACTTTTATCTGAGTTAAGAACAATACCATTTGCATCAAACCATTCCTTCAACAGATTCATTACATTTTTTATTTTAACATCTAAATTACTTTTATTTTTGTCTTTTAACCCAATATGTGTATCATCAGCAAATAAACTTAAGTGAGCTTCGTCTGGCATTATGTTACAAAGATCATTTATATAGATCAAAAAGAGAACGGGACCCAGAATGGACCCTTGTGGTATCCCGATTGACACAGCTCCCCTTTGAGAATTTTCATTATTGACAGATACAATTTGAGTTCGGTTACTTAAATAAGACTTCATCATGTTTAATTCAATATTTTTAAAGCCGTAATATTGTAGTTTTAATATTAGTATATCATGCCGTAAGCAATCAAATGCTTTAGAAAGGTCACAAAAAATACTAGCACATTTATTTGAAGTGTCCAATGAGTCAAGAATAAAATAAATTACTTTTCTGATTGCCATTTCAGTTGATCGACCTTTCCTAAAACCAAACTGTGTCATCGTGAATAAATTGTTGCTTTCAAAGTAACCGATGATTCTAGATTTTATGACTGCCTCTAGTATTTTTGATATTGTGGGTAATATACTAACTGGTCTATAATTAGAGACCTCTGAAGCATCTCCTTTTTTAAAAAGTGGTAATACTCTGGAAGATTTAAGCACATCGGGGAATATACCTTCCATTAAACATGAATTTATAACTATATACAATAAATCGAATATATTTTTGTTATTTAATATAAAATGTTTTAATGTTTTGGTGCTCATATCGTAAATATCTAAAGTAGATTTATGTTTTATGTTGTTAACAATTTTTTCAAATTCTTTTATATCCATAGGATGAAACACAATTGATGTGTCCGGTTTATTTAATTCATTTAAATATTTTTTGCAATTTTCTGCTTTAATATCTAAATTACTGGTTATATTTTCAGCAATGGTCCGAAAAAAATCATTAAATGTATTCGCTATTTTTTCATTATTTGTGACAAGTTCCCCTGCTTCATTTTTAATACTTTCAATTTTAGATTTACTATACACGCGCTTGTTTTGTCCTACCTGTTCATTGATAATTTTCCACGATTCAGTTATTTTATTTTTTGATTTATTTATTCTGTCTCTGTATTGTAGTTTCTTGGCCGTTATCATGATATTATGTAATACTTTTCTATATTTGTTAATTCTCAGTTTCGTTATCTGATTTGGATAATGTTTTTGTAGTATTTCTAATTTACTTAAATTATTTTTACTTGTTTCAATGCCTAATGTGGTCCAAGATATTCGTTTGTTTTTTACTTGTTTTTTTACTTTTTTAAAAGCAATGTTATAAAAATAGTTCAATGCATCCTGTAAAATCTTCATTCTTGTATTAGCATCTTTTGCCAAATGAATTTCTAATTTAATTTTAGCGTATTCGTTGTTAAACATATGGTTAAAAAAGTTTTGGTTACTTTTTGAAAAAATTCTAGTTTCATATACCTTATTATTATTATATGATAATTTTTCATTAAATAGTTCTAATTTTATTACATTATGGTCCGAGAGTTTATGTGTAAGCACTGAGGCTTCACAGTCATTAAAATTAACAATGAAATTATCAATACAAGTTGAACTAGTTACATTATTCTTGTTTGTTTCAGTTCTAGTAGGTTCATTTATTAACCATTTACAATCGAAATTTTTTAGTATTCTATCGAGTTTATTTATATTTCTGTCTACTTTTAAAATATTCAAATTCAAATCTCCTGCTATAATAAGCTGCTTACCCTCGTTACAAATTTTACTTAACAGTTTTGCTAATATTTCAAAAAACAAACTCAGATCATAATCAGGTCTATATAATGCAACAATGACAGTTTTTGAAGGTTTGATTTCTATTGCCGCTAATTCACAATTCGTTTCGAAAGAAAGTTTGTTTAAATCATTTCTAACCTTATAATCTAAACCGTTTCTAACATAAATTGCCGTTCCGCCGTGTTCAAAAAATACTCTATTAAAATAAGCTGCTAGTGTATAATTTTCAATTGTCATTGCTTCTACCTGGCAGTTTTTTCCCCATGTCTCCGTCAGGCACAGCACGTCACAATTTTGTTCATTTGCTAAACTTTCAATTTGTAGGTATTTTCTATGTATACTTCGAACATTAGAGTGTAGAACTATTGTTTTTGAGTTAGCTTTTGTATTACTTGAAAATTCGAATTTTTTTTTTTTGTATTGGAAGATAGTTCTTGGTAGTTTATGAATCGTAGATTAGATGTTCCATAAAACTTATTGTTGATATTTGCAATAACATTTTCTATGATGTAAGTTTTCATTTTTATATAATTTTTTATATTTTCATATGTTACATTTGGGTCTATAAACTTGACTTTTTCATTAGCTTTCGCCATGTTTGCTATTTGTATGTTTATATTGTAGATGTCTTCGTTATGTGTGCCATTGTAACGCAGACCTGTCACTATTACATTAAATTTCCTGTTCTTTTCGCTAATTATTCCGTTCAAAAGTTGAAGGTATTTTTGTTTTTGATAATATATATTATTCTCATATTTCGTTATCAGTAATGCCACTGTATCGCTTCTGTTCAAATAATTGATTATATTCTTACAATTTTCCAGTATTTTATTAAATCCTGCATCTGGTTTGCACGTGTTAATCACTCGGCTATCTGTTTTTTCTATTAGTTTTCCCGCAATGCCTTTACCCACACTATCAGAAAAAATTACCACTTTATTTTTACTTGGGTTTTGATTTTCATTTGAACACATTTTTGTTCCTTGATTTAATCCCGATTTTACATTTGCCTTATGTTTTGGCGTTAAATTAATAATTTTTTCCTCTTCTATGCTACAATTGTTTAAATCTAGTGTTTGGCTTATTAATTTTCTTGTAGATTTTTTTTCTGAAGTTTCCTGGTTTGCAATAGAGTTTCGTTTTTTTGGAGTATTTATCGATTCAGTGAAAAGCTTTTTCCATTTGACAGTTAGTTTATCTTTTTCGCTAATTTGTTTTTTAAGGTCACCATTTTCTTTTATTAAGTTTTCGACTTCGTTATGTGCTATCTGCAGTTCTAGTTTTAGTTGATTTATTTCCTTAATTAATTCTAATTCTTTTTCATTTTGGAATGTAGAAGTAGAAATATCTGGCATGCTGTGAAGGTCATCATCGGTACCCGCAGACTCCTCTTCCTCCGATTTATGCAATGGCATGAATAAGGTTGCCTTATGCATACGTTTTCTTTTTGTAATGTTAGAGGAAAGGGGGGTTACGGTATATCCAGCCACATTTGATTGTTTTTCTTTTTCCAAGCGCGAACGGCACCTCCACCCCTCCTTTTTAGCCCTCTCTACAATATCAAACTGCACACCTGAGACCTCTGCACAATTTAAATCAAAATATTTTTTACTTAACTTACGATTTCAATTTTGTGACGTAAACCTTAAGAAATGCAAGAGAACAGAGATATATAAGGTTTCTTATAGAAATAGCGCTGAAGTCGCAAATGTTTGTTGGATTGTTGTATAATGGTTACCTTTTTGGCCGGAGGAGCTAGCATTATAGTTTGCAAAAATAAAAAGTCAATTTTCTATTGCTGGAGTAAATATTGACAGTACTAAATTCTATCTAATCTCAAAAGATATTATACAACAGCCGCTTGAAAATAATATTAGTTGCAAACGAAATATGTTGTCATAGCTACTCAGTCTGTCTTGAAGAGTAATCAATTTAATCGACAAAATCAGCGAAATTATACAATCCCAAACCCATATATATGTAAAACTTGATATGTCAAGTTTTACATATATATGGGTATAAAGTTATGAACTTTGGGTTATTTTAGACTGCAGATTATACGATTTGTTAACGCCACCTGTAGGCAATAAATAAGTAATATACCTACTTCCTTGATCTATTCCCGGACCTGAGACGTACCACACCATAACTACGATGATAAGATTCACTTATTAACTACGCGTACGCCTTTAAGATATTGTTATAAATTTCATCGCGTGTAAGAGAATAGCGTATGTTCAATACGGAATTTAAAAGAGATTCTAAATAAGAATACAAAAAGAATCGCCTCAACAATAATTATTGATGTTGGAAGTTAATCGTTTGAGTGCATGCCAAGATCTACCACTTGTCCAATACATTAGGGCCTAATAACAAAGGCGTGGAGACATTCCTGGATGCAAGTAGTAATATTGAAACGTTATGTTCAGAATTTAAAATCGTATTAGATGAATACAGCAAATGTTTTTTATAAGAAGACTAACGCCATTGTAGACTATAAAAGTTTTTATACGGTCCTGTTCAGAGATTGGTGACCGAGTATAGTCGTAACTTTACTTGTAAAAAGGGAGGCATCGCGGAGGTCACGTCCTTCTTTACCGCCTATGGAACTTATGTCATTCGATGATGACCCACGTAAATAGCCTTAACTCTATGCTAGTTACAAATATGTCATTCATAGTAACTCTTTGTTTTCCAATGCCGAGATACTTTATTTTTTTGGTGGGATAAATATAGGGATAGGCTTCGAGCGTGCACGGGAACTAGTCCCCCTGCTGTGCAACTTCTCATAGATAAATAGGACGATAGGCGTACCATAGTAAGTTCACATATAAACCATTTGTTACATTTTAAACAGCTACATAATGCCTCAGTGAGTAATTACGACGCATTCATTGAGCATTTGGTAAATTCAGACTAGGCCACCTTCAATGTCTCCGATTTAAATCGCTTACATTTGGTTTTAAGTATGTATGTAAGATTCGGAGACAGTGCGTAATTTTTAACAAAATAATTATCCATATAAAATACCTACCATCTTTTTATAATTTTGTCAACTTTATAAAAAAATTATCGAAAATATTATCTCATACGGTAGCTGCTACAATTAGTTCACCAAAAAGAATAATTAACTATAATCGTTACTGATCAAATAATCCGCCGCAGAATTGTCACGATTAGTTAGTGCGGTTGTCAAGGGTTTCCAGCTCCAAATGCCTATGTAATAATATTATTCAACAACATTTATTTAAATGTTTAAATTTTAATAAAATGTCTCCTTTGGAGCGTAAAATAGTAAAAGATTTAATCGAAAGTATAAATTGCCTGAGCATTGAACACAGCACGCATTGCCGTTTGTGCAATTCAAAACATCATAGGATGTTGCATTTTTCGTTCGACGGAAATCACCCCGCCATGGGAAGGGCCCGCCATGGAATTGATAATCCGCCCCGACACCGCAGGCACACGTTTTCGCTGATACCTAGATTGGCCCTCGACTAGGGATGAGACTTTATAGATAAAAAATCGATTTTTAATTAATCGGTTTATTAAGTATGAAAAATCGATGAATAAATAATCGATTTTTTTAAGAAAATAATACAAATTTATTATATTTATAAATTTATTTATTATTTAAATAGTTTTTTTCCTAATTTTTCAATTATTTTCAAAATAAACGCCATATACATGATATCAATAGATTTATTCATTAAAAATAAACAACATAAACAGTAAGTTCTTATATAATTAACACAAATTAAAGTTGTAAAACAAACAAATTTTTTATTACATAAATCAACAAAATTAGTTTATTCAAATAAACAAAAAAATAGATTTTCGTACTGAAATAGTAAGGTCTTATAAAATAAACACAAATTAAAGTTTTATAATAATCAAATTATAAAAGGTTCAAATTAAAATATATCAACAAATTCAAATTATCAAAACAAAAAAAAATATCATATGGCCACTAAACTAAAAGAATATTTCGTGTAATATAAGCTAATCAAATTTTAACTAAATTTTGACTTGATTAGCCACTTTTTAAATCGTAAATCGATTTGTTATCTGAATCGGTAAGTATATCTTCCGATTTGTACGATACACCCGATATCCGATACGCCCAACCCTAACATAACTGTCAAAATGAAAACTTTGACATATCAATAATCTTAATGCTCGGGCATTATAAATGTAATCCTGAATGGCCCTGATTTATTATTTGGTTGGTTCCAAGCAACGAAAATGTTGTACTATGGCAAATAGTGAAGAAGAATAGTGAAGTTTCAGCAACGAATAATGAACGTTAGTACAGTTCATCGATTAACTCCATCTAGTGAATGTTTGATTAAATGAATCAACTAAACTGTTTCAAAAGCACAGAAGGAATGCCATCATAGATGCACAGATGGCGCTAATGTAATATTATGGAGTAATGATAGTATTCCTTGGCAGTTCGCGTTCCGGGCTCCGAGCCAGAAGACCAAACGTAATGCCGGGGTGCATTTATTGGATGATTATAAAAAAATGGATTATTAATAAAAAAACAGGAATTGCAATCGATTTTTACTTTAATACATTCGAATTTTAAAAGATTATTTCCATAATCGATTATTTTTCTCATTCCTACCCTCGACATATTGTGCTCCGGGTGCGCGTGGTACCTACGCAATAGTCTATGCATACAGCGGCTACGGCTGCGAACGTAGCGAGTGCTACGGTCGTAGCATGCTGTACCACTTCCGTCGTTGTTATGTCGCATAATAGCTGCCGTTTGAACGTCACATTGATAATATTCAATTATTATCGGTATAATTCGAATATAAATTTTAATATAAACTGTTTACTAGTAGAAAAAGTTACCGATACTTTGCTTTCCGTTTTGGTTGACTTGACAAGTCCGCGTTGCCACATTTGTTGAGCTTACCGCCGACATGTTTTTGATATCCGATAAATTAGTTACTACCTACTAATTGTTATTACCCGACGTGTTTGACAATGGTGGTTCTACGACTCCCACCATTAATACTGCATTAGGTTAAAATTAGTAGTGTTCGTTTTGATATTAAATCAAGTCCTTCCCATACTTTACGCACCGTGCGTCAGTTGATCACTGACCAAGGGAATAGGTTTCTACTCGCACGAAATATCGCTCCTCGTTCCTTATATATAGATGCCCTTATATAGATGCCCTAGCTTTTTCTAGTTCTAATAATGATTGGCGGTCGTAACTTGCAAAATAACTAATTGATTATTTTAAGGGAGCGAATGGGGACTTTGTGAAATGGAATAGTAACCTGCATGTAACTCTCGACTCAATTCCAAACACACATACGCTCTCTGACGTTGTCGAGTTTGATAAAAATGCGACATCAATCATCATACAATATACTCAACCAATATATCAAATATATTAATCAATATACTCGTTTTGTTTTGGGATACGGTCACTGACGAATTTTATTTCAAGGTATCGCTGCCCGCAGATAACACTTACACTAAGCGATCTATATTATCAGCTGTCGCTAGGTTGTGGGATATATCAGGCTTAATCGCACCTACCGTACTGTATGCTAAACTTCTTATAAAACGCTTACGGTAATCACAGGTCGATGGGGATAAAACTCCCCCTACAGAAATAATCAAACAATGGCTGCAGATTAGCTGACTCAACAGTCAGCTAAAGGTGTCACTGTAAGGCTAGTCTGCCGGAAGTCCAAGTTCATACCGTCTACTATTCACGCCATCGTTCAATTAGAACTTTACGGTGTAGTTCTACTCGTAAAATTAATGCGTACAATTACGCTAATTAGCTTAAACTCGATTTGTTCGCTTTCAGCGATTCTAAAGTGGCACTTTATTGGATAAAATGTTCACCCCATCGTTGGCAAACATTTGTCTTGAATCGCGTTGTTAAAGTCATCGAAAATATTCCAGACAAAAGCTTCCACCACGTTGTTGGGTCTGGTAAAACTTAAGTACTATACCTACGCCTTCCTTCACTTATCTCAGGACCTGAGAGATGTAAGTATGAAGATAGCGATCACTCCGGCGCCGCGATAACGTCGCATCGTCTTCAGTTTATTGATTCGTGAAATGCACATATTTTTCGAATAGTCCATCTCATATAGTGGGTTCACTGGACATCGGGGGAACCTCCGCAGCAACTGAACCAGCCACCAGGTCTTCCTTTCTTGAATTACTTTTCCAAAATTTGCAGCACATAAAAGTTATTATTCTTAATTTAAATTGTAAAGTGTTAGTGAAATTTGTCAAGCGGCATGACCACGAATAAAACACATTTATAGTATTACAAATATAGGGCATATACGGGCTTTCAAAACATTTATTGTGATTTACGTTAGGATAGAGGACAGTTTTATTTTATTTTTTAAGTAATTTCGTGGATTGTAAAAGACATTTAATTGTAATATATATATATATATATGTATATATATATATATTACTATTATATATATATACATATACATATCCTATACATATACAATACACATAAATACATATATTTGACATTATTCACTTTATCTCGATCCTAATACATCAGGAGTTATCAAAAATAAAAAAAGTCTTAAAAGTATATTTACATTTTCACTTTTCTGTGAAAATCCATAAATACGGGGTTCCTTTATCAGCTAATAAATGTGGGTATGTGAATAATAATAAACATAATAATAATAAAAAATAAATATTACTTATACTTACACCAATAAGCCTAGCCCAAAGTAAGCTCTGAAGGCTTGTGTCATGGGATCTAGGGTAACGGATAGACATACATAAATAAATATACTTGATAGAAATATACATATTAACAATTATGACTAAGGTACAAAGGCTCATCAGACAAACATCTGCCTCCACTGGGATTCGAAGCCGGGACCTCAGAGATGACGGCACCTTGAAGCCGGCGCCCTAAGCACTCAACTACGGAGGTCGTTAATCATCATCCATATCATCCAAACACAAGTCAGCAATTCAAATATCTATAACATTTGAATTTTAGGTTCTATGGATGTTATTCAACTCTGTTTCTTTACGCTCTTTATAGAAGAATAGTTATAAGCTAATTAAATTGTAAAAAGCAGTTGTCTTATTTTTAAGATATAAGGATGCATAGAAGAATGGTCCAAATGGCGATCTTTACAGCCAATACTTTATTATTATTCGCGTAAGTCGGGGCTGATATGCATCACTGCGACCTATTAAGATCTATTGTGACCAGCCTCCTATGTAGGTTCTATGTAGCCCCTACAGTAGCTCCCTTAACTGGGCACTGACCAAGAAAGATAGGATGTTCTCAGTTCGGATTGTTTTTATTTCATCTGGGTCAAGGATGTGTTTCCCCAGGTGTCTGTTTCTTTTGTGAATCAGCGGTTCACAGTAGCACAAGAGGTGTATTGGTGTTTCACGCTCTTGTTCGCAGACTCTGCATGTGTCAGTGTCCTTAAGTTTCATGTTGTAAAGGTGTCTATTCAACTTGCAGTGACCGGTCAAAGCCCTAACCATCACGCTCAAGTTACTCCTGTTAAGCTTTAATAGCTCGTCAGTGCGTTTGCGAGAGTATGGTTCGATTAGTGCTTTTGAGTGTGTCATCCCGGACGTACTGTGCCAGTCTGCTTTCGCCTCGTTAAGAAGGCGAGTTTTCAGGTATTGCATGGCCTGGTTCTTTGAGATACCACAGATAGGCTCTGGGCCGAACTGTATTCCTTGAGCCCCAGCCCTGGCTAGTTCATCGGCCTTCTCATTGCCGGTTATTCCAGAATGACCTGGCACCCATTTGAGAGTGATTTTGTTCTTTTCTCCCAGGTCATTGAGTTTTTTCACACAGTCTTTTACTAGCTTTGATTTAAGTGTGTTATTGTTTATTGTTAGTAAAGCTGCCTGACTGTCTGAATTAATTACGATTTTTTGGTTTACGTAGTTTCGTTGGCGGTTCGCTTGTACACATTCAATTATGGCACAGACTTCCGCCTGGAATATAGTGGCATACTTTCCCAGGTTGCTTTTGCTAACCCTGGGTCTGCCCCCATATATGCCACATCCTACGTTAGCCCCCATTTTGGAGCCATCGGTGAACCACACCAGACACCCTTCATTTAAGGGATCACTATGTCGGCCTTGCGCCCAGTCTTCCTTCTTGGTGATTACCACAGCCGATACTTTACGATATTTGTTAACATTAGCATAAAAACGTATAGTGGTGTATATTCTTAAAAAAGTATACTTTTCTGCCATAATAATCAAATTAATAAAATCTAGTGATTTATACACCATTTTCATGTTAATTGAAGCTTAATTCATCATATTTGATATATCATTTTCAGTCAAATGATTACATTTCTGTACGCGAATTTTAACACAATACTTAAAATTTCCGCCAAAACGAATTATACTAAAGCTTCAATTTTAATACAAAGCTTCGGGGAGCTTTGAAACTTGGCTTAACGTGATACATGTACAAACTTTACCCTCTATAACTGTGGCATATTGAAAAACCTTAACCATTTTAATGTTTAAAATATACTTTTAAGCTAATAAATTGAAAACCATTGCAGAAGCTCTGCTCACTTTCTTTACTTTCATTTGATTCAATTTATAAATAATTTTAAGCTTGTAACATTTTAATTATAACCATAACAGGAAAATAAATTAAAAATATATTCAAAAAAATATTATCCTGTGATTGAAATTAAATTATTATTATTATTCATATATTTAATTAACTTAAATAAACTTAAATTTAAGTTTTTTACAATACAGATATATAAAAGAAACATAAATAATATAAAAAACTTAAACCTAGTAAGCCGCCGGCAGCGAGGCAAGGCCCAAGCAAACCGGTGGTTAGGGCTGCAAACAGAGAAATCTGAATCCGGAGATTTATTAGTAAATAAAACATGACCCACTCTATTTTATTTATATACATAAAAAATAACAATAAATAATTATATATATTCAGCATTGATTTTTACTAAATATAATTAAATAAAAAGTAGGCCCTAAATTAATTAACGCGTTAATTGATTTATTTTCAGTACTTGACCTTGCCAAGTAATACATTAATTCCATTAGCAACATCGCAGCCTCTGTGGCCTAATGGATAAGGCATCGGCCTCCTAAGCCGGGGATTGTGGGTTCGAGTCCCGCCAGAGGTGGTGCTTTTTGTTTTTTTCATTTCAAAGATTTACAGAGCACAAATGTCATAATGATGTTCCGTGAAAATTTAAAAGGTTTAATATCGTGTTATGTATATAAAAAGCTATTTGACGGTAGAATTGTCAACAGCACCGACCGTTTAACTTAATCATTTAACCGTTTAACATAATCATTTGACTGTTTAAGTTAATAAGAATTTAAGCAATATTATCGTGTAAGATAGAATAGAATCTGATCAACCTCAGAACTTACGGTTTTAGCAATCGTACATCACCATCATGGGCTGTACAGATAAATGAGGACGTGCCAATAGTAACTTCTCCATACTGATATATACTCAAACCTGCTATACCTTCTAAAACTAAAACAGAGATTAGCAAAGATGAGTCCTGACTGGAAATGTGAAATTTGATTGTGTGTGATAGAAATCATGCGATATCTGTGAAATAAAACTATTTTTTTTTCTTCCTCAGGAGAGGAGACTGAGAATCCTCATGGATACCAACGCAACAGGCAAGCAGGGATGCGTTGATTATGTCGGACTCCTGGTGAATCGAGGCGGCTCGATCCAGTAGACCTACCGACTAAACTCAGCCTAGCCTTGGCCCTAGTGGCCTTATGGCTTGAACGGAATGGTTGGCGCACCCTCAGGAGAGGGCACGTCGGCGCTGCCCTCTGAAGAGGACATATGCGCGAAAGAAGGCTCGGTACGCCAAAGTGGGTCCGGCCTTGAAGTGATGGGGCCTACTCGTACATGTGCAGCAAGCTGCGAAGTATGGACTAACTAAGGGATGGCGGCGCAGATGCCGCCTCTCGCAAGGCTTGAAGAGCCAGCGTCAATGAGTCGGGAGGGTCAGAAATGACGTGCCTGGGTCGACGATATTCGGTATTACGCGGATTGACTGGGACATAAAACTACATCTACTGTAACATAAGAACATATTTCTGCCGCAAAGTAGCAATGTTTGCACTGCTGTGTCCCGAGATAAAGGAGAAGATAGACAGTGAAATTATTCAGTGTTATGACTTTGCAGCTTGTCACATATTTGCAACGTACACTGGTGGAAATATCACGGAAAATATTTGTTGGAATAAGGTTCTCTAAATATTTACTATCACTGCTAAGATTAAATTCAAGTGTTGCCAGAACAAACAACAAATTCTAAAAATGTGTAATAAGACCACAAATTAGGATCAAAAGCAAATCGAATGTTTTTTTTTTTATACTACAACGGTAGCAAAAAGGCTTACGGCCTGCCTGATGGTAAGCAGTCACCGTCGCCTATGGACGCTTGCAACACTAGGGGCATCACAAACGCTTTGCCGACCTTTTTAAAAACCTATTTACTCCCTTTTTGAAGAACCCCATACTGTAATCCCCCGGGAAAGCCTCAGCAGGGAGCTCGTTCCACAATCGGAGCGTGCGCGGAAGGAAATTACGTTGAAACCGCACTGTGCGTGACCATTTAGGTTCCAGCATGTGAGGATGAACACCCTGCCGATGGCGAGCGGTGCGATGGTAGAATGTGGCCGTGGGCATCATGTCGAACAATTCTTTGGAACACAACCCGTTGTATAAGCGATAGAAAACACACAAAGAGGCAGAGTCTCTTCTCAGACTTAAGGGCTCAATACCGCAAGTGAGTATGGGATCGTCAACGATACGCTCAGCGCGTCTTTGGACCGAATCAAAAAAACGAATGTAACGTGAAAATGGGCGAGATAGATTATGGATATATTCGATTTGTCATTTTCGATTAGAGGTCAAATCCATAAACTCAAATCAGACTTTGCTTGG
Organism: Scirpophaga incertulas; assembly: GCA_036419045.1. Lineage (NCBI taxonomy): Eukaryota > Metazoa > Arthropoda > Insecta > Lepidoptera > Crambidae > Scirpophaga > Scirpophaga incertulas. The sequence goes on along the minus strand of CM071626.1, from coordinate 40,070,755 downwards.
ATAGTTTGTACCCTGAGATAGTATTTGCAGTTGGTGACGCAATAGGCAAAGGCAAATACTCAAACACAAAAATCCATTGAAATCGTGATCTTGGATAGTTTAAATTGTATTAGGATTGAATATTAAATTCGGTCGTTAGCTTGTTTGTTTTTATTTATTCTTTTTTAGTTTTCTGCGGACTCGGACGGACGGATATTATTTATTCTACAAGTAACATATCATTTGTCGATCAGGAGAAAGGTATTGTTCTCCGTTTTGTGGGGACAGATGGTCTTGTCCCCCACAGTTATAGCCCCATCTATATTTATGTTCCAACTATTCCTTAAGACTAACAATGTTTAATTAGTATCTATGATTATTATTTATATTTGTGTGTTTAAATACTAAGATTTATTATAATTTAAAAATCATACATATTACTTGATTACATTAGAATTTATTGCTAATTGTTGAAGCTAGTTATTGATAGTTTTTTTTTATTGTTACTATTATTATTTTCAATTTGTTATCTGAACGTGTTATGTAGCTTAATTTGTTGTACACTGACACATGCAGAGTCTGCGAACAAGAGCGTGAAACACCAATACACCTCTTGTGCTACTGTGAACCGCTGATTCACAAAAGAAACAGATACCTGGGGAAACACATCCTTGACCCAGATGAAATAAAAACAATCCGAACTGGGAACATCCTATCTTTCTTGGTCAGTGCCCAGTTAAGGAAGCTACTGTAGGGCCTACATAGAACCTACATAGGAGGCTGGTCACAATAGATCTTAATAGGTCGCAGTGATGCATATCAGCCCCGACTTACACACGAATAATGGTAAGTGTATCACGTGCAATTTTTTAAACTCAATGTTTAAATATATTTATTAAAAAAAGTGTATTTTTGGAGACATAATAACCAAGTTCTTTATATCCATCTATTAATGTCTAGGCTCTCAAATTGGAGTGATCGAAAATTTTCAAGAAAAAAAATTGTTTTGAGAAAGAAAAGAATTGAATATCTTTCATTAACATTTTCACATCATTGACCTAATGAACACATTTTCCTTAATTTTAGCATCACAAAAAGTTAAAACACTTTTGTTTTAAATACTTAAAACCTGGGCTGTCATTATTCAATGCTTCTATAAAGTTTTTGATAAGTCTTAGTGTAATGATTAAATGGAAAAAAAAATTCTTTGGAATTGCTAGTGGGTATTTATTTATATTGTGTCGTTTGGTTCATAAGAAGTACTCAGTGAGCTAAGTTGCTCATTATTAGACACGGGCTTTGAGCACCGAGTCGTAAGACGAGGATATAATTCCACTGAGTGTGTAATGGGAAGTTTGATAGGACCTTTCCAACATATTTGCATTGATAAAAACACTTTTATTATACGTAGCGATATTGGAATGATTTGAATGGCGAAAAAATAAAATTATAAACTACTGGAAATACTTGGTACCCAATAAGTTTATGGTGATAAGAGATGCTTATGCCGTTAATTTGTTAAACAGGGTCAAATCGAGAATGCTCCGGTTACTTGCTTATAATTTGCAGTACTATACTAATAATATATTAATAATATATCTGTACTATATTAATTTTATAGGATAATTTATATTAGACACTAGTTTGTTACAGTGATTAATGGAATCGTTTAATGGTAAAAAATATGAGCTTACTTATCCGTCACTTCATTCAGAAGAACAGTTTATATACCAATTATAATTCTCATCGAAAATCATCGAAGAAGAAGTTATTCGTATTCGTATTTAAAAATATTTTTGTGCAAATTTATCAGTAGCGAAGTTAAGCCATGTTTTTTCATTTTTGCCAGTTCATTGGACATTTTTTTAAAGTTTCGTTGCCGAATGAATGCAAAGCGAAACTAAATTTAAATTTCGAAATGAACGAAGTATTTCTATCGAACACGCCAAATCACTGAATAACAGGAAATACCCTAAGTCGTGCTAATTGGCCGTCATTTCATCTTTTTGTATTAAGGAAATGAAAAAAGGTATTTCATTCATTAGGTCTCGTCTGGTTCATCTATTTTATTTTTAAAGTTACTCGTCTCTTAACAAAAAAACCGATGATAAAAAAATTTAGCCTTTTAAACAAACTGTTACTAAAGAAACGCTTTGATAAGTAGCACTTGGCAAAGTGATCAGGCATTTAGGTAAGTATTTGATATCAGGGAACCCTTGATCGTCTGTGTCCATAGTTTTTATTTATGAAGAAGGTCTGGTAGAAGTAGAAGATTAATTATAATGAGTCTTACACGTAAAAATACTAATAATAAATTCAAATAATTTAAAACTTATCTCAATATTTTTGAGAGATATAACTTGTTTTAATATCTATCAAACAAAATGTTATGAACGAAGGTCCTTCTAAAGCATCTGCTATTAGCATAACAAATTTAAGTGCGTCTAGTCTTAGTTTCATTTATCTATTTATTTTAATCTTTATTGCACAATATACATATATAAATAAAGAACAAAAGGCGGACATAATGCAACAAGGCATTCTGTACCAGTCAACTGAGTGGCTAGTTACAAAGAACTAACTGCGTTTGGTGCAGAGAAAGATCAAAACTGTTACAAACTTACTATCTAATATGTACAAAAACACATACATAGACTTATAAAGTTATATATATAATGTAGAATATAAATATTAAACAGTATTAATAGAGAATAAGGTATTTAATTAAGTGATTTCAGATAGTGCTCATTAACAACTCCTTAACTTTCTCCTTTGCCACAATTGACATCTAAATTTTCATTCAAAAAATACTTTAAATTATTTATTCTTCATGAACAACGTATAGATTCCAAAGGGTTACTTGGTGGCGGATTTTCCTATTTAAACAGTGAGAACTTTTAACTTCTAGAGAATAGTTAAATACTTGTCTAGTGTGCACTTTCAAATATAATCAAAATTAAGACAGACGACGTTGGTCACTGATATCATTATCATCATAAAATTATAGTTTATATGCGATACCCAGTATTTAGCGGTATTAGCAGTAGTGTCGGTGGCGCTGTGGTCTCGGCACTGGTTTGTGCGCCGCATAGAATCGGGAGGCCCGCGATCTAATCCCCGTCGTGTACCAATGTGTTTTTCGTTCCGAATTTCATATGTACATTTATCCGACGCTCCTACGGTGAGGAAAACATCGTGAGGAAACCTGCGTACATCTGCGAAGCGATTCAAAGGTGTACGTAGTCAACCAACCCCCGCACTGGGCCAGCGTGGTTTAACTAAGGCCTAATCGCCCTAACCATAGTTTAGGGTAGGCTCGAGCCCCTCGGTGGGGACACGTATATGAGCTGTGATGACCCAGTATTTTGAATATTATTTCTGTTTTTTTTTTGTTATTTTTCTATATAATTTCAATTTGCATGTTATTTATGGGCTTGTGTTTGTTTTTATATGTATTTATATACACATACATACATATTTATATTTATAAAGATAAATTATGTTTTATTTTATACAAAATCTTCGAAAATTATTGGTTAACACAAAACCCTTGTTGTAGCAGAATACCAGTGCTTTGCTCACACCCTCTTGTAACCAATTCTAATCACTGAGATACGATCTTTTTACACTTCTACAGTACACACAGCTCTTTACTGGGTTTGCTTTTGTTTTGAGAAAATATTATTTTAGTTTCTTTGTGTTCCTTTATTTGTGTGTAATTAAGATGTTTCATGATTAAAATTTTATCTATCTTATAACTCTCTTAATGTACCTATGCATTATCTGTTAGACGCCCGGAGGTGGTTATAGTCTCAAATAGTCATCCTTCTACGATTTTACTGAAGAAAATTGTGTGTTAAAAATTTCTTTAAAGAAAACATACAGCTTATGTAGATACGAAATTAATCACCATCATAATTAAATCGGGTGAGAAGTGTTTACAAAATTCTACATGAGCATAACATAACTCTTAAAACAAGAACATAGACAATAAATACAACAAATAATAAAGGTACAACAGGTGGCCTTATTGCTAAACAGAAATCTCTTCCAGGCAACCTTGGGCCAGGAAAGTACTAAAAGTAGAATAAAAAGGGGATCAGTGCAGTAATTTTATAATTAACTAGCGGACCCGACAGACTTCGTCCTGTCAAAAAGATTTGTACAGTGGCATTTTTTTGTTCCTAATTATTTTATAGATAATGTCGCATAGCCAACCAAATCGCAAAAAAAGTCTAAATGACCTATTATATTTTGTGGATATTCAATTTTGGAACGTGACATTAAATCCTCCAACGATGTATTCTGTGCTCCAACGCACGCACGCATACTGTTTTGATAGATATGATTGAATTTCAACTATATGTAGCGTTAATAAAGCGCAAATTGACTCTTTGATGTTAGGAACACACCTTCATTGCTTAGACAACAGTGAGTGCTTGCAATATGAACTTTATACAATAACAATAAAGCTCAATTCGACTGTACGTTTTAGTTAGAAAACGTTTGCATGGGAAAATAAAAGGGCTGTTTTTAGGGTAATTCCGATAATTATTCGAATTTTCCTCATTGTAAAAACCCTCCTTGAACTTCAACGAACATTAACAAAAAAGAATTGGCCAAATTGGTCCAGGCGTTGTTGAGTTATGAGCTTACCAACACATTTTGCGATTCATTTTTATATATAAGATTAATTGAAAATTCATCCATATATTAAGATGAATCAGTAGTATAGGCGTTATGATGGAATATAGGAGTAAAATGTGCCATTGTAGGCGATATAAGGCGATGTGTGGAAGTTGTCGCGGGTAATAGCTGAAAATTATTGTATTTCCGTTATTCGACAACCATGACTCACGATCGATAAAGAGGATCACAGGAGCGTCGACATTAATATGAATGTTTAAGCGCCCCTCATTTTCCCTTGCATAGGGTTGCTAAGTGAGGTCAGTCTTTGTAGACACCCTACCATATTGGAGGCCCCTTCCTTGTCTGCCGGTGCTCCGGTCAGTTAGAGCTGCTATATATATATAGAAATAGCAGCCCTAACTGACTTGCAGATATTTCTTACTTGTGTTATGAGATCTAAGGTAACGGATAGATAATAACAATATTGAATAAGGTACAAATGCTCACATTCAGCACGCAAACATCTGCCCCCACCGGGATTCGAACCTGGGACCTCAGAGATGACGACTCCTTGAAGCCGGTATACTAACCACTCAAATCAAAAACATCAAAATCAAAATAATCTTTATTCAACATAGACCTTTTACAGGCACTTATTGACGTCAACAGACAAAACAAAAAAAAACAAAGCTTAAAAAAAAACAAAAACCTTGTCTGTACGTACGAATAAGGAAAAAAAAAAATTGACTCGACACCTGTTCGGAAATTGGGAGAGCCTTCTCGAGAAGAACAGGCAAGAAACTCTGAAGGTCTATTTTTTATCTCTTCTTTTCAATGTTAATAATTATAATAATACTAGCTGACCCGGCGAACTTCGTACCGCCTTAGCGTAGCTTTGATGCACTACTTTATTTTGTATAGTTGAAACGATGCTCTTTTAATATAGTCTATGGCTGTGAATGACGTTGACATTCGTATAAAAAAAAAATTGACATTCGTAACGCGCGTTTTTTAAAAAATGCAAAATTAAATGTATACTTTTCAATGTTTCTGAGAGATTTTCTTAATATTTTTTTCCGTAAGAACCATCCTTGGACTTCCACAAACATTTAAAAAAAAGAATTATCGAAATCGGTTCAGCCGTTCACACGTGATGCCGTGACAACGCGAAACGGGTTTCATTTTTATATATATATATAGATAATTTAAAATACAATATAGTATAAGATACAATCATACCTAATACGATTACAGTCGTATGTATGTTTACATACACATATAAAAATAATACAATATTATAAATAATGTTGTTCAACTACGGAGGTCATTTGATTATTAATTATTACTTGAATTTAATTCAAGCTTTTTGAACGTGAATCACGTTGGTTAGATACGATTTTTTGTATAAAATTTGTCTTAAAGCTAATCTGTATGCAATTTAATTTAAATTTCATCGATCAAGGTAAGCAATCCTTAGTATGTTGTTCTTAATATAATGATTACGACTTTTTCAATAACCTTAAAATTTAAATTTAATTAAAATTAATTTTGCATTACTTAGGATTAAATCCTAAAGAGTGTTAGTTACAATATAATCTAAGAATTAGGTTATAACAATTTTAAAAAAATACTTGAAATGTAGAAAATTTTGACAAAATTAAACAAAAATTGAGGTGCAACGTTAGTATGGAATAAGCGAATTTATTTGAATTCACCACACAATACGGCATTTTCACATGTTGTATAATTATGGGCCATTTAGCATCAATTGGGTATTCAGTTTTGTCTACATATTAGGTAAAAAGGAATGACTGGTTTCAAGGTGTTACCATATCTGAGGCCGGGTTTGAGTCCCGGTGGAGGCATATGCTTGTGTGATTTGTACCTTTTTAAACATTTGTACCTTAGTAGTCGTTTTCAATATATATGTCTATAAAAATATTTATATATGTATAATATACTATGTATGTTTATCTGTTACCCTATATTCCATAACAGTTAGGGCTAGGCTAGTTGGTGTTATTGTAACAGCTTCAAGATCTTTGTTAATTTTGACAGGTGTCATAGTCACAAAATAGCTATGACATTTTGACATATGAACTACGGGGTTGCTATTTGTAAATAATAATAATATTAGTAGTTAAGTAATACTTATTTTATGATAAAAATTGCTGTATACTTTTTGTATTGGTTTCAATAATTCCTCAGCGGCCGAGTGAAATTTAAATGTTTTATTTAATCATTTTAACCCAGCATATCAGTATTTTTGACGTTAGTGAATTAAATTCGCCATGTGTTACTTATTTTACGTAAGTTTCATGTAGCCCTTGTGGCCTAATGGATAAGGCATCGGCCTTCTATGCCGAGGATTGTGGGTTCGAGTCCCACCAGGGGTGTTTTTTTTTTGGTATTGGATTATGTATCAATGTTATCGATCTTAATAATTGCTATATCGATATTTATTGTAAAGAAAATTCATTTGTCTACATTTTAAGTTAATTTATCTGTTTATACAAGATTTTATTATTCAGTCATAATAATAATTATGTTTTGATCGTACCAGTATAATAAATATATATAATATTAAAAAGAACTACAGCAAATTTATTACATATATTGTATTCTGCATAAAATAAGCAACCTATTGTTAGGGAATATATTATTTATATTAAGCAAATAATAAACATATAATAGTAAATAATAGGTATAACCCTCGAACTGAACTCAATTAATTTTTTGCTTTCAAAGCCCTTTTGTGCTTAGCTTAGTAGTTAGTAAGCCGATGTGCCATAGATATTGTAACGTTGTAATTAAACTATATAAATAATAACTGCTTACTCATTAATAAATATAGCTAAATAAAACTAAATTTAAAATAAAAAAAACTATTATTCTACGGAACATCAAGTACGCGTGGCGGCCGCCGTCGTGGTGTTTTGCGCTCACGCATTCCTAAAATAAAAATCTGTTGCTGTATTAGGCGAATGGTCAAACTGGTTCCTGAGTTACCGACGCTAAGTCCGCAGTCGCATACTAAGTTATCATCTGACGACGGCGGCATAGAAATTCATTTAGTGATTAAAGATTTTTATTTTTATTACAGTCATAAATTCCCGCTGGGGTAAGGGTTGTGTGGTGATTCTATTTTTCAGAAAAATTTACCAGCGCTGGTTGGAGGAAAGACTGATCTGGATTACAGCTGCCCACCATCCGTCACCGGAACTTCAGGCCAGTGTCACTTTTATCCTCTGGACCTACAATCGAGACGTGAGGCGGCCACTACGAATATTTTGGGCATAATAAATATGAATACCTCTTACTTGGTGGTCTTTATTACGAACCCTATCTACCTGCGGAGGGCTGGTTGCTACAGAAGTGCCGCAGTGGCGCCCAACGTAAAAAAATAATTTTAAAATCTTTACGATCTATGCTCGTTTTGACAGGTGTCATTGTCATATGATAATTATGACATTTTCACAGATAAATTACGAGGATCTGTCAAAACGGACTTAGGTTATAAATCACAACAAATCTAGTTTAATATTACTAAACTTACCAAAAAAACATGCTGTATACATTTTGTATTGGTATAAAGTTTTTTAATTTTGTTGTTATTTCAGTCCGTTATCGAGCATTATATTTTAAGCCAGCATATCAGTTTTCCTCTTGCATCGTCAAGTCGCAAATATAATTGAAAGAAACGTTTATAGTGAGTCAAATTCGCCATGTGTTACTTATTTTCAGCAAGTTGGATGTAGCCCCTGTGGCCTAATGGATAAGGCATCGGCCTTCTAAGCCGAGGATTGTGGGTTCGAGTCCCACCAGGGGTGTTAGAGTTGCCTTTTTTTGGTAATAAATTATATTGTCAATATTAATCGATCTGAATAATTGCTATGCTCGATATTTATTGAAAAGTAATTTCATTCTTCCCTCATATTTTTTTAAGTTACCTGTTATGTTACTTATAATCTGTCTATATATACAAAAATTGAACCCAGAACCAGCTGTAATAATATATTTTTTTTTAATCATACCTAAATGATGAAAAAATAACTAATTGTAATCTAAAAATAACTGTAAGTGATAAGTGATTTAGACTGTAGATTTATTATACTATAAATCTGAAATAGATATACAATTGTTGATACAATTGATATCTTTCTTTTTTTAATTTATGGATATTAATTTTTTCATACTACTTGTAACGATTCTCTTCTAGTTTGAGGGTACTTTCCAGATATTATTATTGTCAGTAGTATTATAAATATCGGTAATGTATTCCTCGAAATAGAAATAGTCAGTTTCGCATTTCGCGTTGGCTCGTTGTATGCACCGCCAGCTTCGGCTATTGACACATTTGATTGGATTGGAACGTAGGATTCACATTTGACCTGTGCCCACAACAAACGCCCCTATTATTTTGTTATATGTACGAACACGGTGTTTCGGTCTTGTTAACGATAACGTCGCGTATTTCCTTTGATGCAATTCTTTTCATTGATGCAAATGACACGGTCAGCTAGATTAATATCTGACCTAACCTTACTTATTTTTATCATATTTTATTTTACAGTTATTTCGTTTTTCTATTATACTAGTATTATATTGTTTCAAATCTGCAAGTGATTGTTTTAACAAACGCCTCTCTTCTTATTGTATACTGTTTCATTTTATTTATTAACTAGCTTTCTGCCCGAGGCATTGCCTGCGTGGATTTCGGGATTGGGTCTATAGAGGGTTAAGGGTCATAGCTTTTGCCCACGGCTACATATGCGCGGAAGTCGGTTTATGGCGCGAAGGTTTTATCGCGCTTCTCGTGGTACTATCCGTTTTTCCGAGATAAAAAAATACCGCAAAACCTTACTCAAGAATCACTCTATTGATGAAAACCGCATGAAAACTGTGCAATAGTTTTTGAGCGAAGCCTTTATTGCGCATCCCGTGGGATCTGTCGATTTTTCCTGGATAAATAACCTATTATTAAATCCGGACTTTTATCTTTACGTCTGCAAAATTTCAAAACAATCGGTTCAGTAGTTACGGCGCGAAAGCGGAACAAACAATCAAACTCTTTTTCCGATTTACGAGTATAATATTAGTAAGGACTCTAATCAAAGTAAGTTTTTTATTGTTTATATTCAAATTCTTTACTACGTTATAGTATTTCGTATCGTATATCGAATGTTGTCATCACATATCAATTATACACTTAATTGATATAGCATATTTTGATTAATTTCTTCATGTATTTTCCAGGTTTACGGGTAAACATTAGATTACTACCATGAATCCGCAGCATCATACTTTGCAGGCGCACTGAGAGAGATATCAATGACTTTTTGCATACATTCTCTGGGGGATAAAGATCTGTCTCGACTACTACGCGCATTTTACCAAAAAACCAATTTGTGCATACCGGCGTAACAATAAATGTGTAACAATTAAACTGCGTGAAGCATACGAGTATTTGACTGCGCTTAATGCGTCCAATGACAGTACGGCTTGTCCGGTAACATCGTACAAGGCCAACACCGGCCGAACAAACATATTCCTTTAAGGTTAACGCTGCTTACTATTTCTTTCCAATCCAATTTGATCAAAATAATTGAATAATTACATATATTTTGGCAAATCAGATAGGTATATCGGTTTTCGTTGTAAATTGAATTTCGTTGGTACACTCAGACTTAATTTACTCATACTTGCTCAAATCTTATACAGACAGTGATTGTGTGGGTTCCAATTGAAAGGTCGAATTATAAGGCCATAGTTAGTTATTGGATAACTAAATCTAGAGCTACAGTTAGAGCTAGCTATAGTATAGACTACTCATACTTGCTCAAATCTTATACAGACAGTGAATGTGTGGGTTCCAATTGAAAGGTCGAATTATAAGGCCATAGTTAGTTATTGGATAACTAAATCCTAGAGCTACAGTTACAGTTAGCTATAGTATAGATTACAATGGTCTACGTTGGCAGCGATGCATAGACTTATAGTTAATTGATTAATTGGTATGTCTAGCTATTTGGCAAGCGAATATCTTGAAGTTGTAAGCAAACAAACGGAAATCTGTATGTGTGAAGGAGATGCAAAACTGACCGATTTATGTCCAGTGCTTCCAGATACCTAAGAGACTGTGCCAGCCTTCTTAGCATGACAACCGTAACACGCTATGATAAATATTATTTAATGTAAAATATTTTGATTAAATCGCACTAGCACATCGCTTTTTAGTAGTCATGCTTACAGGGGGCTGGCACGTCTACGTAGTGCGCTACGAGATGCTACGACAATGCAATGATTATGTAACGCAAAAACCACTACACGTTTAAAGGCCAGTGTTAGCTATGTTTATTACTTTGTATAGGAATCGCTAACATAAGGAATAGGAACTGTTTGCAGAAGTATTATGCACATTAAATGCATTGTGAATTAAATATTACTATAAAAATTAGATTTGATTCAATTTTGACAAATACAATCTCAATTACGCTGCTGTCATTAAGTTGATTACATTACATTATAAAACATACAATATTATAAAGTGGCAAAAGGAAGAAAGTACTTAGATATATTTAGAATGTTAACTTTGTAGTTAGGCCAAGATTGGTATTTGGAACTTTACGTAGACATTGATTTTAATTTTAAAAGTTAAAAATTTAATTATTTCAGGCAAGTATAATAGATATATGTAAAGACAACACGCTTCTTTGTTTTATACTCATAATACTATATTTAAATTTTAACAAATAACTTATCATATACAAAATTCCAACCTCTAACAACAGTAATTTCAAAAACAGAATTAAAATCATTTGATTATCATAAAAGAACAATAAACGCGATATGCAATTGATATACATAATGTGGTGTTTTGTGTTAATAAATTCGCTCAATTTTGCACGAATAACCAAACCACATTATTTTATGGGACCTAACTGTATTCTTTATACAACTTAGTATGGTGAGCAATTTCCTAGGGAAATCTATTTTGACTATCCAAAGGTGTTCAATAACAGGCTAGTTGACAAAATTTGGAAATTCGTTTAAAACTATAGTTTAGTATCTATTTTACCCCTAATATATATTATTTTTAGAAAAATAGGCCTTTATCATAAGTATTTTGCTTTTTTAAAAATGAACTTCTAATTGACTTCGAAAAAGGCCAAGACTGTCATGGCGTCTTGAATGACGTCACTCCTCGCGAAACAATCGACTTTATTTATGTCAGTCGACAAGATTATAAATAATGAATCCCTCTTAGTATAAATACTGTATAGTGCCCCAATGTAAAAGCACAACGATAAAAACGCCAAATAAATTATTTATATATAAAATCTGTGTTTGCTGCGAAAAATTTCCCAAGCATAACGGCGTCAATTTTGGACAAATTACTGCTGTTTGCTTTGGTAAATCCTGATTCCATGGCAAATGTCCCTGTCTTTTAAGATTAAACATAAAACAAACTGTATTAATTTAACAATAGTCTCTGAAAACAAAGTGTATCAAAATAACCTGTTCAGTGTTCACTGACAGCACAGATTAGATAGATGATGTATTACAGCTACACTACAACCGGTGTTTCGCGAGGCGTGACGTCACGCTTCTCTGATTGGTGTTTAATGTCACGTGATTAAATAAGTAATTTTGCCGATTTTAATTTCCAAAAATATTAGTAATCTTATATTATTTTAATAAAAAAAGTTCTTTTTTGTTTACTACATATCACGATTAATCATTAGAAACTCTAAGCCATCCGATTCATTCTTAGTCGAAACAGGCAGGCCTATTCCACATATAACTCTGTAACGGCATAATATTGATTTTATAGGCGTGTCATGAAAATTGAAAGGTTTACATTTGAAGTCCTTTGGTTTCGGAGCGTTCGTTAACCTTTTAATTGTTCGGCGATATTACAATATAAGAAGTTAAAAGTATTTTTCAACTCCATTTCATAATTTGCTCAATACAAATGTTCAAACTTTAACAACAAACAGTACAATTGACTTCTGTTTTGTATTTTTTTTTTGATACAAATGAAAGTAGTGGTTTGTCGGTTTCAAGGTGTCATCGTCTTTAAGATGAGGTCCGGGTTTTAATTTGTATATTAGTCCTGGTTGATATTTTATATTTCTATGAAAAATATTTATATGTATAATATATGTATGTCTATGCGTAACCCTAGCTCCCATAACACAAGTCTTACAGAGCTTACTTTGTGCTAGGCTTATTGGTGTAAGTGTAACAAATATGAATTTAATTATAGGAATGCTTTACCCGAAAGGAATAGCAATAGCACCGCCTAGTGACTGGCGTAACTAGCAATTCAAAAAGACAGTTGGATTTTGTGTATTTGAGAAAATGTGAAAAATTTCAGAGGCTTTCACGTAATTGTCAATTAAACAAAAGCATTTTGACAAAATCTACATTTATCTGTATTTTTATTATTTTGTAATTTCATTTATTAAACTGCAACATTCGATCATTTAAATTCACTTACCAATGTACTTCATAAAATTCAAATATTTGAAATACAACGAACATGGAATTTTATAGTCATAAGTAGACATAAAATAATTAAATAAAAAGTATAAATAAGAATGTATAAAAACAAAAAGAGCTACCTCTGGCGGGACTCGAACCCACAATCCTCGGCTTAGGAGGCCGATGCCTTATCCATTAGGCCACAGAGGCTGTGATAATTGAAACGGAATTAATGTAACGCCCGACAATTCCAAATTAATTTTAATTATGGGGGTAGTTGATGTGAACTAAGAATAAGGTAGATGAGTACAACTGAAGGAACGTAAGTCAATATAGAAATTTCACTTTAAACTATTGATATTGCTTTTAGATTTCTAAAAAATGTACAATGATTTATTACAAAATTCTAATGAAACGAATACATTTCTAACTTCCTCACATTAAATGTAACATTATTTAATATGTATAATATGAAAGTATATCTATAAATGTAAAAATAACAAAGTTATTGGCAATTTTGTTTATACGGTCATACAAATTAGGCGACTTTAAATTATGATGTCACGATTGCAATGTTCTTTGTATGGAGCGTTTTTGAGCGACAGCAGTGCCGCAAACATGGCGCTGTATCTTCAAAAGTAATAATCGCAGATATGTCATTACTTCTACAATATTTCTCATCTAAAAGAGTACGGTTATTATGTATAGAATAAAAAAAAATGTCATCTACCCAATTAATCTTAAGAATTAATTAATTTGGCGCTTATACAATGAGGTCTCGCAAAATAAACGAAGATTAAGACAAATTTGTTACTAACTTAATTACATTTAAAAACAAAACTGTCCCTGAATATATATAAAATAATGGTTTTTTACAAAACAATTAAAGTAAGCTCTGTAAGGTTTGTGTTATAGGATCTGTGGTTACGGATAGATATACATATATTATACATATATAGATAGTTTTATTAGAACCCGTGACTGAGCTACAAAAGCACACAAACATCTACCTTACCGGGACTCGAACTCGGGACCTGAGAGATGGCGACCATGAAACCGGTGTACTAACGGTGTAGCAGCAATAGCAGCTGTATATTCGTTGGATGAAGTATCACATATTGCAGAACTACTCTAGACTAGTTCTGCAATATGTGATACTTCATTCATCCATCTGTGTCTAGACACAGAAGAATATTGTGTTAGTTTTATCGATAACAAGGGCTAATAATAATATGAGCTTGATGTCGTATTTGATAGGTTTTTTTTTTAATAGGATATGGCAGCAAACGAGCCGCAATATCAGAGGAGTCACAGATGCGTTGCCGGCCTTTTAAATGGGAATATGCTCTTTTTTTGAAGGTTTCGATATATGTATATATATTTGATGTATATAAAACTACAGGAATAAAAAAACAATACTATTGAATATTACCGTAATACAATAATAATACCGTTTGATATGCAGTTCAACACACTCCATATAAACAATATGCTTTCTATATCTTATATATAAAAATGAATCGCAAAATGTGTTGGTAAGCGCATAATTCAACAATGCCTTTACCGATTTGGCTAATTTTGGTCTTGAATTATTCGTAGAAGTCTAGAGAAGGTTTGTACGTATTGAAAATAAAATTTAAAAAAGTGTAAAGTCAACATTTTTATACAAACAATTTGTATTAATACTTAAAAGCCAATTTGAACCTTTGGCAAGACAAAAAAGTGACGTTAGTTCTGTCAAACAAATTTAATGTCATCATATGTCATTTCAAGTAGGAACAAAAAACTGCCACTTTACAAATCTTTTTGAGAGGACGAAGTCTGTCGGGTCCGCTAGTTATTAATAAAAATATCGTGATATTTGCGAATTGCCAGATACTCATAGAACTTCACCAATTAAAGTTCGATTCAAACCGTAATTTGATTATTAGCGCCACTACCGACTATTCCTACCAATAGTATGATTCAAATGTTACCAGTATTAAAATTGAATGGCACATCAATTCCCTCGGTTGGGGACGATATCAAAGCAATATAATACCTCAAGCTCAATTCCTTAATGATTTTCCAATTTGTTGCGCCAACGGAATAATTGAAGGGGAATAAATATATTTAATAATTACACACCGTCGTTCTCAGGAAATCTCCAACTTTCTTTAGTGAACTTCTAACAATAGTAATTTGGGTGTCTAACTCTACAATTATTATACTTTTTAATGATGTGTAAGCCGCTCTCCTAAATGTTATTTATTTAGATAATTATGTAAACAAACATATCATCCAATCTATGTTTCAGTAAACAATATATTTAATTTCATATATTGTAACGTTGTGTGTACATGGTTATATTTTTTCTGTATAATTGTATAATATAAGCAAATATAAAATACAATATTTACAATAATACCTAAAATTAACACGAACACATATTAAATTATCAACTATACAAAGAAACAAATAATATTTGACTTTAACTAGCTTACTTAATTAATATTTACAATAAAATTAATTAAAAACACAATTTAGATATTTCCATACAAAATTAGTATAATAATATAATAGTAAATAGTTACTTGACAATATTTTACATAATATTCGTGGTGCCGTTAGCGAAATTACAGAAGCAGCCTTATCAGACCACACAGCACAAATCATTAAAGTACCAGTATCAACAAGTACAACACGAAAATATTGGTACAAATTCAAGAGGGATCTTTGTATGGAAAATAGGAAAAGATTCATAAATTATCTAAAAGATATTTCTTTTGGTCATGTTCTTGAAGAACTGGATCCAAACATAGCCTTTAATAGATTCCATGATTTATTTAAATTACTGTATGACCTGTGCTTTCCTGTCAAAAAAAATAAAATAAAAACTGAAAATAAGCCGAAATGGATATCTAAAGGTATCAAATTGTGTTCAAAGAAAAAAAGAGAGCTCTTATGGAAATTTCGTTGCAAACCTAATAAAGTGAACAAGAATCTTTTCAAAAATTACAGCACCATATACAATAAAATAATTAAATTAACTCAAAAATCTCAAAATAATAATCATATTTATAATGCAAAAAATAAAACTAGGGCAACATGGAACATAATAAACGGACAAAAACACAATTTACCTAAACAAAACATAAGTAGTATTAAATATAAAGAAAGCATTAGTACTGACCCCCAAGATATAGCTAATCTATTTAACGACTTTTTTATTGACGTAGCAAAAGCTGATATTAATAACTCCCATATGAAGTATAAATTAAATAATAATAATTGTAATTCCATATTTTTGACTCCCACTATACCCCAAGATATTATAAATGTTATTAATTCTTTGAAAAATTGTAATAGTGTTGGCTGGGATGATATCTCAACTGTGGTGGTAAAAGATGTTGCTAGTATAATTGCGAATATTTTGTCCCAATTAATCAATGAATGCATAGCAGAAGGTGTATTTCCAGATAATTTAAAGAAAACAATTGTGTTGCCTCTATTCAAAAAGGGTGACAAACAACAATTGAAAAATTATAGACCGATTGCACTTCTATCAATATTCACAAAGATATTTGAAAAAGTCTTATATAATAAATTGTATGAATTTTGTGAAACTAACAATGTATTTACTAATAGTCAGTATGGATTTAGGAGGAATATGTCTATAAATAAAGCCCTGTATAATTTTTTATTTGAAGTATACAACAGTATGGACAAGAAAAAAAAAGTAGTAGCCTTGTATATGGACATGTCAAAGGCGTTTGACTGTGTTAACCATGACATTCTTCTTGGTAAACTGTACAGTTATGGTTTTAGAGGTAAGGTCCAAGACATGATGAAATCATATTTAAATAATAGAATACAAACCGCACACATAAATAGAATAAATATGCCTTCATGTACGGAAAAAACGTATTTATCCAGCTCAAAAATAATAACAAATGGCGTTCCACAAGGAAGCGTATTAGGTCCATTACTTTTTAATTTATATATTAATGACTTTCCTGGATGTATAAAACAAAAGATGACACTGTTTGCAGATAACAGCACAGTATTATATACTAGTAATGAAATTCAAGAAATTGAAGAACAAGTAAACTCTTCTCTTGCTCGACTAATAAAATGGCTTCTAGATAACAATTTAAAAATCAACATGGACAAAACCATATTTATGACCTTTAGACATAGGCAGGCTACAGCACCAAATGACATTGATATTAATTATTTGGGACATAAGATTAAAGAAGTTGACTCAACAAAATTTTTAGGATTAACAATTGACAACAATTTGACATGGAATAATCACACTGACATTATAATTAAAAAAGTTCGTAGTTTTTCTTATACACTATCAAAATTAAGGCATGTAACTAGTATGACTACATTATTGATGGCATATCATGGTCATGTCTCTTCAACCCTTCGCTATGGAATTATTTTCTGGGGATATTCGACTA
Organism: Scirpophaga incertulas; assembly: GCA_036419045.1. Classification (NCBI taxonomy): domain Eukaryota; kingdom Metazoa; phylum Arthropoda; class Insecta; order Lepidoptera; family Crambidae; genus Scirpophaga; species Scirpophaga incertulas. The sequence goes on along the minus strand of CM071626.1, from coordinate 40,053,212 downwards.
GAAAAAATGATGTATTTATAGCGCAAAAAAAATGCATAAGAGCTATGTGTAAAATAAAACAAACAGAGTCATGTAGTCCACGATTTAAGCAATTGCGTGTTTTGACTTTTCCGTGTATATATATTTACGAATTAGCTAAATTTACGAAGGAAAATATTAACTTATTTACACTATATCCAGAGGGAAATAGGAGACAAGGATTAATACGGTGTAATTTGGTAAGTCAGACGCATCATTTTCGAGCATCTGTCTTCTGTATGGCACCCACTATTTTTAATAAGCTTCCCTTTTATATAAGAGGAAAGGAAAATGTAACCGAATTCTCACATGCCTTAAAGGAATTTTTAATTGACAAATGCTACTATAGTATAGGTGATTTTTTGAAAGATAAATTGTAATTTTGTAATGTTTTTAACTGACACTGTAAATTTTAAAATAGTCATCTTTTTGTATTGCTATAACTAATTATTATTGGACATCTACTACACCTCAATTTGACATTTTTAATCATTTTAAATAAGTATAATTTATTATTTGGGATATTAATAATCAACTTTTTGACATTGAGAGTGTATTAATGAATTAAAATTTTGACATAATTTTTGTAATGCATGCGATGATAATAATTAACATGATTTTAGAGAACATTTGATATACTTGTAATAAAAATTTGTATACCCAATGGGTCGGATATAGCGGTCACCAAATCTTTATAACATTTTTGTAATACCTATATTCACAAATAAATATTCATTTCATTTCATTTCATTTCATTTCATTTCAAATTAATAAATTGCATAAAATTGGTCGAAGTGATCTGTGACTGGTAGGTCCTTTGCTAGTTGCTATTTTTCGCGCCCGGTTTACGCGGATCCCTCCCCGCGTCTCGCCTGGTCAGGCGGACACATCTACTTTGAATGGTCACGGGTGAAGACTCTCGTAATTATCTATCGCGACATAAAACGCCCTAATTTCAAAATAAGCATACGAGTTTAGAATATTAAACTCATTATACTTAAAATAGTAAAGTACTAGTTATACGGATTCCCCATTTGGGTAAGTGTTGAAAAGAATAATAGTTGTTATTTTAGATGCTTTTAAATTTTGTGTGATGGTTTATATCTGTAGTTTGGAATATATAAAATGATGTGTTGTTTTATTGTTGATAAAGATAATGTTATAATTGAAATATAATTAGATTTAGTTCATATGTTCCGCTAGAATGTTTTGTTAATTTGATTACAGTGTATAATTTGCTACCTACCTTATTTCCTTAATAATTATAAAAATGTTATTGTTATTTTCTGCTAATTTTTAATAAATATTTAGACTATTTTTATTGTAAATTCCTATCTGCTTCTTTAAAGCCGCTACACAGCTATTTTATCGGCCAACCCGTCGCCTTCTGCTTGGTGGTTGTTTTTTCTTTGTGAATGTCAGTCAACTGACAATAATGTTTGGAATATGGTGAATTCCAGGGATCTACGTACTATAAAAGGACTTTAAACCCAATACTGCACACGGCCGATATCGACACCTGCCCCCTGCCCACCAGTCTACTGCCAGCCTAGTGACACCGACTGCCGTTGGAGGCGCATAAGAAGGGAAGTGCCGATAGTGGAACATAAATTAAGCGGACATAACCCCCACGATCCACGTTAAATAATTAAATATATATATATAATATATATATATATATATATTTAATAAATTTATAATTTGTTGACGTTTTTTTTTATATTCCTCGCCGCCTATATATATAACTATATATCACAGTGTATGTACTGTTATTACAATTACTTTTCAACCCAGAACAGAAACAAGCACTGATTTTAGGTTCTCATGCTTGTGACGTGACTTTTGAAGCACTATCTTCCATCATATCATCCAATCTATGTTTCAGTAAATAATATATATAATTTTAACATATTAATTTTGTTTAGGAGAGAGGCACTGAGAATTCTCACTAATGAGTACGAAAAGTACCCAGGATATCACAGTAGCGGCAAGTGCTACTGTGATTATGTTGGACTCCATACCAGCTGTAGGTCCAAAGGGTATGACTTGCCGACTAAACTTAACCTTATGCCTAAGTTCTAGGAACAATGTAGGTAAATCGTGAGTCCATCAAGAGGGAACAATGCAGCGTTGGCCCATTAAATGCGATTGAAGAGGCGCTGAACAACAAAGTAACGCCGGCCTTTATCATGACGGGATTTAATCATGCCGACGCTGAAGGCTGTCGATTAAAGCATAGTTTGCAACCACAAAGCAACTTGATTTCATACAATGCTAAAGTAGTAAAACATTATATAAATATGATTTATAAAAAAACAGTATATTAAGATTTACTGAGATTGACACGTTGAGTTCGAAAAATTTAAATCGTTACACAATAAAAATCACCTGTCACTTAAGTACTTTGATTTCATAATTTTTTGTTGCCGACTAGATCAATTTCATTTTAAATGGAAAATTTATGTTATTTTCCTCTTCAGAATATACGTATAAAGCTAGGACCAGGCATGGTAGTTTGTAAACTTCGGGGTAACCATTGCTTAAATATATTTGTCAACGTTTAAAAAAAAGCAGTTTTATGCTTCTATACTTATTTTTTTTATATTTGTACTTTAAAAGTATGAGAGACTTTTAAAGTTATGAGAATTTAAATTGATATAGGTTCCAAAAGTGAACCATAGTATAATAAAAAAAAATGGATAACTAAAGTGTAAGTTTTTGATTTTATATCGCCGACAATTAATGTTGAGTTCCTCATATTAAAAAGGTTCGATTCGATAAAAAGTCAGTGATATAATTATTAAGAATTAGCAACGCAAGTAAAATTCTGAACTCATGGTATAAGTAGCGGCTCGGTACGTGCGTCGCTACGTATAAAGTGAAATATAAAAAAAAATATATCAAATTGATTCAAACAAAAATGTGTTGGTAAGCTCATAACTCAACAACGCCTGGACCAATTTGGCCAATTCTTTTTTGTTAATGTTCGTTGAAGTTCAAGGAGGGTTTTTACAATGAGGAAAATTCGAATAATTATCGGAAATACCCTAAAAACAGCCCTTTTATTTTCCCATGCAAACGTTTTCTAACTAAAACGTACAGTCGAATTGAGCTTTATTTTTATTGTATATCATAAGTTCATATTGCAAGCATTCACTGTTGTCTAAGCAATGAAGGTGTGTTCCCAACATCAAAGAGTCAATTTGCGCTTTATTAACGCTACATATAGTTGAAATTCAATCATATCTATCGAAACAGTGTGCGTGCGTGCGTTGGAGCACAGAATACATCGTTGGAGGATTTAATGTCACGTTCCAAAATTGAATAGCCACAAAATGTAATAGGTCATTTAGACTTTTTTTGCGACTGGGTTGGCTATGCGACATTATCTATAAAATAATTAGGAACAAAAAACTGCCACTGTACAAATCTTTTTGACAGGACGAAGTCTGTCGGGTCCGCTAGTTTTAAATACTATTTTTTGTTCTTCCATTTTGAGCCTGAATAAAAAAAAAACTGAGAAAAGTTCACGCACACATGTACATAGTATACATTTCAACAATTCAAGACTCACCGTTTGTATGAATGCACACACATGCAAACATATTTTTATGTTTAAAAATATAAACACAAATCAATAATTATCGCCGATAATTTCCTTTAATCGAAACACGTCCTAAATAAAATGACCGCATGAATGACATAATAACATGCTTGTAAAAAGTTTCAATTTAAGAGCACAATCCACATCTTAACAAAGTTACAATTTGACACAAAAATTCCCATTAACAAAATTATCCGCCATTTATTGAATTCATTTGTTACAAAAAATGTGTGACCGACTTTGTGCAAACTTCAGATAAACCATCTACTAGTAGTCCGAACAAAGCCTAAACATTTCGTTTGAATAGGTGAGTCCGTGAGAGTCCGTCTTGAGTTATAAATTTACAACGAAACGTGACATTCATTTATATTTATTATTTATAGATAAAGAATATAACTTTTTCAGTATTTTATAATCGTAACAAAAATTTACGGATTTTTCTTTACTTCATCATTATCTCAACTATATATCTTATTTCAATCAACTATTCCCCAACGTCTTCTTACCATTGTCGTGGTGTAGAAAAAATATAGACCTACCCCTAGGATCTTCATGTCGATTGCCTTTAAGATACTAGCGTTCAGCGTCTTCCTGTAATCTCCATCTTATTGAAAGCCTAAAAATGCTACGGTCCGGCTTACATCTGCCATTCACGGACCTATCTACTAATATCAATACCAGTCCTGCAAGCAATAATAACAAAATTACAAATAAGAACCATATATAAAATCACAAATAAGTACCATATTAAGTAAGTGCTATTACAAAGTCAATCATTATTTAAATGATGTCAATGCTTGGTGTTGATTTGAAGATATTACATTTCAAAGTATAAGTATTTGTTTTCCCGTATAAATTGTCAACACATATAATACGTACGTTGTATGATAACGACATAATTTATTGTAAATTTTATTATTAATTTTGATAAAGCTGATAAGTTTCTTGCGCCCATTCTTCTCATCAGCTTCTTTTTTTTTTTTTTTATTTCTCTCTGAGGAAAATGCATTAAATTGCATACCCCGGCTGTGGCGGGCCGGCGGTTATGTGGGGCTCTCCTCCCCAGAAGGGGGAGGCCTACCCACTAAAAACCTCAGGGATGGCCTTCCTCAGGCATGTAGGGAGCCCCCGGGAACATCAAACCACTTCCGGGAACCCCCAGCCTTCGCTCCTCCGCCGATACAGGGGAGCCCTCCTCGGGGGAGACTCACTACCTCCCCCGGTCTCCTCCACCGACGACGCCTCCCGGCCACGGAAGGGGCGTGGTCCATCTCGGGTCGCCGTAGCGGTCGCGACTTCCTCGCGCGGCGCCGCAGCTGTGCTACCGAGCCCGGCGCCGCCTTCTTCAAGCGGGATCGGTCATCTCCCGACCCCGCTCGGCAGCCTCCGTCTGGAGCATCACTGCTTCACAGAAGGAGGCCACAGCCCTCCAACCTCCCTCGTCCGCCAGCATTGCCGCAATCAATGCCGGCGGAGACAGATCTCGCCCGATCTCTGCGACCAAGACTCGGCGCTTGGAGGCCCACGCGGGACACTCCGCCAGCGTGTGCTGGGCCGAGTCAAGGTCGGATGCGCAGTGGTGGCAATGTGTCGATCCCTCCCGTCCTATTCGACACAGATACTCACCGAAGCAGCCGTGCCCGGTGAGTATCTGAATCAATCGGTAGGTGACCTCCTCCTTCCCGTGGAGCCAAGCTTCGAGGTGCGGGAATACGGCCCATTCTTCTCATCAGCTAAAAAATACGTCCTGGATGGGTAGTAGGAGAAAAATTTGTACGATTCAAAAGAGCTTTTTATAAAGTCATATTTACAAATAAGGACCAAAAATATAATTGGGTTCGAAATTACGCAACTGATGGAATATTTCCCCTCCTTATACACACATTTAATCTACATCCTATTAAAATACCCAATTTCATTCGGGAGGAATAAAGTGTCAATCCGCTACGCGTTTGTGTCCAGGAACAGTGTACCCGCATGTCGTCCCAAATCACTTTGTCTTTAGTAAATATAAAAAAAAACACAAAGGAAATTGGATCCAATAATCGGTTGTCAGATGTCAGGTTGACGCGAGCTGTATTGCGTGTTGCGAGACTTTTTTTTAGTCACAGTTGAATTTTCTCAGGCTTATTGTCGATCTCAGACATTTCAAATAATATCATGGTGATATCATGGCCTAAAACATTTCATAAGGTTCAATTGAGTTATTACAAATCGACGCTTCACGGTATGTTTCTCAATGTTTGTCAATTGAGAGGCTTTGAGATAGTAGATTTATAGATTTTACAGATTATTGTACGAAAAATATGTTTTAAGTTTCGTAATTTAATTATTTTTTTCTTTTTCCTTGAAGTTATTTAAGCGTCGAGACAGTAAAAAAACACGATTGTTCCTAAATGAGTTGTGAATGTGTCGGTGGTTTTTCATACGCCTTAATATGAAAACATTTGCTAAAAAATAAAACAAAATCATTTTAAAACCATTGAGTTATTGTATTATTTTTCTTTTTCATGTTGCGTATGATTGATAAATTATTAAATTTTACATGTTGGGAGCATTAATTGGTTTAATCTACTAATTATATTAACACTTAGTAATAGAAATATTGTTTCATATTATTTTCTAAGTAATTATGCCCTTTGCTGTTTAATATAACGTATTAAAGCTATTCATGCAGTGTTATGTTACATTTTGTTGTCTGTATTTATCATCTTCTTTTGTATTAACGTAGGTCGGAGGCACATTTGCTTTACATTCATATCTATTTTAACTTCAAAAATGCATTCGTATAATACTTTCAATAGATACGAGTACCTTAACTTTTAACATATATGTATACCATTTGTTTTAAGTTATTGTTTACATTTGTAACAAATTTATCATAAAAGTTATGTGCTAATGTTATTTTGTTTTTGTTTATTGCATAATTATATATAAAGATTGTTTATATATTGATAACATTTTATTATTATAACCAATAAATTTTAAAATTTAATAATTAGGTTTAAATCATAGGTCCTTGGTTAGGATAAGAATTAAAACAAACAAGTTATCGTTTCATTGTACATTTATCTTGGATTTATTTTGGATTGGAGTAATATATTTATCTGTTTGATTCGAAACATATGAAAATTCTCCACATGAAATGTTATATTGCTTCCGATTTCCAATGAATGTTTTATGCTATTTTGTTTACATTAATATTAATATCAAAGAAAAGGGACAAAATATATTTTCTTGAATTAAAACCTTTATCGGAAGTTATTAACTTTAAAACAATGTAAAAATCTATAATAATTACACATAAATTACTATTTCCTTGAATTCATTTATTTGTCAAACAAACGTATATTTTTAACTATATTGTTGATTTTGTGAAAGATTTCATGAGGAGAAGCTAAAGTCACATCCAAATGTTTTTAGGATTTCCTAACATGGGTTCTAATCTTGTTAATTTATAAATTCTATTGTATTGAATATTATTCACTGCTGACATTCAACAATCAATCTATTCAACTCATTACGCACATAAATTTACGTAATTAATAGCAAATAACTACAAAAAGTATTTAAAAAAAATATTAAAACTGACTTCAAAATTGTCGCAACTAACTTACCTACGTATGTTAAGAAAGAATATAAAAGAACTAAAACGTAAAAAAAATAATACGATAACTTCGGTCTTAAATAAACTAACTTTGATATACCAACTAGGTATTTTTTGAAGTCAGTGCCTGCCCGAATTACAGGAAAGTAAGAGTGATGAAATTAAAGCATACACATTTATCTAACCAAACACGTTACCCCTCGCCGCGCACAGACTTCAAGAAATACTTAGTTGGTATTTTTTGAAGTCGGTTAAAAATCTAAAAAGTCGGGTAAAAATACAAAGTTAATTTATTTATTCCCTATCTCAAAAAGCACACAACCGATTTCGAGGAAACTTGCAGTATCCCTAAGTTGACCAATACCTAGTAAGAAAAAAGAATAATTTAGATCGGACTTGTAGTTCCGGAGATATGCGAACACAAACATTAAAACATACATACATACACTTTTGAAATTTGGCAGATTTTGGCAAATGGCAGATTTGTTCAGACGCTGATATAGACTAACATATACGAAAACTGGGTAGTTCTAGAAATAATACAATTAATAACATCCTTTTTTTGAAGTCGGTTTAAAATTTAAAATAGGTCTCGTGACCGAACTATTGATATTAAAAGTTGATCACATAGACAAATATACTGCATAATCGATTTATACTGTCCGGATTGGAATACCGTAAGCTGTGTCCGAAGCTTATGACGTCAAAACTCGCGCACGGAGGTTTCCGCTGAGGGTAGAATTGAAATCGTAAACTGCAAACTTTACGAGCACCACCTTTATATAAAATTAAAAGACATTTTTCGGGTGTTATCAAACTTTATGAGTGGTAATAACTGGTTTATAGGTCAAATTTGGGTTTAGGCGGATGTCTATCGAGGATATTGTTTTCATTATGTATCTAAGTCCGAGGATATTCTCACTTCAATAAAGAATTTTCCTCTAAGGGGCATTCAAACTTATATTTTAGTTTTTGTTCGGATCCATATTCAGCTGCCTTCTGTGTTCCCAATAAATGAAAGGCGTTGCGGTTGAGTAACACACAAAATATATGTAAATAGTTTGACTCTGCACATATTATTATTGTTAAACTAGAAAATATCCATTCAAGCCTTAGGGCCCTTAGGGCCAAGGCTAAGCTGAGTTTAGTCAGTAGGTCTGTGTGGTCGAGCCGCCTCGACAGCACCAGGAGTCCGACATAACCAACGCATCCCTACTTGCCTGTTGCGTTGGTATCCATGATGGATTCACAGCCTCCTCTCCTGAGGAAAAAAAAATACAGTAATCACACAGAAAATAAGCAACAAATAACCTTAAAATATACAAATTACTATATGAATTAAAAACCTAATTAATTTAAAAGTAATACAGGATTCGTAAAATCCCAATATTAATTTACATAATAAACTGTTTTAAAAATTATCCATTCGCATTGAAATTTAGAGTTGGTCATTTTTGGAATCATGAATGAATTATTATGAATTGATTATTTCTAAGAAGCCTTTTTCTATGTTATACTACCAAGTGCCAACGAATTCGTCTTCGCAGAACACTGATCATCATATTTTGGATAATTCAAACAATATCCTTATAAATTGTAACATATATGTTATTCTGATATATAAGCTATATACTTATCAAATTTCGTTAAAATCCATTCAGTAGTTTTTACGTGATAATTTTTAATTTTTTTATTATATTTGAAGAGAACCAACTGGTGTGATAATATATATATATATATATATATATACGTCACAAACTCACGTCACAAACATGATGCTTGCTTCTGTAATTGCGTTGAAAAGTAATTGTAATATGTATATACAAATTAAATATGTATATACAAATACAAAATTAATAAAAACATGAGAATAAACTTCATTTATCTCATTTGCTTACGTATACTGGGCTATATAATGTGTTACGGCCACATATAATTGGTCTAAGTTACCATACTTTAATAATACCTTGAAATGTCAGGTTAAACTGGACACTGGACGGTGATACTACGCTGCCACAATACAGTTGTTATACTACGAGTAGTACGGAGGGTAGTTGTCACTTTTGCTTTTGTTTGTATCATACAAATTTTGTAATGCACCGACTACTCAAATGTGTTATTATTTTTATGTAATTACCTACTTATAACAGCAAATCTTTATTATTTGGCAAAAAAATAAATAAACCATTTCATTTCATTTTACAATACATAAAATACGATAATCTATATAGTATATATAGTACAATAAATATATACAGTAGGACAATTACAGTACATATCCAAAAGAATACTGTATAAAAATTAATTATGTGCTTAAACATGGTTCAATGAATATTTTGTCTCTAGTTCCGTATAGCGTGATCATTTAGATCAGAGATCCCCACACTCTTTTGTTTCGTAGACTACTTTGAAATTTTAAGTCAATTATACTCTTATTATCACTATGCTGCCATATACAGACGTATGGTAGTATTTGTTTGCGGTTTGTGTGGTTTATTACGTTAAAAAGCCGTGTCCCGTCTCTTCATAGCTTTCCGAATTTTTTCCGATATCCATGTTGAGGGCTGGGCTTTGATTTAATTTTCATGGGTGACTCGTGAGCGGAGTTTAACATCGACGTGAGAAAAACTAGGATGCAGTTGGTTTTAAAAGCATCGGTACACTTTGCTATGTTACCAAAGTCAGCTGCTCGTAGTTTGTAAATGATAATTAAGGGTATCCGACATTTTTCAAATACTGTCAGTTTATTCAGAGAGGTAAATGCACCTGAAGTAGGGTTATGTTTCTAGTGAGTATGCATGTACTCGTATATTGTTAAAACCTTAATTTTTATACGCAGTCATTGTAATGTAAATATGCAATTCTACTTCTCTTACTTGAGGTTATACCATGATGATAGATTGCAGATTTGACTACTGTCTCTTTTTTTAACTTGAGAGGTGTCGTTAGTTTTGTATTTACGGTGAGAGATACAAGGGCTATATATGAAATAAAACAAAATGGCGGATTGTAGGCGCTGAAGTCAAATATTTAGCATGCTTACTAAATCTAGGTATTAAGATTTAGTTTATTTGATTTGTGCAATATGGGAATATAAAAAAATTAAGGAAGTGTCACCTAAAAATCTAAGTATTACACAGAAGCGTACGAGTAGTTGTGTTTTTAGTTTTATAAACGACTTCTTTTTATTATTAACTAGCTTTCCGCCCGCGGCTTCGCCCGCGTTATATTCGAATTTCCCACAGGAAGGATATGTTTTAACAATACTGTCATACAACCTTTCACCCCCTCCTTTCAACCTTTTACAACCCTTTTCTGCTTTAAAAGGTAGCCTCTGTCCTTTCTCAGCCTCTAGACTATCTGTGTACCAAATTTCAATTAAATCGGTTCAGTGGTTTTTGACAATATTTTCATACAACCTATTATCCCTCCCTTCAACCTTTTACAACCCTTTACAACCTTTTTATATAAAAAAGTAGCTTGTGTCCTTTCTCGGGCTCTAGACTATCTGTGTATCAAATTTCATTTAAATCGGTTCAGTAGTTTTGGCGTGAAAGCGGAACAGACAGACAGACAGAGTTACTTTCGCATTTATAATATTAGTATGGATAAACTTTTTGTTGAAAGGTTCGTAATAAGATTAATTGAATTTCTACCAAAATGCAATTCTATTAAATATCTAGTTATTTATTGCGTTGTAAGTGTCGTGAAGTGCAAGGGTTTTAATATTTGTTTTTATTTTTGAAATAAAACATAGTTTTTTTGTTTAGACAAGAAACTTCGATTGAATTTAACATAAGTATTGTTTATACGGTAGCCTAAAAGTAAATAGCCTTAAAATTATCTATTGTAGAACATGTGTGAACAATACCGTCTTTACCATAAGGGTACAGGGGCCTGTGCCCAGGACCCCCATTCTCAGGGGGGTCCCGAAGGACCTACAATTTTTCTCACACATTTATTCTCAAAACATTTTTGTCAGACACATTAGAAATTACTTTTTTTTATTCAAATTAATAACTTTATAAGAAGGTAGTTACGTGGCATATACTACGACATTATATCAACGAAGACAGACCGTCCAAGAAGGCTCATTTCTATCTGGAAGCTGAAGCCAAGAGACGCCAATGGATTTGAAGTTATGGGTTCCAACAACTGAAATGCTAGTGTTGAAAATGCTTAATCAGTAACGTTATTTTATTTCATGTTGATCTGAAATATAATTTTGATATCTTCAAAGCCAGAGTGAACAAGCATCTTCTAGGCGAGCGTGTTCCACCTTAGACCTCATCATCGCTTTCCATCAGGCGTGATTGAGGTCAAACGCCCAGCCTATTAAACATAAAAAAAAAAAAAAAAAAAAAATTATTAACAGTGTAGTCTTTCTATTCGGTATTCATTGGCATCGCGGTTTTAGATTTAAAAAAAAAAATAAAAAAAAAAATAAAATTTTCTTGTCTGTGGCACTCCGGGTAGCAAATGTCACTTTTCTTTCGCGCGTTCGCCGGCATCGTAGGTCTCGTAAAACTTTTTGAACATTACTGAAAAAGTAAAACGTGATAACCTGGCATCAAAAATTAAAAATAGCCTAGAACTGACGAAGTCTTCAGCCCAAATAAAAAAGTCAACACCAAAAGCAAATCTAGCTAAGCCACAACAAGTAAACCAAAAGGCAATACTGAAAAGGCATAAATTACCAGAAAAATTGTCAGCTACTGGAAGCCCCCACCCTTAACGAAGAAATATAAGCTGTCTTAACAGATAATGCTCTGACGAGGGACAAGGCCATCGTTTTGATGCAACACCAACTGGGACTAGCCACAGGCATTATCGGAGAGGCTATGACAAAAATTATGCTTCAAGAGCAAATAGATAGAGTACAGCATAACTGACGCCTCCAAGCTCCTTGTTGACATCCACTTCCAGAATACAAGAACACGGAAAATCTTGATCTCTCCACCACTTAATAAAAAGCACAATAATGTTTTATTTAAAAAGATTTATGAAGGTTCACTTCATCGAAGTTTATCAATTATACCGTCCGATCGGAAAATATTGAAGAAAATCAAAAAATATGAAAAACGCCTTCGTGAAATCCGCGAGCGTCACCGTAGCCGCACAAGAAGCCGAAGCCCCATATTAACCTCGTCTCGACCTCTTTCCCCAAGCTCATCACCGAACTCACAAGGTAAAGTCTACAATGCACCCATGCCGGTACGAGATACCGTTAGGCATGAAGGTCAAACTTGGTACGAGATACCATAGCTTGATAAGTACGAGATATACTATTTCATTACGTACGAGATACGTTGAATACAATGCACACATGCCGGTACGAGATACCGTTAGGCATGAAGGTCAAACTTTGTACGAGATACCATAGCTTTGATAAGTACGAGCTTAGAGCATTAAACCTAAGAGTACGAGATACTATTTCATTACGTACGAGATACGTTGAAAACGTAAACATTTAATATAAAAATGAAACACGTGGCCGTTGGAAAATCCAACAGCAAAACATGGCGGAATTTCCTTACCAGGCCGCATCGAGGACGAGGTGGATAGACCCAGTTGCAGCTTTCCAAGATGCTCTGGGGGCCGAATACGAAGATAATTGTAAGCAGTTCAGAGAAACTATACAAAAAGAAATCACGGTTCGTTGGAACCATATTCTCCTCAACGGAATCACGAAGGAGGAAAAAGAGGCAATACTACGGAAACCGCTACGGTCCACCACAGCCTCTACAACCCAGGGCGACGGCATCACGAGGTGGACCAGGAACCGCACAGCGCAGCCGCCGCCCCGACGACCAGCCTTCAGCCACGCGCGGCCCGAGAGGCCTGCGACACGCGGCCCGAGAGGCCTGCGACACGGGGCAACAGGCGTTAAATGATCAGGTACATGCAGGCAACATAACTAAATACTTCACCTGCTGGCAAAGGATCACTAGTGATCCTATGCTATTACAATGGGTAAATGGTCACTTAATTTTTAGAAAGGGAATATCCCTTTCTAAAAATTCCAGTGTAAAGTTTTGTTCCCCAAAATAATATACCTCTCACTGAAGTTGATAATATGCGCAAAGCCATTGTCAACTTATTAGAACTAGGTGCAGTTCAAATATGCAACCCCTGTAAGAACCAATTTATCTCAAATTCTTAAAAATTAATTCTTAAGATCAAAACCCAATGGCAAATTTAGATTTATCCTTAACTTAAAATCTCTGAATACCTTCACCAAATAGATCACTTCAAGATAGAAGATATTAGAACGGCAGTAAAGCTTGTAAATAAAGACTATTTTTTGTGCTCCATAGATCTCAAAGAATCTTATTTTCTCATCTCAGTTGTCCCAGAACACAGAAAATACTTTCGTTTTGAATTTGATGGCATTCTTTATCAATTCACAGCATTACCATATGGTCTTTGTACTGCACCTAGTGTCTTCACAAAACTACTGAAACCAGTGATTGGTACACTCAGAAAACAGGGGTTTTTTATCAACAATATATCTCGATGACTATCTTTGCATTGAGCAAACTTATAAGGAATGCATAAGAAATAGGGATGCAACTCTCTCCATTTTTAAATGCTTGGGCCTTATTGTAAACCATGAAAAAAGCACACTAATACCTAATAAATCTTGCAAGTTTCTTGGCTTTATCATAAATTCACAAAAAATGTCACTTGAATTACCACAGGATAAGAGAGACAGTATAAAATCTTTAGTAACAAAATTTCTATCCTTGAAGAGCTGTAGAATAAGGAACTTTGCAAAATTGCTTGGTACTTTAGTAGCTGCTAGCCCTGCTGTACCTTATGGCCTCATGCACACTAAAGCAATGGAAAGAGAGAAATATCTAGCGTTGACACACTATGCTGACAATTATGATGCTATTATGTACTTAAATACAAATATTTAAATACAATTTCAGTTGGAAATATTTTCTGATGCATCACTGACTGGTTGGGGAACACACTGCAATGGTGAAAGTAGTGGTGGTATGTGGTCTCACTCAGAACAACACCTTCATATAAACCAGTTAGAACTGACAGTAGCATTTTTTGGATTAAAATGTTACGCAAAACCATATAGCCATTGCAATATTTTATTACGTATAGATAACACAACTGCTATTGCATACATTAATAAAATGGGTAGTGTACAATACCCCACACTTGAACAAAATCACCAGAGATATCTGGAGCTGGTGTGAACACAGAAATACAACATTTATGCCTCTTACATAAAGTCCAAAGACAATGTATATGCGGATAAAGAATCACGTAACACAAATTTTGACACAGAATGGGAATTAAGTAAAGATGCCTTTAATACTATAAAAACCCACCTAGGAATCCCAAACATAGATCTTTTTGCATCTAGGATTAATAAGAAATGTAAGCTATATGTCTCTTGGAAAGGGATCCTAATGCATTTGACATTGATGCTATGACCCTTAACTGGGCACCTTATTTTTTTATGCCTTCCACCATTTGCCTTCCTAAATGCCTACAGAAGATTAAATGTGATAAAGCCAGAGGCATACTTGTTTACCCAATGTGGGAGTACCAACTATGGTACCCCTAGCCATGAGCTTAATGATCAGTAACCCAATCATATCTAAACCAGATCCTAACTTATTGATATTTCCTTTTGGAGCAAAGCACCCGTTGAGCAGCCACCTTACCCTGGCAGTGAGCATCTTCTGCGGGAGGCATTCAGACGCAGAGGCTTGCCAGAGAGCTCACTAGACATTATGCTAGCATCCATCTCCAAGGGTACTATGATTCAATATAACACAACTTATAAAAGCAGTTCTGCAATACATACAACCAGGAATCGCTCTTAACACCTATACCTTTTGTAATAAAATTTCTAACAGAAAAATTTCAAAGTGGTGTTAGCTATAACACCCTCAGTTGCCATAAATCTGCCCTTTCTCTTTTAATAGGAGAGAAAGTTGGGACAGATGATAGAGTGAAACGATTCCTAAAAGGTGTATTCAGGCTAAAACCAGCCATGCAAAGATACACAGAAACATGGGACCCACACAAGGTGTTGAGTTACCTAGCAAAATTACCACCAAACTCACTGTTAAGCCTTGAAATGCTAACTAAAAACTGGTAACATTGCTAGCCTTGGCAAGTGCTCAGCGGGTACAAACTCTTTTCATCGATTAAGCTTAAAGATATCTCTACCTCTGACTCAAAAATCACCATAGTCATCAGTGATTTAGTAAAAACTTCTGCACATACAAAACAACACAGTATAATAAACCTTCCATTTCATTTACAAGAACCTAAAATATGCCCAGCCAGCACACTTCAAGACTACATCCATAGCACAAACACTATCAGAAATTTTCAAACATACCTTTTATTAACTTTTAAAAAGCCATACCACCATGCATCAAAACAAAACTAAGCAGGTGGATCAAGTGTGTCCTAGCAGATAGTGGTATTGATACAAACCAATTTAAATCACACAGCACCCGCCATTCTGCCACCTCATCAGCTAGCAAGGCAGGAGTGTCAATTAATGTTATTAGGAAAACCGCTAGCTGGACTGAAAATTCCCTTACATTTGCAAGTCAGACCTATACAAGATAAAAACAGTTGTGATGACTTTGTACAGGCAGTTTTTAGCTTTGATTAATAATATTTTTTTATATTATTATATTATATTGATTTAAGTTTCAAGTAATAAAAAGGTTATTATCACAATTTATCTTGATGATGATGATTTAAATATTGTTGATTTATCTTAATTTTCATTGCAATTATGTTGATCTCAATTATGGTTTAAAATATTGTTGACTTATCTTAGTCTTATCTCAGAAAACCACTGTACTTTTGATTATTATTACTGTTAATTTTATATTGTAAAATTAACACAAAAATTTACTTCAATATGTGAGATACAGAGAAAATTACCAAGTTGATTCCCTCTTATTGCCTTATAAAAATTAGTTAAGTAATTAAAGGCTGACTAATTAAGCTGTGATTATCTACTTAGACATAAGTGTTATAGTTCAGAATGATTTGGACCTCATCATTTATACCAGACCCTTTGTAAATTATTTATTTACAAACTTACCTTTCATAAGTGCATACATAATGATAGATACCCACTATGCAACTGTCTCTAAACAACTACACTGTTAACAATTATATTTCAGATCAACATGAAATAAAATTGAAAATTGGACGAACTTACCTAAGTGAAGTCCAATTGTAATTTTATGAAGGTTGATCTGAAATATAATCACCCGCCCAACCCAGCATCAGCTTGTTGCTGATCCCAAGCATAGTGGGTTAGTGGGTCATCAACTCATCAGAGCCATCTCACTTTAAAGCTCTAAAATAGTGACATTTGCTACCCGGAGTGCCACAGACAAGAAAATTTTTTTTTTTTTATTTTTTTTTTAAATCTAAAACCGCGATGCCAATGAATACCGAATAGAAAGACTACACTGTTAACAATTATATTTCAGATCAACCTTCATAAAATTACAATTGGACTTCACTTAGGTAAGTTCGTCCAATTTTCAATTTTAGTGCAGTATTCCAACCGCGGGATAGTGCGAGCATAAAAAAGTTATTTTAAAAATGTTTGTGTAATTCGCGTTTTTTACTTTTCAAAAGGGCCTCATATTCTTGTGTGCCCGAGGCCCCAGCTTAGTTTAAGACGGCGGTGTGTATGAATATACAAAATAAGTGTATACAACATGTGTGGACATGTTGTATACATGTTGTATCGTGAAATGCCATTAATTATCGCGATAATGGACGTTAACCATGGGTGTAGCCACAACTTAACGGGATAATTGACAATAGCATTAACAATGGCGTTCGGCGTGACGCGATAGCCCAAGTAACGGTACATCAAAGAGATAAACGTGAGAATTGATGCGATGACGTGGCCACACTACGTTTTGTCAGTGTGCGTCGAGACCGCGACGGAAGCGGACGTGTTTGTTTTTTGTACGACGGATTTGCCTCAGTATCGCAAATTTTTGTTTTAAAATACGTACTATGGCGTATATACGTAAATATATTAAAAAAATGAATGTCAAATAATATAAATTTACACTCATGAAATATACAGCTCTGTCGACGTCCATCTTGTTTGAATTAAAATTCAACATTGTTCAATATTGTTCCAACATTGTTCAATTTTGGCCTAAGAACCGATGTGAATATAAATTATACTATAATTTTCAGTTATTTTTATATTATTTGAAACATATTTTAGTATTCCACGGACACTTCAAATAAATAATTTTTAAATTATTTTTTTTTTTGAGAAATAAAGAATCTTTAAACCTAAATAAATTCCAAATAAAAAGTTGGGTCACAATTATTGATGCCGTATAAAATGTTTTCCGTCAGCCAGTGCTGCCAGTTTCGGAAGTTTTCGCGATTTCGGTAAATACGGATCGAATTGAGAACCTCCTCCTTTTTGAAGTCGGTTATTAAAATTAGTTGATAACACTTTATTCATTTAAATACCTAAATTGACTAGCTAGAAAAAAACTAGTATTATATATTTATTAAGCAGAATCGCGAATTTCTAGCTTGGCATTCAAGTACTCGTATTATAGTTGTCGTAATTGGCAACACTGGTGTACTTCATACCTTATCTGTGCCCGTTTCATTCAATTTTTGATTGCTTTGCAACTATCGTTTCTTTTGTGATTTTCTATGCGTTTCATGATTTTATTCTAACAACTTTGGCTTGATTACGGACTCCGATTACATTGCGTACTTGGTAGACTCGGCTGTGTGTAAAGGACTGTATTTTGTAAAATGACAATTGTCAAAGAATTATCTTAAACTTGACTAGGTACTACCTCTTTTCTTAGTATTTAGTAGAGTAGTCCTTTCCTAGTTCTAAAAGAGAACATATATAGCTGTACCTACATAGTATTGTTAATATTACTTTGATATTACTACTCTGATAATTCACGCAAGGTTGGTTATTTTAGTATCCTGAAATGTCCGTGAAAACTTATTTCATAGGATTCCTTATAATTTTAAGAGTTTATATAAGTCACTTTCGATTCGAACGGTTCTTAGGCAGAACATGTGTGGAGCCGGAACAATGTCATTTATCGTCAATAATGAGCATTCATGTTAGCCGTTGAAGTGTAGCCACCCACTTTAATGCGGTAAAAATTATTGCAATAATTGGGTAGACGACAATTTTTTAAATTCTATCCTACTACTATTATAAAGGCGAAAGTTTGTAAGTATGGATGTTTGTTACTCTTTCACGTAAAAACTACTGAATGGATTTGAATGAAACTTTACCACAATATAGCTTATTTATCAGAATAACACATAGGCTACAATTTTTGAGGTTTCTAATGTGAAGTCGTAAAAAAAAGGAAAAAGATCGTTAAATGTAGTTTATAGGAGCATACTGTAGTAGCTACCTATAGGCCTATGATTAGGGCTCTGCAGTGCTTAGTTACCGTATTTCTTACTTATTACTAGACTAGACAGGACGAACCTGAAGTCCACGCGAACGAAGTCGCGGGCAAAAGCTAGTATATAATAAGAGTACTCTTGTAAGTGAGAAATAACGTAGAACCAACAGTATACCTGCACCTATTACTTTTGAAGACACATCGCCATGTTTGCGGCGCTGTCGCGGGTCGCTCAATAACGCTCCATACTAAAAACACTGCAATCGTGACGTCATAACTGAGTAAACTCGCCTAATTTGTATGCGAGTATAAACAAATTTTAAAATAACTTTAGGTATACTTTCTATATAAAAAAATGTTACATTTAATGTGAGAATGCTAGAAATGTGTTCGTTTCATTAGAATTACGTAAACAATAAATGCTCATTGTTTAGAAATCTAAAAACAATATAAGCTAATAATTAAACTGAAATTTCTATATTAACATACTTTCCTTAGATAAAAATTGCTCAAATCAGATAATTATAGTATAAAAACGGCCATAATCAGTCCTAGTCGTCTACTCTATTATCGCGATAATGGGCATAGACGTTAAACGCTAGTGTGGCCCCAGCATAAGGCTACTGTATAAACTATTATGTATGGTACAGTCAATCGAAGCTATTAGTGCAAAATAAGATTTTATATGACATTTAGGAGAGCATATTTCTTGTTTATACACAGTCCGTACAGCTTATCGAACTTTTCTAAAATTCGAAAGAACAGAGAATATCTTAGAGTAACTCATCGTTGCTCAAGGGGATTCCCGTTTAACGTTTACTCTCATGCAAAAATGATCCAAAGCTCGTAAACATTCGTGAGCATCGCCTAAAATTACTATCTCCTGCAATGAAGCTGTAAATAATAAATTCTCACTTTTATTGCGACTGGATATAACTGACCGTAGCAAGTGGAAAGACGTAATCTCTGCCTACCCCCATGGGAAAAAGGCGTGAGTGTATGTATGTATGTATATAAATCATGTTGAGCATATTCCGTGATTTTTTCTGGTCGGTTACACTGTATACTTTGCTTGTCTTTTCTATTTCGGTTGCACGAGGCCTACAAGAATCGTTATTATACCTATTATTTGCAAAATTATTTTAAAAGAAAGAAAGAGTTTATTTCAATTAAATAAGTATATTATTATGTTAAACATTGTATTTCAGGAATAAAATTTTAATTAAACTACCCGATAGACATACATATATGTATAATTTTTTTTGATTAGAAATATCCTATTACTATTATAAAGGCGAAAGTTTGTAAGTATGGATGTTTGTTACTCTTTCACGTAAAAAATACTGAATGGATTTGAATGAAACTTTACCACAATATAGCTTATACATCAGAATAACACATAGGCGACAATTTTTGAGGTTTCTATGAGGTCGTAAAAAAAAACACATTTTTTGCGCTTACATTGCAAACGCTGACTGAATCCTACAAGATAGATCAAAACAATTTACTACAGTATTGTACAACTTAAAAAGGTCTACAAAAAAGTCCATGATGGTATATGTTTATCTCTTAGGAATAACCTACAAAAGGAAAAAGATCGTTAAATGTAGTTTATAGGAGCATACTGCAGTAGCTACCTATAGGCCTATGATTATTATAGTTACCGTATTTCTTACATATTACTAGTCTAGACGGGACGAACCTGAAGTCCACGCGAACGAAGTCGCGGGCAAAAGCTAGTATATTAATAACAATGACAAAGGTACAAATGTTCGTATTCACACAATGTTGCCCCCTTCCGGGATCCGAACCCAAGACCTCAGAGATAAGCAGTGTACTAACCACTCTTTAACAACTCAAATAACTTATTTGAAAGTTTATTTATTTTATTTAACATTAATGTACGCAAAAAAACAAATACATGTAAAACATCATTAAAAATAACATTAACGTACATAGGTACTGCTTATTTCAGAAATGAAATTTCTTCCAGCAGACCTGTGAGAGGAGAACTAGTATGGTAATCTAAATAATGCGTGTATTACAGATGAATCATCGAGAATTAATTAAAAACGTAAAACAAAAAACAAAACTAACAATATATCTATTCATATATACCAAATATACTTATATGCTAATACCAATATATACAATAACAATAACAAATAAGAATAAAAACCCATAGATTTATCAATGACACAACTAATTCCACAATTAACGCCTCGAAAGTTCTTAGAATGCGGGATCACACACAGTGCCTGATTAACCCTTAGGCTAATTAGAACAATTAATATAGAAATTTAAAAAAACGTGCGTAAAACAAACCCTGACTTGACTCGAATCGGTTCTTCCTAGGCCGACCGTAACACACCTGGCGGGGGCGCGTTCTTACAATTAGCCTAGGGCGGTCAGGAGACCTATTTTTGAATTACGAATGCGATTTCGAAATCACCGCTGACTAAATAGTCAGCGGTGACTTTGAGGTCACGAATTCCTAAACATCCAATTTTCGAAAGTCGATCACAGAGCTGCCAACATAGATAAAGTACACACATAAATGTAAGAATTCGGTTCGACGCAGAATGTAGCCGCTGCCGGTTATTGCCGGCTATATATATATATATATATATACTAGCTGGCCCAACAGACGTTGTCCTGTCAAATGTCTCAAATGTCAAATGTCTCAAATGTCACGTTGTCTCACGTTGTCTCAAATGTTTTTAAATAAATAATTTAGCTGAAAAACAATATCTATATGACCGTATTGTGAATCTAAACCATTCTCAAGCCCCCTGGAATACACACAAAAAATTTCATCAAAATTGGTCCAGTCGTTTAGGAGGAGTTCAGTCACATACACACGCACACAAGAAATATATATATTAAGATATTCATATATGTATATTGTAAATATAGACTGAAAAATCAAACAAAACACGGATAACATTTCCACAAGTATGACTTGATTACGAGTGGGTGAGGGCACTCGTAATGAAATCACACCTGTGACTAAGGTAGTCACATCAGTGATATTCAAAAATAAAAATTATTGAAAATCGGTGATTATTAGTCACATCGGTGATTTCGAAGTCGCATTTGTAATTCAAAAATAGGTCTCCAGAACTCTTGATCAGTCGCTGATCACACATCACCTTAAGTAACTGATTATTGAGTGTCTACGAAAGGTCTTGTGTATACTTTTTAAAGTAATAATGTCGAGCATTGCATTTCTCGTCAATAAAGCCAGTAGGGTCAATAGGACCAAAGGCTAGGCTGAGTTTAGTCGGTAGGTCTGTGTAGTCGAGCCGTCTCGACAGTACCAGGAGTCCGACATAATCAACGCATCCCTGCTTGCCTGTTGCGTTGGCATCCATGATGGATTCTCAGCCTCCACTCCTGAGGAAAAAGAAATTACACTGGCATGTGTTTTGGCGTGTGTTTGTAATAGATGATAAGGAAGAAGAATAATATATATCTCGCCAAAAAAAATTTAGATATATTTCCAAGTCGAAAACACATGTTCTGTCAATTAATTATAAAATAACATTAAGTTCACAGCCTATCTTACACTTATTTGACACCGAAACAAAGTATTGTGAACTCTGTAATGTTTTATTTTGCAGCGGTAACAGGTGAGATAAATATATGAAAAAACATATAAGAAAATAAGTACATAAAACAATTGACCGTTTGATTATTTACTTTAGAATAATACTCGTATTCAAACTTTTAATCTTTGCCATAATCATTTATTTTAATTTATTTGTATAAATAATAATACCGCGAGTAAACAACTAAAGTAATCAACTAAATACTAATAATAAGCTATCGCAAATAGCCACAGCTCTATCGGTACTTCCAATCGTCGCTAATAAAAACAATATGTACGAGTAATAACAGAATGCAACAGTATACGATAAAAAAAAACACGAAATCATACCTAAGACATGCTGAAGCTGCTTCTTCAAGAATAAAATCCTATGTATCCACCTTGGCATCAAGACAGTTTAACAAATTACTAGCTCTAATTCTCTGTTTTGTTTGTAGTTGGCGCAAGAAATAGGAATACTGAATGCTATTTCAACTTTGACACGAGACACACGTTTAGGTAATGTTTTTTTTTTTATGATCCGAATACCAATGTAATTATTTTTAACTAGTAAACATTTTTCAACAGAGAGGTTTCGATACAACAAGATTACAAACGGAAATAATAAACAAATATGCACTACAAAGAGTTTTTTCAAATTAAATGCAAAACACATAAAGTTAACTTATATTTTATTTTTATCTTATTTGGAAAACTAACAGTACTTAATAACTATTTAACATCTACTTATAATACTACGGATTATTTACGAGTTTTCGCATATAAATAACTAACTTAAAACTTGAATGCTATCTTAATGAACATTATTGACAATATGTCTAAACTAATCATCGGGGAACCGACTCAATCCATTGCTGCGAGACCACATGAGCAAATCTGGATGGAGCTGAGTTAAACAGATCTAGATCTTGTATATTTCCTAACTCATTCACCGAGTTAGCGGCTCTCACGAAAAATGAACCCTTCCGATAGTTGGTGTCGCAGTAAGGTACAAAGAGCGGGCATTGTAATCTAGCAGACCTACTGGGGACCTACTTATATGCCAAACTTGTATTTGTGTGCACGAACAAATGAGACAAACCAAAAAATTTGCTTTGAGAGAGGCACCCCTCCATTCGTTTGTTGTTATTGGTACTTCAAAATGTCGGCGGAGGGTTGTCGTGGGCAATCTGTTTTCGTTTAAAACATAACAACATTTCAGACTCGGCAGTTTATCTCAATATAGCTCGTAGGTATATACAAGTACAAATATTGATTTGGAATCATTACATAATGCATATTATATGACTAGCGGAGTCAGCCTTCTCCGGCCTTCCCTTAAAACTTGACAAAGTTGTTAATTCTATATACATAGATTTTATGGAAAGTTCATACTTATATATATATAATTCCTTCTCCATATATCATCCATTCAAAAGTTTTTACGTTTTACGTGAAAAAGTAAAAAATATCAAAAATATTAGTAAAAATTGCAAATTCATGCATTCATGCGTTTAAGCCGTGTTACAATAGTGCGGTGTTATATGTTTAGAAATGCACTGAAGTGTATATTTATATATGCGTGTATGCAAGTGTGTGTACGTGTACGTATGTATATGTGGTTATATAGGTAACAGAGGTGTTTTTCATAGCGCAAATGACAAACTCGTGTGTCTGTCTGTGTATTGATTATTGATGATTATTGTTGATTATTCTTATAATTAAGTTTAATTCACAATCTCAGTACTGGTAAACTAGTACATTGCGGATTCATGTTCTATACTATAGTGTATGGCATGATTTAGTATTGTGATAATTTCAATATCAAAAGGATTCAATGGTGGGAACTTAGACTTAGACTATTAATATACAACCATACAACCAGTTTATACCAAATTACATTGGTTGCATTAAGGGACTTGATTACGATCACTACATGTTTTATTTTGTAATTTCTGTTGTGCCTCTGGGCATTTAAAAATGTTAAAATGTTTCTCGTATGTTGGGCACTCGTATGTCGAGGTACCACTGTATTATATCTGCGGACAATGTTGTTGATTACATAATAAGTACTTGTTTTACATCAACTCATTTTTGTAATAGAATTATGTAATTGTTTGTTGTTCTAAATAAATAAAATAAAATAAATTATTGATGAGACGAGAAATTTTCCATTTTATTCCTTTCTTTAAATTTATTTCATTCTGGATAATTATCCAGATATATTAAAGAATCCAGTCACTATTGTATAACAATGGAATATGTACAATAACGGAACTTACAAGCCGGAACAATTTAAATTTGTTGGTATGTAATTCAAATAAAATAAAGCCTTGTTACGAATGTCTTGACTTATAATATATAGCTGCTTATTTCTACTTTGCTTTGCTTTCCGATTTGGGGGTCCCGCTTACACAAAAAATTAGTTCCAAATGTTGCGCACAGATGGCTCTGGGCGTCTTCAATGCGGTTATCATATTCAGATTAGTAAAAGACGCGAGATGTTTAAATATATACGTGATAATTAAATATTGAGTGTTATATCTTATTTGAAAGCATTAACTTTTTCGAGTGCATAAAATAATATTTTTTGATTCAGCTATGACGGGACTTTTAGTGTTACCGGCTCCTGGATCATAAGGAAACCGAAATATGAATAAGCGAAATTCTTTGAAATATCGATTCAAAAGTGCAATTTCATACTTTAATCCAAATTAGCCGGCTTAAAAACAAATATGACGTATTATGACTTCTTCTTAGAAACTACGCAATAAAAGAAAATATTAAATAATTTTTAATGTCAAAGTAGCAAAATAAACAAATGAAAAACACGTCAACGTACACGAAGACTACTTATAACTAACGTACTTTCCATCAACTGATAAATGGAAAAGTGATTTCGTTTTAATACATTTCTTTGACCACTGACCTCATGCCATCAAACGACTGAAAATGTATTAGATTTATCGTCAATTCAAACTAGATATTCCAAATGAATTCAAAAGTTTAAATAATATTTTCTTTATGTAGAAGTTTTAAATATGGCGTATCTATATAAAAATGGCTCTTTTAAATTATTCGTAGATTTTGGAAACATCCCTATTGTAGTCCGACCTAATATTGATATGAGCAGGTGGAGCGCATATTACAAAAATGGCCAGCGGGGCAGTTCTGCCGGGGCTTGTGTAATGGTTTATTTTATGGATCCCGGTTTATGGCTACGACTGCGGCATTAAGATTTATAACCTAGTGACGGGAAGGTTCGCTGCAGCTTGTAATGTGAAATGAATTTACCAGTGATTTTTATTAGTTATTAGCGGACCCGACGTACTTCGTCCTGTCAAAAATATTTGTAAAGTGGCAGTTAATTGTTCCTACTTATTTCATAGTCAGGGCAAAAAAATCTGCTGTACAGAACCGTTACTCTGGTGGTAGGGCGTTGTGAATAAAAAAATATTAATTGCAAAAAAGGTCGAAAGGAACTATTACATTTATTTTGTGATTATTCAATTTTGGAACGTGACATTAAATCCTCCACCGATGTATTCTGTGCTCCAACGCACACACGCACACTGTCTTGATAGATATGATTGAATTTCAACTTTTTCAACATTGCTTGAACAACAGTGAGTGCTTGCAATATGAACATTATACAATAACAATAAAGCTCAAATTTACTGTATCCTTGAACTTCAAGGAACATTTTAAAATAGAATTGGCCAAATTGATCAAGGCTTTGTTTAGTTACAAAGAGATACAATGCTACGAAACTTCCTCGAAAATATCTGAGCTCGTTGGGGATTGACTGTGACAATTCCTGACATAACCATTTTCATTGAAGGATTTCCTCCATTGTAAGTGGCTAGATTTTGGTTCCTATCTTTAAATGTAGTTTCTATGGTTTAATATTCGTAAAGATGAAGACAGCATATACTATGCAATTCATTCGTTTTGAATGATTTTCCTTTTCATTTCATATTCAACACTATACATAATGAAACGTTTAATGATACAGGAACATAGTCATAATCATATTCTGCCTCGTGTGATTATTGTTTGCAGTTGTTAATTTAGTTTTACCGCGAAAAAAATTATAATTTCATTGAATTTTGTAGCATAAAGACACGTATATGTAAATATACTAGCTACTCGCCCCGGCTTCGCACGGGCAATGGTGATACGAAATACACTACAGAAAAACTCTGAACGTTGTATATAATCGTTTGCAATGTACGCGGAAAAATGCAATTATTTACGATATCACATTAGAAACCTCAAAAATAACAGTATTTCTCCACTATTTAATGGATGTTATTATACTAATAAACCTTCCTTAAGAATCTATTAAAAAAACCGCATCAAAATCCGTGCCGTAGTTATAAAGATCCAAGCATACATAGGGACAGACAGACGGCGGATAGAAAGAAAGAAAGAAAGAAATCCAGTTTATTGTAACATCACACGACAGTACACAATTAACAAATGAGATGCAGACAAGACAATTAACATTACAACAGCCAAACTGTGATATCGCCGTGCGATGTCACAACTGCGTCAGCTCAGTATAAGCAGCCAGCAGGGCAAGCTGCACTGGTTTTCTGCTGCACGCAATGGTGACATCGGATACATACATGCACATATTACATTGAAAAGATACATGGAGCATAAACTAAAAACTAAATTCGAGCGTAAGTTCGGAACGCAGTGCTCAGGCGACGCGATAGCGACTTTGTTTTATATTATGTAGTGATATTCTGGTCTTAAACTACAAAACATTACCAGCTTACATAACTATGCTAACACACCGTCTCGAGGTCTCTGATCGGCGTGAAATGAAAAATGAAGAATGAGAAAGTTATCTGCTACATAAAAACTCGCATCATATTAATCGTGACTTATTGCACCATACGTACTTATGTACGTATGGTGCAATAAGTCACGATTATATGTACGGTTATACGTGATTCACAAATGAATACATCAACTGATCAAATATCAATTTTATTAATTTTCTTTTACCAACTCCACGTAGTTTGTACTGTCTACCCAATCCCAAAGCCGCAATGCCAATAAACTGTAATTTAAATTTAAACTGTGTAACAGTCAAAGCCCACAGCATTTACGTAGTTGAAAATCTGAAAGGGTTCATTTGTTTATGCTTGTTTGTATATTAACTCGTTTATAAATATGATTGTCACAATGAAAGTTCAGAACAGTAGGTAAAGTTATTTTTCAACACACTTCCTCATAAAGTGGCTCTAATCCCATGGCAATTAGGCACATAATGACACCTATAATCAAACTGTGACTTTTACATTACTATTATTCACGAGTGAGTAATAGTTTTTTTTTTAATATAATTGGTTGAGTTACGCTTACATTTGCGCTAAAAAGCTATCCGCGAAAAGCCCAAAAAAAAGAAACCTCATTTTTTAGTCTATGGCCGATGCGCGCGCAAAGGAAAACTAATTAATTATTCCCGCCATTACGAAATTTATTAGTATATGGCCGATGCGCGCGCATAGGAAAACTGATTAATTTTTCCCGCCATTACGAAACATTTTTCACAACTCGTCTAGTTTTCTCTTTTGAAGTTATTTAGTTAGTTATTAATTAAGATGTCTGCAAATACAATTTATGAAGAAAATGGTTTTTTATTTAAGTATTATTTTATTCAGAAGTGTGTTGAAAAACGTTGTATGATACACGTGTGTATTGATCAATGCGCCTCAGCGGTAATCACCAATATTACGCACTTGTACCATAATGTACTATTACATATAATAAAAAGAAATCCCACAAAACCCGAATCCGAATCATAATTCGGATTCGGGTTTTGTGGGATTTCTTTTTATAACAAAAATAATTGCAGGATTACTAAGTGTTTGTGAAATTATTATTTGATACAGTAATATCCCTACTACTATTGTTATAAAAGCGAAAGTTTGTAAGTATTGATGTTTGTTACTACATACATACATACATATATGTCACGCCTTGTTCCCAATGGGGTAGGCAGAGACCACCTCTCTCCACTTGCTACGATCCTGGTACACTTCTCTTGCTTCCTCCACTTTCATGAGCGTCTTCACGCATGCTCGTCGGTTGTGAGTACTATTGACCCGACCTTTCTTTAGGACATCTTCGATTTGATCGAGATATGTCCACCTAGGTCGACCTGCACCGATTCGTCCTATCATTCTTACCTTGTGTATCTCTTTCGTTAATCTTCCTTCATTCATTCTTTCAACGTGGCCGAACCATCTAAGCATCCCTTTCTCTATCTTTGTCACCACATCTTCAACTACGCCGCATCGCTCCCTTATCCCACTGTTCCTGACTTTGTCCTTCAGATTCACTCCAATTATACTTCTCAAGCTTCTCCTCTGCACAGCATTAATCCTACTTTCATGTTTCTTCTGCCACACCCAACATTCACTACCATACATCAATGTGGGGATCAACACGCCGCCTTATTAGCCAGTCGCGCTTTGTGATTGTGTGATGGTTCTGGCTATTCGTGAAGTTATGAAGTGCCCCATTTACTTGATTCCATTTCAAAACTCTTCTTTCCATATCAATATCTTTTATGTAAAAACTACTAAATGAGTTTTATACAGCAGAACAATACATAGGCTACAATTTATGAACATATTGTCCTAAATATGACGATAAGTATCCTGCACAGACGATGTCATGAGTATCAGTTAGTAGATATTATACATTACAGTAATTCCCGTCAACACCACCAACTGTGAGCCAGTCCCAAGGCAACACTAATCAATACCGGCAGAGGATACGTAGACCGCGACATGTCCTTAGCGACCCCCCTAACCAACTCACGCAGGAACTTCTAGACCTGCAAGCGGCGGCGTCTAAGCCGTCGCCCCCCCTTGTCAACCCCTAAACGACAGCCTTCTGCTTAGCCATGAGGTTCTTGTCAATACTGGCCGGTCCCACTTTGGAGACTCGTGCCTTCTTCTAGCGTCTATACCCTCACCATGGGGTAGCGCTAACCGTGCCTCTCCTGAGATACGGCCCTCTCGTCAATAAAGCCAGTAGGGTCAATAGGACCAAAGGCTAGGCTGAGTTTAGTCGGTAGGTCTGTGTAGTCGAGCCGTCTCGACAGTACCAGGAGTCCGACATAATCAACGCATCCCTGCTTGCCTGTTGCGTTGGTATCCATGATGGATTCTCAGCCTCCTCTCCTGAGGAAAAAAAAAAATACAGTAATCACACAGAATAATCGGTCGCCACAGCTTATAAATGATGCTACCGAGGTTTCAGATTATATAGTTATTAAATACATTATTAACTATACAATAAATTAAATCATGTAGAATGTAAATCTAGGTTATAGACCAGAGGTTGCCAAACTTTTTCGTGTCGTAGACCTTTTGCCATATTTTTCGGTTTAGGGTAGACCCCCTTCTTACCTGATACATCCTACAACTTTAAAAATTTTGTAAACATATCTAATACAGTTTTTACTATATACATAATTACTATATACATTACTTTTATACATAATTATATGTTTTTATATTAGTAGATAGTATAATGTAAGTAAATAGGTACTATGAGTGTATGTTGAGATCCATTATCGTGGACCCCCGTTTTCATTACATGGACCCCCAAATTTTTGGTTCGCTGACGTAGTCCCCTTGCAACCTGAAAGAGGTCTACGTCAGCTTCATAGACCCCTAGGGGTCAATATAGACAGACAACTTTGGGAATTAATGTTATAGACCTAATATTTCCATCATATCATTAACAAAACCGATCTAAATAAAAAAAAGAAATAACCAAAATAGGCATATCTGAAAAAAACATAATGAAGTTATAAGTTACAATACTATTGCAATACAGTTGCATTAATGTGTAGTAATAAAACTTGTATACACTGTATCCCAATCCAGCGTATTGGGATAAATACACTAATTAGTGTATATATTCTAATAAGAAGAATAGGCTTGTACCACTATGAACAAATCTGATGCATTAGGTGCATAACTATTAAGATGATCATTTATCTGAAAAAACAAAGTTTTATAAAATAATAACTTTTGATTATTTATATTTTTATTAAAATAAAATTACACAAAATAAGCCATAAGTCACGTGACAGCAAACACCAATTAAAAAGTGTACGTCACGCCGTGCAAAACGTCAAAGTCAAAATGTCATTCTCAAGTGTCTTGTGGAAGTGCGAAAAAGAATGGGCATCATTCCTACTCGCGAGTGTCAGCCACTTTTTACGTATCTGCTGATTGTTTGGCACGTATATAAATAATTTTTTTGGTGTTTTTATACTTGTGCTTGCACACTGGGGCACTATGCAGTACTTGTATACGATGAATCCATTTTTTATTAAAATAACTTCACAATCTATACTAATATTATAAAGAAGTAAAGTTGTGTGTTTGTATTTTGTATATTTGTTAAATTGGAAGGGGTAATCTCGGGATCTACTGAACCGATTTTAAAAATTCTTTCACCAATAGAAAGCCACATTATTGCGGAGTGTCATCATCATCATCGATTTTAAAAATTCTTTCACCAATAGAAAGCCACATTATTGCTGAGTGTCATCATCATCATCATCATCATCATCAGCGGACGGCGCGCGATGGCTTCGGGTTTTATCAGTTCGCTTTCGTGCTCGCTTCGGGGATTATTAATATTATGCAACGAAGTGGGCGCGGGTCAGCTAGTATCGAAATCCGATACTAAACCAGCTGTGTTTTGCACGGCGTGACGTCATCAAGACGCCATGACAGTCATGGGCGTTTTTGATGACTAATGTCAAATATTTAATAAATGCAAAATTATTCTTATAAATAAGCATTTTTTTTTCAAAAATAATAATTATTTTGTATAGAATAGGCATCAAGGTATATTGTATCTAACTACTGAAATTTAGGCAACAAGCCTATTATCGCCATATTGAATTAAGTGTGACGTCATATTATTTATCGAGGTGTTCTTTACAAGTCCTTTCATTTGATACCCATATTGTAGGGGTGCATTAAAAATAATTGATCCGCTATCTTGGTAATGACGTCACGTTGGATTTAGAATGACGTCACACACATAACCATGCATTGTCATCCGACTTACACGTGCATGCAAAATTTCAACTCAATCGGAGACCGGGAAGTGGGTCAAATTAAGATTCCAAGATTTCCTTACATAGTGAAGCTAATATAAAAGCTTGTAAAAAGTATTTGTTGGAGACATTAAAATAATAGGAGTATATAACATCTCGAAACATATGTACAGACTCAACTAGTTTAGATGCATATTGGTTATAATATTTTCATTGTTGTAAATAAACTAATTCTTGCAGCAAAACTGCACAAACAGTTTTGCGAGAGATAAATAAAATTAGAGGTTTTCTTGAAAATATAATAAACTAGCTTTCTGCCCGCGGCTTCGCCCGCGTGGGTCTATAGGGAGTTAAGGGTCATAGCTTTTGCCCACGGCTACATATGCGCGGAAGTCGGTTTATCGCGCTTCCCGTGGGACTATCCGTTTTTCCGAGATAAAAAATACCGCAATACCTTGCTCAAGAATGACTCTATCTACTGATGGAAAACCGCATGAAAAATTCTGTGCAGTAGTTTTTGAGCGAACCTTTATTACGCATCCCGTGGGATCTGTCGATTTTTCCGGGGATAAAAAGTAGGCTATGTTACTCGGGGGATAATGTAGCTTTCCAAAGGTGAAAGAATTTTTGAAATCTTCAGTAGTTTCGGAGCCTATTCATTACAAACAAACAAACAAACTATTTCCTCTTATAATATTAGTATAGATAAATATAAAATATGTACCAGCAATACGAATGCGCTCTGGTATTTAATCTGTGGTGATACGACGAAAATATTATTACACTGTGATCAAACGAACTTTTGTAATTAAGATGATAAAAACTTTAAAATTGCTGCGTAAATGAATATTCAAGATTACATCGAAAGTTTCGCGGTTTAATTTTTTTTTAAAGTAGTCTTGTCGTGTTAGAAACCAAAACTCATTCACTCCGTCGAGTTTTGATGAATAAGTATCTTATTTATTTTTTGACCACCCATTTCGTACTCTAATATTCTCGCTATATATGTCTCTATGTCTTTACAATGCAAAGTGTAAATGACACTTACACTTACACCAATTAGCCTGGCCCAAAGTAGGCTTATATTATGGAATCTAGGGTAACGGATAGACTAGATAATAGATAACATATATGAATAAATTTGGTAGAAATATATTAAAACAACCTTACAAACACAAAATTAAAAGGTAAAAATTATCGCATTCAGCACGCAATCATCCGCCCCCACCGGGACTCGAAGTCGGGACCTTAGAGTTGGTGACACCTTGAAACTGGTCTATATAACCACTCGAGTCTAATATATCTAGATTATTTATTTATTAATCTCTAAGAAATAATACATTAGCTTACAAACTAAAATCAATTGAGCAAAAAAAAACGAATTAGATGTCTATCAAAAGGCATTACATTCGTTATTCGAATCAAACAGGAAAATTATAGGAATACAACATTCAATCAAAACATTCTTATTATAAAAGTTGCAATTTCAGCATTGAAGATGCAGTATACAGACGTGAATTATTTTTCTGTCTGCGCCTCGAGAATTAAGTTTTTCGAGAATATGTACGTATAATTATTTGATACTAAGGTCTTCTACTAATATTAGTCTGGCTTAATTGAAATATATTATACACTTCATTGACTGTTGCTTTACGAAAATCTTATTGCCTTAGCACTAATGTTATTAATGTGTCTCACATAGTTTGCTTTTGCTTTCACAGTTCAAATCTAAAAACGAAAATACAACTTTTTATATAAATAAATGTCAAAACAGCTAAATTAATTTTAGTGTTTGTCCTTCAAAGTGAGTTTTCTAGGGAGCCTATCTAGCATATTTTTGTTAGAAATAGGTTTATATGCTTGTCTATGTTTCGATGTACGTTGTACATAAAAATGAAAAAAGTAAAGATAAAAATAAAAATAAAGTAAACATAAAAATGAGTTTATAAAGAGACTCTGTCAAATACTAAAAACGATGGTGGTTTCATCCATACTAATATTATAAATTCGAAAGTAACTCTGTCTGTCTGTCTGTCTGTTCCGCTTTCACGCCAAAACTACTGAACCGATTTAAATGAAATTTGGTACACAGATAGTCTAGAGCCTGAGAAAGGACATAGGCTACTTTTTCATGCAAAAAAGGTTGTAAAGGGTTGTAAAAGGTTGAAAGGAAGGATAATAGGTTGTATGGAAATATTGTTAAAACTACTGAACCGATTTAAATGAAATTTGGTACACAGATAGTCTAGAGCCTGAGAAAGGACATAGGCTACTTTTTCATGCAAAAAAGGTTGTAAAGGGTTGTAAAAGGTTGAAAGGAAGGATAATAGGTTGTATGGAAATATTGTTAAAACTACTGAACCGATTTAAATGAAATTTGGTACACAGATAGTCTAGAGCCTGAGAAAGGACATAGGCTACTTTTTCATGCAAAAAAGGTTGTAAAGGGTTGTAAAAGGTTGAAAGGAAGGATAATAGGTTGTATGGAAATATTGTTAAAACTACTGAACCGATTTAAATGAAATTTGGTACACAGATAGTCTAGAGCCCGAGAAAGGACACAAGCTACTTTTTTATATAAAAAAGGTTGTAAAGGGTTTTAAAAGGTTGAAAGGAGGGATAATAGGTTGTATGAAAATATTGTAAAAACCACTGAACCGATTAAATTGAAATTTGGTACACAGATACTCTAGAGGCTGAGAAAGGACAGAGGCTACCTTTTAAAGCAGAAAAGGGTTGTAAAAGGTTGAAAGGAGGGGGTGAAAGGTTGTATGGCAGTATAGTTAAAACATATCCTTCCTGTGGGAAATTCGAATTAACGCGGGCGGAAAGCTAGTTTACCATAAAATAAAATAATACTGATTCTTACTACTGATTTTAATATATTCATAGGAAAATTCCATTAAAATAAGTGTAATTCTAGAATTTTGACGCTAATCTGTCACTTGCATTCCCACTCACTCGCAAAATGTAAAATTCGCTTTATCTGTTTTTAATCGTGTCTACGAACGGCACTGGTGGCAATGTTCAAATTTCACAATAAAATCTTTTTGATTTCCTATCAGCGGATAAATAAATAACTTTTAAATCATGGCCGATTGAACGTTTAATCAAAGGGAATGAAATATTTCTGGCGCAGGCCTATGTATACAAACCTGCCATTCGTAACAAACTGCATTTATAATGTTAAAACAAGATATGCGTTGGCTATATTCCGAATTGATAATAAGTTTGATTAGCGATGATAAATCAGTTTTAATGATTAATAAGCTTTCAGTCAACCTATGGCGGTAAAATTAGTCGAGTAGTGAAGTGATATTTAAAGTGTGTTAAAAACTTTACAAAAATTATATGAACATATGTAAGCTATAACACATAATATTCACTAGTGCAAATAATACATAAAATACATTACTAAATTGCGAGATATCTAGATTGATGAAAAAGACAACACTAATCCTAAAACCTAATAATATTAAAAACTTTTTAAATGGATTTATATTTGTTACTCTTTCACGTAAAAACTACCAAATGGATTTTAATGCAACTTTACACTAAAATAGGATATACATCAGAATTACACAAAGGCTACAAATTATAAAGATATACGCCACAATATAAAGTATTTGAAATACTAAACCAGCGCAAACGAAGTCGCGGGCACTAGCCAGTATCAGATATATGAAGTGTTGATTTGCAAGAAGTGATTGATACTTTTTAAGCCGATGTTTAAACGAATTTATGAAGGGACAGTTTTGAATGTGCGTTAAGAGAATATTCTAGAGTTACGCGGCACGAAGCGAGATTTTTCAGAATCAACAAAAAACTTATTACTCACTTCATATAATAGTTGCAAATTGAATAACTGTCACATAAGTTTTTTAATTTATCCTTATTCTGTTTTTGCACTAATCGAACGACGGTCTTGATCACGCGTGAGGAATCAAATTTTGCGTGTGTTTATAGTATTATGTCAAGTACGACGTTTTGAGTTGATACACTATTGTATTATACATACATACATACATACATACACTCGCGCCTTTTTCCCACGGGGGTAGGCAGAGATTACGTCCTTCCACTTGCTACGGTCCTTACATATCTCTTTCGCTTCATCTACTTTCACAACATTCCTCATACATGCTCGACGATTGCGGGTACTTCTGACCTGGCCTTTTTTGAGGACACTTTCGATTTGTTCGAAATAGCACGGCTGCCAATGCCCGCGTTATCTCTGGGTGACGGCTGGAAATCGGTATCTTTATCGTAAGGCAATTTTACACCGAACATTGACCCTTCCTGCTGCTGTACACACGTCCATTACTACTAAAATTGTATGTCTTTGTAATATATTCGCCATATAATATGTATGAATGTGTGTGTTGTTGCAAAATAAACTTTATATCTAACTATCTAAACATCTGCCCCCACTGGGGCTCGCACCCGGGACGCTTTCAATTTTCCTAACAGCGGAGATTCCTTCCTTTGTATTGTATTATTAGTGCGATATATATATATACTGACTAAGGTAAATGAATCAATCGAGATACTAATTCTAGAGTTTTGATGTAATCGTCAACATTAATCGTAATGATAGGAATAGTATTTGCACTACGAAAACCAACCCCTGTCAATAGGAAAACGTGTAAATGCTAATACGGACCGACTGAACGTCTCCGTTGCCTATTATTATTTTTCATTAAACGTTTGTTAAAACCTTAATTATATTATATAATGTAAATATGTAATTGTACTTCACATGCTTGAGGTTATACCATGATGATAGATTGCGGATTTGACTACCGTCTCTTTTTTGTTTGTGGCATTATCCAATAGATGACAGCACAGTGAGCCACGTGGCGGAAGAGTCTCACATTTGATTTTAAAAGGTGTAATGATTAGATGACTTGGCCGAGGATAGATGGCAGCACAGTGAGCCACGTGGCGGAACACAGTTGCACATTTTAAAAGATGTAACAATTAGATATGACTTGGTTGGGATCAGTATTCAATCAGTCGGGAGGAGTGCAAGTCATAAAAGTCAAGCTAGTAGTCCATTGCTTTAAATAATTAAGTCGTTATTTCTAGAAGGTGTTGATATTGTTGACAACAAGTTGTTATAAATCATGAAATGAGTGACACCAACGACAATTAAAGAAAAATAGGTTCATATCTGTAAATTTTTTTTAAGGAAGGAATCTCCGCTGTTAGGAAAATTGAAAGCGTCCCGGGTGCGAGCCCCAGTGGGGGCAGATGTTTAGATAGATAGATATAAAGTTTATTTTGCAACAACACACACATTCATACATATTATATGGCGAATATATTACAAAGACATACAATTTTAGTAGTAATGGACGTGTGTACAGCAGCAGGAAGGGTCAATGTTCGGTGTAAAATTGCCTTACGATAAAGATACCGATTTCCAGCCGTCACCCAGAGATACCGCGGGCATTGGCAGCCGTGCTATTGAGAACAGAACGAAAGGTTGTGTGTGTGTGGAATGTACAAGTCAAATATATACATGTAGCATATTTAGTATAGTTTCGAATGGGCGGCGGCAAGTCCTTTCAGCACTTGGTAGCTTGAAACCTAAAACTACCGCGGAATGCCACCGTGCGATAACGATAGCTTACAAGTGGCGCCCGAAGCGGTCTAAGTTTATACCTGTCATTAGGCGTGAACTTGAGTTTCTCAAATAAATATTCGGGTGTTTTGTGCTTTTTCACATCAACTACAAGGCATAAAAGGTGCATCCGCATACGCCTCCACCTTTGACATTGACGCAGCATCAAAGAACGGAGAAACATGAGCTCGAGGTGGCACATTGAAGCAAAACCTGCAGCACGCGTTTTGAACGCGCTGGATCAATTTTCGCGTTCTTGACAGCAAACTTTTATGTGATGATTGCGAGCATTTGTAACTTAGTTATGGTTATTAATATATATTTTTATTAAAAAAAATGTATGTATTTCTATCTTTTATCCTATATCCCATAAACAAGCCTTATAGAGCTTACGTTGGCGTAGACTAATTGGTGTTTAAAAAATTAAAAAAAAAACTAAATTTTGCGTGCGAACTCCGTTTCGTCTATTCATTTTCGATATGTTCTCGTTCATAATATTTAGAGTTTCTCGTCTGTAATTTAACGTAGTTTAATATTTAAGAGCGCGCTCTTAACTGAGTGGTGACTAGGTCTCCGTCACTCATCATCATCTGAAAAAATATTATTACAGTAATATATTCAATTTTAAATAGTACGACGAAAATTACAATTTAGGCAAATTTCTAATACACAAAATACAACATGAACCAAAACAGAGGGAGAGCACGGTGAATTTCAATTTGTTAAACTGACATGACAGTATCCCCTCTGGCTAGTCGGCCACTGCAGCCGACACTTGTGTACTGGCGGTATTAGCTGTCATTCGTCGGATGAAACTAACGTAACTGTTCATTTCACTACCGACAACATTTCATCGAAAATAGGACTTGATTTCAATAATTGCCTCGCCACTGGCCACTATTACCTATTTTAACGGATACGCTGTTCTTATGTTGCTTTTTTACAAGCTTTTATATTAGCTTCACTTATAACTATGTAAGAAAATCTTGGAATCTTAATTTGACCCACTTCCCGGTCTCCGATTGGGCTGAAATTTTGCATGCACGTGTAAGTCGGATGACAATGCATGGTTATGTGTGTGACGTCATTCTAAATCCAACATGGCGGCATTACCAAGATGGCGGACCAATTATTTATAATGCACCCCTACAATATGTGTATCAAATGAAAGGGTTTGCTAGCTTGGTTTTCTAGTCAAATATTTTAGGAAAATAAATTAAAAGAAAAGAAACTTTTTTAAAAACAAGCTTTTATTATTTGCCCTAAAAAGAACAAAATAAACTTTTACATATAAAAGCTTGTCGTTAAGATTTTATATGTAAAAGTTTATTTTGTTCTTTTTAGCGCATTTTTAGCGCATTAAATTCTTTATCATTTAAATAATCCACGAGCGTACATATGGATTAGAGTAATTATTAAAATTTTGAAATATATTGGTCGCTATATATTACAAGGGATGGAAGGTGTGATAATGATATAGAGAAGCGAGTGAAAGCTGGTAACATGGTGAATGGGGCCATGCATGAGTTTCTGAGTAGTCAGAAAATTTCAGAAAAAGTGCGACTAGCAGTGCATGAGGGCGTGCTGGTCCCAACATTAATGTACGGAAGTGAAAGTTGGGTATGGGAGAAACGACATGAAAGCAGAATAAATGCAGTAGAAATGAGAGCTTTGCGGAGTATGGCAGGAGTAAAACTGAGTGACAGATTGTATAATGAAGTGATTAGAAAGAAATGTGGTTTGAAAGAGGATATCGTGACAAGAATAGAGAAAGGGATGCTTGGGTGGTTTGGGCATGTGGAACGGATGGATGAAAGTAGACTGACCAAAATGATTTATGAAGCTGGAGTGAGTGCAGACACGGGACGAGGAAGACCTAGGCGAACATATTTCGAACAAATCGAAAGTGTCCTCAAAAAGGCCAGGTCAGAATTACCCGCAATCGTCGAGCATGTATGAGGAATGTTATGAAAGTAGATGAAGCGAAAGAGATATGTAAGGACCGTAGCAAGTGGAAGGACGTAATCTCTGCCTACCCCCGTGGGAAAAAGGCGTGAGTGTATGTATGTATGTATGTATGCTATATAATAATTACAAATTGAAGTTTCAATGCAAAACATACATTGGCGTGCGTGTGTATTTGTAGTTATAGTGTGAGTCTTGATAAATTGCACAGCCGAAGATAGATGAAATTATACATAATTTTAGTAGCTGAATATTGTGATTTGAAGACCAAAGAATTAGCTTTGCTCAATATTTATACAATTTTTAATTATATTAAGAGACAAGTTACACAACTGCGACCATATTGTAACCATTTCCCGGCTATTTAGTTGTAATGTATACGTTTAATTCTAAAACAATATTTTTGTAACCGGCTGTGCAAATAATTTGTTGTTAATTAGTATCCGGTATATAATCTGTGGGCATACACATATCTTTGTAGACTACGCTCGGCTAGTCTTGGATATGCCTCTGTGTATTTTGTCTATGATATGTCTACAATTGGAAAAAAATGTTTAATATGCAACGTTACAAGATTTTAGCACAATACTTAGGTTCTTTTTATATTCATCTTGATATGTCACTCTAGTATTTCCGTTTGAAGCACACATTCTTTATTCACCCACACCATATGTGTCCTTTAGGCGGCCGCCCTTTACTGAGATCAAGAGAAAGTTCGAATAATTATTTTTAACGAAGATCCGGTGATTCGCATAATTTTTCGTCATTCCAATGGACGACAATATAGTACCGTACAATTGGCATTCATTCGTATTCATAACAACACGCTTAAAATAAACAAGATATAGAAATAAAATAAACACACGGACTTTACTTAAAAAGTTTGCGCTAAATTATGTAATTACAGTCCACTTTCGGATATAAATAAATCCCTACTAAATTATCAACGAGAAAATTTGTATGGAAGGATGTTTATTTCTCTTTCAAGTAAGAACTACTGAATAGATTTTAATAAAACTCTACAATAACCGTACAATAAATATATAAGAATAATACATCAGCTATAATTTATAAAGACGACTAAGACAGTGTTAGCTCAATCTCTCTTATTGTCCTTAATTGACTACGCTGACGCTGCCTGGGTGGGTCTGTCGGAGGAATCACTTGACAAGCTTGAGCGTCTGCAGAATGTGGCCATCGGGTTTGTTTACAATCTGCGTAAATTTGACCATGTTTCTTACCATCGCTCCAAACTTCAATGGCTTCCTATTCGGCAGCGCAGAGATTTGCATATTTTTCTCTTCTTTACAATATCTTGTTTCTTCCTACATCTCCAGCATACCTTAAGTCTTTGTTCTCTTTTCGGTCCTCATCCTCCAGTCGCGTTTTACGAGCGAATTTTAACTTGACTCTTGATATCCCTCCTTGCAGTACTGATTTTCTCTCTTACTCTTTTCCCTCTTATGCCGTTCGACTTTGGAATTCTC
Organism: Scirpophaga incertulas; assembly: GCA_036419045.1. NCBI lineage: Eukaryota > Metazoa > Arthropoda > Insecta > Lepidoptera > Crambidae > Scirpophaga > Scirpophaga incertulas. The sequence goes on along the minus strand of CM071626.1, from coordinate 40,012,772 downwards.
TCCCTGAGAGTATTAAGAGAGCGCAAACGTTAGAGTCCTTTAAGAACCAAGTCCGTATCCATTTCCTGTCCTTAAACTCTTAACGTAATTTTACTTTATTTACTTTCACAATAATTGCACCTATTCCCAATTTTCCTAGTTTGTTTTCGTTTTTCTCTTATCTAAGGTTGCCTGGAAGAAATTGCTTTTAGCAATAAGGCCGCCGTTTGTCATAATTGTCTTTGTTTGTTTACTTTATTTCTTGTATTTATTTTGTGTGCAATAAAGAGTTTATTATTATTATTAAATATACTAGCCGGTATTCGTGATTTCGCCTGCTGCTGAAATATTAATAATATATTAATAGATAAGCTACTCGAAATACAACTCCTGCGCAAATAAAGTCGCGGGCACAAGCTCGTTGAATATATGTACATCGAATGAAATACATAAATAACATTTAAAAAATAATATAAAAGCGATTGAAATAATAAATAAATTAAATATACATAGCCAGTGACAGTAAAAGAGATATATATTTACTTTCTCACTCGCAGCACAATGTTAGAGGTTGCAATTTTATCTTTATGGTGAGCTGTTTGTCAAAATTCAAATATAGTTGCTAATTATGAGTTTAAAAAGAATGATGTGTTCTGTCATTATATTTACTGATTGGAAGAATGTTTTGATATTGTTGTAATAGTTTTATTAGAAGATGAAGTGGTGTTTGGAGTTTTATAATGTACATAACTATGTAAAAGTTTGAGTTAGAAATATATTGAGTGTAATAATGGTTTTATAAAGCGTAAATTTTCCCTACAAGACACAAAGTATAAAACTCAACTCTATATCATTGATCCGACTGTGAAAAGCAGGAATTATATATTACTAGCTATATGCCCGCGCCCGCGTGGATTTCGGGATTGGGTCTATAGAGGGTGAAGGGCCATAGCTTTTGCCCACGGCTACATATGCGCGGAAGTCGGTTTATGGCGCTTCCCGTGGGGCTATCCGTTTTTCCGAGATAAAAATACCGCAAAACCTTGCTCAAGAATCACTCTATCTATTGATGAAAACCGCATGAAAATCTGTGCAGTAGTTTTTGAGCGAAGCCTTTATTGCGCATCCCGTGGGATCTATCGATTTTTCCGGGATAACGGGAAAGTACCCTATTATTTAATCCGGACTTTACTCTTTAAATCTGCAAAATTTCTCGGCAATCGGTTCAGTAGTTACGGCGTGAAAGCGGAACAAACAATAAACTCGCTTTTCAGTAACACATAATTATATATATTTTTTAACAATACAAGTTACATACAATTACACTTAAAACATAGTGCCACTTAATCCTCTAAGGTTTGTGTGTGACACATACAGTAATAAAAATTACATTTATTTGAGGTATTTTTGAAACAAATGACATACATATTATAAAACACAAAGGGGAATGGCGATTTATGGCCCAGAATGCACAACAAATTGAAAACGATAGAAAATTATTAAATATTCATATTAATTTTTTCATCCTATTTAGATATCGCTATAAGATTGCATTTTTTTATTATCATTAAATAACATTCAAAGGATTACATCCACGGAATTGACCATTGTTGTTATTAAAAACTAAGTTGCCCGTAATGAATATTAAAATCGTTACATAACTGTTATAATCGATGCAGAATCGATAACCTTTAGGAAACTTATTACATGACAATGATTTTTTTCATTTGTAGGCGCATCAAATAAATGAAATCGGCAGGCAGGATTGATTGTAGGCCTCCAATTCTAATTAGACAACAAATCAGTGCCGTAACCACAGCACCGCTGACGCTATATGAATTAAGTTTGACAGTATTTCATTTAAATAAATACGGTTGATAGATGGTAGATAAAATGAAATATTTGTGTTGTCAAGCTGACCACGCTGTCTCATTGCAACCATGCTGTCACCTAGCTGAAATGTAGACGTAACTAAAAACAAATTATTTACGCGATCGTTACCCGTTCTGTTATACGAATAACGAATCGTGTATTCGTGAATTCGATGTTTTTATGAAATCATGAATTCTAATCGTGTTATTTTTAATATCAATATTAACTGTTAACTTTAAATAAAGTTCTGTTTAACGTGAACAGCGGATATGGTTTTAATAAAATTAATCGTTGAATATCGATTAAGATATTGATCTTATTGATTTTTGTTTATAATGGCAACACCAAAACGACGCCATCCATTCATCTCTTGGCATTCCCGATTTCTCCGTTGACTGTTATTGTTCTTCCGTGTTCTGTGTATACCAAATATTTACAAAATGGCTACGAATATTGACTCCGACGATTCATCCTTGCTCGATGACCCCAGCCTGAATATTGACTCCGCCGCTGCTTTGAACTATCATTCATTTAACCTTATAGATTTCATAGAATAATTAGCGGCCCGCCCCAGCTTCACAGTGGTCCAGTGCTGATACAAATTAACTACAGATTTTTTTAAATGTATTATACATATAAACCTCCAACTTGAATCACTTTATATATTGAAAAAAACTGCATCAAAATCCGTTGCGTAGTTTTAAAGATCTAAGCATACATAGGAACAGACGGCGGATAGCGACTTTGTTTATATAATGTTTAGATAGTAAATATCTATCTGCCATTCCCCTTTAAATAAACATCATCTAAAGCAATTATAATATTTTACAAAGGAAATAACAAGTCTATGTACAAGGTTACATTCATATTTATAATGTTAAGATTAAATTTGGATACTTATTATAAAATAGAAGGCTGTCGTTTATATTAAGAGGTTGTAAATATTTTGTACCACAAGAAAAGATGCAGTATGAGAATATATAACAGCCTTTAAATTTCTAAGCAGATATCAAGAGTACAAATAAAGGTCAAACGCGCTTTGAGTCCTTTGAATCCCTGTCGTTCCTTCAGGATAATCCTATTAACGATACTCCGACGTATGCATGTTGTGTAAAAAATTCAAAAGCTCCATGCTCCAGTCAGGATTGGAGTAAATAGAGTTAAGTATTACAGAATGCATGAAACTAGACTAAAATATACCAAACGAATTTTTATTTCATGATATATTAAATAATTTAACATAAATAGGCTTTTACAGTTTTATGACGACCTCCCTAGTCGAGTGGATAGTACACCGGTTTCAAGGTGTCGCCATCTCTGAGGTCCCGGGTTCGAGTCCCGGTGGGGGCAGATGTTTGTGTGATGAATGCGAGCATTTGTACCTTAGTCATGGTTGTTGATATATATTTCAATAAAAAATATTTATATATGTTTAATATATGTATGTCTATCCGTTACCCTAGATCCCATAGCACAAGCCTTACAGAGCTTAGTTTGGGCTAGGCTAATTGGTGTAAGTGTAACAAATATTTATTTATTTATCAATCAATACATAGTATAAAACAAAGTCGCTTTCGCTGTATGTCCGTATGTATGCTTAGATCTTTAAAACTACGCAACGGATTTTGACGCGGTTTTTTTAATAGATAGAGTGATTCTTAAGGAAGGTTTGTATGTATAATAAATGCATAATATAGTAGAGAAACACTGATAAATTTAAAGGTTTCTAATGTGATGTCGTAAATAAGCACGTTTTTTTGCGCTTACGAGTATATTGCAAACGCTGGCTGAACCCTACGAGATAGACCAAAATAATGTACTACAGTATTGTACAACTTACAAAAATCCACAAAAAAGTCCGCGATGGTATATGTCTATCTCTTAGGGATAACCCACCATAACCATTTTTTCACTGCACCCGTGCGAAGCCGGGGCGGGTCGCTAGTTATTTATAAAGTTTTAACTTAATTTTGAACTTTTGAACTTTGGCCAAAGCTCTTTCAGTATACAAGTCCTATTATGTGTTTATTTAAATTGTGTATTTTCCCTTAAGGTATCACTACATAGTATAAAAGAAAGTCGCTATTCGCCGTCTGTCTGTCTGTATGTATGCTTAGATCTTTAAAACTACGCAACGGATTTTGATGCGGTTTTTTTTAATAGATAGAGTGATTCTAAAAAAATATAAAATAGAGTGTTTGTAAACGTCAAACTTACTTATTTTATGAAAAGTTTAAGACTTTATGAATAAAATCGTGGCATTCTCTTGCTAAAATATTAACTTTTTATTACGAAACTATGCGTGATTTGAAGAAATTTAAAATATATTCTCTTAGGTAGTAATCGGTTCGGAGACATTGTAAGCTAAATCAATCAATAGTTACACACGAATTATAAGCAACGGTGTTGAAAAAATAGTTATATTTGTAGTTATATTTTAAATTATGTACATGGCAGATAGCCCAAAACTCCCCAACCAGGACTGATAAGTGAAGAGTAAATCCTTATGGGAGGCGTACATCCAGCAATGAACATTTTTCAGCGAAATAATGATGATAAATCATAATCTAAGTATCATCTTACATAATCTTTGACTTTGATAAATTCAGATTCAATTCAATAGCATTTTGCACTAGAGTCTTAAAACTGAACAAAGAATATCTATATTTTGTGTTATTCTTGCTGTCTCGTCTTTAGAGACAAGACATAAGCCGGATTTGTTAGTGGCATGCTACTCGTAAATTCTGTTTGCCTACATTACCGAGTGCAGCACATTAAGGCTTTGACTGTGAATAATATTGTAAGCTTCTTGTCTGGGACCGGTAACAAAAACCTTTTAGTTATGATAAAGGGTGGTGAGTAATTAGACATTTTTATTTTCTAAAGGAAGTAAATTCTAAAGGAATATTTAGAGTGAGTATTTGAGAAATCGTTAACTAACCTATATTTAGGATCATCGTTGGATAAGCTACAGAATACCCACTGCTGGATAAGGACTTCAAGGAAAAATAGGCAATAAATCGACGACATGTTTGACACAGTAGTTGAGTCGGCTACTACGCAACGGGCAACGGATTCCTGCAGAGGGCAGATATTTTTGGTAAGAGTATGACCGGAGTGAAAAACAGAGTGCGGGGCAACGTTTAAAAAATATCAGACTCATCTGCTTGTGTTTACTTACACCCATCGCAAAAAAGCGGAATTGTTTTATTATTAGATTTTAATAAATCCAGAAATGTCCAATGCTGGATATAGGTCTCAATTTTAAAAAATGGGTCCCAACGCTGCTACGCCTTTCTTGTTAATAGTGTTTTCTCATTTGCTATTTACACAGAAACTGACACAGGTTTTTAAGCGGTCCGGCAATGTTCGGTGTGTGTATCAAATGAATTTTAGCGGATACATTATTACTCATATAAAATATTTCTTAGCTTGTAGTATACTCTTAATATACATAAAGTAAGAAATGACAAAACCCCAAGTATAAGAAAGACCAAAGATAACCAAAATAAAATAGGTCTGGAAATATATTCACCAATACAAAAATGTTATACTTTATTCAATACGAGTATAGTAGTAGTATTGTGTAGCATACATTTTTGCGTAGATCAAGTTATCTATTTTCCTTCTGAATCTAATAAATTATTTTTAGATATTTTGAATATCGACAGCCCTACGTCAGCGTACGAGGAATATTAAGCAGTAATTTGCGGAGCGCCATTGTGTCTACTACTAGGTAGCATTTATTTTGTGGTAACAGGTGACTAGGAGTGTCACTTGAAAGTTATTGATTTTATAATTCTATAAAATGTTATCGGCAAATATATCTGATTTTATATTATAATGCATATCTATTCGTGTGTACGTAATCTATTGGTCTTGTAAGTTGTTAAAACTGTGTATGAAAAATTCTAAATAGAACTTGGCCTGGACAGTACAATTTAATTATAACAGTTTACATTCATTTTCTTCTAAAATTCAGACTGGGGACTTTCGATTACTAATCCTGATCCTGATTAGCTACCTGAAGATTTCGGAAGCGCCGCTAGCGTCACATTACCGTCGACGTATGCGCCATGTAACAATTCAGTTCCGCTCTCCATCGAATTAAGATTGTACAGTTTTTATTTTGCTGGTGTCACCATAGCGTGATGCGTAAGTGTTTTACGTTTCCAATTTTCACTCTAGTTTTCGGAGTATTAATCAAAGAGGATGTGAAGGAGACGTGGGGTGAGTTGCCAGTCTTTTTTTCCCTCAGAAGGAGAAGCCAAGACTCTCACTGCTTACCACTGCGACCATGTGTCCCGGTGGTTATGTCGAACTTCAGACGAGTTCGAGAATCGAGGCGGCTCGACCAAACTCAGCCTAATGGACATGGAATTGGACCTAATTACTCTGCGGCTTCACTACAGTACTGTAGTGTACAGTAAAAGCGATCGTTCCTCAGGAGAGGGCGCAGTGCAGTGATCTACGCGATAACAGGACTTTTAAGGGAAATACAAATTTGTTTATACATTTACATACATTATTTCTATGTCACATCCAATTAGTTTGATAATCCAAATCGAATCCTAGGAATTTTCTTGTTTCTATAATATTACTAGCTCCGCCCGCGGCTTCGCGAAATTAGTTTTTGTCAATCGTGGTCCCTTATATCTAAGGTACCAAGATTCATGGTCTTATCTTCAATTCAACCCCTATTTCACCCCGACACTGGTAAAATTTTCAAAATGCTAGAAAGAACGATTTTTTGTTTCTTATGACGTGATATTTGACGAACTTGCATACTAACTTTCAACCCTTATTTCACTTCCTAGCTGGTCGAAATTTCAAATATTCTTTAACAAATGTTTAATAATTTCTTATCAAGTGCTTAAATGTAAAGATTGATGGTTTTATCTTTTAAAATTAAGAAATCCCATACAAACTTTCAACCTCTACTTCAACCCCTTCATTCCTTTTTTTGAAATAAAAAGTAGCCTATGTTCTGTCTCAGGGTCTAAAGATTGTCTGTACCAGATTTAATCAAAATCGGTTGCGAGGTTTAAGAACAGACAGACAGATAGACAGACAGACAGACAGAGTTACTTTCGCATTTATAATATTAGTTGGGATTCATGTTCTATAATATTATTTTTACATCTTATAGTCAAGTTTGGTAAATGAGTATAATGTCGGAAACGCAGTATTTTAGTTTTGTCAATATTAATGCTTAAGAGATTACATATATTTTTATTGTAATTTCTTCTGTAATACATAATTAATAAAGATCAGATTCAAATTGAACCGTATCTGATTACACTCGAAACATATCAATCATAATGGATAATCGTCAATTTAAAAACAAAAGGGTGGCCTTTTATTATAAAATTGACGAGGAAAATAATTTGGTGCGTTCAAACCTTTTAGGGAAATGAAACTCGAATATTCGTACACTGTGGGCCAAAGAAGTGCACGCAGCAATAATATTGTTATTTCATGAATGCTAATAATTGGAGTGTACACAAGTTAATGCGACAACTGACAAGGTCACCTTAAATCAACTCTTATTTCGTTAGTAATAACGGCGATTACGTAGGAAATCTATAAAACTTGCCATGTTGCTGGAAGTGCTGTTTATGTATATAAACATACATATAAACAAACACTTTAATAATAACCAACGATCCTGGAGTGCCAATGCAGGCGTCACACGCAAAGGAGGTGATGGCGTAAAAAGATTTTTCAACACACTTCCTCATAAAGTGGCTCTAATCCTATGGCAATTAGGCACATAATGACACCTATAATCGATCCACGAGTGAGTAATAGTTTTTTTTTAATATTATTGGTTCAGTTACGCTTACATTTGCGCTAAAAAGTTATCCGCGAAAAGCCCAAAACAAGAAACCTCATTTTTTAGTCTATGGCCGAGGCGCGCGCATAGGAAAACTGATTAATTTTTCCCGCCATTACGAAACATTTTTCGCAACTGTCTCGTTTTCTCTTTTGAAGTTATTTAGTTAGGTATTAATTAAGATGTCTGCAAATACAATTTATGAAGAAAATGGTTTTTTATTTAAGTATTATTTTATTCAGAAGTGTGTTGAAAAACGTTGTTTGATACACGTGTGTATTGATGATTACCGTCCTCGGCTCCTTAAGACCCTCGCCTGACGGCTCGGGGCTCAATGCGCCTCAGCGGTAATCACCGACATTACACACTTGTACCATAATGTACATTTACCGTGGGAGAGCCATGCTTCGGCACGAATTGGGCCGGCTCGTCCGGAGTGATACCACGGCCTCGTAGAAAACCGGCGTAAAATAGCACTTGCGTTGTGTTTCGCCGAGTGACTGAGGGTACCCCTTTTAAAAGGCCGGCAACGCATCTGTGACTCCTTTGGTGTTTCGCATCGCTTACCATCAGGTGATCCGTTTGCTCGTTTGCTGCCCTATCCAAAAAAAAAAAAAGCTGCATCGGTCACTTTTTTTTCAAATTCTGGCACACACGCCACAGATGAGAAAGGAGGTGAGTTTGTCACAGTACACATCATGATTATACATCAGCTGTCAACAGTGACAGATAACAGTATCTTTCGCAGTTGACAGTTCATGTCTACTCCTCTATTCTAGCAATGACATTTTAATAAATGATTATTCACTATTTCTCTTATTGAAGACGCAAATAAATCCAACAAATAAATAGTTGTCATAAAGACTAGACTTTCTGTAACACCCCGGTATATCTAATACCGGGGTGTTACAGAAAGTCGAAATAATACCAAGACAAAATGTAGATCCATACTAGACAAAGAGACGTGCTTACCTGATTTCAAATAGGATCTGATATTCCTACTCACGTGATGGTAAGAGAAAAATGAGTAAAAATGGATTACAAATGTTTACGACGGAATACACAGTGAGTGCACTTACCACCACGACCGATCTGTTATATGCAAGTTAAGTACTTTGTAGAAATTTACGGGCACTGCGGAATAAAGACAATAGACGGGACGGGATATCTATGGTTCCGTGGAATAGGAGTCGAGAGTTTTCCCAAGTGACTAAGGGTGTCACTTGAAACTCGTTGAATTTGTAATTCTATGAAATGTGATCGGCAAATATCCCTGATTTTATATTATAATGCATGTCTATTTGTATTGTAAATACCTGCAAATTTATTACTATAGTTGTATGTAAGTCGTAATCTACTGGTCTTGTAAGCTTTTAAAACAGTGTATGAAAAGTTCTAAATAGAACTTGGCCTGGACAGTACAATTTAATTATAACAGTTTACATTCATTTTCTTCTAAAATTCAGACTGGCAACTTTCGATTACTAATCCTGATCCTGATTGGCTACCCGAAAGTGTTGGAAGTTCCGGTAGCGACATACCTTATTATTTAGTTCCGCTTTGAATTATACATTTTTGACGTGAATACGTCTTTAAAATTGCTTCCATAGGGACGCAAATCAAAAAATCGAATGATAACAAAATCGGGGGATACAGTTTAGTGTTGTAGCTACATATCTATCAACCCCATCCAAATTCCAATTACACCACTGGATAGTTAAAGGATCAAAGAATTTATTACGCCCAGTAAAGACTGTAGGACATCGCGCGCGGTGGAGGGGCAGCCCCGCCAATTTGAAGGCCTTTTTTTTTCTTTCGATAGTGACAATACAGTTTTGTTGCTCGCAAGTGCAGGTACAGTTATGACGCTCTCGCTGTTCGAATGCTTGGCTGGCGGTGGCTTACGAACGAAAATAATATTTTGCTGTTGTTTTTTCGTAACAAGTGAACATTTTCGTGAATGAGGGATATTCTGGGTGCGAATTAAGAAATGATAAAATGATGGCTTAATAGAGAATAGATGGTCAAAATTCTGATTATTGTCACGAAACAACCACTCCATAATCCTTATTGATAAAATAAATGTGAAAATAACTCTGTCTGTCTACCTGTTACGTTTTCATCTCAGAACAGTTGAACTGAATGTAATTAAATGTGATATATAGTTGGATTGTGACTTTTTAAAGGACACATGCCTTTAAGCACGGTTAAGTAATTCTGTGGTTAATTACAACAAAACAACTAATCTATACTAATATATAAAGCTGAAGAGTTTGTTTGTTTGTTTGTTTGTTGTTTGTTTGTTTGAACGCGCTAATCTCCAAAACTACTGGTGCGATTTGAATAATTCTTTTTTTGTTGGATAGTCCATTTATCGAGGAAGGCTATAGGCTAAATAACATTACGCTATGACCAATAGGAGCAAAGACAGAGCGGTAAATGTGAAAAAACGGGGAAAATTATTCATTTTTGAAGGCTTTCTTTGCGTGCGCTGCGAAAACGGTTCAAGATACACAAAAAATATGTATGAAAGAATTATTCCTCTATACATGATCTAAAAAAAGTCCGCGACGGCATATGTCTATCTTTTAAGGTTTAGTCACAATGACCGTTTTTATGGTACCAAATTTGGTCGAAATAATTTGTTTAAGTTGTATCAACATAATAATATTAATCTTTATTCAAATATAAATGGGTCATACACAAAACACTCGAAAAAGAAAATGCACAAAATAAAAGTCACGCAATCGATTCAAAAATGTTATAATTTTTATATTATCGCACGCCCGTGACTTTGCCTACGTCAACTTACCTCGCGGGAAAATTTTATATAAAGCAAAACAAAGCTAGTTTTGAATAAAGTTGATAGTTATTTGTCGGTAATACTCTAAATCATCGAAATTAATTCAGTAGCATTCAAGTGAAAAGGTTATAAACAATAAACTATGTACATTTATACTTGAAATTAATAAGTCAAGACATATAATAAAGCTTATTTAAATACCAACTTATCAAAAGAATGAACACAAAAGTCTAAATTTCACTTCTGTAGAATTTATCTTTTCTGTAGACATGATATCTGCAGAAGAGATTTCTACAGGAGAGACAAACGAAACAAAAAAAAAAATAATACAATCAAAATTTTAAGGTTAGAATCTTAACAATGGCACAGTTATAAACTAGTTCTTAAATCACATAATGCCAAAGTAGTTTAACATAAGAAATAGTCATAATTACTTTGCAATAAATCACTAAGAAAAGATGCACTGATGTTTGACAAAAACTTGTGTATTTAATTATGATGATATTTTATCAAAACGTATAGGACTTTCTTCTCAGCATTCAACCGGCAACTGATGCGTGACTCAGTGTTACCAACACAAAAAATAAAAGTTGAATATGCGATCTGTTACGAAAAAAATAATCGTTTATTTTTTAGTCTACAGGAAAGATGTCAAAATTTAGAACAACATTTTTATTTATTTTAAATGAATAATTAACACACTTATTTCTGAAAATCTTCATTAAGTGTGTACCTACATACATACATGTCATTATAATAAAAATACCTGTTATTTTAAGACCACAAAAGTATTTTTTATTGCCCTCCAAAGATCTGTACTCAGTATCTGAACAGTCTACAGGAGGAGAATTTTATAATGATAAAGTTAAATTTAAATAACTAATTGAATATTTTTATTTTTCCTTTTTATATAATTAAATGGACATAAATGTGATTTTCATAAATTAGAAAACTAAGCAAGTTAAGTAAATACTAAGTTAGCGTTAAAGTAAGTGAACGCTTTTTTTTTAATTTTTGTGTATGACCCAAATATAAATATGTTGTTGGTTAACCAAAAATCTGCCGGAAGTCACTATTCCACGCGGACGAAGTCGCGGGCAAAAGCTAGTTCAGATATAATTTGCTATAAGCGTGTGGCACTAGTGCGACAGGGTGACTCGGGTTGTTAAAAGAAAGGCACCAATAGTCACTTAATATGTATGTTTAATAGTAGGTATAAATTAAAGGCACACTGTTACAAGAAATCACATTACAAAATTAACACAATTACAGCTAATACGAAATACTTTACATATATTGAGCTACTTACATAAGCGCCTTCGTAACGTTATATAATATAAATTTATTATTACTCTGAGAGTTGTAATTATGTATATTAATATTTATTTGTAATTTTGTTCAATTTCATATGATATGCACAGCAAATAATGGTTCGAGTGATGTCAAAATTGTCAATAAGCTCACGCTTGACGTACACCTTTTAAAATGATCAAGCCAGGAGGCAAGGAGTAAAATATAGCGCCTTGTTACAAGCGATAGTCTCATAGCCGGGAAAGGATGTAAGATTATATTTCCCACTGCAAAATATATCTTTCCTATGAGAAATTGTGATATAATGTAGGAAAAGCTGTGCTAATGTGTTTTCTTTTCAAATTAATTTACACCTTACGGATTTGTGGTTCTTGCTTTTTTTCACTTCTTTATCCTATTTCTAAGTTAAGTTGCACAGTCCGTTCTGTTTGTATAATTTTATTACATTCAAACTAATATGTAAAGCAACGGTTTTGTAAATAGTAGTGTACTCGTAAACAAGTGTAGTTTGACGACAAGTTTAGCGCAGCGGTCGACTGATCGGCTTCTACGCAACGGGTTCGATTCGATTACCGCATGGGCCATATATTTTGTGATTTACAAAAATTTGTTTTGGGTCTGGGTATGCACCAACGACAAAGGATAAGAAACCTAACGTCTGACGTCGTTTGTTGTATGTAATATTAACAGATTCGAAAATCTTATTAATGATTGTCTGGAATAACGCTCTTTAATTTTTTTGCTTTTTGCTTAATTCCATATTGTACAAATTTATTTAATTTTAACACTAAAACTTTTCACCAAACATAATTATTCAATCTCGTCCCCCCTCTTTATCATAGTCCCCATTTATAAATAAAGCGTGTTACATTTAATACAACACAACATTTTCCCCAAGCTATCACAATGTAACACGCTTTTATTTATAAATGGGGACTATGATAAAGAGGGGGACGAGATTGAATAATTATGTATAGTGAAAAGTTTAATTGTTAAAATTAAATAAATTTGTACAATATGGAATTATTTTGTCGCTTATATTGTCGTTAAAGGTTACAATCAAGTTACAAAGTATTATATTTCTTTTTAGAGTTAATTTATTTTTAACTTTTTAGTTCATTTTATTTTTAACTTTTTAGTTCATTTTATAAACAAATAATAAAAGCTTGTTTTTAAAATGGTTTTTTTTCTTTAATTTTTTTCTAGTTATTCTTGGCAAGCCCTTTTATTTGATACCTATATTGTAGGAGTGCATTAAAAATAATTGGCCCGCCATATTGGATACGCCGCCATGTTGGATTTAGAATGACGTCACATTATTTTTTCTAGTTATTCTTGGCAAGCCCCTTTATTTGATACCCATATTGTAGGAGTGCATTAAAAATAATTGGTCCGCCATATTGGATACGCCGCCATGTTGGATTTAGAATGACGTCACACAGTTAATCATGCATTGTCATCCGAACTAAACGTGTATACCAAATTTCAGCTCAATCGGAAATCGGGAAGTGGATCAAATTTAAGTTGCAAGATTTGATTACAGAACGACAGACAACGGGAAAGGTAAAACTAAATAAAAGCTTGTAATAAAAGATTATTTCCGAAAAAACTGATATTACCTCAAGCTTTTTTTTTTAATAAAATCAAAATTTCTCGTAATAAAGCCCTAACATATGTTAATTTTAATTCTAAGTCTAGTTTCACCCATTTTCATATGTGCACTTCGTCAAGAATTACACTGTATATGTGTAATATATGTATGTCTATCCGTTACCCTAGATCCCATAACACAAACCTTACAGAGTTTACTTCTGGCTAGGCTAATTGGTGTAAGTGTAAGAAGTATTTATTTATAAGGGTAGTCCACCCCCTAACATTTTATTTTTCAGTTTTTATAATGTGGCAATAAACAATGTATATGTATAACCCAAAATTTTAACCGTTCTTGTCCTTAGTTATGTGTTTCTTTTAACCTAGTTGTGATAACTATTTTTAATATTATTTTTAATGAATTAGTTATTTTATGTACATTAGTAATTACCAAGAAATAATTTATATGACAACACTACTTTCGTCGGGTCAGCAAGTATAAAATAATCTTGTTTTATTCATAAAACTGAATCTACGATAGTCAAAAGTTTACTACTAAACTATCCTGAAGTTAGCACTAAATCACCGATAAGATTTATGTCAAATTCAAATTTTCGTACGAGGTTCGCGCGTTTAAAGCTTACAAAACGTCTAACTTCGACGAAGTTCAGACGGATTGAGTGAAAAGTGTGAGTCGATTGAAGTTAACTGATATTAGTTTCGGTGTTCCGTCGTAGTGCCTCATGATATTTTCCTTCACCGAAAGAGCGTCGGATAAAATATATGAAATTCGAAAAACACTCGAGTCACAAACACATTTGAAGATTGTCAACACTGAGCCACCAATGTTGCCATACGTTATACTTACATTAATTTTAAAAGGTAACATTTTTTCACCTTTTAATATTTCTGTATAATTATAAAGGCAACAACAATACTTTTTTAAAAAACATAGAAAACAGCCAGTTACCTTCACGGAAACGAGCGGTGCGATCACAAAAATAACAACCTTTTATTCAGGTTTACTCAGAAATAAATCTGAATGGACCACGCTAGTGAATACCTGCGACGACAACTCATAGAAGTAGTGCGTATTATAGAAGCTGTGCCATAATTTTTTACATCAATATTGTGAGTAATAATTTTGAGGCTTAATCATTAAACTTTTTTCTCGGGTCTAACAGTAGCGTTATAGACTTTATCCTTTTTTTCCGATAGTTATAAGCCCCGTCACTTCACAAAGAATTAATCATTCTTGCTGACTCGAAATCTAAGTCCAGAATTGAAAAACGTTGGCCATGTTTACTATTTTTGCCCTTGTGTTTCAACCTATATGCTTATATTTAAGGTACGCGGCTGCCAATATTACCGGCTACCGCCTAATCCTTATCTCTATTGCATTGGGATTCTTATAATATAGTACTTTAATGTTGTCGCTTGCATTACAATCTCTTATGGTCTATACTAGAGGTTCTTAAACTTTTTTGTGTCGTAAATTCTTTGCCATATTTTTCGGTTTTGGGTAGACCCCCTACCTACCTTATATTGATTTCTTGTAAATTTCTAACTGGAGGGTATTTAAAACTTAAGGTAACACATGTAAAGTTTTATACGCTTCATCATCATAGGTCATCATAGGTCACCCTCTGACATCCAGAGGGTGTGTTTTCCGCACTTAGTCCTGTATGGACCATTGTGCGTGAGTACAAGGTGGAGGTTGCTCATTCCAGCCATCCCACCTCCCTCCAGAAGCAGATTAAGTTCCCCATGTTGTTCAGGATTTCCTCGATTGTTTTGGGTGATCCCACGGTTTCTTTCCGGATTTGGGCGACGCCTGTGCACTCCAGTAGCACATGTGCAATCGTTTCCTCCGTCTTCATGCATGCCCTGCACAGAGGGCTATCGGTTATACCTAGAGTGTATAAGTGTTTGTTAAGCGAGCAGTGACCCGTAATGGTTCCTACTACTGTTCTTAGGTTCTTTTTGTTCAGTCGCAATAAACGCTTTGTTAGTCTGTTGCTCAGGTTTGGCATAGCCTCTTTGGATTGCCTATACGCTTATTAATTGCATTTAAATTAAAACTACTAAAAATAAACTTTTCTATCTGTTATATAACATATACGCAACATAAAATGAACATAATATATTTTATGAAACATAAAATACAATATTGAGTGTTGGCTATTTGACGACATCTAAAATAAATCATATTATGACTCGATCGATAGGGGCCCTTTTTAGACCGCAAGTTTTTACAACTCCAAAATGTATTGCGACCATAAAGCGAATGCCTACATCCTACATCCTACATACAAAATTTCATAAACATATCTAATACATTTTTTACTACATAGATACTTTTATACATGTCTTTTTATAAGAAGATGGTAAAATTTAAATAAATAGCTACTATCAGTATATGTTGAGATCCATTATCGTGGACCCCCGTTTTCATTTCATAGACCCCCAAATTTTTGCTTCGCTAACGTAGACCGTAGTGGTCGATATAGACCACTTTATAATCCCTGGTCCAGACTGAAGTATCCTTTTGACTTACAGAAAACCGTAGCCGAATAAAGATAATATTTTTTCATCTGTACTTGTATGTGTCACTTAACTGCTCCTTCAAAAAAATCCTAAATGATTTGCATTTCTTGGCGCCATTACATGCATTTCTTGGTTCCCTTATGCTTAGACCCCTAGGGGTCGATATAGACAAGTTTGGGAATCACTGGCTGACTCACTCTATGTTTCGCCGCCGTACTAAATCAATTAGTTATATAAATTCTACAATAATGTATTCCATATTACCAATATTGAAGATTTAAATTAATTTATTAATTATAAGAAAGAGTCCTACACAGAATGCTGTAGGACTTTCCTTATAGTACCTTTTTATTTACCATTTTTAAATAAACCAACCTCAAGCAGCAAACCGTCGTTTAAACATTGTTGATAACCTTACCCAAGCTCTACCGAGCACCGTGACACAGTGTATGCTAAGTAAGCTAAACCAGATATTATGGCATAAGAGTAAGTATTCATTCATTGTAGTGTCATAGTATCTTTGAATCGAACCCCGGGATTGATTCTGTCACTTTGTTATGTCTTTCGTGTTTCGGATTTAATATGTACATACCACGCAATGTGTCCGCGTGATTGACCAATCGT
This sequence comes from Scirpophaga incertulas, assembly GCA_036419045.1. Classification (NCBI taxonomy): domain Eukaryota; kingdom Metazoa; phylum Arthropoda; class Insecta; order Lepidoptera; family Crambidae; genus Scirpophaga; species Scirpophaga incertulas. The sequence goes on along the minus strand of CM071626.1, from coordinate 39,996,210 downwards.
CTTAACGTAGTTAGGATATGTTCGAGCCTGTATTTAATTGAACCTGTTTATCAATTTTACAAATATACGAACACACAAACTTTACTTCTTTATAATATTAGTATAGATAAGGCGTTGTCTAAAAAGTTTCATATCTTCGTGCGTCGCAATAAACTCGCACTTCACAAATGAAGGTCCATTAAAACTAATGCCGTATGAAAATGTCGCATCACGACTCGTTGCTATATAAAAAAAGCAACTTAATAGCATTCAACAACGGTTGTGGGAAGCTGTGTTGAATTTTAAGTGGATGGTGTATGATAGTTGATGAGAGTATATATTTATTTATTTTTATATATTTTTCTCTACTTTTTTTTTAAAGTCGTCGCTCCACACTAAGATTTTTATCCTGTGCCGTGGGTGCTGTCACAAACATTAAAATCTTATATGCACAAACACACAGACCGGAATAAATGTTTGTAGGGCATACAAAATATAGGTCCCGTGCGGGAATAGAAACCGCGACCTGGAGACCTATTTTTGAATTACGAATGCGACTTCGAAATCACGGATGTGATTAATAATCACCGATTTTCAATAATTCTTATTTTTGAATATCACTGATGTGACTACCTTAGTCACAGGTGTGATTTCATTACGAGTGCCCTCACCCACTCGTAATCAAGTCATACTTGTGGAAATATTATCTGTGTTTTGTTTGATTTTTCAGTCTATATATACAATATAATATGAATGTAGCACATATAAAATATAATTTTATATGTGCTATATTATCTATATATATATAATATTTTTTTTATACTATATATATGTTTATGTATGTATATCTGCTGAAATTAAAGGGTATGTTATCGTTTACCTACAGAACCTTGATGCTAATAGTTAACTAGATTTTGAAAATAAACTGAATATAGGAACGCAAAGGTCTTCCTAAGTTAATATAAAAAAAAATGAAAGTAAATATTTCTTAGGCTTCTGTAGTTTACAATACGATAAATACTTTTCGAAGACGATAGCAAATTCATGATAGAACCGCTATTCTTGTTTAACGAGCAAAATGTGAATGCAAAATTATTACGTAAATGAATTATTATCCATTGTTTATTCTAGCAACGTAAAGTTATAATAAAGATTAAAAATAAAGTTTTTTAATTTTCATGAATGGGCAACAGGCGTGAAAACATTATGACCAAACTCTCCAAAGATGATTAAGATACATAATAAAAAAAAAATTAAGTAACGTCTTATAACTAAAAGAATGATAGCTTATTTTTCATTAGATCATGCTAGATGATGCTGGATGCTTGGCACAGACAAAGAGACCGCGGAGGAAAAATAACAAGAAAAATCAGTTTAAGACACAAAAAAGCATTGTTTTATAGAATCCTAACTCTCAGTTCTTAGTTTAAAATTAAATTAAAATTTGTTCGTTCGTTCTTACTTCTTATTTCGCCTGAAATTAGTCTTCGTAATATGTATTATTACATACACGATAAGAAACAAAATCGTACCGTTTAATGGTAGGTATCTATGCCAGGAAAATGTGATACTGTTTTGGTATTTCCACATTTCATTTTCAATTGGTGTTGTCATTTTAATTGGGAATACGAAACGATAAGAATAAACAATGTGCGCTCCCTCCAATTATTTCAGGTTTTTACGTAAATCTTCAATCAATATACGCTTAATAAAATTTAACATATATTATTAAAGAATTATGAATCTTAAGTGGCAGATAGCAGGGCACATTACTCGCTGGGACTGGCTGACAGTCGCTGGGTTGGTAAGGCCGCGGGTCGCCGGCGGGCGCGAGGAAGTCGCGACTGCTACGGCGACCCGGGATGGACCACGCCCCTTCCGTGGCCGGGGGGCGTCGTCGGTGGAGGAGACCGGGGGAGTTAGTAGCCTCCCCCGAGGAGGGCTCCCCTCTAGGCAGGGGAGCGGAGGCTGGGGGTTCCCGGAAGTGGCTTGATGTTCCCGGGGGCTCCCTACATGCCTGAGGAAGGCCAAGGATATTATTATAACATAAGCTTTCCTCTTCAATCACTATGTCTGTCGCGTAGCGGAAGACTACGGCTTGGAGGGTTCTTAGTAGTCAATGCTGAGGTTGGTTTATTTAAACGATTTTACAAAAGGTATAAGTAATAAGAAAAAGAAAAAGTCTGAAACAATATAAAAAACTATTGTAGAAAAACTATAAAATACATTGGTTCTCTATGTCCGATAGAAAATTTAAATTATGCGAACTTACCCTACAGCATTCCGTGTAGGACTCTTTCTTGAAATTTTTAATAAATCAATATAATTTCCAATATAATAAACAGGTAGTATTTTATGACATTGTATATAAATTATAAATTTGATTCGATTTGTACAAAAGCGAAACATAGAGTGAGTCAGTCTAGCTTATTTTGCTTTGGCAGATGACATATTTCGAATTTTGATTGACAACCAAAATCATAAACGAAAGAAATAAACCGGCCAGGATTCCATGAGGAATTCTAATATCATAGACAATGCTTACCGATGGTGAACCATAGGCAACATAAGACATGTAACGGCTACACCGTTACATGTCTATTTTAAAAAGCTCATTAAAATACGTTGCGTAGTTTTAAAGATTTAAGCATACATAGGGATGTAGGGACAGAGAACGACCTTGCTCTATAAAGTGATAATATTCTCAACACCGATAGGTACTATAGAAATGGACTTACATATTTTTATGACTTACATATTATAAAGCTGAAGAGTTTGTTTGTTTGAACGCGCTAATCTCAGGAACTCCTGGTTCGAATTAAAAAAAATTACTGAATAGATCATTTATCGAGGAAGGTTTTAGGCTACATAACATCACGCTGCGACTAATAGGAGCGAAGAAATAATGGAAAATGTGGAAAAAACGGGCAAAATTATTCATCTTTGAGGGCTTCCGTTGCGTGCGCTGCGAAAACAGTTCTAGATACCAAAAAAATATATATGAAAGAATTATTCCTCTTAAAGTGATCTAAAATAATGTCCGCGACAGTATATGTCTATCTTTTAATCTTAACTCACTAGAATCGTTTTTATGGTAATCAAATTTGGATATGTCGCGTTGTCAAGATCGGATAACAACCGAGGTGGTTGTTTGTAAAATATATATGATGCTCAAATTAACTATTCCACGCGGACGAAGTCGCTGTCACAGCTAGTATTGGATAAGTTTGCACCCGCCAGTACTCGTCAGTGACTTTTCATTTTCACATATTTTTAGAAATTTTGGTCCGGTTTCAATAATCGGTAGAAGCTTAAGTTTTTCATAAAATCACTCTTTAACTCACTTGTTTTGTTACTATTGCCACAAATGTTGCCAATTTGATTTCTGTTTTTTTTTTTTACAAGCTTTTATTTACTTTCACCTGTCCCGTTGTCTGTCTGTAATCAAATCTTGCAACTTAAATTTGATCCACTTCCCGGTGTCCGATTGAGCTGAAATTTGGTATACACGTTTAGTTCGGATGACAATGCATGATTAACTGTGTAACGTCATTCTAAATGCAACATGGCGGCGTATCCAATATGGCGGACCAATTATTTTTAATGCACTCCTACAATATGGGTATCAAATAAAAGGCTTGCCAAGAATAACTAGAAAAATAATGTGACGTCATTGTAAATCCAACATGGCGGCGTATCCAATATGGCGGACCAATTATTTTTAATGCACTCCTACAATATGGGTATCAAAAAAAAGGTCTTGCCAAGAATAACTGGAAAAAAATAATGTTACGTCGTCACTCTTAATCCAATACGGCGGAGCACCAAAAATGGCGGATAATTTTCTTTTATTCGTTCCTACAATATGGGTATCAAATGAAAGGGCGTGTTCTCAGCAAGCCTGTAGAGGTACTAAAAAGTTAAAAATAAAACTAAAGAAAAAAACACCTTTTTAAAAACAAGCTTTTATTATTTTTATAAAATGAACTAAAAAATAAAAATAAAATGAACTAAAAAGTTAAAAATAAATTATTAACACTAAACTTTTCACTATACATAATTATTCAATCTCGTCCCCCTCTTTATCATAGTCCCCATTTATAGATAAAAGCGTGTTACATTGTGATAGCTTGAGGAAAATGTTGTGTTGTATTAAATGTAACACGCTTTTATTTATAAACTAGCTGTTGCCCGCGACTTCGTCTGCGTAAATTTCGAGTTGAATGTTATTGATACACAAATCATATTAATATACGATTTTACCGATTCAAATATTTTTGGTATAAAGCAATTCCTTGAGGTAAAGTAAACTCAAAGAATTTCTTTATATACCACATTATTCGTTTTTCCTAAAAATACTAAATGTACAGACAAAATATTTTTACTGTCTTATTATATGTATAAAACACATTCCTTTATTAGGCTTTATTTGAAAAAACTACAATAGCGCGTTGTAGAAATGATTAAATGAAACAGCGCCATCTAGTGATTTATGAAAAAAAATTTTGAAAAAACTACAATAGCGCGTTGTAGAAATTGATTAAATGAAACAGCGCCATCTAGTGATTTATGAAAAAATTATTTGAAAAAACTACAATAGCACGTTGTAGAAATTGATTAAATGAAACAGCGCCATCTAGTGATTTATGAAAAAACTAACATGCGTAATGAAACTGATTTACACTTAAATATTTTTTCTGTTCTATTATATGTATAGATTAAGCGTGAAGAGGTAATAAACAAACAAACTTTCGCATTTATCATATTATTTTGATAAAAACTGGTTTCGTTTCATCGTATTTTGGTTCCCTGTTCCATCTCACTGCCACGAACATGCTAAACGTGGCCTTTGGGGTCTTACTTATAACCTGTGGCTCTGTCTACCCCGCAGGGGATAAAGACGTTATCTTATGTATGTATTGTATCATGATGATGAATTGTCTTTAGATTTTAAATTTCCCATGTAACTTATGTAAGAAATGGTGTACATTATAATTCGCAATATTATCATGCCTTGAGTTCATTAAAATGACGATAACTTTTTTTTTAATGAACCGATTTTGATGAAATGAAATAAAGTTTAGATATTATTCTGAGTTAAAACAAAGCAAATAGTGAAAGTTTCAAGCAAATCGGTTCAGTACTTTCGGAGATAAACGTGAACAAACATACAGACAGACAGACAGACAAAAAATTCCAAAAATTTTTTTTGCTTTCTAATAATCTATTTAAGTGCCCTTCAATCCATTTCAGTCAAAAATACTAAATGTACAGACAAAATATTTTTTACTGTCTTATTATATGGATAGATGGGACTATGATAAAGAGGGGGGACGAGATTGAATAATTATGTATGGTGAAAAGTTTTAGTGTTAATAATTTATTTTTAACTTTTTAATTCATTTTATTTTTAACTTTTTAATTCATTTTATTTTTAACTTTTTAGTTCATTTTATAAACAAATAATAAAAACTTGTTTTTAAAAAGGTTTTTTTTTTCTTTAATTTTTTATATAACAACTGAAGAATTCGGGCTATTGTTAACAACTACAAAAATGTTGTTGTACTGTTGTGCACGTATGTATTAACTTGTTATTGATAACAAGATAACTTGGCTTATTAACTTTATACACTGACTAGGTTAAAAAAGTTATCTATGAGAGTTGACATTGTTTAACATTTGTTAAATTTTAGATATTGAAAAAAGACTTTGATTATATTTTTGTAATAATCAGACCAGTAAACAGATTGTACTTTTTTGCAACTTCACATCAGAAAATTCAAAATAAGTTTAACGGTAAGTTTCGACTTGATAAGAATTTAACCAATAACAATTAATACTCAACAAAGCAGTTGAAGATTAATTATGCGTTTTCCCGCTATTTCTTTTTGTTTCTTTTATCTCTAGAAATGACCAAATCAGTCTTTTTTATTTTTTTTATCACAGTTCCATCAATTATAGTTTCATAATAAGTAAATTATAAGTATATTTGTAATATTATTCGAAAATTATTAATCAGTCTAATAGTTTTTTACGGATGATTTTAATCAAATGTCTTGTTTCAATCTTGGAAGATATTTCAAACTAACAGAATAGAAATATTGCAAAGATATAACGTACTATTCTAATAAATTGAGAGGAGAGAAAATCTTTTCCAAGAGGAAGACTTACTGTTTTCGTTCCTTTGTTCCGATTACATCAAGCGTACTGGTAGATACTCGTATTCTCCGTGAACGAGAAATTCTTACTTGAAAGAGACTTTTCATACTTGTTGCCGTGGTGAATAAAGGACATTGTTGTGCGAGGATTTTGTCGTCTTAAGAACTAACACTCCAAGCATATTCTTATTGATTCCGCCTTTCAGGTAAAAGCAAGGCTTGTATAGAAGGAAGTGATAACTCTGCGAACACAAATGTGAAGGAAAAATCAGGTGGGGCTGTGCCGGGGCACACGGCCGTTGATTTCAACGTGAAACGTCTATGTCAGGGAATCGCTTTTAAAGTAAAAGATTGAAATAAAAAAAAACAAGATTGACGGTGTTTTAAGTATTTTAATAAAAAACTCAATGTCACAACAGCGAGCTGACTATATAAGTGAAATATACACACCACATTTTTGTTTCTAAGACTAATAGTTTTTTAATTATTAAGGTACGATGATATAGACCTTTTCGTTACGGTCCACTTTTTAAACCTGGTCTTTAAAGACGTTTCACGTCAAAAAAAGCTTATGTTTTGTTAGTAAATGTCACATATCCGAACATAAAGATCTCGGTTCAAATTGAAAAAATAACCGGTCAAGTGCAAGTCGGACTCGCGCACGTAAGGTTCCGTACCACTATATGTACATCTAAATAAATGTTTATAATCATTGGAGTTCATTGATTGTAAGGTAAAATGCGGTTTATGATTTATAACGTAGTAAAAATATCTTCGTTCAGAGGGTAAATATATACAAATAAATAAAATTGAAGTGTCTGTTTGTAATATTAAAATAACCACTTTCTACTACATGCATATGAATGTATATACAGTACACATACCAAAAAACATATTTTTTAAATTTTTGTTTGTCTGTCTGTCTGTTTCTTCCCGCTAATCTCTGGAACAGCTGGATTGGCTGATTATAAGGAGTAACTTAGGCTACTTTTATTTTAGAAAAATAAAATTCAAATACAAAAAACAAATAAACTATTTTTTTTATTACATTCCACGCGGACGAAGTCGCAGGCACAGCTAGTAGTAAATAAAATAAATAATTGAATTTAATCTTGCCAATTCGTTCATTGTTTGGCGAAAACTTTACAACTTAACATGTTAACATGATGCTCCATGCCAGGTTCCGTTTAGGTTCATTCTGAGACAAATCTGGCACAACTGTCTTAGAGCAAGAAGAGACGAACACCTTTAAAGGAATTCACCGCTATATCATGTGCGAGACTTTTATGAAGGAAGCATATTATACATTTCCTTATGATTTATCGACATATATAGAATGACGACCTCTGTGGTCAAGCGGTTAGTACAGCGGTTTCAACGGATTCGAGTCTCTGTGGGGGCAGATCTTTGTGTGATGAATGCAAGCATTTGTACCTTAGACTTGATTGTTAACACATATTTCTAACAAAAATATTTATACATGAATAATATATGTATGACTATCCGTTACCCTTTTTTTTTGAGGGGCGGAAATGTTACCTTATGCACCATGACACCGCGCTGGCAAGGCGCGGCCGTGTGTGGGGCTCTCCGGTCATAGAGGACCGGCCTACCCACTAAAACTCCCTCCGAGTTCTCTAGGCCCATACGAGGCACATGGCGATGTGCGCTTTCGTGATTCGACCGCCATGTGCCCCGGGGCTGGCTCGACCAAGAGCTGGTCGAGCCACCGCCAAAGGAAGGACTGTCCGAGAACCTCTGGACAGTCTCCCAGACAGAGAGACTTCACCACGGCGTGCTCGCGTAGCCGGATGTGCACGCAGTCTCACGGTAGGGTCACTAGGCAGGCAACACCGCGCTTGCGTGTGCCCGCTTTCGCCTACCAATGACTATCCGTTACCCTAGAACCTACACAAGTCTTACAGAGCTTACCTTGGGCTAGGCTAATTGGTGTAAATGTAATAAAAATTTATGTTTATTTATTACTATTCGCTTGATGTTTTATAGTACCCACTAAAAATACCTTATTACTTGCTAAGCTATAATTTACGCAAAATATAGATTCATTATGAATGCCAAGTTATTATTAAGTCAGGTTACAAAATCCTTGCTTCAAAATCGGGTTCTCGGTAGTCGGAAGCCGAGCAAGCTCTCGTAACTATTTCAAGTTTAAAATACTATGGATTTAAAGTACTTTAGTTAATAACAAGCGAAATATATTTTTTCGTACGGTAAAAATTATAATATAGCTTATGTTAATCACAGATAATGATGCCTTCTAATGGTGAAAGAATTCTTAATAAAATAAATATTTTACATATAACCACCAATTGTAATATAGAATTCCATAAGCAAAAGATCGTAATATATATTTTAAAACGGAACTTTAAATGTCGTTATATAAGATATATTATTGAGGATTCTCAAAATATATGACATTCAGTTTAATTTCAATTCAATGTAATTAAAATTAACAACATACTTATTTATTGATTTTGAGTTTACCAAATATAAGTTTAGAAGCTATTTCATTGTGTGAGAACCCATCTAATATTTTAATAAGAGGCATTAACAGTATTCAGTCGGCAGTCTTTTATTCAGCGAGCTGTCTGAATTACAATGCGCGTAACTTATAGCCAGCTATTAATAGATGTTGTGCATATTAGATGTGGAACGTACGTAGGTAAGGAGCTTAGCGGTTCCATCCCAATTAATATCATAAATGCGAAAATAACTCTGTCTGTCTGTTACGCTTTCCCGCTTAAAACTCGTAACCAATTTTGATGCAATTAGATGTTTGAAGTGTTATCAACAAGAGGCATAAAATGTAAAAATACATTGTTTCCAACAAATTATTTTCATGTTATTAGAACTTTTTTTTTATTTTGATTATGGATTTCACATGTTTTTAAATGGTTGTGATATTTGAGCAGTCCTTTTTGTTAACAATGATACAATTTTGTGTATCCATCTTTGAAGCTTATAACAATTTGTGAGGCGATATTTTTAGATAACTATAAAAAATCTTTAAGCTATGTATTTACTTAATTAATAAATTCAATACAATTGTGTATTTGGTTGGAATTAATGCAAATAACATTGCTTGATTGGTGATGAATACACCTTTGGATGTGGGGTGTTAGGGTTCAATAGTGATGGTGATCACACGTGTAACAATTTTATTTTTAAGTCATAAACTAAAATATATTTTAGTATGATTAAAATAAAATCCATAACCATAATTAGGTGGCGAAATAATTCAAGTAATAAAACTTCGCCGAATTGTTTTAAGAACGAACAAATAAGACCGGTCAACACCGCCTTCAGCGGGCACATCCCACGACACCAGTCCATATTGGCAGAGGACACGCAGATCGCGACATGTCTTAAGCGACCCCCCTAATCAATTAACGCAGGACCTTCTAGACCTGCAAGCGGCGGCGTCTGAGCCGTCGCCTCCTGGTTTGGCGCTGTGTTACTGCCCAAGTTTCGCTGCCATATGTGAGGACCGGTCTGATCATGCTCCTATAGACTAAGCCTTTGAGTTTCACAGGCATTCGTTTATCGCAGGTTACGCCAGCCACTTCTCGCCATTTAAGCTAGTCAGCTGCTATACGATGTTGAATGTTTACATCTACATTTCCAGAAGAGTGCAACATTGAGCCCAAGTATTTATATTCGTCACACTTAGTGACTTGTTGTCCGTCGATGATAAGAGGGTCGTGTGCTGAAATGGGATCGTTGCAAACCATGTATTGTGTCTTCGAAACACTCAACATCAAGCCACCCCTCTGTAGCTGTCGCTTCCATTGTTCCAAGGCATGCTCAAGCCCGCTGCGAGTTGGCGAACATATTGCTACATCATCAGCATATATAAATGTCCAAGGTACTAAGGACTGCGCGTTTTCAGTGAGGGCATCCATCACTAAACAGAAGAGATACGGACTCAGTACCGAACCTTGGTGTACTCCCTCTGTGACTGCAATCGGTTTTGTCTGCCCCACTGTAGTCCTGATGATCGACCTAATATCCTTGTACATGTCAGCTATGATTTCAACATACCTTTCTGGGATATTTTTCTTACGAAGACTCCACCAGATTGTTGGTCGAGGTACGCGATCAAATGCCTTTTCCATGTCTAGAAACGCAATTTTTTACAATAATTATGTATTTGGTAATTTGGTGGCGTAGCTTAATGCCTGTAGTAGATACATATAAGAGAATAGATATAAAAAGGTTTAGAACAGGCACTTAACATCATATTTTGTACAATTTACACAACATCTTTATAATTTGTAGCCTTTTTAAGTGTTATTCTGATGTATAAGCTTTATTATTAAAACATCAATCGATATTTACAAATCTTGTTTATGAATTAGTAATGATAATATTAATAACTTATGAATTTAGCTACTAACTATTTATTCGCGTTTGATAGCATATAAAATAGTTATTTAGCATAATAATTTTGGATAGCTCTCTCATTGAACTGAGCGGATGATATTTTAGTAATGAAGCTTGAATTGAAAGCTGATGAATGCGCTTTAAAGCGAGTAGTTCACGAATCAGAGGAAAGGTGCTTAATTCTTGCTGATTTTAATTAAGGTAGAACTCAAATGCTATTAACCTAGTTAAAACATAGTTAAGTTCTGACATCCAGAAAATTTCATATGTGTAACCCTGCAATTTTAGAAAAGGAACATCGTTCAACTATTCTTTAGTTGAAGTAGCAAAATATAATTTAGACTCATCATTTAAGTTTATAATCTAATAAAGGATTGGGATATAATAAATTCTTTTTAATGCCTCATGCATTAAGATTCATACGAGGCTTACTTGCAAAAATTTTTATATAATCAATTTTCAGACTATCCAGCCATTGCACCAATTCAAAGTTTCGTTTCCTGTCTAATTTAATGTTAAGCAGTAATTATGCGATATTATGCAAAAGTTTTTTTTTGTTTGTTTTTAGCTCGTTAGCCGGCACGGCGTAGGTTTCAGTGACACCTTATCTTATGATAGTTAGTCAGGGTTATCAAAATACTCTTATGAAAAAAAGTTACTATACAGTTAATGGTTATTTAAGTATATTTGGGATTTATTTTGATGACAATTGTACATTTGCTGATATTAACGAAACTAATGTCAGCAAAGAGTATCTAATAGTTTTGTTAATATCAGCAAATTGCACAATTGTTATTGTTGTGAAAATATAAAATAATTGTAAATATATAATCATAAATTCGGAAATAAACTTATAATAATTTTCGGTCCCATTTACTTAGACTTAGATATTGTCTCAATAACGTAGAACAATAGTCAAGACAGGAACTCTATAAAATAACCTCAAATTGTCTTTTATTGTTTGTAGATCTTTAAACGTTCTTGTACATCCTTATAATGATTCCCCTAGAATGCATTTAAAAATAATTCAATCAATTCAATTTCATCAACAATGGGAAGCGGTGACAGCTGCCACATTATAATTAAACGATATCGTTTATTTCGTTAATTGTTTCAATTGTTATAACATCTCTTAAACCAATAATGCAATTAATAAAATGAGTTGTAATTCGGACCTGAATAAAAATTGCTATTCAGTCGATAGGAAACGTCAGAACGCGTTTGTTCCGAATTTCAATATGCATTAGATTGCGATCAATTTACGAATAATAATTTTAGTGACTCCCATTTACTTGTAAACATTTATAAACTTATTTGTAAACTATCTACTACCAAGATTGGTGCTACAAACAATCATAGTATCACTATGTTCGGCCGTTACATGTATACAAATCGTTAGTAATAATTATTACTATAGGCACAAGGGCGCGCGAAATTTTATACATTATATAAAATTAAATTAACAATTTTAAATAAACAATAGTGTTTTACACTATTAATATCTTAATAAACTTGTATTGAAAAAAAACAACAAAACATAAAATTATATCAACTTACACATAGGTATTGTGTGAAGTGAACGACATTTATATTTTTCAATTCAGAGTACTATACATATAACAAAAAATAAATTTAGTCATTTTAACATTCTGTTAGGTTATAGTACTCTATCCCTATAAAAATAACACTTAATTAGATATTTTGTGTAGTTTATTTTAAATTTTAGGCATACAATAAAAACTATTTATATTTGGTACGTATTTAAATGACTGTTTGCAACATTATATAAATTCCGATGCATAAACTGCTAATTAAATTTAAGTTAAAATTATTTGAAATAATATCATTGAAATATTAAATTTACAATCTATACATAATAAGACAGTAAAAATATTTTGTCTGTACATTTAGTATTTTTGACTGAAATGGATAGAGGGGCACTTAAATAGATTATTAGAAAGCAAAAAAAAATTTTTGGAATTTTTTGTCTGTCTGTCTGTCTGTCTGTCTGTATGTTTGTTCACGTTTATCTCCGAAAGTACTGAACCGATTTGCTTGAAACTTTCACTATTTGCTTTGTTTTAACTCAGAATAATATCTAAACTTTGTTTCATCAAAATCGGTTCATTAAAAAAAAAGTTATCGTCATTTTAATGAACTCAAGGCATGATAATATTGCGAATTATAATGTACACCATTCTTACATAAGTTACATGGGAAATTTAAAATCTAAAAACAATTCATCATCATGATACAATACATACATAAGATAACGTCTTTATCCCCTGCGGGGTAGACAGAGCCACAGGTTATAAGACCCCAAAGGCCACGTTTAGCATGTTCGTGGGCAGTGAGATGGAACAGGGAACCAAAATACGATGAAACGAAACCAGTTTTTATCAAAATAATATGATAAATGCGAAAGTTTGTTTGTTTATTACCTCTTCACGCTTAATCTATACATATAATAGAACAGAAAAAATATTTAAGTGTAAATCAGTTTCATTACGCATGTTAGTTTTTTTCATAAATCACTAGATATTTTAATCGGTAAAATCGTATATTAATATGATTTGTGTATCAATAACATTCAACTCGAAATTTACGCAGACGAAGTCGCGGGCAACAGCTAGTGTTTAATATTGTTATAATTTTTTTTTCTATTGCATATTAAACATTAATGTGTATCATTTTATTGATGGAATGGAAATGCATGATAGCGCGATGTACCCGTCGTTTGGCTAGGTGGTTTAGCTTACACTTAAGCCCTCTGATCTGTTCAAAGTACATACGGATTTGCCCAACCATTTAATCGAATAGTCCGAGAATACACGTTAATTCCCAGATGGAGGAGTGACGTACAAAGGCCCAATCCATGCACGCAGACAAACGTGTATTACTTATGTATGTCCATTAATGTATTTGATAATATCATTCCAAATTAGGCAAGGGCGTTTGGGAAGCTACGCGGCATATTCTCGGCCCATCTATCGCAGTGCCTCAAGACGAAAGTCTCTGATTCGTGCGTGCGAAACCTGGCCACTCACAATGGGCCTTATAAGGCGGCTCAAAGTCACCCAGAGGGCAATGGAGAGGGCTATGGTCGGAATTTCTCTGCGTGATCGAATCAGAAATGACGAAATCCACAGAAGAACCAGGATCACTGACATAGCCCGAAGAATTGCGAACCTTAAGTGGCAGTGGGCGGGGCACATTGCTCGCAGGACTGACGGCCGTTGGGGCGGAAAGGTCCTGGAGTAGCAGGCATATGCTGAACACCGCAACGTTGGTAGGCCTCCGACGATTTGGTGAAGATCGCGGGAAGGCGCTGGACGCTTGCAGCGCAGGACCGATCTGTGTGGAGATCCTTGGGGGACGCCTATGTCCAACAGTGGGCGTCTATTGGCTGAAATGAATTCCAAATTATGTACATTGGCTGTAATACAGTATTTTAAACGTGGAGGCCAGTTGTCAAAGAAGTATGCACTCTATCCCATTGCAAATTTTTATTTGCCAATTTCGAATTAGGAACTCGAAATTACCATGGCAATTAGAGCAAATCATTCTATTTAGAACAGTCTACAAATTATAATTCAGCGATATTTTAAAGCCTGAATAAGAACCTGCGCTACATTTTAATGCAAAAATAATGATGTACGATATTAAAATAGGATATCAAATTTGTGTAAAAAGTACGTCATAATTGAATCCAGGAGATTTATGGTAATTTTTTGGGGAGTCATGATATGTGAATATATCAGGAGAAGTCTGAAAGTACTCATTGCTGCTGTGTTGCGTAATGTTGAAAAATTGAGGAACGTTTCCTGTTCCTGTAAAACTTCATCCATAACAAGAGATAATGTTTCTGTAGGTCATTAATTAATTACATTTTTTTATTTGGTAGATTGCTAGTATTTTTTTGTTATTATATTTTTAATGCGCCTGTAAATGAAAGATCTATCACTGTATATAATTTCAACTTCAGCCTAAAAATATATATACTCGCGAGCAACCAAATCGACTCAAGTCCTCATTCTGCTTATAAACTTTGTTTTTACGTAAAGTATACAAGGTATTTATAAAAAAAGACTGTCATTAGAAAGCTCAATATACAAGCTTTCATAAAACACTAATATTGTTTTTCAAAAAAATTCTAACGCATTCATTTTCACACCAATAGCACTATGAGTCGTTTTGCTCATTACGCTATCCGCGACTTGCGCTAACTGCCACCCCTATAAAAGCTTTCGCAACCGGCAGCTTTCAGCATCGCCATGACTAGGTGCCATGACTAGGTCCCTCATGACAAGGCCGGCGCCACTTGGGCTTCCCGCGCCTCTTCTAGCGCTTATAGGTCCCCTTTATGGGCCTGCGCTGCATCGTCCCTCTCCTGAGGGGCGGTCGCCCTCACGATTTGCCTATATGGTTATTAAAACCTAGGCCAGGCTGAGTTTAGTCGGTAGGTCACGTGGCTGGACCGTTCCGGTCGCGTGGAGTCCGACATAACCTCCGTGACACTTGCCGTTGCGGGGGTATCCTGGGTACGTTTCGTACTCCTTGTGAGGATCCTCAGCCTTCCTCTCCTGAGAAAAAAAAAACACACCTTATCAGTCGCTTATCACAAGTTGACAGGTACACATCTCTGTAAATTGCAATCATTTTTTCCACGTTACCGTGGAAACCACACCTGAAGAAGCCGCGCAAGTTGTTGCCTTGTTGGAACAAGGACTTAGCCAGCGAGTAGTCGCTGCGCAGCTTCGCTTGAGCCAGTCTGGCTCGTCGTATCCTACGAATAGGGGCGTAACTGCAAAACAGCAACTTTTCAGGAGAAGCTTTTTTGTGTTTATAAATAAAGATATTAAAGATATTTATAATGTTTTGATTTAATAACTAATATTTGTATCATGTGGTTACGTTAGATTTATTTTTGGGAAATAATAATAATATTTGAAATATTTATGCCCCTTAATTTCTTATTCTCCGTTGCGATTCTACTAGAAAGCGCTCAATTTGGGTCCTAAAATGCACGGTGTCCTTATTCATCGGAAATGTTGAGGTCAAAGTCGCCATTAAGCCACTTTTAAATTCTGAAAATGCTGGTATATTATGATTTTTATGGGTTATGAAACTTATCAGTGTTAAAAAAATGTAGATACATACAAAATATTCGGTAGACAACGGTAGGAATGAAAAACAAAATAAATTGAAACATAATATATTTTAAAAAAATCAAAGAAGTTACTAGAAAATGGTAACAATTACCTCTCAACTCATAAAAAAATAAACTTAACAAAAAATAACGCGAACGATTTTCTTCTCTTTTTAACCTAAAACTCTACGTTCACTAAATGAGATCAGATAATCATCTTTTATCACACATAAAATAACGAAACCAATAATATAATAATAATTAACAAAAATTAACTAAGAACCTTTTTCTTCTCTCATTAACCTTAAATTTTTCCTTCACTTATATTGTAACACTAACTTTACGTAACATAAAAAATAACGAAAACATAATTACTTCTTAAATTTTAAATAATTAATAAATTGTCATATTACTTTAATTTGACTAGGCACTCTTTACCCCCCAGTTTATGAAACGCAAATCAAATATTCAATTACCTAACAGATTGTCAAACATTTGTGGGCTGCCGAAAAGATAATAACTGAACAATTAACTAATCTTAATTGAAGATTTGACATTTGCAATAACAAACCGTTGACAATCTATCACATGGCTCTTTGGGAAACCCAAATTGCATTTAATTAGATTAACAGCCAGTTACGTAATTTTTTCTTTGATTTGCGTTTCAGTAACTGGGGTTAATCTTTCACTATTATTAATTCAGTCTTATCAAATCAATTAACAATACAAGCTATCATTAGTTTTCGATATCTTCATCATCAGTACTCTCTGCAATGTTGTCATTCCCTGTAGGTACTTGCTCATAAGGCAATCCTCGGAAAAATGAATGGAATTCTTCAGGAATTATTTTCGAGTCACACATAAACACTAAGTCTTTGTATTTGTCATTTTTAACTTTTATAGGAGTAGTATTGGCAGGTTGAATATCTGCTACAGGTGCTGTTTTCTTTCCTCTTCTACTTTTTTTTAATGTTGTCACTATTTTGTATTCTTCATCTAGTTCGTATTTATATTTTATTATATTATAATTATCTTTGGTTATATGCACTTCCTTTACTTTACTCCATACCACTTTTTCTCCTTTATCATTTTTTGTCCAATTTTTACCAATAAGTAAAGGCCGGTAGTTACAAATATCTGTCAAAGCCATTTCCTTAACTCTGTATGCTTCTCCTGATGTTTTTGCCCACCTGATTAAATTCACCCATTGGTCGGGAGTATAAATTGTTTTCTTGTTTGAAGCTCCTTCAATAACAGAATGGACACTGTCCCCTTCATTTTGTGTATGGCCTACTTCAAGAAAACGGTGGGTTATACTTACTATATTAAACTTTTCAAGTACGTGTTGATAAAACGCAAAGACTATGCGGTTACGATTTTGGCCTGAACAATTATCCGACCAAAATCTGAAATATTTAGCTCCTTCATCAATTTTCGACTTAATGAACAAGTTCAGACCACTGCTAATCTCGTTCGCTCCCTTTTTACCCAATACTTCTGTCCACATGTAGCAATAGCCACTTTTTTGTGCCACATCATATACTGTAAAGTTGTAGAGATTAAGTTTCCTTTTATAATAGAAAATACTCACATTTCCATAAGGACATGTCAATATTTTTTGCATATCAAAAGTAGCAGTAATTATATTGCTGTTTCTTTCGGATTCGGATTTGTCAGCCGCTTTAACAGTTCTGCCTAAATTTTTGCGCTGCATGTGTAGTTCTTGTTCTGATTTTTGTATTTCTGTTGGTTCTTTATTACTAAAAAAAGCATGACATTTATCGCATTGATCTTTTTTGGGATAATAAAAAGCAATATTAAAATTTTTGTTGACAATGTCTTGATACTGGCGCAATGAAGCAATTTCACAGTCGTAATTTTGGTGCAAAAACCATTCAGTGTATAAGTTATGCAGACGTTTGTAGGATAGTTGTCCATCTAGATATTTTTTGGTGCTGTTTTTACGGCAGTAATGGGATTCAATAGGCGCAAGGGAATCAATATGATCTTTCACACTGTCGATTACAGCTTCTTTTATTTTCTTAGGCCGGTTTAGATGTCTGCCTCTTAAGTCATTCAAACAATGTTCGTTCGTCGATGTACCAAGTTTTTTGAACGCAGTGCGTACAGTTTTTTCACCGATCGATAAAGTGTTCAAAAACATTTTGCGACAAACATGAACTGTCTCAGTTTTGTTAATTGGTAAACTATAAACCCTGGTCTGTGTTCTGTTTGGCCCTTCTGCTTTGATTCGTTTCGGTTTATGGCATCTAGTGTATTTTAAAATGAACTCCCATTGCTTCTCATGACGTCCAATATCCCAAAAACAGTTAAAAATGTGTTCCCGGCAATTCTGTTCCAATTTCTGAAAACATTTCTTTGGACAATTGCATGGCTCTTTAATTTTTTTCCCAGGAACTATTTGTCCCTTTTTATTTATAAAGGCTTTTCCTGAATTTTTGAGTGCTTTTCTTTTTAGGTCTTTCCATTCTGAATAATTTCGAGTTCGAATCTTGCCGGGACGCCGTTTAGGACAATCAGAAGGAGAACCCACCGAGGAACTCACAGCAGATGATGGAGTTGGAATCGCGAAACTTGAAGTTGGACTATTGAAATCTAAATCCACCGTAGAAATTGAAAAGTCTTCATACAAAGGACAGTCAGTAGCTACATAGGTATCTTTAGAAATATTGCTTTCTTCAGTAACCTCTGACCCCTTAAAAATATTGCTTGGTGATGATATTAAACCATTTTTTTCTTGTACTTCTACTATTTGTGTTCTTTTTCCTTCTACGTGCTTAATTTCTTCTTCAATATTAACAACAAGGTCAGCTAAATTCTCATTATTATTTCCTTCGGACATTTCTGCTTCAATTTGCAATAAAAAGTCGATCTCTTGTTCACAACCAGACGGCACTGGAGATTCATTACGTGCACTTCTATTGAGCATAATATCTGAAAATATAGATTATGAATAAAAACCAGTCAAGAGAAAGGTAAATTTAAAGGCCTTTCTACCATGAAATCTTAATTAATTTTTATAAGATTGGTCCAAAATTATAAAATAGAAAACAATGAAAAAAGCCTCTACTGACATAAGGGCACATAAAGTTTTATTAAAATTACATTCTTTTTTTTTTATTTTGTTAAAAATGCATTGATATTTAACACAAATTTCGTTTACTATTGAAAAAATGACAAAATACCCAATTTATAATACCAAAACTCATAAATTTGGATTAAACAATTATTTGAACGTAGATAAAAGACACAAATACCATTACGGCTTCAACTCTTCCATACAATTGTGTTTAATCGATTCTGCAGAATAAAGCCTTAAACAACACAAGGGCTTTATTCTGCGTGATACAAATATAATGACAGTGTATAAATTAAAAATATTTTCTGTGACAACTAACTAATTTTGGATCAATAAAACACGGTAATTAGTAAAATTGGAATAATGTAATGTCAAATAAAAATATTATAATTGTAATATTTCATAACTTGATGTAAAAATATGTGTCTGAATCATTAAATTAAGTATTTTTGTAATTTACTTACTTGTAGACTCCTTCAAGGCTTTTCGTTCCTCAACCACAACATTCTTTACAACTAAATCGACTAGATTCCGGCCTCTTCGTTTCATTTTTAAGTTAACAACTAATCACTACTTAACCTATTAACTATTTAAAATCGAATTACCAATTATGCGCGGCAAATGCACCTACGATCGCGGTCCGCTGAGTAATGACCGAGCGGCGCTCGCGCCTCCCCCCAGCCCGCATACAGATTGTGCGTGCCTCAAAAGATGGACCTAACGGCGATACTAGCTTTTTTCTATGTACAATTTTGTCACCTCGTAATAGTGGCCTTTAAATAAACTTGAATATCTTATAGAAATATGAACTTTTAAAAACAATTATTAGACAGAAAGATGCGTAAATGAACATAGAATATAGAAATGTAATAAAAGAAAAAAGCCCTTGTGATCATAGGGGCAGTTTTCGTGGGATACGACGGGCTGTGTCCCGGGTCTACGACGAAAACAAGTATGTGATTTATTCTTAATCAATTTTCTTTTATTTCTAAAATACCCAACACAACGTCCTCTCCCAAATTCCTGTTTTTCCAGTATTTATGTTTAGATATCATTAATTACAAAGATAATGAACGGATATTGATAATGACGATATCTTATTAAAGCTGCAGTTTGGAACTTTCAGATGATATATTGTTTTTAAAATTATCTCCTATACCTTTCTTGAAAACAGAGTCTATACTAAGAGTTAGGGCTAAAGTCGATTTGGTTGCTCGCGAGTGCATATTTCAGTTTGAAGTTTTTGAGGTTATGTTGCAAGAAATAACAAATAATAGATCAATGCAATACATTTATAATATACAATAGTACAGACTTAAAACGATAATTTTTGAATCGCTTTAACAGAATTAATAAAAGCCAACAATTTAATTTTGATTTATTATTATATTTATTAAATTAAAATTCTTATAATTTATCACATTTATTATTTCTATCTTCGTCGCCAAGTAGTTCGTACGCTGCTTTCAATGTGTCGCCATCTTTAAGACCTGAGTAGGTACAGGTGGGAGCAGATATTGATCAGTGTGATCAATACGGCCATTTATATATAATATTTAATATAGTAATATACTAAATAATTATATCACAAATATTTATCATTTTTCTATACTGTTTATTTGTTTGTTTGTTTGAACGCGCTAATCTCAGGAACTCCTGTTCGAATTAAAAAATATTATTGAATAGATCATTTATCGAGGAAGGCTTTAGGCTACATAACATCACGCTGCGACTAAAAAACAGTGAAGAAATAATGGAATATGTGGAAAAAACGGGGAAAATTATTCATCTTTGGGTGCTTCCGTTGCGTGCGCGGCGTAAACGGTTCAAGATAACAAAAAAATATGTATGAAAGAATTATTCCTCTTGAAATAAAATATATATAAATATAAATTAATAAAAAAATAATATGATTTAAAAAAGTGTCCGCAACAGATCTTTTAAGATTAACTCACTAGAATCGTTTTTATGGTAATCAAATTTGGATATGTCGCGTTGACAAGATCGGATTGCGGAGAAAACCAATATGTTCTTCTGCCACAAGGAAATAAAACTAAAATAAATTTACGCAGAAGTATTTAAAATAATAAAAAACTTAAAACTAAATTGTTTAAGATAATAACAGAAATTGCCGCGGACGAAGTCGAGGGTAACAGCCGAGGTAGTTGTTTGCAAAAATAAATATAATGCTCAAAATAACTATTCACGCGGACGAAGTCGCGAGCACAGCTAGAGAGTACTATATATGTTTATCCGTCTCTCTAGATCCTATCACACAATTGTCTTGTCGTGCGTTCCTTGGGTTAGGGTAATTAGTAAGAGTAAAAAATATTTTTAATATTTAAATTTGCACCGTTCAATATATATTGGAAATCATTTCCAATAAGAAAAAGCATAGATATTTATGGAGAATATTAACAATATACACTATTGAGAAGCAATAGTAAGAAAGCAACGAACACGAAAATACCAAAAGGATTAAAATAGTACAATTTTTTTTATGAAATCTATATGGAATTCATAAATTTGTGAATTGCTAGTTCACACATGCTAAATCTGAAGTATTGTTATCGGCATCATAAGTCTGCCCTGCATTTTCAAGCTCCCACTGCTGGGCACAAGTTCCTCCCTAGGCGTAGAGAATCTGGGTTACTTTAACTACACCGGCCAGACCGGTTGATGTACAGTTTCATTTTTAATTTCGACTTCATAGAAGTGTAACTCCGCTAAAGTCCTTGATTGATAATAACTGTAATTTATATAATTATAAATTACAATTGATCAACTAGTAATGATAAGATCCAAGTGGAATAAATGGAAGAGCACTGCCTTCTGTATCGTTTATCATACATAGAGTGAATGATCGTAACTTCTAGTAATAATAATATTGTGGAAGTGTGTTTAATCATATTCAAAAGTGAACACAAGAAAGTGACGCAAAGTGTCACTTACGACATTAGACAAGGCTATCTTAATATATACTTAATATTCAATAGCCTGCCTTATTTGGCCAACAGACAAACATCGAAGCCGCAGTAAAAAAAATCTAGCAATTTTAAACTCGGTAAATGCACTCTAAACAAACAGTCAACCAATTTTCTTTAACAAATAAAATGCTTATAAATCTTCGGATTTTATAAGACGCAATTAATAATAAATATATTTTTGGACTCTTAACTATATAACTGAATAATTATTTCGACATAGACATTTAACATGAAACATGCTCATACATTATATATGAAGATAAAAGGAAAGTACCAGTTTTTATATTTTAAAACGTTTATAAACTTATCATTATTAACGAAGTACACGGATCCTCCGCAAAATCAGGCGGGCGAAGTCAAGGGCCTACGAGTATTTGTGCTTTTAATACAAGGGCTCTTAAATTACGTGGAAAGCTCTTGCTCGTCAGAATGTTGTGCTTTATTTTCTGAAATTGTCTGAAAACGAACCATCGATTAAACACTGCCAGATTGATGCGTATTTAATAGTTATAAAAGAGATTTTTTTAAATAAGTAAACAATGTAATATTATGGATATTTTTTTTTATCTTGCATTTCCGTCTCTACTTTGTCTCAGGCGTTTATTATTAATATTATTTTGTGTATAAAAAATAACATACAAAATTAAATACATATTAATTTTAAGTGCAGTAAAGATGCAAAACATTATAGAAGACACCAAAAGAGTAAGAGAGACGCTAAATTAAAACTTATCAAAAAATCTGCCTTGTTTATTTCGACGGTTAAAAGGAAATAGGGGATAAGCGACAAAAATGAAATGTTCAGGAGAGCCGTTTAAAGTTTTAAATTTTAGAAACACTAACGTATTTCCGTAATTTAATTTGAAAAGTGAATTAGCTATAAAATCAGATAGAAATGGAACAGTTACTGCTGCTTGGGCATAAATACCAAAAAAGTTATCATAGAGCCATGGGAGTAACCGCATTCGAAAGACCAGAAAGTTTTGAGTCCAATGGCATATATAACTCTTTTTTGACCAAAATGTCGCTTATGCCCTAATTCCTTTTAACCGTCGATTTACTTTAAAAAAAAATACTTTATATAATAATTACCTAAAATTTTTTATTAAAATAAATAAGAACGTAAATATGATAAAAATGATTATTCTGAAGTACATAATAATATCATATATTGGGTACGGGAGAGTAACTGATTCAATTTGAATTTAAATGTCATTTTAATACTACATCGTTGATTAGTTAATTAGTAGCAAATAATTCCATAATTGAGCGGCATAAATCTAATCGAACAGAGAAGGAAATTGGTGCATTTGTTTTTGCACAATAAGCAAGAACTTAATTATAAAGTTGGAACTACAGGACGAAGAAGTTAGTACATTTAATTTGTGTTTCTCATTCCTACACTTCGTACAACTGTAACAAATGTAGTGAAAAAAATCATCAATACGACTAATTAATATAATTTACAATGCTCGCTCCAACTGTATTCAACTGCAAAGGCCAATTATAATATGAATAAATATTTTAATGGCACTAATTTGTAATGTATATTTAGTTGATATGGATTTCTTAGGGAAGTAACGACACTATCTCCCGCTAGTGGGGTATTTAATACCCCAAATCTGCCCCAGGACTGTAGTCAATGCCTCAAGGCAGATTGTGGCGAGCTATCGTTGAGTTGCGTCACCGAGAGTACCGATGTTACCCGTCTCTCTCTTGCCTTAGCTGGCAGGATAGAGTGGAGTCGCAAAAGCAGATGCTCGAAGGGTGGAAGTACAATAATATCATAAAGCTGATGGCGTGTCGCCACCTGCCATATTTAAATCAATTGGGAGGCTTTGAACTGGAGTCCCCTCCATAGCCCGGTTCTCATTCAAAAAATCAAAATAATCTTTATTCAACAAAGACCTTTACAGGCACTTATTGACGTCAAAACAAACATTACCATCAAAAATGCAATAGTGCACAAACGACTTGGCCAGAAATGACAACAGTGTCTGTGCATCTAACCGTGCTTGTAGCACGGTTGTAGCATACTTTAAAGTTTGAGTTAACTCGCTTAACTTTTTCGTGACGTTTTCTAGTATTGAACAAAAACTTACACTCGACGCTATGGGCATAGTCTTTAGCTGCATTTTTCACACTCTACAGACTACTACACATTTTTATTAAATTTCGCTTAAATGGCCTCTTCGCGTTGGATCTACTATATCCCCGCGCACGCCATAGATTGTGTCTTATAAGGACGCATGATATATGCGCCAATAATAATATTGATGTGACATATTTAATAATATAATTTTAAATATTTTTTTGTCTTTTTTTTCAATACAGTGAAAGGAAAATTAGGCTTGCCTTGGCTAAATTAGCATACCACGAGGCTAAATATAGAAATAAATAAATTCTGTAACATGTCTGTATCACCTGTATTTGAATATAAATGTGATTTGATTTTATTTAATTTCTATTTTTTGTTTTAAATATTCGACGAATAGCGTTGGGATCCACTTTGGAGCAAGCGTTTTTGTAAGCTGAAATCACAGTAAAAGCTACTGTTAACATACCCAGCTACAAACCCTGCACTGGATGGGATGCGTCATAATTCGTCGCGAACAAAGGTTGATAGTTGCAGTTTCACGATAAATATGTCAACGAACAATCCCGGGGTTCCGCGCTCGGCGGCACATATCAATTGAGCATACCTCGCCAAAATAGAGTGGAGTAAATTAAATTGTCTTTACTGATATTCAGGTTGACAGTTTTATATTATCTGGTGAACTGATGATGTGGGCGTTGGTATTGAGTAGCAGCAATTATTGTGGTATTGGTTCGAAAGTGTTTACGAAAGCGCTTCAGTAAAGGTGGATTTACACCAAACGAGCGAATGCTCATTCTATCCCCACTACGTCAAATTCTTCTAGTGTAAACAGGCGTAGAGCATTCTTTCGTTGTTCTTAGTGCGTTCGCAAAGATTCTATAGAATATTCTAAGAATGCTCGCTCGCTCGATGTAAACGGCGCAAGAGCGCGTGAACAGTTGCTTAGAACATTCTAGCGTGTTCGGACGCGCTCGCTCCACTGAGCGGTCTCATCAAAGTGTTCTTGTGTTCTAGCGATTGTTTACGTATCGTATCGATTAAATTATGGATTGGTCTCAAGAGAAATGTTTATAAATCATAGAAGCCTACCAAAATGCCAGATGTCTATGGGATCCGACATATGAACACTATAAAAATACAACTTTGTTTCATTGTTTCACCTACATTATCCAGTGTCCTTCGTTGCATTAAATTTGTAACCCACCAACGTCTCTTCCGTCTTTTATTTTTGAGTTTTTGCTTCAAAATAATAAATGAGTCTGCAATAATGATTTCACTGTCAGAATCAGACATAACAAAGCACTACCAATACCAACAAAAGAATTGACTCGAATGAGCAAAGAACATTCGATCTAGCTCTTGTTTACACCAAAAGATTAAGAAAGAACATTCTTGTTCTAGTTCTAGTTCGGTGTTCGTTTGATGTAAATAGATACGTCAAGCTTTAGTTTACAATAGATATTAACGAAAGAATGCTCTAGTTCTATCTCTAGCTCTATGTTCTTTTAGTCTAAATCCACCTTAACTGAATGTAACGCTATGTTCACATGCACGCCGTGCAGCTCGGCGAGCTGCCTGGCTATATATAATATAATAACTTATATAATAGTATTTTATCTTATTAAGTTTAAATTATTATGTCAATATTTTCACTTCTTTTTTAATACCGAGTAATAAAACCTCGCTTTTAAAGTTGTGTCTGTTTGATTGTATTTTTACTTTTATAGCATTTTAGCTGCGAGATTGTTGACGGCGTAATTAGTGCTTTAATTAGCGATTCTATCCTGTCCCTTCAATTTTGTCTTCTCTTAAGATCTCTTTATTGTGTAGTAGGTTATTTTTATGTTATCCAACAAGTATAGGATGAAACAGTTTATCTCCTAAAAGGTAATTTAGGAGGTCCTTCAGTCCCAAAAGGGAGAAAAGGGCTCGTCCTAAAAATCTATTGTTTTTATTCACTGTAAAAGCTATGAACAATCTTGAAAACTGTAACATGACGAATCCCCCTAATTTGTAAGTTGAGACCGCAACACAATTCAAACTTAAAAATTGTTCACAGCTGTAAAAAGTAACATATATAACACACACGACGACCCCGAGATCGCGAAGTTGAAAAAGTTAACATATTTCCACGTTTCATAATAATGAATCAAACTTTTATCAATTCAACTTTTAACGGGCAGGAGTTGCGGTGCAGAAATGGAGGCTTCAAGCTAATTGGGAGTGCTTTCAGAACCTACTAATTAGAAGAGGCTTCTTGTTACCTTTTTTATATTTATTCGTTTAATGTTAAGTATACCCAATATCGTCTTTACCATAAGGGCACACGAGTCCCGTGCCCAGGGCCCCCGTTCTCAGGGGGCCCCGAAGGACCGACAATTTCTCTCATACGTTTATTCTCAAAATATTTTTGACGGACACATTACACATTACTTTTTTTCGCAAATTATTAATTTTATAAGAAGGTATGTGGGGTTTACTACGGCATTATATCAACGAAGACAGACGGCCCAAGAAGGCTCATTTCTATCTGTAAGCTGAGGCCGAAAGACGCTTACGGATTTGTAGTTCTGCTTCCAAATTCTGTCGAAATCGCTTAATCAATCCAAGCGCGAGCATAACTTATTTAGCGAGCATAACAAACTTATTTTCTATCTTAGGGGCCGGGGTGGCTACCGTGAGGTGCCAACGCACTTCGACCCATTATGGGTCTTTTGTGCTACCCCATTAGTTCCTACTCCTTAATGTCGTTAGACAGTTACTTGACCACCGTCAGTCCAATCAATCGTGCTCAAGAGCCTGATTATGTCCCTTGGTGGCATTACCCTAAAGTCGTTGGGTTTTGGGTATCCAATCCCTATCAACCTTTGCCTACTGCCGGTCAGAGCATCGCAGTTGCACAATAGATGTGTCATGCTCTCCTCCTCGGTCTTGCAGGCCCTGCATAGATTGGTCTCAGTGAGGCCCATTTTGTGCAGCATAGTTCTAGTACCAAAGTGTCCTGTAAGGGCACCAAGCACCAGGCGGGTGTGGAGCCTACTTGAGCTCAGTGTGAATCTCAGCCAGTTTTCTGAGCCATTAAACAGCTTGGCGTGCGTCATTCCCTTTAGGTTATTCCATTCCTCTGTATGCGTCGCATGCGATTGCATTCTTATATGTGTACCAATTGTCTTTGACGTGATGCCGACAAAGGGCTCAGGTCCCACCATGGGTGTTTCCGAACCCTTCCTTGCCAGGTAATCAGCCTTTTCGTTTCCAGGGAAACCGTTGTGTCCTGGTATCCAAACTAGGCGTACAGTGTTGGTCTTTGCAAGCTTATTAAGCACTTCGATGGCGTTCATTACCAGTTTGGATTCCACCTTATAGTTAGACAACGCTTTCAGGGTTGCTTGGCTATCGCTGAGGATAGAGGATAGTTTGACCTTTACAGCCTCTATCTAGATTCTCCTGCACACAGGCTATAATGGCGTAGGTTTCAGCCTGAAACACAGTTGCCAGGTTGCCCAACTTATTTTAAAAATGTTAGTATAATTCCCGGTTTTTACTTTCCAAAAGGGCCTCTAATTCTTGTGGGCCCAAAGGCCCCAGGTACAATACAACAGAGATTCGTACATAAGTTTTATATTTAGTTTTAAAATGTCAAAATTATAGTCTATATTTATACCTACTTACTTGAACTATCTTCTCATGGACACCTTGAAACTGATCTACTAACCAATCGAGCACAAAGCTCGTATAATATAGCTTATACATCAGGATAACAGATAGGCTAAAGATATACGATATACAAATATAAGCTATTCAAAGTAGGCTAATCCTACGGACGAAGTCGCAGGCGTATTTCGCTTTCAAACACTCATTTGTCTGTCTGGTGTGTGGGTTTTGCGCGGTGCAATATGATACAGCGTCTCGCATTATTTTCACGGAGCTGGGCAATAATTTCTGGTAAGCAAATTTTATTGGCTATCAACTAGTCGGTATTTTATTTTATAGAAATTTCACACGCCTCACTTTAGTCGGTGTCGGTTCATCTCAAAAGATACATACGCTTGATTGCTGTTTTATTCTGGGATCGTAGACATAAATTTATATTTCGTGGCCTATTACTACATAAATAAATAAATAAATAAAAAGTTTATTTAGCTCACACAATGAAATTAAATACAAATTTATAAAAAAAAAAACAACAAAAAATGAAGCTAAAAGGCCCGGGCTCGGCGATTAGCTTGCCCATACGAGCAACACCGATTTTCAGCCCTCGCCTTAGGAGGTATGCCGAGGAATTTATATTATTAGCACTTACAATATCACCGTTAGGCTCAATCATAGTAACTATATTTACATTTTTATTAAATTAACAATGACGCAAAAAATTCCACATTTTGTGACATAAAAAAGAAAATTATTAAATAATTGTACAGGGTGCTGCAATATACTCTAAAGATAAAAAAGAAACAAAAAACATGTATAATATATGTATGTATTATTGCTAAGACAAGTTGTTTTAGAAAACCGTTCTGGATATAAACTTTTTAGGGATGCAGACATATTGAACAAATTTTTTTATTAACAAGATATCCCTAAGCGCCAGCAATTTGTCGAACATGCGATGTTTTTGATGCCATGTTTTGCAATGGGTTCCGTTGCAGAAATGAAAATATTACTTCATGAAATTTCCCATGGGCTTATTATGCGGTTCTAAGTTACGGCTGAGATTATTAGCTTCCACGGTGTATTTGATGGATATTTTTATAGTACCTATAAACTTTGAGGTTTTCAAATAAGCTTACTTTTTGTGCTTAATAACAACTTGGCAAAATATAATCACATGAGTTGTGTTGGAAATTCGCGGTGGGTGTTTTTAGTTTGTCTGTGCTTAGTCTTTTTTATTCAATGTACCTGTGCAGTGACGTCAGTCCCAGAATTGTTACAATGAATTTATGGTACAATTTAATAATTATGCAAAATAAAAAAATAGAAGAGAACAACAACTTCATGAATAGCTCGGCTGCTCAAATTCAAATACCTAGTAACACCTAATTTGAAAAAAAAATGGCCTTCAAATTGGCGGGGCTCCCCCTCCACCGCGCGCGATGTGTTACAGTCTTTACTGGGCGTAATAAATTCTTTGATCCTTTAGCTATCCAGTGGTGTAATTGGAATTTGGATGGGGATGATAGATATGTAGCTACAACACTAAACTGTATCCCCCGATTTTGTTATCATTCGATTTTTTGATTTGCGTCCCTATGGAAGCAATTTTAAAGACGTATTCACGTCAAAAACGGATTTTGGCATTTTTCGACTAACTAGGTAGTACCGAAACGATGTGAACCTTAAAACACCAATTTTCATACGTAATTTTTAAGATATAATTTAGCAAGTCTAAGCAATTTGCCTTGATTACGTGAATTTCTTTGAAGTACAAATTCTAAACTGAGTATGTCAGAATACAAATTTAAAACCCTAGCATCTCAAGCGACTTACTAAGTTATGAATTTGAAATACCAACTTGCTATGTTTTGAATTTGGCGCAAAGTAAAAATAACAAAAAATATATATATATAAATATCCAAATAACCTAGTAAAGCAGTCTTACTAAGTTTTGATACTGTTTTTATAGTTATATTTGGGTAAATTCACGAAAAGAAATAAAGTATGAGCGATTTTAATATAACTATACCCAAAAAAAATTATGAGTATTACAAAGTAAAATGTCAAACATATAGCACAACTTTTCGTCAAACACCTAAATCGTTATCTCTTCTGGTTTCGTCGGGCTAACGAATCAAAATAGCCGACCCGTTTTTTTATTCTCCTGAAGATTTTTGTTGGAAGGAGTTACTATGTTTTGATTTTAAGCAGCCGATGTGGTTGACACCCGAGTATATGTATGTACATACAATAGTAATCCGTAGATAACATATATATCTTCGAGAATGATATAGTTTAAGTGGTATGTTGAATTTATTAGAACATACACATTTATGCTGTAAGTCAAATAGTTAAGTTAGTATTATTTCTCTAAGAATATTCAAATGTTCCATATTCAAATGACTTAGATTGATTTAGGGCCGGTATTTCAATAGTAACTTATCTTGAATTGAGCTAGGATTGAAAATAAGTTTGACTTAGGTGTATTCCAAAATAGGATTAAAGTAAAGTGGTACTCAAAGTCCACCTTAACTAGCCCGAATCTAAGTGGCGGATTTCTACCACTTAAGTGACAATCTGGGATTTATAGTGTGGCTTCCTCAGAAAAAGTTGTCTCGTGGTAATTTTATTTTTTACTCAAAATATGTTATTTGAGTATTTATTGATAACTTATTAAAGAACAAGTTTTTAATTATCAATAAAAGTTAATCGACATGAACACAAAGCTAAGCTTAAACAGTAAAATATGTTTATGTGGTAACTATTATTCGTAACTTTTAAAATGTATAAAATTAAAATTACATGCCAAAGTTATAAACGAGACGATTATTGATAGTAGATGCTCACATTATACTGCTCCAACGGTAAGGACATTCGTCGTTCATTTTTCCCAGTAGAAATATTTTAAATTAACTTATTAAAACTTCAATTTTAATTAAAATGTTTCAATTTGTAAAACACAAACAAAACAGCACGAAGCGAACGAATCAGTCAAATTGTCAATGTCAGTTATTTGACATATTTGATTTGACATCTAAACGTCAAATAGCGCTAGCGTCTTTGCGGAATTTGATGTAAACTAATACATTTTGTTCATTATGTTGCAACCTTGGGATTGATCTCGGATTAGCTAAGGTGATGAATATCCTGATTGAAATATACTTACGTTTCTCAAAAGTGAGACTTAGATTAAATGTGCTACTTAAGTAAAAAGATAAGTTAACATTGAAATACCGGCCCTTAAATTACTTTAAGCTCAAGCCCATATGTTAACCTTTCTAATGGTACTGATGAAACTGATGTAGATTATGAAGACGGCAGCATCTTTCTATTTTAACAAGTTTTTCGTGTGATAGTGTGAGAATATTCGGGAACAAAAGTTATGCGGTCCAAATTGTATATTGCCCAGAGAACTGTCGACTCGCTATCATTTAATCGCCAAAACTGCTGAAACTTTTGTTACTGTGCCAGCGTTACGCGATGTGTTCGGTTTGGTTCCGTAGAAAAACATATACGTAATTTTGCCGCTTTTGACTGACTATCACAGCCTAAATTAAATATTTTCCGAACATATGACACTTTTGGCGCAACGGTCGAGCGATCGGCTTCTACGCAACGGATGGTGGGTTTGGTTCCCTACTAAAGTATAAAGTTGTAATAAATAGAAAAAAAATTAGTTTCGTCATTTAATAATTTTTGTAATAATTTATATTTTTATTTTTAGAGAATGTTGCTAAAAATTGCAGAAAATTAAATGAATTTCACCAAAAAACGTAACATTCGCTCACAGTTCACGGGGAACATACCACTGTCTTTTTTCATTCATTCATTCATTTTTGGTACAAACCAGTTGTCTGTCAATTACTTTATTATGACACAAAAATAGACAAATTGCTAATATAAGCTATATTAGCAATTAGATAGGTACTTGTATGTTTGTATTTTGTTATGCAACTTATAAGTACCAGGTACAATTAATAAATGTTAGTTTCTACTGTGTTATGCATTAAGTTAAGCCCCAAGAGACACTATAGTATGAACATGGAACTCGCGATAAACAAAATTTGACAACTAAGATAAATGTACTCGACTAAAAGTAGATAAATTCGACGGATGTTCTTGAGGAGTGAAAAGCATAGGTGCCTTTATTGAGCAAAAATGTCGATGGCCAAGTCTATGCCCGCAAAGTTGTATCGTCAAATGATTTTACTGTATTTCGGTTGCTGTATATTAATTTGATTATTCATGAGACGAGTAACACTTATGAAAAAGAATAATCTTAACAATTTATGTTGTCCTTTTAACAGCAGACAAATACAACGAATTCATACTTTCGAACACTGTTAATCACGAGGGTGGCGTAAAAAAATAAACATAAGCTTTTCAAACATAGCTTTAAGATTCAGATAAATTAATTTTGATTATGCAAGAACTACTCAGATGCTTTGGTATTCTTTGTATTACAAAACTCGACTAATATTGCAAGGTGAGCAAAGCATTTCCCCCAGGTACCCTAATAGCTTCATCACTATCCAGGTTTGTAGTAAAAAATGCATTTTGCGCACGCTTGGCGCTTCGCCAACGAATTTAGCAGAGAATGCATATTAGCAACGACCAATAGATGGGGTGCTGCCGTAAAAATGTGTACATATTCTAATGTGAGAAGATACTCCGGCAAATGTTATTGGCGTGCAGTATGGAGTTCTTATTTTGAATGTATATAAAAAGAAAATTATATATTTCTTTCAATTACACTAATCAGCATAGCCCAAAGTAAGCTCTGTAAGGCTAGTGCTATGGGATCTAGGGTGACGGATATACATACATATATTATACATATAAATTTATAAAATTTATATAAATATTTTCGAGATCCGCCATCTTGGTAATGCCGCCATGTTGGATTTAGAATGACGTCACACACATAACCATGTATTGTCATCCGACTTACACGTGCATGCAAAATTTCAGCTCAATCGGAGACCGGAACGTGGGTCAAATTAAGATTCCAAGATTTTCTTACATAGTTACAAGTGAAGCTAATATAAAAGCTTGTAAAAACATGATGATAATAATAGACCTTCAGATTTTTGTCCCTGTTCTCCTCAAGAAGGAGAGTAGATTTATCGACTTTTTCTAGGAGGTAGACTCTGTACCAGGGTCGTCTGCATGGGTACCTCCGTCTTACCTATTTCCGCCGCCAAACAGCAGGGTTCGCTTTGCTGTGTTCCGGCGTGAAGGGTAAGATAGGCAGTGAAATTACTGGGTACTGTGACTTTATATCTTATGTCACAAGTTGGCAACGTACACTGTGGTTCTTATGAGGTTTGCAGATTTGCTGCGAATCTCGTGGGAACCACATGTACTATAGGCGACTGTTACCACTTACCATCAGGTGGGCAGCCTGCTTGTTTGTCAACTTTAGCAATAAAAAAAAAAAGAAAAAAAAAAGAAGGCTGTCGCAATTTTCGAACAGTTGTAGAGGCAAAATACGACCGCCATAACCGGGCGGTTATGTTCCGTCTTTCATGTAAAAGAATGTATGTTGTATATGCTGTTTAGCAGTTTTATTTTAGCTTTGGCATTATACTTGTATGAACTGTAAATTTGACACTAGTGTAATGAAACGGAAAAGGAACAGTTCCTTATTACAAATAATAGTTACTTAAAACGATAGATATACTACACTTATAGCCGTTTTCACCAACCTTGTCTTAGCTTAGGCGACTCCTAAGTGACATACTGTCACTTTTTATATTAACTGAAAAGAGTGAGATAGCATGTCTCTTAGGAGTCACCTAAGCTAAGACAAAGTTGGTGAAAACGGCTATTAGACTTCCCTCGACGACTCTTGCTTACGAACTGCCTGTGGCTATTTTTTTTCTCAGGAGAGAGAGGCTGAGAATCCTCACAAGGCGCCAGGATACCAGCGCAACGGCAAGTGTCACGGCGATGATGTGGGACTGCACGCCGGCCAGAACGGTCTGACCACGTGACCTAACGACTAAACTCAGCCTTAGCCTTGGCTATAAAGCCCTTACGGCTGGAATGGAAATGCCTGTGTCTAGTGACACCTTTCATACATCACCTTATATACATTAATTATAGAAAAGTATAAAGTATTTGTTGACCAAACCGTAATGCATCAAGTAGCAAAGGTATAGAATTGAATTTAATTAATTTCAGCAAACTTATTTTCATTTCCATCAAAACTCTTTTATACATATGCACATTCCCACCGAGTATACCTTATGAGAGGATTTTCTACTTGTTTATTATGTATATAATTTTCTCAGCAAAACTTTTAATTGGTACCTTATGAGTATTAGGATCCCCATCAACACCGCCTTCTGCGAGCCTATCACTAGGCAACAGTCAATATCGGCTGAGCATATGTAAGCCAAGACATGTCCTTAGCGACTCCCCCAACCAACTCACGCAGGACCTTCTAGACCTGCAGGCGGCGGTGTCTGAGCCGTCGCCTCCTTTGTCAACCCCTAATCGGCAGCCTTCTGCTTAGCCACGAGTAGGTTCTCAGTCAACATAGGCCGGTCCCACTTTGGGGTACCGTGCCTCTTCTAGTGCATATGCCCTCTCCATGGGGCAGCGCTAACCGTACCTCTCCTGAGGTGCGGCTCTCCGTCAATTCAAGCCAGTAGGGTCATTAGGACCAAAGGATTAGGCTGAGTTTAGTCGGTAGATCTATTGGGTCGAGCCGCCTCGATTCACCAGGAGTCCGACATAATCACCGCATCTCTACTTGCCGTTGCGGTGGTATCCATGATGGATTCTCAGCCTCCTCTCTAGAGGAAAAAAAAAGTATTAGGATCAAGCAGTCAAAGTTGAAAAATCGAATAAAATTTATGAAAATACGCAGCAAAGTCAACACATAATCTTTGAATTCTAGAAGCGTATGTGGTGTAAGTTTTTCATAAAACATCTCACCTTCGCGGAATTCGTCACAATAAGTAAGCTTTCGTAGCGCTGTTCGTGCAAAAAGTTTTTTAACTTTGCATAGCACTCATCTCCTAGCTTCTCATTCTTGTTACATAAACTTTTACTTCTTACTCACTATGAAAGAGATCGTGAATTGGATATCGAAGCCACCGGATTATTTTGAACTTTATTCTAGAAGAGAAATACGATGTACAACTTTTTTTGGTTCGTTCCTTTAAAATACGTCAAGAAGTTTGATACAGTGAAGTACCTATTCAATATAGAACTTCCGGGAAATTTCCGGGAATATCTTTCCGCGCTACAACTGTTTTTATTTTCTCTCCGTAACAATATAATCCCTATACCTCAAGTTCAAGTTATCCCTATACCAAATTTCATCAAATTCGGTTCATTAATTTCGGAAGTGATTTAAACAAAAACTTTCCTTCCCTACACATACCCCTTTTATGGTCATTTTTTACAATCTTTGAATGTCGTGTTTATTTATATCTAATTGACAGTCTAATAAATCAAATCCAATAAAACAAGGGCGAAACCGTGGGCGGAAATTTTAATAGAGAATTCTAATCTCTACTAAAGCACAATACACATTGAGCCCGCCGGGCCGCCGGGACATACTCGTATGTCGGCAACTTTTTGTCGGCGGTCTAGTTGGCGGCTTCACTTATTACAAAACGGAATATTTGGTCGGCGGCTTGAGATGAGAACGTTTTTTTCTCTCTATAATACTTGTCAAGTTTTTAATTTTTCTTTCTATTTCTTATTATTACATTTGTATTAAAATGGTTTGCTATTTCATTCAATGAGTCGAAACGCTTTTATGATCTGGGTGTTTTGGATTCCACAATACCTCTTTCTCATGATCATGATTAATTAACGTAAGACATTTTTCGTCGTCCCACTCCATGTCGTAAAAACAAGCACGTCACTACAGCTCGAGCGTCACCGGGCAACTGAGCGCAGGCGTACCCAAGCCGCCAGCACGTCGGCGGGTAACACGCTCGGATGCATGTTGCCGACATGATTCTTTTCATACAGGCCGCCGGGTTGTGTTGCCGGGCTTTGTCGGCGACCCGGCGGGTCGGCGGGTTCAGTGTGTATTGCGCTTAAGAAAGAACACATAAGTGCGAAAGATTGTATGGATAGATGTTTATTACTCTTTCACGTAAAAACTACTTAATGGATTTTTATGAAGCTATACAATAATATAGTATCTTAGTATCATACACATCAGAATAACACATGTATGTATTTGTTTGTAATTTAATTTATAAAGATATACGCCAGGCTAAAATAAGCTACTCGAAATACTAATCCTGCGCAGACAAAGTCGCAGGCACCAGCCAGTGTATTATAAAACAGTTTTTTTTAATAAAAGTTTATAATATAATGAATGTGTATTCATTTAAAAGAGCTCAGCAGAAGATAGTGTATCATCATAATAGTTGTAACTCAACAGTCACTGCAGGATATAACTGATTGCCCCCAAGAGAGAGGATGGGCGTGGGATGTCCGGGTCTAACCTGGCGGGCCGCTACCAGCGGCCAGTGGTAGAGAAGCGGAGCCTTTCTTCTTCTTTCAGAGGTGGTGGTTGTCGTCCAGGAGATTCGTTTTGGGTGGGAGGATGGCCGGAGATATTCGGTGCTAGTCGCCATACGCCTCGTTAGGGCATGATACAGCTCTAC
This sequence comes from Scirpophaga incertulas, assembly GCA_036419045.1. NCBI lineage: Eukaryota > Metazoa > Arthropoda > Insecta > Lepidoptera > Crambidae > Scirpophaga > Scirpophaga incertulas. The sequence goes on along the minus strand of CM071626.1, from coordinate 39,960,039 downwards.
TTTGGGATAACGATAACTGGGGGCAGCCCAGGCGTAGTGGGGGGTCTGCTGAGGTTTTTAGTGGGTAGGCTTCCTCCTTCTGGGGAGGAGAGCCCGACATAACCACCAGCTCCCGGGGTATGCAATTCAATGCATTTTCCTCAACGGAACCAAATAAAAAGGATATGACTAATTGAAAATCGAATCAAAAATCCAAATCATCAGTTACCTGAAACAAAACAGCTTAAAGCACTGAATTAAAAGTTTTCAGTGATATCTAATCACATACTAGAATAATCCAGTTCGCCAGCCATCGCAAGTATCGCTAGAATTTATCGCTATGTTTAGTCAAATTTTAATTGCTTTTCTCGGTGATTGATTGCTGGAGCGGTGACGTCCCGTTTTTATTTAGGCAAAAAATTCACCTTTTGTATTTCAGCTATAATTTCCGGGTATTGTTTGGAGGTTAGCGGTTTTTAGGCTACTGCTAAAAGTGCTATCCTACTATCCATTATAATTTCACATTATTTTTTGCTCATTGGCATCGTTTTGAAGTTATTTTTATAGGTTACTAGCTTCCGCCCGTGGCTTCGCCCGCGTGAAATTAGTTTTTGTCAATGGAAGACAAAGGGACCAGGCCCTTATGTCAAAGGTACCAAGATTCATGATCTTATCTTTTTTTTTTTATTGCTAAAGTTGACAAACAAGCAGGCTGCCCACCTGATGGTAAGTGGTAACAGTCGCCTATAATACATGTGGTTCCCACGAGATTCGCAGCAAATCTGCAAACCTCATAAGAACCACAGTGTACGTTGCCAACTTGTGACATAAGATGTAAAGTCACAGTACCCAGTAATTTCACTGCCTATCTTACCCTTCACGCCGGAACACAGCAAAGCGAACCCTGCTGTTTGGCGGCGGAAATAGGTAAGACGGAGGTACCCATGCAGACGACCCTGGTACAGAGTCTATCTCCTAGAAAATCTATCTTCAATTCAACCCGTATTTCACCCCCACACTGGTAAAAATTTTAAAATGCTAGAACAAACGATTTTTTGTTTCTTATGACGTGATATTTGACGAACTTGCATACTAACTTTCAACTCTTATTTCACCCTCTAGCTAGTCGAAATTTTAAATATGCTAGAAAAAATGTTTAATGATTTCTTATCAAGTGCTTAAATATAAAGTTTCATGGTTTTATCTTTTAAAATTAAGAAATCTCATACAACATTCAACCTCTATTTCAGCCCCTTCATCCCTTTTTTTCGAAATAAAAAGTAGCCTATGTTCTGTCTCAGGGTCTAAAAATTGTCTGTACCAAATTTCATCAAAATCGGTCGCGAGGATTAGCTGCGACACATACATGAATTATGGTACACAACAGGGGGTTATGTACTAGGCGTGTCGGTTCATCGTCTGATCGAATTAGTGAGTGAATTGAGAGGACAAAATTCTGTTGTTGGAGGTACACATGCATTATAATTTATGCGTCATTCGCTATAGGATGCGAAGAGTGAAAGGATTATTAACTGACAGATATTTGTAAGCGGTCGACTCTTTACTTAATCTTTACTTAATAGCTTTTTTTAATTGAAGACATAAACAATCAATTTTCAGCTTTATTCCAAAATCTCCATAGAATCGGAGTGTCTCAATTTGGTTTCTAAGTCGTGTCTGTGCTCACGAAGTCGAAAATACCACGCGACAGCATCTAGGGATTATGACTTCCGCTTATTTGAAACAAGTCCGAAGTGTTTTTAGAGCGACAGAATTATTTACTATACTCAAGCAGAAAACTCTGCTCGATTATTAATAGAAAGGGACGGATACAACCCACATACCGCCATCCTTTTCTAAATGTGCTCAAACAGTGATCTGATATTTTTTCCCCCATGGAGAGGAGAAGCTGGATATCACCGCAACCAACTACTACGGTGATTATTTCGAACCCCTAACCCATCGAGGCGACTGTTAGTATTTGAAATAAAACATTTTGTTATTTCGCCATGTTGTTTTATTTATTCTCCTCACAAAATTACAAAATATTTTATTTTAAATACCAACAAACGCTTCCACTGCGCAATAATAAAAAGAAAAAGTGAATTGGTGTAAAAAGTACAGAAAAATTGTCAAATATGGATCGCGAAATATGGCGAAAGTTAAACGTCGAAAGCAATTTCAGTAATTGGAAATTTAGAATGCGATTACTTCTAGAAGAAAAAGATGTGTTACAATGTGTGGACATAAAACCAGAGGAAAAAGTAACTACGGCGCAGGATGCGAAGGCGCGATCAATAATTGTAAACTGCCTATGTGACAAGTATTTATAAATAATAAAAAAATGTTCAACCGCTCAGGAAATGATGCATAAATTAGAGGAAACATTTGAGAGAAAATCAATTTATAATAGGCTTCATTTAAAGAAAACGCTATTTATGAATGTGGTGAAACAGAAAGACTTCAAGATTTTTTTATGAAATTTGATGCAGCAGTTAGCAACTTGGCAGCTATTGGCGCTGAAATCTCACAGGAGGATCAAATCAGCCAAATGATTAGTGCATTACCTTTAGTGTATGAAAACGTTGTAACCACAATTGAAACTATATCTATGGAGAAATCTTTAACCTTGGAATTTGTTAAAAGTAGACTGCTGGATGCAGAAATAAAGGTACAGCAACCTCATATACAAAATGACAATACTGTTTTTATTGTTTGTTACAACTGCGGCAAAAAAGGGCATAAATCAATACAGTGTAAAAATCAACAACAGCGACTGCCTCAATAATCTACCGACTAAATTCAGTCTGAGCTTTGCTCTTAAGGACCCTACAGCTTGGATGGAGGGATTTGAGTTGGAGTTTGATTTAGAATATGATTCTTAGTCAAACGTAGTCGTATGTCTTAGGAACAAACGAGCACTGTATAACATATGCGTATTCCCGGCAATGTCATCTGTGTGCACACTAGGTAGTAGGTGAGTCCAAGGCAATCGTGATGCTATCTGATCTGTGTGCTAAGATAGTTTAAATGCGCGCTGTTTCTGGTATCCCGTCAAAGGATTATTATTATGCCCAGGGTTGCTTGGATGGTTATGAAGTGTTTGAGAGAAATTGCATCCCCAGTCTCTGAATAATCCTAGTTGTGGACAAACAGAAAATCGAGACAGTTTAGTGAGTACTTATACCTCGATTTTCGCCGGGACAGTTTTAGGAGAAAGACGAGTGTTACATTTTATACTGTTAGTGCTACATCGAAAGATAAGGTCAGCATTACACTCCGTAAAAAAACGTCCAATCACCACAGCCAACCATATCACATTCCGTTTGTGTATCGGTTACGGCTGGATAACACTCTTGTCTTCGCGCCACTTCTTTATATAAGACAGCACTTGTTTATATAAGGCAGTGTGCAGCACATCCTCTTAGAGAGGTGCTCGCTATCTTAATTAACTTTTACTATCAAGATGGAATGCTGTTACGCATATATATATATGGTAGGTAACCATATCTAATCAATAGGCATGTGGAACTCACGCGGCGGGAAGCAGAGCATACCGACTAAACCGCCATCCATTATGTTCTCAATTAGTGCGATCTTGGGATTGGAAGCCCAAATTTTGTAGATTATTCTAAGCAATCGGAGCCGTATAAGCCTATGGGAATTCAGGAGACATAGTAGTAGTCCCCACACAGAGCTTATAATTTGGCGCGAAGGTTACACACCGTAGGGTGGTTATAAAAGGACCGTTGAAGGGGAGCGGTTCAGTGGTAATTTTCTTTCTCTCTCATCCTTGCTATGATAAATGGTAGACAATAAAATCTAGCGGGGTTTAGTCGATAAAAGTTCGCCGTAAACGGTAGATGACCAGCCTTGGAGGAATTCTTGAAAAGTTGCTGCCTTCTCCCATGGGACAATCTAATCGTCCTATCGTTGTTCTCTATCGTCTGATAGAGAACAACGATGGGACGATTAGGCATCTGCCTTATTACATAAGGCGTAATAAAGACATGCAAGGACATGCGTAATACCTTTTGTCATTCAGTATATCCATACTCACTAGTTCTTCTTCACGAAATGAAATTACAGAATTTCTAAGGTAAGGTTAAAAGTGACCGTTAATGTCATTATACCTCTGATTTCTGATCTCGCGTAGGGTTGCCAGGCAGGAACCTTTTTTATATAAATTTTTTATTATATGTATTACATCATTTTACCGATATTTTGCACTTTATCAACTAATTATTGCTTTACAAACAAAAGAAATAATAGAGACATTTAATAGAGACTTAATTGCGAATTAAGACTCTTGTAAAGAGATCAAAAGAGAATCAATATTCTCTTTTTCCCAATAAATTTGTGATTAATCTACGCAACCAGAATCTAAACTCTCGCATTCCAACAAGTGACTGAAGTCGCCAAGCGAGTTGATTAATATATTGCCTGGTACGCAATCAAAAATTTTATACCTTTGTAACAAGTAAATTACTGCAACGACTTAAGTAATTAAACTATTTCGTTATCCGCGCTAAAATTGTCATCAGAACTTTCCATTTTACTTGTGAGAAGTTTACATAATTTTAAAATCAATTTAAAACCAAATTATGTAATCTAATAAATCTAAATATATATAAATCTCATGTCACAATGTTTGTGCTCAATGAACTCCTAAACTACTTAACCGATTATAATAAAATTCGCACACCATGTGCAGTTCGATCCAACTTGAGAGATAGGATAGTTTAAATCTCAAATTGCTGAGTGTCATCATCATCATCATCATCATCATCAATTTTAAAAATTCTTTCACCAATAGAAAGCCACATTATTGCGGAGTGTCATCATCATCATCATCATCATCATCATCAGCGGACGGCGCGCGATGGCTTCGGGTTAATTCAGTTCGCTTCGTGCTCGCTTCGGGGATTATTAATATTATGTCCAACGAAGTGGGCGCGGGTCAGCTAGTATATTATATAATCAAATCATATTATCTACATTTGCAGTAGTTTAATGTGAATAAAAAGTCGTTTCAAGTTTAGATTTAATAATCAATGATTTACTAAGTTTAAGGTCTATAGCATATTATGTAAATGGATTTTAAAAAGTTTTAAATTTTACTTTTAAAATCTTACTTTTAAATTTAGTCTGAACAAATTCCAAATAAAAATAAATCTGAAGAGCAAGTTATCCGGTTTTCTTCACTAATTTGATTTCAAACATTATGAAAGATGATCTCAGAAAGATCTTAATATCTTAAGTCTATAGAAATTGTCTAAATCAAACGAAATAATTTATAGTAGGTGAGGATCTGTTATTTATTTCCTATAGTTCAATGTTGCTCAACTACTTAAATCATGACCTCACGATTGATTGACTTTACCCACCCGCTTCACGTACCGTAGAACAACATTACCCATTTAAATACGTAATGCTTTTCTCCTTTCCCATACAAATTGGCAACCCTAGACAACTGTCGCCATTCAGTTTTGTCACCGCGGCTCAGACGAGATCTCTGTCGCACCATGTTGCAGTTGGCGACTTTAATAAATGAAGCGAAGACCGAAGTTAGTCACCAGAAGCCCTCTGAATTATAGAATACCCGACGCTATTCCGGAATCGATTCCGAGTACCATCAAAAGCCAGGTGCATCGAATATGTTTGTTAGTCAGATCCTTTGATCTTGCATTGGAATGAGTTTCTTGGAAAGCGATTGGATTAGTTCAGCAAGTATAAAATTATTCTAGAAACCTCTTAGGGTAGACTCAGCTCAAAATAGGAATTTAGTGCCTTTAATATTGCGACTGCTTCTTACTACTACCACAGACCACGAACATTTCAAGAAAAGGCTACGTGAAGATATCAAAAGATCAAAGAAAAAATTAAATTGTTTGAAATAAGAATTGTCGTTACATTACCACTAATAATGGGAATATCTATAGGAACATACGTATTAACAAGCTTTACTTTTTTCGGTAAAAAATATTATCATTGCCACTTTTACGAAGGAAGTAGTTTTCGTATGAATGTATAAATCTATATATCTTTTTATTGTGGCAAACAAGTATCGTCCGCCCATATATATGCTGTAACGAAGCACTACTTCTAACCCGATCAAACGATACAAAAAAAATATGACTACCTGAGCTATACTACACACCAGGTATTCATTGAGGAATATACTTTCTCGTGGAAGGATACGGTACTATTGGAGATACAATTCAAATAAATTAATGTTAAAAATGGAGTATCGATAGATGCGCCAATATTTAAAGACCCTTTCTAAATATTTATTAGTTATTACGAATTATATTTTAAATTGAACATTGATATTATAATGTAATTTCAAAATGCTAATACTATAAGATGTCATAAGTTTTGGTTGACATAACTACACAAAGTTAGCGTCAGTACATCGCAGCTGAGCTTCACAGACGTACGAGTAGTTCCCTCAAACTGAATATTAACGATATGCTTTAATTTCACGAGGAAATATTGACGCTGAGTTGTATGCTTGTATGTATGACCTTTTTGTGGTGCTGCAGAACATAAGTACTATATTGTGGTATGGCAGATAGAAGTGTGAGTACCTACTGTGACCCTGCTATAATTATTATTCTGTTTTTTAATTAATGTGTGTTATTAAATTTACGTTTTGAGAGCGTCGGGCGTGCTTTCGTTTTGTGACTTCGTTTATCGAATCTCATATGTACATTTAACTGATGCTCCAACAGTGAAGGAAAATATCGTGAGGCAACCTTCACACACTTGCGAAGAAATTTAATGGCAATACCATTAAATTTCTGGTCAATAATTCCCCAATTCTTCTTTAAGAGGGGTGGTTGTTATCCAGGGGACCCATTTAGGGCCGGTGGATGGCCGGAGATATCCGGCGGTCACCCGTGGTGGCTTGGTGCGGGCGCTTGTCGCCATACGCCGACGGGGTCGTGGTAGTGTCCGCAAGGGTTCCCATGGCCTCGTCAGGGCGTGATGCAGCTCTCTTTCGGGATGACGCGCTCGTGTCCAGGCGTACTGGGGGGAATCGCTGAGGTTTTTAGGGGAGGAGAGCCCTACATAACCTGTAGGGCCATGTGAGTATCTGAACTGTCAAGATAATTTCTAATTTATATCTCTATAATTGAAGACATGAGTTGATGAAGGTTCACTGATTCATAATTTATCAGGAACAAGTTTTAAAGTTCTCATTATTACTGTGTGGATATTTGATTATATGAGTTACTATTAGTTAGTAATACTGGACTATATATTAAATAATCTAGTGTATTTTTATGTAGTCGATAAAAACTAATACAAAGTTAAAAATAATAACATTTATTCGTTATATGTACGAGTCTATGGTTAAGTGCCCTTAACACCTTTATACATTTTTGTTACTACCGACCACCTGCACATAACACTTTCATACACTGGTTATCTCATTTTTAGACATATTTCAACAATGTTTGAAAGAACAAAATGTGTGTACGGACATAACACCTTCATATACGCAATAAAGTGAAAAAATAATAAAATGTTACATATCACCTTCATCCACTCATGTCTTCAATTCTTTCTTTATTTCACCAAATAGAGATTCTATAAATTTATCTAACTCCTTTTCAAAGGTATTAGAAACAGAAGCAGTGATAGTATAATATTATTTACAGCGATAATAATAATATTTTAACTGTTGTAACTATTGTATTTGTTATTTGTGAAGATATATACAAAACTCAAGGGCGATTGCTCAAATTCTCTAAAACAGGGCTCAAGATCGCTGAACTAGATGTTTACCCACGGCATATAGGATAGACTGAGTCATGTTTCTTCTGTCTATTAATCAATATCAATACATAGTATAAAACAAAGTCGCTTTCGCTGTATGTCCGTATGTATGCTTAGATCTTTAAAACTACGCAACGGATATTGACGCGGTTTTTTTTAATAGATAGCGTGATTCTTAAGGAAGGTTTGTATGTATAATAAATGCATAATATAGTAGAGAAACACTGATAAATTTAAAGGTTTCTAATGTGATGTCGTAAATAAGCACGTTTTTTTGCGCTTATATTGCAAACGCTGGCTGAACCCTACGAGATAGACCAAAATAATGTACTACAGTATTGTACAACTTACAAAAATCCACAAAAATGTCCGCGATGGTATATGTCTATCTCTTAGGGATAACCCACCATAACCATTTTTTCACTGCACCCGTGCGAAGCCGGGGCGGGTCGCTAGTAATTCATATAAATAACTCCACGACGAACATATAAATAACTGTGTACATCAGTCGTAGGTATAATAAAATTATTGATCCTTGTGAGCGCTTTGAAGGTGGTACATACGACAAAGCTCGCTGTCTGAGTTGGGAACCAACTTTAGGTCGCTCATGTTGGTTGCTGTTTCGCGTTTTCGGTTCCGGTGTCACTGTTAAAGTTGACTTATATTCGATGGAACTTGGCCGCGTTGCCTGGATACTTTCCGAGCTATTGATAGAGATTGTTTTAACTAACAGTATTCAAAGATTCTATTAAACTATACGTTATTACTTATAGGCCTTTATAGGCACTTATTGATGTATACATAAATATATATAAGATTCCAACATACATTTTAGTACAAAATTGTCTCTTCTCAGGACATAAATGAAACCCCCAAAATATAGTTTACAAGCTGAATTTTAATTAATTATAAGTTTACAATGAATAAAATGTATGCAGATATTGACTGAATAAAACAAAAGAAGAATGACGATGACAGAATAAAAATGAGGTTACATTATAACTGATCCATCGATCAGACATCGCGAACGAGATATGTCGACATTGCTGCTGAATAAACTGCAGACAAAAATGAATTTAAGAGTTAGGTACCATAACAAATGGACACGAATTCGTACAAGCAAAACAATAAAGGTAATCTACATCGGAAATTGAGAGAACCTGTTAGGGAAGAAGGTTTTTTATCTTCTCTTTTCAAAATATAAATAAATAAATATAAATATTTGTTACACTTACACCAATTAGTCTAGCCCAAACTAAGCTCTGTACGGCTTGTGCAATGGGATCTAGGGTAACGGATAGACATACATATATTATACATATATAAATAATTTTTATTGAAATATATATCAACAACCATGACTAAGGTACAAATGCTCGCATTCATCACACAAACATCTGCCCCCACCGGGACTCGAACCCGGGACCTCAGAGATGGCGACTCCTTGAAACCGGTGTACTATCCACTCGACTATGGAGGTCGTCAAATCGTAAAACGTAAAACATATTGAATGTACATAGGTCCGATAAAAAACAATGAATTATTTAATACAGAATTATTAGAAATACCATTATTTCATTAGAGTAGTTTTAACACATGCTTTAAATTTATTAAAAAGCAAAGCAGTAACACTTTTTTAAGCTGTTTGAAAGCTTGTTTAGAAAGTTACATTATACAATGAACGGAACTCTAGTTTTTTTAAAGCCTGAATGTTGGGACGGAAGTTTATTTTTATTGCTCTACGTAGGTGACGTGTGAAAATGGGAAAAACTCCGAGTTGCAAATTCCCGAGACAGATCCCATTCGAACGGGTTTGGATTGAAACATATTCCCTTAATTTCTTTTTCAGAATCGTGGGCAAAGCAAAGCTTGGTAAGCCAAATTAACTATTTTACTCATTATTGTACAAAAAAAATATAAGTATCTAATATATATATTAGATAATATATATATTATATATATATATATATATATATATATATATATATATATATATATATATATGTATATATATATATATATATATATATATATAATATATATATATATATATATATATATATATATTATATATATATATATATATATATATATATATATATATATATAAGCTACTTAGTAAGCTTTGTAAAACTTGTGTTTTGGGATCAAGGGTATAGGTGTCCTGCGGTTGTTTTTTTTTTTTAGTTGTGATAATGTACACCGGTACCTGCTTTTGGTTATTTGTATTTTTTGTGGCTTAGGGGTAGTCATACTCTCATTAAAATCTCTTCGGCAGTATCGTGTGAGGCGGGTCGTTACGTTCCCTAAAACATGGTTGAGCGAAGCGATGGCTGGTTCATGCGTCATGCTCGTGAACGGGTGCTGCCAGCGGAGATGAGTCTGCTCTTTGCTATACTGGGTACTACTCGTATTTATTATAATTTTAATTTAACTTTAATATATTCTTTTAAAACTGTATGACACGGCATTCCTAATATAGGCATGTTTTCAAATTATATTTTTATTAATTGTATTTCCTATATTATGTAATGGAAAGTGACTTCATGAATTATCAATATTGAAGTCATTTTCCAAATTGACGACTCTGTATCTATTTAATACAGGGAAAAAAAACAGCCCTTGCTGACTTTCTTGCCGGTTCTTCTCAGTACAATATCTCCCGCCGTAGATTTGCGAGCCGATGGCGTAGCTTTTCGACTTTTACAAGTAACAGCCTAGACTGAATAAAATATTTTGAACTTGAATTTGATTTTGAAAATTTTATACACGCACATATATTATGCATATATAAATATTTTTCATAAAAATATATATTGACAACACGACTACAGCACAAATTTTTGCATTTATTATACAAACATCTCTCCCTATCGGTATTCAAACTCGCAAAGTTTTACTAAAGCACGAAAACCTTCACCATTGTCAATAGATATGAAAGTATTTTGTATTTTAATATATTCACTCACTTTAAGCACATATTTAGAAATATCTATCTAGATAAAATAAAATGAAACGCTGAAATATGCGCGCTTAACTTCGAAAAGACAGCTCCATATTGGATAACTCTTTTATTATTGCGTGCCTCAATGTCAGGACTGGGAGAAAAAATTTTCTAATTTAAGCAGATGCTTATAAATCGCACTCACACACGCACATATGATATCATAATATTATTTCTGCCAATAATATCATATCCGCCATCTTTCCCAGTCTCACGTCATTGTAGTTCGTCAGAACAGTGAACAATTTGTTGTAAAATCTATTCAAGCCGTAGGGCTCTTATGGTTCATTCAAGTCGTATAGCCCTTATGGCGAAGGTTCAGGCTGAGTTTGGTCGATGGTCACGCTGGTCAGACCACTCTTGCCGGCGTGGAGTGCGACGTAACCACAGTGAAACTTGCAATTGCAAGTTTTATCCTATAGGCACATTTCGTGCTCCTCGTAAGGATTCTAAGTCTCTCTCTCCTGTCATTTGTTGTAACAGGTTAGGATATTTATGTATTGTAAATGTTGTATAATCATGATATAGAATAATGTTTGCTTCGTGCTTCCGAAAAAAAAAAACGAAATCGTCTCTTTTTAGCATCTTTCATATTATTGCCCCCCTAACTTTGAAAAAAAATCAATAACTAAAAATTTAATTTAAACATCATTTATTCAATTTATCAATGTAATACATAATGGTAATAATAGTAATATATATAACAAATTGAAACTCATTGGGAAAAAATACTAACAGGTTTATAAAATAGCAAATTATAAATACTTATATACTTTTTACTCACAAAAATTTCATTTTGACCCCTAAAAATTTACTGTTTACCCCATTTGGGGTAATTTACCCCAATTCCCCAAACTGCTAGTTTAGATGAACCAGTGGAGTCTGTATTAGGTGCTTATAACTCCATTTTGTTTTTCTCAGCTCAGGTTCCGACTCTAAGAATTTTATTAGCACCAATTAAACATACAGCTTTAGGCTTTATTATCCTGTTTCTGGTCTACCACCCTCTATTATAATAAAATTTTCATGAGATTATACACGCATAATACACATATAATACACACACGCAGTTTGGTAACATATAAGATTAATATACTTATTCAACGTGGCTTCTAGGATTTGTTTACATAATTACAGGTGACAAGTGAAGACCTCACTCCTTACAACCACTTTCCTTAATGTGTCAGCCCAAGAATCAATGTGAAGATCCCAGAGTAAGTGTGCAGAATATGTAGGCTTTTGTTTTTCTTACAAGCGACCCGAGATTCATGGTGGCTTACCAACATAATGGTCTTTGAAGAGTCTCGCTAACTAAGAACGAATGGAAGTGACATTCGCTTAATTATTATTTGTGGTATAGATTTTTAATGGAAGTATTCGTTAGTTTTAATTCCTTTTGTGTGGTTAATTTTTATAATATATATATATACAAATTTTAACTGGTGAAAGATGACACTTTGTTGTGTGGGTTGGCGATACATTATAATAGACTAGATGAATATGACGACTCCGTATGTTTTTATTGCGTAATTTGAGTAAATAAAAATGAGTAAATTTAACTAAATAAAAATGTAAGTAATATTTTTAATTTACTTGGTTTTAAATCTCAAAAATAAGTATATTTATTGTTTTCACAATTCAAATAAAATGTACACATTTGAATATTTCCCAAATTACGTTTACTGCAGACGGAAGTTCCAAAAAAAAACCAAAACTGTTTATACTAATTTAATTAATTACAACTGATTAGCTTAATGCTCTCAATTCGAAGTGTGAATATTAAGACATTTGTTAAATAGAAAATTAATCTTAGATATTATTTGAAGATGCAGAGTTGGCATGTTGCAATCCGGCGCGCTGGTCTCAATGACGCTTGTCCCAAATAGCGAGGAATTCGCAATGTCGGCAGTTTTCATATTGTAGGTGTCCGTAATTCCCACATAAATAAATATTTTTTTTTATATATAAATAATAAAAATTTTCACACATTTGTTTATATCCTTAAATAAAAAAATGCCAAACTATAACATCATAATTGTACTGTATTTAGTATCACACGTGATTGAGAAAGCTGTGACAATGTCGCCAATATATTGTATCTTAATAAGTAATATATGTTGCTTTTATAATATTTTTCATCTAATAATTAAAAAAAAAAATTATTTATTTATGTACACAACATATCGACATATAGAAAAAACAATGTGAATCAAGAGGTACATAGGTTCTGCTTATTTCTAAAGAAATTTCTACCAGCAGACCTGCGATAGGAAACAATATGTGACACAACATTTGGGTACAATAAAAACTACAACTATTATAGTAATCAAATCTACATATATATTTTTATAAATATATATGTAGATTTGATTTGATAGTGACATATACACTCATCATCTTATTATATCTACGCAATTATCGAAGTACCATCTGTCAGTAAAGTAACGTAATATTTATACAGTCATACTCGTATTCCGAATAACTCGGTATGCTATCGTATTCTTGAAAATATATGGTCAATCAGGGTTTTAAACGCTTTTTGCACACACTACATATTTCATATATTTTATGATAAATGAAAAATTTTTGAAAATTTTCTGGAAATTTTTATGTTTTTATTTACAGTACTCAAAATCTAAACGTCTGTAGTGTAGTATTCTCGATGCAAGGAATTTATTTGTACATTTATGCAACGGCACTACAACAAAGCGTAAAATATCAATAGAAACAGTTATCAGTTCGTTTATAATATTCAAAAGCGGCCTAAAGAAATTAAAGCTAGTGATTCTATTTTTCTGTATAAAGAACTAGTTTATTTAACCGTTTGAGTGCTAAGTCATTTTTGTAAAAATCTATTGGAAAATGATATTACATATAATCTACAATAAATCTTTTTGGGTTATACAGGAAAAAGTGCGTTGCACTTTTCGATACAAATCGCCGCAGCGCAAAATCGCTGCTTAGCACTAACTTTTATTCATTGTCATCACAGGACACATCCAGTGATTGCGTTGCGGTATATCTGTTTATTCGTCGCCGTCTCTATTGTAACCTATTGTTTTAAAGCCTAGCTACGAGCGAGTTGCACGAGAGTTGAGAATCTTAGTCTGGCGATTCAGGCGAAAGGTCTCGGCATGTTCTACGGCTTATTTATGAAGACTTGATATGAAATAAAAATACGAATTGTGGGAAGAAGTATAAGTATGAATCAAAAATTACTTAATGGTTCCTTAAATTTGAATGAATAACTAACTGCCCACGAACGAGTTACGTGTAACCTTTGGTTGAAAAGGAATATTCCTGAATTAATCAAAGCTGAAAACTGGCTGTCGTCTAATCCCGATATTAATTCGATGGATTAGATTTATGGATAATAATGTCATATATGTCGTATTCTAAGCACCCTTGGTTACCTGAAGTCTCTGAAGCAATCTATAATTTTTAGGTAGTGAAAAATTTTCCAGTGGAAAGAGTGCTTCTATTGACAACTGACTTCGACGCTTCCTTAGCTGCAATACAGCCCGTATTATATTTTAATGGTTTTCATATTAATGTATTGACTAACGTACCAAAGAAAAAAGAGTTTTCCTTACTATACTTATAGTAAGATTATATCCTTAATAAATGTGCTATTTAACAAATACAAATGCGTAAGCAACAGTTTCGTATCCAAACAAATCAACTTAACCAAAAAGTTCGCACAAAACAGTGATCAAACTTTTTTTAAGAAATGGGGAAAACGAGTAAAACGTTTTCGCATGACCACACTTTTGTGATTCAACGTGCTGTAAAAAGTCTTCGAAAACGTCGATCTTAATGTTTCATTTGTACATATTAGAAAACAAATTTCTTGTGATTTCAGTCAGCGCTGTATTTTTGTTACGATGGTTGAAAATGATTTTGTAATAGGTATTCCTAAGCGGTGTTTTTTGTTCATGCCGTACCTACGAAAATTTATACAAGCAAAATAACATGACTCTGAAATCTAAATATATTTTTCTTAACAACTCGATATACCAACAGAAGCCGTGCTCACGAATATCAATAAACCCCGATGAAAGTAAAAAACCGTGTTATTTAAGCTTGCATGATAACAAGTATCAGGAGATACCTGTTCCTGCAGATACTAGTAATACATGTTCAAAATTAATAATCTGAGATGCCTATTGTTGCCTTACCTAAGGATTTCAATATAGCGCGGTAAATTGGATATGTCCAGCGCCATCTTGCGATCGATATCAAATTATCAGTCCACATTGTCTACCAAAATGCAATCAATTGCATTGTTCCCTGGTACACCAAAGTCTATCCGCCCCCAATATAGTTAGGTCTGCAAACAATGACTCCAGGTTTTCGTAAACGGATGTCTTCGCAGCATCCTAGGTATTTACTGGCCAGAAAAGGTTCCCAACGAGTAGCTTTGGGAACGTTGTGATGAAGTCCGGATCGACCAGCAGATCAAACGCCGCAAATGGAGTTGGAAGAGATTCAAACCAAATACCGAGGCAAGCTAGGGCTTGGGCTTGGCTTGGGAATTCCAGTCTAGGGACTGGAATTCCCAAGGAAAGCGCAAACGTGTTCGACCAAAACAGACCTAGCGGTGGACTGTTATTGACGAAGCGAAGGCCATTGGAGAAACCTGGAGAGAAATCAAATGCGAAGCTCAAGATCGTGCGGGATAGAGACTCACTGTATACACCCTCTGACCCAGCTAGAGGACAAAGGACCGTAATGATGCATACAACTCATTGTTTGGCAACTGCCTTATAGGTCATTATAAGGCTGGCCTCCTTCTGTGAAGCAGTGATCCTCCAGAAGGAGGCCGCCGAGCGGGGTCGGGAGATGACCGATCCCGCTCGAAGAAGGCGGCGCCGGGCTCGGTAGCACAGCTGCGGCGCCGCCGCGGGTCGCCGGCGGACGCGAGGAAGTCGCGACTGCTACGGCGACCCGGGATGGACCACGCCCCTTCCGTGGCCGGGGGCGTCGTCGGGGGAGGAGACCGGGGGAGGTAGTAGCCTCCCCCGAGGAGGGCTCCCCTCTAGGCAGGGGAGCGGAGGCCGGGGGTTCCCGGAAGTGGCTTGATGTTCCCGGGGGCTCCCTACATGCCTGAGGAAGGCCATTCCTGAGGTTTTCAGTGGGTAGGCCTCCCCCTTCTGCGGAGGAGAGCCCCACATAACCGCCGGCTCGCCACAGCCGGGGTATGCAATATAATGCATTTACCTCAGCAAAAAAAAAAAAAAGGCAATTATATAATAAGGCAGGTGCCGTAATCAAGATTCGCAACTCTCAGTGACCTTATCTAATGATATAGAAAGAAGTTTAGGCCTATCTTCAGCTAGTTTTGCCTGAGCTTCCTTTGCACCTGAGGAGTTTGCCAAACAAATAGACTTGCCACCCGATGGTAAGTACGGAACTATTTGTAGTATAGGCACTACACACAGTGTACGTTGTTAACATGTGCCATAAGATATCACAGTTCTTTGACTGGCTAATATGAAAACCGCTATTTTGCGATAAAATTTGGTAAAATGGACATACCCAAGAAGACGACCTTTAGTATAGTCTGCTTAATACCGGTAAATATATAAAAATAAACCTAGGGAGGGTTAATCTGGTCAAGTAAATTAACAAGCCGTAACTTTGAAAGAAGTCATCAAAATTACATTGGCTGATAAGGTGGACCACGTGGTGGACCGTTCGATGTAGATATTCTTAGGGCAGACCTTTATCCAGCAATGGGCATCTTAAGGCTGAACGATAATAAAGAGTCCACTTCAAATAGCTGCATTCTTTAGCAATTGAGCCGTTTGTTGGCGTTAATATATATATGGTGTTAATAATTTCCTCACCATTTACCTGATTTGGTCAACTGATTCTAAATTAATTCGAATGTCAAATCAAGTTATGATCTCTGATCTAACACATCGCAGCGACTGCGCTACTAAGCTTTGTGTACAAAAGATAGGACCGTTCTATAGTACCAGCAATTAGCGTAGCATCTAGGGCCTCGTCAGGGCACTTGCCGCGCTTGACGCTCCTTAATTAGAGCCCAACGGGTAAGGGTGACCATAGATTCTTCTACATTTTACTGGATAGTTTTTATATATAGTTATATTAGTTTATATATAGTTATATACTTGTGAAAGAAATGCTGTATGTATAATATTGATTTTATTACGTTTAGTACTGATATGATAGATCAATGTAGGTTCATATTGCTAAAAATAAAGATAAGGAGCGAAGTGCAACAGCGAGACAGACATATTGTTCTCGCGCCGCTTCCTTACAAGCTTATTTAAAATAAATTTATAAAAAAATTAAGCTGCTACACTGATATATTAATTTAAATAAAATTTGGTACACAGATTAGAAGAAGCAAAAAAAGAGAATGCAATAAGGGATAATAGTTTATATGGATAGTACGTTATTGTTAAAGATAGAAGTTTGTATCTTATTTTTAGGTTTTTGATCAGATTTAAATAAATATGACATTTATAGTTTGTGAAAATGGAACCCTAAAGGGGGTAAAATAGGGTATAAACGTTTTTGATCGAATAGGCTCATAAACTACTGAACCAGTATGATGAAAGTTGACATATTTATTATAGGTTAATTTGAGACCCAAAGACAGACGTAGATACATTTTTCCACGAGAAAATATTTTTCCCACAAGATAAAGGAAAGCTAATACAAAATTATAAAAAATACACGAGTGAAAGTCTAAAATTGGTTTTATGCCCACGTTGAGATTTAGAATGCTGACCTATTGACTATCAACAGAGGTTGTACATAAACATACCTGTTTGTTATACATTATTTTAAATGGAACACATGATAACAGTCAAATAGACAGCGCAGATCCTATGCTAAGCATCTTAAAAAAAACAGACATAGGTCTCATGGTGAGGGAACAATCCGTATATTCATTTCATAATGCAGCCAGCTGTTTAACTAATGACCTTGAATGGTATGATCTTTCATTTCCAAGTAGCTTCAATTCATTTCATACGTAAATGAATAGTTTGGTGATTTGAATCAATTGTAATTACGATACACATTTAATAAGGCGATAAAAATGGAAATATTTATTTGTTTTTCATAGAAATATTAAATAAAAAAAGAATACTTTGACTATCCTACGGATTTCAAAAACACAGTCACCCCTCAAATGAATAGCCCGGAAACCAACAGATTATGCAAGTGAGTGCCATATGTTACTGAGATGACTTCTCCCGTTGAATATTTTACGTAATCTGTATTGTGTACAGCTTTTTTTTAAATATGTTTTAAAGAGTACAGATGAAATGTACGGAATTGAAAGATTACAATTTGTAATATGCGTGTAAGTACGACTTTACATGTAATTAGGAAAGCTAAAAAGTGAATTAATGAATTTTTGATACAGTGCCAATATGTAATAGGATTATATCATAAAAATGAGCAGTTATTAATGAAATTTATAATAAGCAGCTTACTATATACTATGAACAGTGCAATGTGTTGACTGTCCGCCAGCTTTTTATAATGCACTCAGTATTAAAACAACATACTGCTCTTGCCTATTATGTAAATATTAATAGTATAAGGCGGAAAGATATCGTCTGCTATAGGAATTTTACCTCAAAATATAAATTTACAAATAGATTTTTTTCATTTCTTGGTCCTTTTCTTTATTTTTTTATTTTTTTTTTTGTTTAAAATAGGTTTGCGTTTGTCCACAATCTCACCTGATGGTAAGTGACGATGAGGACTAGGATGGAACACGCTTACCTAGCTAATGCCTATTCACTCGTGACTTGAAGACCGTAAGATTATATTGTTCCGGGAACACAGACGTCGGCAAAGAGTTCCACATCTTAGCTGTTCGTAATAAAAACGAAGACTGGAACCGTTTTGTACGTGTAAGAGGATAGTCCACCACGTAAGGATGGTAGTTAAGCCTACGTCTGGTTGACTGGTGGTGGAAAGGAGCGGGTGGAATTAATTCATGTAATTCCAACGCACACTCTCCGAAATGCAACCTATAGAAAACCGAAAGGCAAGCAACTCTTTGACGGTGTTCTAGACTCTGAAGACGTGAGTTTATAAGTATTTCGTCGTCGATAAGTTTTCTAGCTCGCCTTTCTACTGAGTCCAAGGCAGCCAACTGATAGCGGGCAGAACCGTCCCAAAGATGGCAGCAGTACTCCATGCAGGATCGAACTTGGGATTGATATAGGTTGAGCATCTGCATTCTGCAGTGAAGTAGCGCCTAACTTTGGATATATAATAAGTTAAATAGATATATAATAAGTTAAATAGAGTTTTAAAAATATATGATTTAAATTACTATAATTGTAAACAAATCCTGTACAACCACATTCAAAACTTAACTTACGAAGAGACAGAAGAGTTACTTGCAGTCTGTAAATAGATATTATGATCTCGATATTTTCTATCAAGTAGTATATTCAGTTAGTTATGGCAACCTTAGATATAAGCATATATATAGTGCGCTACTATTATATTACTCAGATTAGGTTAATGAGTTAGTCATCACTAGGTATGATTATTATGAAAC
Organism: Scirpophaga incertulas; assembly: GCA_036419045.1. NCBI lineage: Eukaryota > Metazoa > Arthropoda > Insecta > Lepidoptera > Crambidae > Scirpophaga > Scirpophaga incertulas. The sequence goes on along the minus strand of CM071626.1, from coordinate 39,940,711 downwards.
TTATCAAGATTTATTGTGATTAAACATTGTAGTTTATACCTATGCAATTTAGCATGTAAGCATTTATTCGCCTGAAACACAGGTTTAACCTAGTTCAGGTATTTTAATATTTACTATATTTTTATTTATATCAAAGATCTTTGTATATGTACATGACCAATGTTAATAATAGATAAATTATTATTATATTCTTGAAGTATGTATGTACCTTTTTTTTCGAGGGGAAATGCATCTTATACACCTTGAAAAGAGCGATTCGTGCTATTTACTGTTTACGGGCTAGAGAATCCCTAAAAGAATTGTTCAAAGAAATTAATATTTTAACTTTAGCTAGTCAATATATATATGATAATAGCTGACCCGCGCCCACTTCGTTGGGCATAATATTAATAATCCCCGAAGCGAGCACGAAAGCGAACTGAATTAAACCCGAAGCCATCGCGCGCCGTCCGCTGATGATGATGATGATGATGATGATGATGATGATTTAAACTATCCTATCTCTCAAGTTGGATCGAACTGCACATGGTGTGCGAATTTTATTATAATCGGTTAAGTAGTTTAGGAGTTCATTGAGCACAAACATTGTGACATGAGATTATATTATATTAGATTAGATTTAGTTTTTGTATATAGAAACTACAATAAATTCAATAAAAACAGTGATCTACATAATGTGAATACTAGAAACAAAAATAAACTTGCCGTTCCAATGTTCAGACTCCATAAAACTAGCTGTTCGTTCTTGGGGAAATGTATATCTATGTTTAACAAACTTCCGCAAGGTGTCATTGATTTGCCTTTATATAAATTTAAAATCCATATCAAAAAGACACTCATGAGTAAAGGTTATTATAAAGTAAGTGACTATATTAATGATCACACTATTTGGGAATAGGGACACTATTCATAGAGCCATGTTTGGTAACAACATTATTTATAATATTGTATTATTTTATACGAGTATGTGTATGTAAACATACATACGACTGTAATCGTATTAGGTATGATTGTATCTTATACTATATTTTTTTTTACATTATATTATTATAATTATTAACATTGAAAAGAGGAGATAAAAAATAGACCTTCAGAGTTTCTTGCCTGTTCTTCTCGAGAAGGCTCTCCCAATTTCCGAACAGGTGTCGAGTCAATATATTTTTTCTTTTTTTTTCCTTATTCGTACGTACGGACAAGGTTTTTTGTTTCTTTTTTTATTTAAGCTTTTTTTTTTGTTTGTTTGTTGACGTCAATAAGTGCCTGTAAAGGTCTATGTTGAATAAATATTATTTTGATTTTGATTTTGATTTTGACACCGCGCTGGCGAGGCGCGGCCGTGTGTGGGGCTCTCCGGTCTGAAGGGACCGGCCTACCCACTAAAACCCCCGGTGTCCTTCCAAGTCCATATGGGGCGCGTGGCGGGTTGCGCTTTCGCGATTCCGCCCCTACGTATCTATGTACAAAAGGAATACCTATGTACTCCAAGGTTGAAAGAATAACAATGTTCTGCCATCGACATGCCTGCCATCTTAACAGCGTTAGTCGCCGACACTAATGTTATTGTCTTTACCATAGAATGTAGCCCGCATTTTTTAGGAAGATGTAACACCGTTCTTCTGTTATATTAAGGAGGAAATGAGGTGTTAGCAGGAGGGGGAACTGAGTGATGAGAGTATTTTAGGCACTACTGCCAGACATTTATATTTTTGTAAATAAAACATAAGCCATTAAATACATACATACATACATACACTCACGCCTTTTTCCCATGGGGGTAGGCAGAGATTACGTCTTTCCACGTGCTACGGTCTTTACATATCTCTTTCGTTTCATCTACTTTCATAACATTCCTCATACATGCTCGACGATTGCGGGTACTTCTGCGGCCTTTTTTGGGGACACTTTCGATTTGTTCGAAATATGTTCGCCTAGGTCTTCCTCGTCCCGTATCTCCACTCACTCCAGCTTCATAAATCACTTTGGTCAGTCTACTTTCATCCATCCGTCCCACATGCCCAAACCACCCAAGCATCCCTTTCTCTATTCTTGTCACGATATCCTCTTTCAAACCACATTTCATTAAAGTTAATTAAAATTGTCGATCCGAAATTTGTTTAACATGTGGGTGCAGGTACAAATAGAAAATCTCCTGAGCACATACACACAGACCGGAAATTTATTTATAGGTCATACAAAATATCTGTCTCATCCCGTATGAGCATCCGCAAATCGCATCCGCGAGACGTATTCGACCGATGCGCTAAGCTCTGACATGTAGGCTTGGAAGAAGACTATCATAACTCAAAAAAATGCATTGTTATGTTTTCGCAATGAAATAACTTCAATTTGTCTATAATAATAATAATAAATGTTTATATAATAATAAAGCCACCTGTAAAGAATATGGTTTCCAATTATTTAATGAGATCGATATCTGAGTACATTTTATCCAGTAAAATGTTTACATGCTTCCCCTGAAAGTTTGTGTATTTTGAGTTATGGCAGTCTTCTTCTAAGCCGACGATGTGTGATACTCGTATACTGAATATTTTATACACGATATACTGAGTTTGAAGTGGTCATGAATGTGGAAATCCGAAACTATGAGTACTCAATGGGGTATACATTATATTTTTCCTGACTAGACATAATGAGAGATACATTTTCCTTAACTTTGACGTATCTTATTACTTTCTAAAATTTGTTTCTTATTTGCAACACAATTGAATTACGTATTATTACATTTTTCGCAAAATTAATTAGACAAATATTTTACGATGCAATTTTACTTTTCATTAAAATCGGGGCCGAGATTCCTTTATTAGAGTACTATTCGCTATTCCTCATTGTTTCAAATTTAGCCATCCACACAAATATTAATTCTGTATATCGTCTAGTGTACACATTCAGTTGTTAGGAGTTTCGCGCAGCGGTCAAATTTCATCCTCTGCACTTTATATTGTTGTTAATTTAACAATAACTGTTTTATAAATAACTTTGGGATGGAAGTTGCAGGATTCTACATCGCTAACGAGTTACAATTTCAGGTACACCAAAATCTGACAAACGGAATTCTAACCTACTCAATTTTGTTGTTGTTGGTACATTGCTAGGTTATAATAAGTGGTCACTTGCATACATTTTTTCAATACTGTAATAGGTAATATCTTTTTTCTTTTTACAATAAAATTATCTTACAGAATTCTGCATACACACCTATTGTTTTCGTTTTGTCTATACTCACATTATAAAGAGGAAAGGTTTTGTTTGTTTGTTTGTATTGAATAGGTTCCGAAACTAATTGATCGATTTGAACCCAAGGTGTGAAAAAAATACCAAATAACTTTCTTACATCGCGTGCGCTGCGAAAACTATTGATTATAGAACAAAGCAATGTACTACGTCTTTGCAGAACATATAATTACCTACAAAAAATACCCGACAGCATATGTCTAATTATTATAGTTATGTGACAATAAGTATGTTTTTCATTTTAAAAAAAATTATATACTTGCCACTGTTATAAAAGCTCTTTTGTTTATACTTTAGAATTGATACTTATCAAAATAAATGACTTCATATTTAAGTCAGCTTCAATAACATTATATAACTTTTTAATTACTCAATTTGGATATTCCATTCGTAAGATATCACAAGTTTAAAAATGGAAGTTATTTGCAAAATGTCGAATGGTCGCCGCTCACGCCGCCGTTTGGTTAGACGGAGACATAATAATAAGCGATGTAGGCGTCAGTGGGGTACGGGAGAGGAGTACAAGAAAAGTATTATGTTGAAGAAAAATAATGGCACGAATAAGTATGAAAACGATTACATAAAGCTATAAAAGAGCAGAGACAGTAAAGTATATAAAGTAAAGGCTTTTTTTAAAAAAAAAAAAAAAATAAATACATGTTCATTTTACTATTTTTTATTGTGTAAACAATCATAACTTTGAAAGGTTTTTTTTATGCCCGTGCGAAGCTTGCGATCTTCTTCACATTAGAAATTATATGTATCGGAAATCTCTGGCTAAAATAATCCATGCAAGCCGTAGGGCCCTGATGGCCAAGGCTCAGGCAGAGTTTAGTTGGTAGGTCATGCCACCGGACCGGCTCCGGTCGCATAGAGTTCAAAATAACCCTCGTGACACTTGCTGTTGCGGGGGTATTCTGGGTACGTTTCGTGCCCCTTGTGACGGATTCTCTCTCTCTCCTGAGGAAAAAAAAGGCTAAACTGCAAATCTATGGAAAGCAAATAGATATTGCATTTGATTTTCATTCATTTTTTCCATCTGGACTACCATAACTAAGTGCCACGTTGAACATGACGGAATAAACTCAGCCTAAGGCTTCTCTATAAGGGTCCTTTTTTTTTGTTCCGCTAAAGAAAATACATTGAATTGCATACCCGGCATTTCATTGCATTGACTGCGGAGAGCCGGCGCAGCGGTTATGTGAGGCTCCCCTCCCCAGATGGGGGAGGCCTACCCACTAAAAACCTCAGCGATCGCCTTCCTCAGGCATGTAGGAGCCCCGGGCACACAAAGGCCACTTCCGGGAACCCCCAGCCTCCGCTCCCCTCTCTAGAGGGGAGCCCTCCTCGGGGAAGCTACCACCTCCCCGGTCCCCTCCACCGACGACGCCCCCCGGCCACGGAAGGGGCGTGGTCCATCCCGGGCTTCGCAATACCTCCCCCAAGTTATAAGGGCCCTAAGATTGGATGAAAGCTATATATTTCTATTAATAATACATTTATGGAAAGCTCCAGCGGTAAAGGAAAACATCGTGAGACAACCTACAAACACCTGCGAGAAAGTTCAAGGCTGTTGTAGTCAGACAATCTGCACTGAGCCAGCTTGATTGAATAAAATCTCATCGTGACAACCTTAGGGCAGGTTCAAGCCCTTTTGTGTAGACTTATTGTGAAGCTGTGATGACATGAGATAGAGTCGCCTCAGTGATATGAGCCTATGAGGAAGTAAAATGCGACTACCGACAAGTTTTGGACAAATGCTAACATATTCTTATATCTATATAATACTAGCTTTCTGCCCGCGGTTTCGACCACGTGGATTTCGGGATTGGGTCTATAGAGGGTTAAGGGTCATAGCTTTTGCCCACAGCTACTTATGCGCGGAAGTCGGTTTATGGCGCGAAGGTTTTATCGCGCTTCCCGTGAGACTATCCGTTTTTCCGAGATAAAAAAATACCGCAAAACCTTGCTCAAGAATCACTCTATCTATTGATGAGATCGCATGAAAATCTGTGCAGTAGTTTTTGAGCGATGCTTTTATTGCGCCTCCCGTGGGATTTACCGGTTTTTCCAGGATACATCACCAGTAGCCTAGAACCTCCTTCAAGAATCACTGTCTATTGATGAAAACTGCAAACAGTAGTTTTTGAATAGTCTTTATCGCGCATCCTAAACCGACTGATCCTCAGTCGGTTTTTTGGGATAAAAATAGCCTAAAACTTTTCTTGAGAATCACATCATCTATTGATGAACAACACATGAAAAACTATGCAGTAGTTTTTGGCAAAGCCTTTATTGCGCATCCCGTGGGATCTGTCTATTTTCCGGGATAAAAAGTAGCCTATGTTACTCTCCATCCCTTTAACTATCTCCACGTAAAAATCACGGCAATTCGTCACTCCGTTTTGCCGTGAAAGACGGTCAAACAGACAGACACACTTTCCCATTTATAATATTAGTATTGATTTAGTAACAAAAGTGATTTCTTATTTCTAAAGGCAACACATTAGTCAAAATGCAAAAATTACGAACTCAGATACGTATTTATGAATGGCAAGCGACATAGGACACGTGTATATAATAAATCGCAGTGGTTTTTAGTCCGCGATTAATTCGGGTATGGCGGTATGATTAATATGTTATCAAAGAGATTGAAAGTAAGCGTTATTATAGGGAAAATTTACGATTTAGAAAATATATAACACTATTACTTGCACACAATATATATAAATCACTCAATTACATTATTATAAAACTTTATCAAATAACTATCCTATAAAACTTCAGCTCCTAAAAAAATTCAAACATCACTTCATCTTCCAAAATATCTTCTATAACAATGACAGAACCCCTCGTTCTTTTATACTCATAAAACTATATTTGAATTTTGACAAACAGCTATCATAGACAAAATTCCAACCTCTAACAAGCGTTGTCATAAGCGCAAATAAAAGTTTTGTTCATATCATTTTTTTACTATAAACAACTAATAGTTTTATATGATGACTACAGTTTTATGAGACATTGCTACGCAACACGTTGATAATGAGCATGTAATTGACATTTTAGAAATAATTTCAGGTCCTTTTTATTTCCTTTTGCTATTTTAAATATTTCCAATCGAGCTTTGTAAACAACATTCCTTATTAGACGATTTCTTGAAATTATGGTTTTAAGAAAACAGCCTATTTGTCGATTTTATTTACTAAGGAACTTTATTTACTTTCTTTCTTAATACGTACAATCATCGTCTAAAAATGTTTAAGTGATTTCGATATTATAAAATATTATATTTACTTGGTAATTCTATAATACTTTTTGGTAATTTATTGTACTATTGAATGCTTTGCCTTACAAATGATGTAACCACTCTAGAGTTAGTGGCATGATAATTTTCTTTGCTACCTGTTTTTGACTAAGTTATATTACTTCACTTAGTATAATGTTTCTAGAATTATCGAGCATTACATACATTTTCATTTTTTGATATTGAGGGATTCAGAACATAACTAAGGTTTTAATTGAATGTTGTTACTACTGAAGCAATGCGGTACATCGTAATTGTGTAGTATCCCAACTAATATTATAAATGCGAAAGTGTGTTTATTTGTTTGTTTGTTTATTTGTTTGTTTGTTTGTTTGTTGTTACCTCTCACGCTTAAACTACTGCACCGATCATCACGAAAATTTGCATACACATAGTCTGTGGTACGGGGAAGGATATCACATTTTATCCCGGAAGAAAGTAGCTACTGTTCCCGTGGGATCGAAATTAACGCGGACGGAGCAACGACGGGCGGAGCCACGGGCAAGAAATTTCAAAAATTCTTTCACCTTTGGAAAGCTACATTATCCCCGAGTAACATAGGCTACTTTTTATCCCGGAAAAATCGACAGATCCCACGGGATGCGCAATAAAGGCTTCGCTCAAAAACTACTGCACAGATTTTCATGCGGTTTTCATCAGTAGATAGAGTGATTCTTGAGCAAGGTATTGCGGTATTTTTTATCTTGGCAAAACGGATAGACCCACGGGAAGCGCGATAAAACTTCGCGCCGTAAATCGACTTCCGCGCATATGTAGCCGTGGGCAAAAGCTATGACCCTTAACCCTCTATAGACCCAATCCCGAAATCCACGCAGGCGAAGCCGCGGGCAGAGAGCTAGTTAACTTATAAAGAAACTAACGTGTCACGTTAATACTGACTGGTTATGTTTTATCGTGAGTGTATTTTAGATCACAATGCCTATTGAGATCCGTAGCTGTGGGCTCGGAGGACTATTCTCGATTTATTTAGATGACAAATATTCAAAGCAGATGTTAGTAATAATATCACCCCACTGTTGGATATTTATCCTGTATTGTGAGTGCAGTCAGAAACATAGAATCTTACAAGTGCATACACCCAGAGCAGAACAAATATTTGTTGGTCATATAAAATATCTGTCCCGTGTGGTAATCCTGCGATCCTTTGCGTAGTAGCTAAAAACTCGACCGCTGCGCCAAACATGTTGTCATTTCAGCCCTACTTACCTGATATTGAATACCTTTTTTTTTTTTTTTGTTCCCCTGAGGAAAATGCATTAAATTGCATACCCCGGCTGTGGCGAGCCGGGGTTATGTGGGGCTCTCCTCCCCCGAAGGGGGAGGCCTACCCACTAAAAACCTCAGGGATGGCCTTCCTCAGGCATGTAGGGAGCCCCCGGGAACACCAAGCCACCTCCGGGAACCCCCAGCCTCCGCTCCCCTGCCTAGAGGGGAGCCCTCCTCGGGGGAGGCTACTACCTCCCCCGGTCTCCTCCACCGACGACGCCCCCCGGCCACGGAAGGGGCGTGGTCCATCCCGGGTCGCCGTAGCAGTCGCGACTTCCTCGCGCCCGCCGGCGACCCGCGGCGGCGCCGCAGCTGTGCTACCGAGCCCGGCGCCGCCTTCTTCCAGCGGGATCGGCCATCTCCCGACCCCACTCGGCGGCCTCCTTCTGTAGCATCACTGCTTCACAGAAGGAGGCCACAGCCCTCCAACCTCCCTCGTCCGCCAGCATTGCCGCAATCAATGCCGGCGGAGACAGATTTCGCCCGATCTCTGCGACCAAGACTCGGCGCTCGGAGGCCCACGCGGGGCACTCCGCCAGCGTGTGCTGGGCCGAGTCGAGGTCGGATGCGCAGTGGTGACAATGTGTCGATCCCTCCCGTCCTATTCGACACAGATACTCACCGAAGCAGCCGTGCTCGGTGAGTGATATTGAATGCCTACATCCTAACTTACAGTAATTTATAAACATTTATAATAAACTAGCGGACCCGACAAACTTCGTCCTGTCAAAAAGATTTGTACAGTGGCAGTTTTTTTGTTCCTAATTATTTTATAGATAATGTCGCATAGCCAACCAAATCGCAAAAAAAGTCTAAATGACCTTATTACATTTTGTGGCTATTCAATTTTGGAACGTGACATTAAATCCTCCAACGATGTATTCTGTGCTCCAACGCACGCACGCACACTGTTTTGATAGATATCATTGAATTTCAACTATATGTAGCGTTAATAAAGCGCAAATTGACTCTTTGATGTTAGGAACACACCTTCATTGCTTAGACAACAGTGAGTGCTTGCAATATGAACTTTATACAATAACAATAAAGCTCAATTCGACTGAATTGGCCAAATTGGTCCAGGCGTTGTTAAATTATGCGCTTACCAACACATTATGCGATTCATTTTTATATATAAGAATTTATTATTTCATAGCTACTTTTATAAATAATTTTATGTCTTTATGTTAGAAGATATTATAATGTAAGTAAATAGGTACTATCTATAGGTTATATAATAGAGGTTTTCATTTCATGGATCCCCAAATTTTTGTTTCGCTGACGTAAACCCCTTGCAGGTTGTCATAGACCCCTAGGGGTCGATATACTCGATTTAATTTAAAGGTTTTGAAAAGTTTACTTTCCTTCTTATCTGGTCAGTTCTTAAGAATCAAGGTTGTAGATAAAAATCTGGCCCTGTATTCTGAACACCGAAATTATATCGTTGTAATCGTTGCGCTACGTCGCTCTCTAACATACAAATGCACAGTTACGTAAGAGCGAGACATCTGCCGAAGCGACGACGATGTCAATATTGCTTGATATGTATTATAATTAGTGCTCTGAATAGGTAGTTTAATTTTATGTACTTGCAGAAAGAAAGTCAATGTTAGCGTTTCATGGATGAAGCTAAATTTTTCTATTTTTATTTACTATTCGTTACGTTTTTATTGTAAAATTTTATGTTTACAACTTAATATTACAACAATAAGCTAAAAGATGAAATATAATTTTGAAAGTTCAATATAATATTTTTTCAATCTCTGGAAATAGTAAGTTCCCCTGCGCATCCGACCTCGACTCGGCCCAGCACACGCTGGCTGCCCGCGTGGGCCTCCGAGCGCCGAGTCTTGGTCGCAGAGATCGGGCGAGATCTGTCTCCGCCAGCATTGATTGCGGCAATGCTGGCGGACGAGGGAGGTTGGAGGGCTGTAGCCTCCTTCTGTGAAGCAGTGATGCTCCAGAAGGAGGCCGCCGAGCGGGGTCGGGAGATGGCTGATCCCGCTCGAAGAAGGCGGCGCCGGGCTCGGTAGCACAGCTGCGGTGCCGCCGCGGGTCGCCGGCGGGCGCGAGGAAGTCGCGACTGCTACGGCGACCCGGGATGGACCACGCCCTTCCGTGGCCGGGGGGCGTCGTCGGTGGAGGAGACCGGGGGAGGTAGTGTAGCCTCCCCTGAAGAGGGCTCCCCTCTAGGCAGGGGAGCAGAGGCTGGGGGTTCCCGGAGGTGGCTTGCTGTTCCCGGGGCTCCCTACATGCCTGAGGAAGGTTATACCTGAGGTTTTTAGTGGGTAGGCCTCCCCCTTCTGGGGAGGAGCCCCACATAACCGCCGGCTCGCCACAGCCGGGGTATGCAATTTAATGCATTTTCATCAGGGAAACAAAAAAAAAAAAAAAGGCATATCCATATATTGATGTCACAAAATTGCAAGTACATAAAATTAAACTACCTATTCCCAGCACTAATTATAATAGTTATTCTGCTATTTTAATGGAAACGAAACTATCAAATAGCTGAGTTATATGTAATATAACACGACTTGTTTCTATTTGTATAAATTATTAGAGTTTCATAACCTTCAGAATAGGCCCCTGCTTTCCGAGAACCGAAATACTCATGAATGCCGGTTGCGAGAATATCTCTATTCCCAGCAGCAACTGTAACCAACTTCTGGTGTGTAACGTAATAAAGTAGTGTCAAATTTTCCTGAACTCGCTATGCTAATGTTATGTAGTCATTGTTTAGTCCTGCTAATATTACAAAGCCGAAAGTTTTTGTGAATAGATGTTTGTTTTGTTACTCTTTCACGTAAAAATTACTAAATGGATATCTGTGAAACTTTACGATAACGTAGCTAATACATCAAAATCACATATAGGCTACAATTTATAAAAGATACACGCCACGCTAATATAGGCTACTCCAATTACTAATCCTGCGGAGACGACGTCGCGGGTACCAGCTAGTATTGGAGTCATAAGCTCCTTACCGTAGGTAGATTGGCAGGGGAAGGCGAGCTAGCGCTTGTCTAATGACCCTGTCGTGAAAGCGCGGCTGGATACCGCGCACGCCGTTGAAGTGCCTTGTAACGGTGTAGCCGTTACATGTCTTATGTTGCCTATGGTTCACCTTCGGTAAGCATTGTCTATGATATTAGGAATCCTCATGGGAATCCTGGCCGGTTTATTTCTTTCGTTTATGATTTTGGTTGTCAGTCAAAATTCGAAATATGTCATCTGCCAAAGCAAAATAAGCTAGGCTGACTCACTCTATGTTTCGCTTTTGTACAAATCGAATCAAATTTATAATTTATATACAATGTCATAAAATACTACCTGTTTATTATATTGGAAATTATATTGATTTATTAAAAATTTCAAGAAAGAGTCCTACACGGAATGCTGTAGGACTTTTCTTTTTCTTATTACTTATACCTTTTGTAAAATCGTTTAAATAAACCAACCTCAAGCAGCCAACTGTAGTTTGAGCATTGACTACTAAGAACCCTCCCAAGCCGTAGCCTTCCGCTACGCGACAGCCTCTCTACCTGGAGGATTGTCCTAGTGTTATCGGACAATCCCCCCCTTGGCGATGGCTCGACTAACTAGGTCGAGCTAGCCCGTGGGCGTAGGGTAGATATGGGCTTAGAGCACACTGGGGGGTTTAAGTGGGTAGGCCGGTCCATTTGACCGGAGAGCCCCACACACGGCCGCACCTAGCCAGCACGGTGTCACGTTGCATAAGGAGCATTTCCCATTGAAAAAAAAAAATAGATTTATCCATGTTACGCTTACATTGACATTCTTCTGCTCATAACTAAGCGTCGAAATCGGAAAATAGGGATTCATTTAGTGTTTTCTGGTATAGAATATCAATAGGGCAGTATTAAGTTTAATAGTTGAGTCAGTCAGGCTTTTTTTTTTTTTTTTTTTTTTTTCCCTGAGGAAAATGCATTAAATTGCATACCCCGGCTGTGGCGAGCCGGGGTTATGTGGGGTTCTCCTCCCCAGAAGGGGAGGCCTACCCACTAAAAACCTCAGGGATGGCCTTCCTCAGGCATGTAGGAGCCCCCGGGCACACAAAGGCCACTTCCGGGAACCCCCAGCCTCCGCTCCCCTCTCTAGAGGGGAGCCCTCCTCGGGGGAAGCTACCACCTCCCCCGGTCCCCTCCACCGACGACGCCCCCCGGCCACGGAAGGGGCGTGGTCCATCCCGGGTCGTCGTAGCGGTCGCGACTTCCTCGCGCCGCCGGCGACCCGCGGCGGCGCCGCAGCTGTGCTACCGAGCCCGGCGCCGCCTCCTTCGAGCGGGATCGGCCATCTCCCGACCCCGCTCGGCGGCCTCCTTCTGGAGCATTACTGCTTCACAGAAGGAGGCCACAGCCCTCCAACCTCCCTCGTCCGCCAGCATTGCCGCAATCAATGCCGGCGGAGACAGATCTCGCCCGATCTCTGCGACCAAGACTCGGCGCTCGGAGGCCCACGCGGGGCACTCCGCCAGCGTGTGCTGGGCCGAGTCGAGGTCGGATGCGCAGTGGTGACAATGTGTCGATCCCTCCCGTCCTATTCGACACAGATACTCACCAAAGCAGCCGTGCCCGGTGAGTATCTGAGTCAATCGGTAGGTGACCTCCTCCTTCCCGTGGAGCCAACCTTCGAGGTGCGGGAGTACGGCACCGACGGCCCGCTGGCGCGCGCAGATCCGTAATTCGAGCTGCGCACGCCAGGCCGCCACAATCCGTCGGTGCCACTCCCGCTTAGGCACTTCGTGCGCGGGTTCCAGGGCGCTCCCCCCGTCGCCCCCCCGGTCGACACGCCGCGACGCATACGTCGCCGCGTACATGTCGGCCAGGATGTCGAATGGGGGGGAGCGTCCCAGAACTGTCGCCGCCTCGTACGAGATTGTACGGTAGCCTCGTACGATCCGTATGGCCATTATCCGCTGCAGGCTCCGTAGCAGAGCTCTGCAGCGGGGGGACCTCGCGCAGTCTTGCGACCACACGGGAGCCCCATACATGGCCACGGATCGCACGACGCCCTCGTACAGGCGGCGGACTCTAGTTTTTAAAAGGAAAAGTTGTTCGAATTGAGAAGAATTTTCTAAACACTTAGTGAAGACAAAGGTTCTAATTTATTATACGGTGGCAATTGTTTTAGTTTAAAGCGAGATGATTAAATAAATGAATTATTGCACAAAAGAAGAAATGAAAACAATAGGCATAAAGATATACGTAAAACTATCAGAAGTATCGGATTAGAAGACACGATAAGTTATATCGTTAAAGTTTTTTCAATTTCTTTTTTATTTCAACAATGATGGGAAGTTTGACGATTGATGTTATGGTATAGAGTACAGATATCTAAGCTAAGGTTCCTATGAAATGCCTCAATATAAGGACGCTTTATGCACCATAAACTTCTTCTGAGGGGCGACGGTTTGAGGGGTGATAGAATACAACAAGTAATCACTAAGCCCTTCGGGTAATTTTGCGGCTACAGAGTTGCGTAGGGCACGGTGGTTGTATAAGATCTTTGACAATATCCATGTAATGCATCTACGTATTAGGAAACTGGAAACATAGTGCCCACAAACCATCACCGACGAAATCAGTCTAATATTACCTCTCGGACGCAGCCGTGTTCTGCAGCTTAGTCTAAATTTATCAATAAATATTATAGACCCGTTTTTTACTAAAATTTCGTCTTCAATATTTTGTGGCTCAATCGAGTTATAGAATTAATTTAATAACACTTTCCAGTTCAGTTGTTGCAATAACGAATCGAATGTAAGTCACAGGAAAATTGTTGTTTGCTTCGAGAAAGGTACAACTAAAATTCGAACTGTAGATCGCATTTACAAGTTGAAAATTAGTTTGTCAGTTCGTTAGTTTATTAATTAGTGATAGCTCCAGAGAGAAATTTCAATTCGCCGCTATTTCGTTATTTGCTAACAATTTGTCGTCTTAATAAAAGTAGAATAAATTGTTGACGAGTTCCGAAGTTATTATCTATTTTAATAACTTATGTATAATACTCCTATATAAGATCTATTCGAATGAATCTGTACATAAATATGTAGATAATCTCGAGTTGTATATTTATAGATATACAACTTATAAATTACTTATAAATTTTATAGTTTTCCTATATTATACGGGGTTAATGAGCAAATGAATCACTCGATAGAAAGTAATTATCGCCGTCCATAGACAACCGCAACACCAAAGGAGTTACATATTTCTTAAATACAAATAGTCTCTACCTTCTACTCTTTTTATGAAGGATTTCGATATCGATCGCATTGGTTTGGAAATACCGCAAGTGAAAATTCGTTTCGACAATTTGATACTGCTGATACTTGGTACATAACGTAATGAAGTAAATTAGATTGTGAAAACTGATTTATTCGGAAACATTCGACACGTTATTTATCATAGAAAATTAAATCGACGTATTACAATATATTATTATATATCTAATGGTTTCGTTGGGGTTTTAATTCGGCAGTAATGCGTATCTTATCAATATTAATACTATGAAATATAATAGTATATAGGAGTTCTGTTCTTCTTCTTCTTCTTCCTGCCCTTTTCCCACCTTAAGTAGGGTCGGCACAACATGTTTTCCTCTTCCATTCTCCTCTATCACTCGTCAGCTCAACATCGACTTCCTTTACTCTCATATCAAAATTCACACATTCAATCCATCGCTTTCTTGGTCTACCCCTCATCCTAGGAGTTCTGTTATTTCTAAGTAAATGAATTTAAGCCTATTGTTCTGATTAGTCCAGACCAGAGGTTCCCAAGCTTTTTAGTGTCGTAGACACTTTGCTCTGTTTTTCGTTATAGTTAGATCCCCTACTTACCTAAAATTGAATGCCTACATCATACAAAATTTTAAAAACATTTATTTGTTTTTTTACTTCATAAGTACTTTTATAAATAATTTTGTCTTTATATTAGAAGATAGTGTAATGTTAGTAAACAGGTACTATGAGTGTATGTTGAGATCCATTACCGTGGACCCCCGTTTTCATTTCATGGGCTCCTAAATTTTTGTTTTTCTGACGTAGACCATTAGCGGTTTGTTTTTATTTAAAATTTCTGCCCGCGGCTTCGCCCGCGTGGATTTCGGGATTGGGTGTATAGAGGGTTAAGGGTCATAGCTTTTGCCCACGGCTACATATACGCGGAAGTCGGTTTATGGTGCGAAGATTTTATCGCGCTTCCCGTGGGACTATCCGTTTTTCCGAGATAAAAAATGCCGCAAAACTCCTCAAGAATCACTCTATCTATTGATGAAAACCGCATAAAAATCTGTGCAGTAGTTTTTTGAGCGAAGCCTTTATTGCGCATCCCGTGGGATCTGTCGATTTTTCCGGGATAAAAAGTAGCCTATGTTACTCGGGAAGAATGTAGCTTTCCAAAGGTGAAAGAATTTTTGAAATCGGTGCAGTAGTTTAAGCGTGAAGAGGTAACAAACAAACAAACAAACAAACAAACAAATAAACAAACAAACAAACAAACACACTTTCGCATTTATAATATTAGTTGGGATTAGTTGGAAGGCTTGCGTTTGTCCACAATCTCACCTGGTGGTAAGTGACGATGAGGACTAGGATGGAACACGCTTACCTAGCAAATGCCTATTCATCCGTGACTTGAAGACCGTAAGATTATATTATTCCGGGAACACAGACGTCAACAAAGAGTTCCACATCTAAGCCGTTCGTATTAAAAACGAAGACTGGAGCCGTTTTGTACGTGTGCGAGGATAGTCCACCACGTAAGGACTATCATCCTTACGTTTGAGCCTACGTGGTTGACTGGTGGTGGAAAGGAGCGGGTGGAATTAATTCATGTAATTCCAACGCACACTCTCCGAAATGCAACCCATAGAAAATCGAAAGAAGCACTCTCTCGCACGGGTGTTCTAGACTCTGGACACGTGAGTTTATAAGTGTTTCGTCGTCGATAAGTTTTCTAGCTCGCCTTTCTACTGAGTCAAGCAGCCAAGGCACTGATAGCGGGTGGAATTAATTCATGTAATTCCAACGCACACTCTCCGAAATGCAACCCATAGAAAATCGAAAGGCAAGCAACTCTTCGACGGTGTGCTAGACTCTGGACACGTGAGTTTATAAGTGTTTTGTCGTCGATAAGGTTTCTAGCTCGCCTTTCTACTGAGTCCAAGGCAGCCAACTGACAGCGGGCAGAACCGTCCCAAAGATGGCAGCAGTACTCCATGCAGGATCGAACTTGGGCTTGATACAGATTGTAGGGTTCGATATAGACCACTTTATAATCCCTGGTCCAGACTGAAGTATCCTTTGGATATACAGAAAACTGCAGCCGAATAAAGATAACATTATTTCACCAGTGCTTGTATTTGTCACTTAACTGCTCCTGGAGATATTCCAATATTGCTTTATACCGATATTTAAAAAAAATCCTAAATGATTTGCATTTCTTTGCGCCATTCTTACCAGCATGCCATTCGGGAATGTTTTATCACGAATATATTACTGTTCTTCATTTGATCCAAAATCATCTTATTTGACATTTGCATCAAATATCTTTTTAATGGTTAATCACGTTACTTTTATACACCACCTGCACGTAATGCATGTATTATGTCATGTAACATTTGTATAAAGTAACACTTTAAGCTCTAAAATTTATCTGGGGAATAAATTAATTTGAACTTAGAACGTCAAGATGTCAACGAAGAAGCTAGAGACATTCTTTTTCTAAACAAAACACTTTTCTCGCTTTGAAATTTAGCTGATATGCTAAATTTAAGCCGCTAAGGAGACTCGTAAAATTACATATTAACTTTATCTTTCCATTTTATGTACGCTTCTTTTATTTCAATTTATAAACCGCTATAATGTTTTAAAATGCATTATTATTAATTTTTTATTACAAATTTGAATGCGATTGACAACGATCTCACCTAATGTTAAGTGAAGATGATGCCTAAGGTGGAACACGCAAACTCAAATAGTGCCTATTTACTCGTGCTTTGAAATCCCTATATTAAAAGTATCGGAGAACAAAGACGCAGGTGGGGAATTCCATTTCTTGGCGGTTCGAATAATAACTAGAATATATAAGAACTAGAACGTTTGAGAATACGTTAGAGTCAGTTGGAATCTGTCAATGTCCTTTATAAGTATTGCACATATATTAGAATGCATGAAAATGCATTAAAAGGCCTTAGAATAAGTTAAAACATTACTTTACAGTAGGTGATAAATTAATCATTAGGAAAGCATGAAAAGTCGCTGTACTAACGCGACTTTTCATGCTTTCCTACCATTTAGGGCAGGTTCCGTCTTCATGGAAGACGGCAAATGTACACCCGGTGCCCAAAAAGGGCGATAGATCAGACCCATCGAATTACAGGCCTATTGCTATAACCTCCCTTCTCTCAAAGGTGATGGAGCGTGTGATCAACACTAAGCTCCTTAGATACCTAGAAGAACACGATATGATCAGCGACCGCCAATACGGCTTTCGCCACGGTCGCTCGACTGGTGATCTTCTAGTGTATCTCACCCACCGTTGGGCATCTACCATTGAGACTCGAGGTGAGGCATTGGCAGTTAGCCTGGATATAGCGAAGGCGTTCGATCGGGTCTGGCACCGGGGTCTTCTATCGAAGTTGCCATCTTACGGACTCCCCGAGGGGCTATGCAAATGGATTGCTAGCTTTTTATCCGGGAGAGAGCATTAGAGCCGTAGTTGACGGCAGCTGCTCTGAAACTCGGATAATAAATGCTGGCGTCCCACAAGGCTCTGTGCTATCTCCAACACTGTTTCTGCTGCATATCAATGATATGCTGTCGCTTGGCGGCATCCATTGCTATGCGGACGACAGCACTGGAGATGCTGTTTACACGGGCCGTGCAAATACCCCTCGTTCCATTGTGGAGGAAAGTCGTGAACGACTTGTGTCTGAAATCGAGAGTACACTAACCAGAGTCTCCGATTGGGGGCGGGACAATTTAGTCCGATTTAACCCCTCTAGATACAAGTTTGTGCGTTCACCGCTAAAACAGCCCCATTCACTGTAGCCCCACAATTCCAGAACACAACCTTGAACATCTCGAAGAGTATTGGGATCCTCGGTGTCAACATCTCCAGTGACGTTCAATTCCGAAGTCACTTAGATGACAAGGTCAAGTTGGCTTCTAAAAAACTAGTGTGCTTAACAGAGCTAAGCGGTACTTCCTTCCGAGGCAACGACTGCTATTATACAAATCGCAAGTCAGGCCCCATATGGAGTACTGCTGTCACCTGTGGGCGGGAGCACCTCGATACCAACTTGATCCTTTTGATTCGGTCCAAAGACGCGCTGAGCGTATCGTTGACGAACCCATACTCACATGCGGTATTGAGCCCTTAAGTCTGAGAAGAGACTGTGCCTCTTTGTGTGTTTTCTATCGCTTATACAACGGGTTGTGTTCCAAAGAATTGTTCGACATGATGCCCACGGCCACATTCTACCATCGCACCGCTCGCCATCGGCAGGGTGTTCATCCTCACATGCTGGAGCCTAAATGGTCACGCACAGTGCGGTTTCAACGTAAATTTCCCTTCCGCGCACGCTCCGATTGTGGAACGAGCTCCCTGCTGAGGCTTTCCCGGGGATTACAGTATGGGGTTCTTCAAAAAGGGAGTAAATAGGTTTTTAAAAAAGGTCGGCAAAGCGTTTGTGATGCCCCTAGTGTTGCAAGCGTCCATAGGCGACGGTGACTGCTTACCATCAGGCAGGCCGTAAGCCTTTTTGCTACCGTTGTAGAATAAAAAAAAAAATAGTATACTTTTCGGGATTTAAATGTCTAAGTCTCGGGTGGTTTGAATCTCTGGCTTGCTCTGGCTGCGCTTTATTCCTTTAATGTACAATACGAGTATACTATGACTATCAATGAAAAAAAAGAATGTTTTAAATTATTTACGTTAAATAACTTGTTCCATAATGATTGAAGCTACTGAAGAGGCGTTTTATCACAATAATCAGCAGCAGCTGAATGGTGAATGGTGAAAAAAATACCATAACACTGAATTTGGGTATTAAATAGTTTTTAAGTTTCACACGGATAAATGCAGGATACATCAGGATGTTTAGTTCATCACAAGAGTGCCGGATTAAACGTACGAGCGCTCCATGTACCAAACGTAAAGCGCTCGTACCCAAGACCTTCCAAATTAATGGCTAGAACCGAGACTATAAAGAGAATATTTTATAAAACTTTGATCCCGAGGCGGTCTGAAATAAGTCTCTAACGTAAATCATACTATGATTGAGGGCTCGAGTCGAGATATTTTATTAAAACCCTGAGAGGCTACCCTGGAACCCGCAAGCAAAGTTTTGAAAGCATAGCTCGCATAATATTGCTACTGGTAAATTCGAAGCAGGTAGGTTGTCAAACTGTCTATATATCGAAGTAGGTAGATGGGAAATAATTTCCTTAGGATACCCTCAGTAGTTATTATCTTAAACGAAAAAAGCAATTGAAGCCTATAGAATTTTAATCACTAATTTAAATAGATACAATAAATGTATCTACAAGTAAATAAGTTTCCAAAATTAAAATTTAACAATTAAACATTTCTTCTGGTGTATATTTGCAAGTTAATAGAATGAGATATTAGAATTTAATAAATATGGACTAAAGTGTGATAATGTTGTAATAAATAGGTATAGATAGGTAACTAAAGTAAGTTTTACAGCTTGCCAAAGATGTCTGGTATATACAGTGTGTTAGGGATCGGACTTCCGATACTTTACCAACGTGTTGTATGTTAAGTTTTATCGACAAAAACCTATACAACTGGGGGTCGCATCGCTCACCCCTATGAATGAGAGCTATTTTAAAAATTAAAGCTCAACTCATTGCCAATAAATTAAAACAAAAAAAAATGATATGTCAAGGGCTCGGAATTTTAGGTAGAGCCCAATAACTTAGAAAAAAATAGATAATTTTACCCAATTTTCCGTCTAAATCAAAGGATTTTTGTTTATTATTGTTAAAGAATTTCTTAACAAATTTATTGTTAAATGCTAACACAGCTCATTAACTTTGAAGTTAGGCCACTTTTGTGTATATAGACCAAATAAAATCGTAAAACAGCAAGATTTAATAAACTCCTTAAAATACGAGAAATAAAATTTTAAAATAGCTCTCATTCATAGGGGTGAGGGATGCGACCCCTATTTGTATAGGTTTTTGTCGATAAAACTTAACATACAACACGTTGGTAAAGTATCGGAAGTCCGATCCCTAACACACTGTATATTGTATTCAATAATATAAAAATGATAAAAAAAACTTGGAAAAACACATTATAGTGTCATGATTTATACGACTAGCTTACCATTACACATACTGTACTGTACTTACAAATATCTGTGTTCTTACACAGAATGTATCATGAGATATAAATATCTATGTTCTCCAGAGAATGTATAGCAAGAAATTAAAAATATTTGTACTCCTACACATGACGTATGTGGAAATAAAAAAAAACACCTGTGTTTCTACATATAAGTTACCGCGAGAACATACATATAACTGTGTGCCTACACAGAACGTATAGAGAAGGTTCTCGGTATGCGTTAAAACTTAAAAAAACATGCAATACATTGAATTTATTCGCAAGAGAATACACATAACTATGTATAATAATAATAATAATAAAAAGTTTATTTAGCTCACACAATGAAATTAAATACAAATTTATAAATAAAACAAAACAACAAAAAGTGAAGCTAAAAGGCCGGGGCTCGGCGATTAGCTTGCCCATACGAGCAACACCGATTTTCAGCCCTCGCCTTAGGAGGTATACCGAGGAATTTATATTAGTAGCACTTACAATATCACCGTTAGACTCAATCATAGTAACTATATTTACACGTACACACGTACAATTATTAAATAATTGTACAGGATGCTGCAACATACTCTGAAGATAAAAAAGAAAAAGAATTGTACATGACGATTATGATAAAGACATTGAATATATTAAAGTTTGATTAAAGTTGTCTGAAACGTCAAGCAAAACCAAATTATAAACTAAAAAACTATGTCCGAAACAAAAAAAAGAGAAATTAATAAATACAATAAAAAGCAAACCGTAATAAAGCTGTCGTTATAAGGGCTTTCCTAGTTTTTGTAAATTTAACAAATAAGCCTTCAATTTTGTTTTGAATGAATGTTTGCTTATATTTTTCATTTCTAAGTGGTGGTGGCAAATCATTCCCATCATCAATCATGTATCTACACATTATGCATATATAGCGAGAACCTAAAAATATTTGTGTTCTTTCATAAAATACATGGAGAGAACGTACACATAACTACGTTTATACACAAAAGTTATCGCGAAAACCTAAAAATATCTTTTCCTACACAGAATGTATGGACTGTTTGGATATATATGCTTCAAAAAGTACACTAAAGTGGTTCCGGCCTGAATGGATGGATTACACGTGACGAACCAGAGGCTTGCCGAGAGAGGAGACGAGATTACAGTGGTTGCGGCAGATGAAGTCCTACTGACTTGAAGATCCAGCATTAATTAATCGGGACAGTCGGCTAAGACATGTCTGGGTTGACAATGCCTAAGATTATTAGAATTGACTAAAAAGCAGATTGAATTGGTGGCATTTATATGAGATAAATGCTCCACTAGTGGCGTTGATTTTCTCAATTCCATACGTCTTAAAAGAGCGCGGAGTTTTATATGCAATGTGCGTAGTGAACAATTGTGTCTAGTCTCTAACAGCGCAATAAGATATGCAGATAAGTCTTGCAGAATATAGGCCTGCCCGCCAGAAAGGTCTCACCAAACTTCTTTACTTGCGCATAAGATTTTCAAGTTTAAGAGAGATCGCAGACAAAGCAGACAACAGATCTTTAATAGAACGAAATATTAATATTGCGTCCGAGTTAGAGGTAACATAATTTATGACATTCATTTTAGATTTATTCTTACTCACTGAAGAATCGGCAGCAATAAACCAACGTTTGTGAATGAGATTTAATATTACAGTACTGCACACAATAAAACATCTACCGTTTTCGGTAATATTAGAAGGGCGGACCTTATCCAGCTACAGTGGCGCGGAGTGCGGCAATAACCAGCTTATGAGCGTCATCGTCGACACAACCATGCGACTGAATATATATATAATCATAAATATTGCATTTTTACCGTTGCGAAGCTCAAATCTTTAAACATTGTTATCTTAAGAAATAAAAATTCACTGTTGTTACTTAATCCTTACGAATATTGTAAACGTGTTAGTTTATAAGTATGTATGTTTGTTACTCTTTCACGTAAAACTACAGTATGAATTTTAATGAAACTTTACAATAATATAGATAGATAGATAGATAGATAAAACATTTATTCGTCTACACAGTACAGATACAAGACTTTTATACAATCGTCGTAAAAAATTATTAACAAAACAAGAGAACACACATATCAGTGACTGCTGGTAGTGTACTGTGCAAGCGAAACGGTCCTGACTCAGCATTTTGCCACAGCTGGCTGTGGCGCTGATTATTCTGCCAGAACCAGGATTGAGACTAATACGAGCGATTCTGAGCGGATAAACACAGATAGACATATACACACTTAAAAACACTTATACACATTTATACACACATACATAGATACGTATACATACAATATTAGCAGATATGACTCTAGTGAGATCTAAAGGAGTAGTAGTGGTGGTAAATGATTGCTTATAATATAAAGACAAGGGACTACTAACGAGGCCAGGTGGCTTCAAAAATGTGTGATTTAATATGACAATTTAAGTAAATATTCTTTTAACTGATTTTTAAAATTATTGCGGGATTTTAGGTTTCTAATAGGCGGCGGAATATCGTTCCAAATTTTTGCCGCATTAAATTTGAAACCACGACGAAAAGCTGCAGATTTATGATATGGTATTTGCAAGGGTGGAACGCAGCACCTGATATGGTCAGCATTTCTGCGGGATGTTGTCCAGTCCAGCTTTTTATATAGATACTCCGGGTATTTGCTGTTTACGACGCCAAACAGCAAAGTAGCCGTGTAAAGTTTAAGCCTCTCGCTCATTTTTAAAATTTTTGATTGTTGCAAATAAGGTGCAACATGCGCACGAGGTGGAATATTAAAGCAATATCTTGCACAGGCATTTTGCACTCGCTGAACTATTTTTTGAGTTTTGTTTATAATATAATATAGCTTATACATCGGAACAATACATTGGCTACAATTTACTCTGCACCTCGAAGCTTGGCTCCGCGGGAAGGAGGAGGTCACCTACCGATTGACTCAGATACTCACCGGGCACGGCTGCTTCGGTGAGTATCTGTGTCGAATAGGACGGGAGGGATCGACACATTGCCACCACTGCGCATCCGACCTCGACTCGGCCCAGCTCACGCTGGCAGTACCCCGCGTGGGTCTCCGAGCGCCGAGTCGGTCGCAGAGATCGGGCGAGATCTGTCTCCGCCGGCATTGATTGCGGCAATGCTGGCGGATGAGGGAGGTTGGAGGGCTGTGGCCTCCTTCTGTGAAGCATTGATGCTCCATAAGGAGGTCGCTGAGCGGGGTCGGGAGATGGCCGAACCCGCTCGAAGGAGGCGGTGCGGCGCCGTGTCGCCGAGTCGAGATCGGGGGAGGTAGTTGTTTCCCACGAGGAGGGCTCCCATGGAGCATCGCAGGGGAGCGGAGGCTGGAGGTTCCCGAAACTCGCTTAGCGTTCCCAGGGGCTTCCTACATGCCTGAGGAAGGCCATCGCTGAGGTTTTTAGTGGGTAGTCCTCCCCCGTCTGGGGAGGACAACCGGCTTACCGCAGCCGGGGTATGCAATTCAATGCATTTTCCTCAGCGGAACAAAAAAAAAGCATACAATTTATAGCGATATACTATATGTTATTATAAGCTACACGAAACACTAATTCTCCGCAGACGAAGCCGCGGGCACACCAGACATGATATTGATGCTCATGATCAATCATAAACACCTTAGCATCATTAATACATAATGTTCTCGATCAAAATCAAAAAATATCCTTCAAATAAGATTTTTTCGGCCACTTTTGTACGTCAATAAAAATACACAATAAATAATATATAATTGGTTTAAAAGAATCTACGCCGTTGGGTCACAAATCTACGACGGGAGACCTTTACTGAAAAAATGCATCAAGAAAACCAGTAAGAGCTATATATACTGTGATTTTGTTTTGTAAACGAAGTTGCGTTCAAACTATTTACCTGAGGCCAGCTTCTAATTGTCGACTGTCGACTAGAGGCTAGTTTCATTAAGTTACACTGAGTATTTTTATATCATTAAAACTTTTACCTACTATAGACTACATTTTACTCAACACTTAGTGGTAAAATTTAAAGAAATTCCTACGCCGCGTACAGACAGCGGGAGTTACATTTAACTTACTAATTCACCGCTCAGCGTATTTACCGACGGAAACTTTTCGGTTCTCAGGTCATGGACTGAAGGGGCTTATTATGCATACTATCGATATATCGTTGTTCATTTATTGAACAAGAATAAAAAGGTTGAATTTAAGACATACACAAAACTAAGCTGAAATCTTAAAATGCAAAACTAGGAACACGAATACAGAATACATGGGGCATGATGTTACAGTTGTAAAAGACATCGCATAATAATGTTTACAGTTTCATGAAATTGTAACACAAATTGAACAACACAAAATACCTGTCGAAATTATTTGTTGAAGGTAAATATTTTATTACGATTGTCTATGGTGACGTTCGATTATAAAACTGTCGATATTCTTTGACGCCTAAAATGCTCGACAAAAAATCCGTAAATTTGACAGATTTTATTACGTACAGATGGAATAGTCGATAAATCCATGCTCGTATATGGACAGATTGAAAGACGATTGGGCGTCTTATTATTTGTGAATTCGATATAAAGATATCGATAGTAGTGTTACCTAATTATCACTAATTATATATTATTTATTGTGTATTTATTATTGAATATACAATATAATATTACGAGATGATGATCAACAGATAATAGAAGGAACATTTAATAATAAGTTGAGAATTGGATAATGGAGAAATTAATGTTAGGGGATATTATATTATTATATATTATTAATTCTATTACAATTCAAATTTAACAAAAAAGGTCGTCCTTATCAACTATGAGTTGAATCAGTAGTATAACTCTATTGGTAGCCTAGACCTCGATTTGAGTTACGTCTTTAATCTGATAAACTTAGTTATTGCTGCTCACGTATGATGATAATAAGTGTATGTAAAATATATTAAAAAATATCTCATTTTAATTTCATTTTTTTATTTCATATGTAAAATATCTTACACTCTGAATTTCCGTTATTGAGATGCCTAAGCACCTCAAGTAGCCACCTAGAAGCGATGCAACCTCTGCACTTCTGATTTTACAAAGACAAACACTTAGCTACCAGAACTGTTAGTATTCAGTTGATTTTGGTAGATTGTTCAATTGGCAATTTTGTTGACTTCATTTAAGCTGCGTTTTGTTTTATTAAAACAATAGGCTTGTATCCACTATGAACAAATCTGATGCATTAGGTTGCATAACTATTGAGATGATCATTTAATTATGAAAAAACAAAGTTTATAAAATAATAACTTTTGATTATTTATATTTTTATAAAATAAAATTGCACAAAATAAGCCATAAGTCACGTGACAGCAAACACCAATTAAAAAGTGTTACGTCACGACGTGCGAAACGTCAAAGTCAAAATGTCATTCCCAAGTGTCTTGTGGAAGTGCGAAAAAGAATGGGCATCATTCCTTCTCGCGAGTGTCAGCCACTTTTTACGTAACTGCTGATTGTTTGGCACGTATATTAATTTTTTTTTTTTTGTATTTTTATACTTGTGCTTGTACACTGGGCACTATGCAGTACTTGTAATACGATGAATCCATTTTTTATTAAAACAACTTCACAATACCGAATATTCCGATACTAAAACAGCTGTGTTTTGCACGGCGTGACGTCATTCAAGACGCCATGACAGTCATGGGCGTTTTTGATGACTAATGTCAAATATTTAATTAAATGCAAAATTATTCTTATAAATAAGCATTTTTTTTTCAAAAATAATAATTATTTTGTATAGAATAGGCATCAAGGTATAATTAGTATCTAACTACTGAAATTTAGGCAACAAGCCTATTATTGGTGGCTGCACTAAGAATACAAGACAAATGAATAATTGTTAACTATTTACAGTAGCGTAATGCCAAGAGAACTTTAATTACCTTTTTATATATAAACGGTTTTCTTTGATCTGGAATTTTAATAGAACAAATTAATTAATGGAACGTCTACTAGAATAAGGCACTTTTTGACAGCTATACAAAACAAACTTAAAAATATACAAATAAGTCAAATAAATGTTGATTTATAACGAAATCATCTTTCTATAAATTTATAGATTATTTTTAATAACACATTTTATTCGTAAATCATTTTTTTACAAATACATGTAAACAAACAGATTTTGTGAACGAGAATCTTGCAACTTAATTTGGAAGCCGATATCTTCAATCGAATGAGCTTATATTTTATAAACACGTTTAATTTGTATGACGATGCATAATTATCTTTATGAAGTTATTTTAAATTCAATATGGTAAAATACCGTATTTCCAAGAAATATCACCACACGTTGCTTACAATTCTTCATCATGGTGCGTCGAGGCTGGGGCGTACACCTGAACGATCTTTAACGACTACAGTTTTGCGAATCTGAGTTTTAGGTACGCTATAGCCTTGACCAAGGAAGGACCTCACCCCCGGATGGCGGGGAGGGTGACGTCGTAGGAGGTTGGAGAGGGACGAGGCTGCAAGATCCCTCCCTTCTCGAAAAGGGCTCCCCTAGTACATCCAGGGAAGCGAAGGCCGGGGGTCCTTAGATGCGATACTCTATCCGTATCCGTAGCTCTATCAGGGCCCGTTGAGGATGCCTGAAGAGACGGCCATCGCTGAGGTTTTTAGGGGGTAGCCCTCCCCCTTCTAGGGAGGAGAGCCCCACATTACCGCCAACTCTCCGCAGCCAGGGTATACAATTCAATGTATTTTCCTCAGCGGAAAAAAAAAGATAGCTATCGTATTTGACACACTACTGATTTGACCTTTGGATAGATTCCGACTCCCTAAGAAAAAGGGCAAGTTGCTAGATTTCAAGATCATCGTATCCTCACCCTATATTTTTTTTTCAAGCACTAATACTGTAACAAATGCTGCACAATTTCATGCCAATATTTTTTTTTGCTACACTATTATTTATATCCCGTGTATCCTGTGTCGTGTGTGCACATACATAGAAACACAGATGCACAAACACCTAGACCGGAATAAATTTTCGTAGGTCATCTGTCCCGTGCGAATTGGACCCGCGACCCGTTGCATACTAGCCCATCATCATTTTCGTCGGTCTACTATGTTTTATATGATGTCTAATAATATCATTTATTTAAATAAAAAAATATATATTAACTCTTAACTGAATCAAATTTTAATGTTGTTTTTGTACGCAATTAGAGACCTAGTGATAAATCACATAATTTATGATGTATAACATCATAAATTCTAAATATAAATAATTATAATATAAGTTTGAAAGTTAAATATTAACAAATAATAAATAAATATTGACACCGAGTAATAGCTATATACTATTTATATATTATAGCAATAGCAGTACAATAGATATAAAATTAATTAATAATTAAATGGGTGGGTCTGTCGGAGGAATCACTTGACAAGCTTGAGCCTCTGCAAAAATGTGGCCATCAGGTTTGTTTGCAATCTGCGTAAATTTGACCATGTTTCTTACCATCGCTCCAAACTTCAATGGCTTCCTATTCGGCAGCGCAGAGATTTGCATATTTTATCTCTTCTTTACAATATCTTGTTTCTTCCTACATCTCCAGCATACCTTAAGTCTTTGTTCTCTTTTCGGTCCTCTTCTCCAGTCGCGTTTTACGAGCGAATTTTAACTTGACTCTTTATATCCCTTCTTGCAGTACTGATTTTCTCTCTTACTCTTTTTCCTCTTATGTCGTTCGACTTTGGAATACTCTCCCTGAGAGTATTAAGAGAGCGCAAACGTTAGAGTCCTTTAAGAACCAAGTCCGTATCCATTTCCTGTCCTTAAACTCTTAACGTAATTTTACTTTATTTACTTTCACAATAATTGCACCTATTCCCAAAATTCCTAGTTTGTTTTCGTTTTTCTCTTATCTAAGGTTGCCTGGAAGAGATTGCTTTTAGCAATAAGGCCGCCGTTTGCTCATAATTGTCTTTGTTTGCTTACTTTATTTCTTGTATTTATTTTGTGTGCAATAAAGAGTTTATTATTAATTTATTATTAAATTACAAGATACTTTAATAATAATGATAAATATATTGGTCCTTCCAACATTGCTATGCCCGACATGGTTTGTAGAGATTCGCATGTCTTATTGTAACATAAATTGGAACTACTTATATAATACAATAATATATTGAGTTCAATCTTATATTAAAAGGCAATGAGTAGAATAAAGTTTCCATTAACTTATAACGCTATCACACAATATATATGATGTAAAAGCTTCTCGCGAGCTTTACTTGTGTAGATAAACCGATTAGTTTCTTTTTATGTATATTTCTACAACTCGATCGGACTGATTTAATTTTAAAAAGTTCTGACTAAGTACTTATATATAAATATGACAGTTAAAGAGAAAAAGTTTATTTTTCTTTTTAGCGGCTTTAATAATATCTTTTTTTAAGAAAGATTTCTTTTTGCTTATATTTTATATTATCTTTGATTTTTATCAATTTCATCAGAGTCGAAATCAAATAGTGCAGTCTCGTTAACTCTCGTTTGAGTAAGTGTTAAAATACTAAAACGATTCCAAATTACAAACAGTGCTCGGATTATTTACAGACAGTCACTGATTGAAGAACACTTAAATTACTTGTCGGGATCGAATTCATTATTTGGATAACCCATTGAGAAGAGAGAACTTGCAGAGACGAAATAGACGACCAAAGTAAAATTCGCGAAACAACTCATATATTACTTACTATTAAACTAAAGATATATATATAAACTAGTA
Organism: Scirpophaga incertulas; assembly: GCA_036419045.1. Classification (NCBI taxonomy): domain Eukaryota; kingdom Metazoa; phylum Arthropoda; class Insecta; order Lepidoptera; family Crambidae; genus Scirpophaga; species Scirpophaga incertulas. The sequence goes on along the minus strand of CM071626.1, from coordinate 39,911,693 downwards.
ATAAACTGGCACTAAAACTTTTACGAGAAAAAAAAATCGGTGTTTCTTCGTGAATTGATTGTTAAGATTTTTTTAATTTGTGTAAGCAGCTTTATGAAATACTAGCGGACCCAACTGACTTCGTTCTATCAAAATGATTTGTTAAGTGGCCATTTTTTTTGTTTCTACTTATTTTATAGTCAGGGCAAAAAACTGCCCTACTGTCTAGCTGATATAAGTCTTTTGGACCGAGGTCAAAAACTCCCAACAATTCCTTGGAGCACACCTCGTAGTATATGCGATAGAGGTCGCGTAACGTGGATACATCGATACACAGCGCCGAGGGACAAATACCATAGTATTCAACGCTTCTTGTAACTCTTCGTAGAATGTGAGCCAGAGGGAAAAGTTAGTACTGGAAACTGCTGGCCAAAGATGAGAACAATAGTGCATATGTGACCGAACTTGCGAATTCTAAAGCGGTATGGACTGGTGTGAATCTCCATCCAAGCCGTAGGGCCCTTAAAGCCAAGGCTCAGGCTGAGTTTTATCGGTAGGTTCAAGAGACCTCGATCTGTCTGAAGTCCGATATCAACGCGGTGGCACTTAGTGGTATCTATGAGGATTCTCAGTCTTTCCTCTTCAGAAGAATAAAAGCAAAACTGGTGTGAAATACATTCTCGATCTATTGCCTTATCCTGAAAATATTCAAGTAACTGCTTCGGAACTGTGAACTGATATTGGCTGAAGAAGTTAAGGGAGTGCTTCAAAAACGAGGTGATGATCGGGCGATCTTGTATCTTTATGGAGTTAAATTAGACCAGATTATATCTACCGTAATATGAGGCTTTCCTAATGCAATTCACAAGTTTCGGATTTTGGTGACATTATATAACATTATGATGATATTATCCGAGATCGGCAATAAATACCCAATAACCTATAAATCATTTGGTGGCGTTACTAATTCAATATTTCGTACCATATCATACGATGAAACATCCGTGATATAACACATCAATCAAACCAAATCAACAATCAAATTTGAATGTGGTAGGTACGAGTATCTAGAAATACCTAAACATGAAATAGAAGTGAGATTTATCAGTTAAACTATGAAAGAGTTTCGTTGTACAAATATATTCGTAGTAAGTTCCTGATATAATCTACAGTCAGTTTACGGCAACTAACAAACACAGTTATAATATTAATGCCAATGTCTGTGTCAGGAAACTCGCTCTCCTCTATCCGTCCCATAGCTCACAGGCGCAAAATAACTCATCAAGAAGTTGCCAACTTGAAAGCTGACAATTATGATGGGAACTTTGATACGTTTTCACTACGCAAGAGCGGGTCGCTCCGGTACCGCGCAAGAATACCTTTCTCGTCTCGCGAAAGTTTATCAGTAATTGGAAATAAATGTACCTACGTTGGTTTAAGAGATGAATTCAAATCAAAACTTATTATTCAAGTCAATGATGCTACTGCATTGGTTCACACGTCTACGGCGGAAGACCCTGGATTTGTGTTTCTAAAATAATATAAACCTTCCTGTTTCTATTTTAATTTGTTACTAATATGGTAATAAATGCTATAATAGGCTACGAACAAAATCCTCGCCTGTTCATACGGCCACTGTAAAATCATTTTTTCCAAGGTATCTAGGACTTATATGCTTAAGTGTCATATCTCGAACGCGATTTTTGCAAAAATTGACAATTTTGGCGTTCTTGATCTCAGAAACAAAGATGCATGAACAATTTTGACTTAATGAATAATACAAAATAGATATTGACATAGTTCGTAGCATAGTACAACCATCGAATCGATTTAATAAAAAATTGGCAAATAGATGATTCTGTCTTATGATGATTTATACTCCTATATAATTGTAACTAGTTTTTTTTCTAATCTGAGCTATTTTTAATTTAAAACTAAAACCGTCTTTTGCAAAATAACTTACTAGGTAATAAATTAAACATTATTTTTAACAATATCATCTGTCCTATTTATAATATCATCATATACGATATATATATATATATAGGAATAACGAATTATTCCCTATAAATATAAACATAAAAATTTTGGAAAAAGTATCAAAATCGTTTAGTCGTAGCGTCAACACAGTGTTTTGGACGTGTGACCTTTAATGAGTTGTCGGGACGCTTCGAAATACCTAATCTCGCAGAATGAAGAATTGTAATAGGCCTCTTAATTATTTTATATATAATTAAAACTTAATTGCCAATTAACACTACGAATAAAATGAGTTTTGTTTCCCTAATGCTGATAAACGCCATCGACAGGGAGTTCATGCCCACACACTGAAGCCTAAATGGTCCCGTACAGTGCGGTTCCAAAGGAATTTCCTCCCGCGTATACTTCTTTTGTGGAATGAGCTCCCTGCCGAGGTTTTCCACATGGGCTACAGTATTCTTCAAAAGGGGAGTATATAGGTTTTTGAAGGGTAGGCAACGCGCGAGTGACACGCCTGGTGTTGCAAGTGTCCATAGGCTACGGTAACCGACGACTTTCCATCAGGCGGCCGTAGTCCTGTTTGCCACCATCGTGGTATAAAAAAAAAGCTTAATTTGTCAATATTATTTACTATTATAATTATACAAAATTTAATATTTAGACAATTCACACAAAATCTTCATATATTTGACAGTAAGTAGGAAAAAATCTATCATCTGTGGAAACGAAGTCGCCGGCATCAGCTACTGTTTAATTATGTGATTCTCTCTGTTTCTATATACATAAACTAAATTGTCATCCATATTGACTAGCTAAAGCGAATTTCTAGAGCGTAAACTGGTAGAAAGCACGAATATTTTTCTGTAATAGGATAACACGTTTAATAATATATTTACTACCTAATATTTACCGTTGATGTATATATAGCTAGTAGAGCTTTTGGGATTGGGTCTATAGAGGGTTAAGGGTCATAGCTTTTGCCCACGGCTACGCGGGCGCTATATGCGCGGAAGTCGGTTTATGGCGAGAATGTTTTATCGCGCTTCCCGTGGGACTATCCGTTTTTTCGAGATAAAAAAATACCGCAAAACTTTGCTCAAGAATCACTCTATCTATTGATGAAAACCGCATGAAAATCTGTTTTTGAGCCTTTATTGCGCATCCCGTGGGATCTGACGATTTTCCAGGATAAAATGTAGCCTATTATTTAATCCGAACTTTTATCTTTACGTCTGCAAATTTTCAAAACAATCGGTTCAGTAGTTACGGCGTGAAAACGGAACAAACAAACAAACTCACTTTCCGATTTATAATATTAGTAAGGATTATATATATATATATATATATCCATATGTTATAACATTATGAAAACCTATTACTCTTAACCTGAAACTTTAGTTAAAAGCCTTATCTATTTTACGCCCTAAACTAAGTGCTGTTTTCAAGGTTTATATCATATACATTATATCTCGCCCCAACCCGCCCAAATATATTTTATAACATTTTTATGGAACCTTCATGGAAGGAACTAATCAATAACTCCGGTCGACGATTTTCTTAAATTCTTCAATTGGAAATGATACCTGAAAATTCACCAATAAACTAAGAATTCTCGGAGAAAACATGAAATATTTTAGTAGTAACGACCTCAGTGTTGACTTTGAATGTTAAAGAAATTAAGCCATCTCTAATAATATTATAGACTCGAATGTAAGTACGGTTTGATGTTGGTTAGTTTTTCACGTAAAACTACTTAATGGATGTTGATGAAATATTACAATGAACTGAAGTATAAACTGCATACTTCAGAATAACACATTGAAACTTTAAATACATGAAATCATTGCTACCGATACTTATTTATATATTGACAGCCAATAATCATGACATTAGAAATGTAAGTCGGTGTCACTTGATATGTGATATGAAGAAGGTCACAACAGTCCTCCTTTATAAATATACTAGCTTCCGCCCGCGGCTTCGCCTGCGTGTTTGTGTGTTAAAATTTGTTTATTTATTTATTTATTTATTTCAACAACAAAAGCTTACAACTATCATTACAGGCCTGACCTAATGCGACAGTTGCACTCACCTAAATTAATTATTCTTAAAACTAATCCTATTCATAACATATAACAAACAACGCCATTATTGTGAACTCCCTCAATGAACATGAAAATAAATTAATTTTCTCCGCAAGTGAATTAAGTTTGCGAAGTGCGCGTGTGAACGTCGCCTCGCTCAAAAGTCGCGTGCGAGCGTGCGGCACCGCCAGCAGTGGCGGCCGCCGCCGGCGCTCTACGAAATATCCGGAACGTTTAGTTTTATCTTTTCTAGTAAATAAGCATTATCCATTCTACCTCTGAGTAATTTCCATATATATGACACTATAGCGAGTTCCCTCCTCACTCTTAGCTCATTATATCCCACCATTCCTAAAATAAACAGCGTCGGATACTTCAGCGGATAAAAAGGATAGACCCCGTACAGTCTCATATACAAATATCTGATAAATTTGTTCTGCACTCGCTCCAGTATGAGTTCATGTTTTGTATCACTTGGAGCCCAAATAACTACATTACATTCCAAGTGGCTTCTTACTAATGCATTATATAGTGATATATCGTTCCCATGCTTGTAAAGCCCAGAGCATTGCGCAGAACAAACCCCAGATTTCGAAACGCTTTTTTGCATACCTTAGTCACGTAATCTCGAAAAGAGAGATCCGACGTAACCTCGACACCCAGATCGCGAACCTTCCCAACCCTAGTCAGCAACACAATTTTTTTTTGTCAATTCTGGCCCTTTATGTCTAAGAGACTCTTACAGGGGCCAGCCTCCCTTTGTGTACAAAAATATTTTGTTTGTTTTGTTTCTTATGACGTAATTATTTAACGAACTTGCGTACTAACTTTCAACCCTTATTTCACCCCCTAGCTGGTCGAAATTTCAATAAAATGCTAGAACATATGTTTAATGATTACTTATCAAGTGCTTAAATATAAAGTTTCATGGTTTTATCTTTTAAAATTAAGAAATTCCATACAAACTTTCAACCTCTATTTCAACCCCAACTATAATATAGTACATACTATAAGCTACTAGAAATACTACTTCTGTGCAGAAGAAGTCGCCGGCACCAGTTAAAGTCATAAATACTTTATGAGAAATTACCATTCATACGTTTTGCTGTCGCATGCCAATACAAGCATAAACGGAGTAATAATTTAGCAAAAAATCCATATCCATCAATGTATACCCATTTATACAAATTCAATCAAAAGTGATGATATCATAATAAACGCTACGATAGTCGTGAAATAATTAATGCTACCGAACTGACATTGACATTTTAATTAAAAATATAATAATTTGTTCCGTGACGCAAGCTCACGCTCACTCTGACGCTGACGCGTGACTGCAAGAGCCGTGAAACGAACGGAGCTTTCACGCCACGAGCTAAAGCTTCGCTTTACTTCCTTAATTTTATTATTTATTTGGTGTACTGACTACAGAGTCATTACACCAGATTGGCTCTATAGCCAATCTAACGGTAGTATATAATAAATTTATGAGGTAAAGTAAGCTCCAACTATAACAAAATATTTTTTATTGATAATATTTAGTGAGGTAACATGTATCGTCTCGTCATAGCTTGCGTGTCTTCTATACAAATATGGACACTTCTTTTTTTTTACACAGTCAGCTGCACCTCAATGGAAACGGTTGAAATCAGCCTCGAGATTAACATGTATATTATCTATGTATGGCTTACAACAGTGGTATTTAACTTTCTGTTACCGTTAGAATACCAGCAAGTATTCTCTCGAAGCTAGTTCTCGAAGCTAGTTCTCAGACAGCTCACACATGTAAGAGTATTTTCCTCTTTTTGTATAACAGTAGGATTATATATTTTTAATATCCAGTTTTTCTTGTGAACAACTATTTGGTCGACTCTTCGTTCCCTCTGGAGAGGAGAGGCTGAGAATCCTCATGGATACCACCGCAATTAAGTGCCAAGGTGAATATACCGATCTCCTGACAAATCGAGGCGGCTCGAGCCGAAAGATCTACCAATAAAACTCAGCCTAATCCTAATGGATAAGGAAGACCACACCCCAGAAGAGGCGCAGTCAGCGCTGCTCTATAAAAGAGAGTATATGCGCTAGTTGAGGCATAGTACACCCAATTGGCTTCGGCCTATAATAATGGAAGCCTACTCGTGGTTAAACAGAAGGCTGCCGGCAAGGGGGAAGCAAGGGATACGACGCCGCCGCAAGCAGGTCCTGCGTTATTTGATTGGGACTGCGAAGTCTTTGCCGATTTTGCTTAAACATCATCACTGAAGGCGGTACTGAACTATTTATTGGTCGACTCCGCTTTAAGCCATGTATCATATATCATCTCACACGTCTTCACCAAGCAGTAGCGTTCCCTAAATTGGGATAATAAAGCCTTAGTCAAATAAGCCGGTGCATTGAAGATTTGACACTTCGTATACACTTTTTGAATTGTATTCGTATGAAGGATTCTCGATTTTTTCTTGATACATGTGTGTGAGTGGGTGTATATTCAAGGTGCAAGATTCAGGTGCAAAGTTAAGCGTAATATTAATAATAAGGGTTGCAGTGTTGGCATGCTTATAATAAGTAAATTTTATAACTGTACTTTACATATTCTAGCTGATTGTTATCTATACATATAATAAGACAGTAAAAATATTTTGTCTGTACATTTAGTATTTTTGACTGAAATGGATAGAGGGGCACTTAAATAGATTATTAGAAAGCAAAAAAATTTTTGGAATTTTTTGTCTGTCTGTCTGTCTGTATGTTTGTTCACGTTTATCTCCGAAAGTACTGAACCGATTTGCTTGAAACTTTCACTATTTGCTTTGTTTTAACTCAGAATAATATCTAAACTTTGTTTTTATAAAATCAAAATCGGTTCATTAAAAAAAATAAGTTATCGTCAATTTGTAACTGAACTCAAATAATAAAACTGGAGTGTCTCTGTGAAAATGAAGACGGTGAAATTTAATCAAAAGTACTGTGAAAATAGTATTTGTGGAAAAGCTCAATTGTGTTTGTGCCATACTATATTGTATAGTCTTGATGTCAATTTAAAGTCTAAATTTTTCGATTAGATGTTTATTCCTTGAATATTACAATTCCGTCCTAAAACCTTTTGTCATCTGTCCAGTCTCTCGTCGTTCTTTTTTCCTTTTTCGTCAAGTCCGTCTATTTTTAAAAAGGTTGTCAAAAATACGTCATGTCCAAGTAAGAAGGCTGGATGTCGCCGCGACATCCCCACCCCCAGTATCAGAATGCTGATACTAAGAGTTAGGAGCTGACGACGTCCAGTCTACAAAGTTTCGTCGCTGGTCGAGTGTAAAGTCCATTAGAGGTCTGAACGTCGGCCACACGTACCTGGCGGTCACTGCCGGGGTATACATTGACTATACGGCCCCGTGGCCACTGGCCTCTAGGGAGCTGGTCATCTGCAATCAGTACAATGTCACCAACAGCTAAAGGCGCAGCGTTACTGCGGAACCATTTGTCACGTCGCGTTAAAGTAGGTAAATATTCCTTTACCCAGCGTTTCCACGTCAAGTCGGCTAGTCGCTGCGACTCCCGCCAGGAACGTCGAAGTAAGTCTCCGTCATTAAATTGTCCGAATGGTCTATCTATAACTTTAGTGTTATTCGTCATGAAGTCATTTGGAGTCAAAGGTAAGTCATCTTCACTGTCTATGGGCACGTACGTCAAAGGTCGGCTGTTAATCAAATTCTCTGTCTCAGCTAAAAGGGTAAGTAACGTTTGTTCATTTGGTACCTTTTCTTTCAGCGTCGCACGCAGGGCAGTCTTGACACTGCGCACGAGTCTTTCCCAGCAGCCCCCCATATGTGGAGCATTTGGGGGTATAAACTTCCAGTCTATACGTCTCACGCTTCCAAAACGCAATAGGGCTTCGCGGTCCATACCAGCGACTGCTTTTCGTAGCTCCCGGTCAGCTCCGCGAAATGTCATCGCGTTATCGCTGTATAGCACATTCGGGCAGCCACGTCTAGCTATAAAGCGTCTTAGGCTTAGAAGGGCGGAGCTAGTAGTCAGGTCACTCACCAGGTCAATATATACGCCACGGACTGTTAAGCATGTATATAAAGCTCCCCATCTTTTTTCTTGACGACGTCCTACCTTCACCAGCATAGGGCCAAAGTAGTCTACGCCAGTAAAGTGAAATGGTCGATGGCCTTCCTGCACTCTGAAGTCAGGAAGCGCGCCCATCACTGGAGGGGCAGGCTTTGCACGATTAATCTTGCATATGGGACAGACGTGCCAAGTCCGTTTGACAGCGTTTCGTCCATGTAAAACCCAAAAGCGTTTACGTACTTCAATGAGAACTCTCTCGCGTCCGGTGTGCGCTGAGTCTTCGTGGTAGCGCTGAAGAAGAAGTCTGGTGTAGGGATCGGACGGGTGCAAGATAATGGGATGTTTCGTGTTATTGTCTACATTCGCTGCAGCGATCCGTCCATCCACACGAAGAATGCCCTGTAAGTCTAAGAAAGGGTTAAGTTGTCGTAACGAGCTTGATTGACCGACACGGCCTGTGGTCTTGATACTACTGATGTCAGTAGGGAATGTTCGTTTTTGGCTCTCTGTTATACAAAGCATTTCGGCAGTCTCAACTTCATGAGCTAACAGTTCTCCTCGAGACCAATCGCGCTTCTTGTTTTTCAAGTTGGTAATGGCTCGCAGTACCCACGCCGTACTACGTACGAATCGCCAGTACTTAGAGAACCGGTTGACTTCGGGTAATTGTCTCGCAGTATCGGTGGTCAATAAAAAGACAGCTTTCACCTCAACGTCGTTGGGATCAAGGTCAGTGGCGTCTTTCTGTTGTAATTCGTCTGGCCATTGGCAGTCGGGCATCGTGAGAAAGGCTGGGCCATTTAGCCACTTCGTATTTTCAGAAATAGCGCAGCTTCTAGTGGATTCGTCGGCCACATTCAGGTGAGTTGGAACCCACCTCCATTGGTTGGTATCCGTGAGCTCCGTAACCTCGCTGACGCGATGTGCGACGAAGGGTTTGAACCGACCGGAGTCAGACCGAAGCCAGCTCAAGACAGTCTTAGAGTCAGTCCATAGAACTACCTTTGACTGATCAGGTATGTCGCTTCCGCGTATATAAGTACATAGTCTAGCACCCAAAACAGCAGCTTGCAGCTCCAGTCGAGGTACGCTCATTATCTTTAGCGGTGCGACGCGTGCTCTCGCCATAAGAAAAGCGACATGCCACGTACCGTCTATTTTGTGCGATCGAAGATATGCGACGCTAGCGAATGCTTTGGAGCTCGCGTCACAGAAGATGTGCAGTTCAGCAAGCTCGTCGTAGTCGGCGGTCAGCAACCAACGTGGTATTTTGATTGTACTAGCCGTATCTAGTTCCTTTAACCATATCTGCCAACATAAAAAATTATCTAATTCAATTTCGTCGTCCCAACCGATTTTGCTGCGCCAGATGTCCTGAAGTAGTATACGGGCTTTAACTGTGATATAAAGTAAGAAACCGAGGGGATCGAAAACGGACATTACTATTTTCAGCACCTCCCGCTTCGTGGGCCTTTTCAAGCCCGTCTTAAGATCGTCCGACACGTTTGAGAAATTTAAGGTGAAAATAAGATTGTCATCGTGGGGCCTCCACTTGACACCTAGTACTCTCTCGACTAACGTTGTGTCTTTACTGTCTGTAATAACTTTAATTGCCGAAGCGGAGAGCCTCTCTTCGGGAATATGTTTCAGTAGTCTTTTCGAATTTGACATGAAATTTCTAATATGGAATCCACCTGACTCGTGGATGTCAATTACGTCATTGACAAGCTGAATCAGTTCGTCCTCTTGGTGCAGTGAATAGATGAAGTCATCGACGTAATGATGATCGATGATGGCTTTGCAGGCGTGAGGCTTGTCAACCTCATATCTGCGAGCATTCAGATTTTTGACGTACTGTGAACAAGATGGTGAACATACGGCACCGAAGGTCATAACGTTCATGACGTATTCGCCATCTTCCCACAGCAGTCGCTGTGCTTGTCTATCTTCGGGTCGAATAAAAACTCTATGAAACATTTCTTGTATGTCGCCTGTCACAGCCACTTTGCCCCTACGGAAAGCCAAAAGAACACGCGGTAGTGATGTCATGAGATCCGGTCCAGTCATGAGGAAATCATTTAAAGATTTTCCGTTTGACTTTGCTGCGCAGTCCATGACGAGTCGCAGCTTGGGCTTGTTTGGATTATACACGGCAAAATGTGGTAACCACCAAGTCTTCTTTGAATGAACCCCAGCGTCTATTGCGTCTAATTTTGAAATGTAACCCTTATTGATGTTATCGGTAAATCTTTCTCTGTATTTATGTTCAAAATCGATTGACTTACGCATTTTGGCTTGAATACTATGGAGACGCTTCCTCGCCTGTGGTAAGCTGTCTGGAAGCTCAGCGTCGTCGGACTTCCATAGTAATCCTGTCTCGTACCGGCCCTCGGGAAGCAACCTCGTTGTTCGCTCCATCGTCAGCAGAGCGAGCTGATCCTCCCGAGACCGAGGAGTGTCAGTCATATATTTCGAACCAAATGCTTCTGTCGAAAAAGATTTTTTAATTAATTCATTAAGTTCGTCACAGTTACATAAATGTAATACCGAAACGTCACGTGGTAAAGAGCTTAGGCTTACAGTTCCATGAACTACAAACCCTAGTTTTGTCTTTGAAATCATTGGTCCGTTTTTACTACCGTGAATTATCTGTCGTGTCACAATAAGGTCGATATTGTCTTGTCCAATAAGAAATTCAACGGTCTTGTGTCTACTGTCAACGTTATGTACATAGTCGTTTACATAGGGATATTTATTTACAATTTGTCTAAAATTAAAACTATTTACACCTAAATTCAAATTAGAAACCGAACGCACATTATTCACATAATAGGATTCACTTTGATTAAGTCCGCGAATATAAAAAGAAACAATTTGAGATTCGTTCTCGTCAGTGGTCATACCTGTAGCGCCTCGGATATGTAGCGGAGATATACGACCTGTAATGCCCGCTCGCTGTAGCAGCGCTGCGTCGATAAGGGATACCGCAGCTCCTTCGTCCAACAGCGCGAGTGTGTTGATGTCACCGTTTGGACCGGATATCACCACTGGGAGCACCTTCAACAGTACGCGTTGTCTAGGCTCGTCACAATAATTCACCACTGGTGCTACCGTTCTATTGACATTCTCATGCATCGTGTTGTCGCATGCAGGTTTTATTAATGGAGGCGCGTGTAGCAGTGCGTGGTGTACTCTATCACATCCTTCTTCGGTGCATTTCTGTCTGTTTCTGCAGCCTTTCAATTGATGTCTGTGTGATAGGCATGAAAAACACAGCTTTCGTTCCGTCACGAAACTCCACCGCTCGTTCGTAGAAAGTTGTTTAAATTTTGTGCAGTCCTTTAGTGTGTGATTACCTTTACACATAACGCAATTTTGTTTTGAGCTCGATGTCGTAGTGTAAATGTTTTTTTTATCCTGGTTTTGTGTTCGCTGTCTATTATCAGTAATTTGTATCGGCGCAATAACAGTCGCAGCATTTGCAATTTTCATGAGCCAGTCTGACAAATCCTTCAATGTTATGACACTGTCATGTTTACTTATGACATAAAAAGCCCATTCATATTTGAGGTTCGATGGTAGTTTGTTTATGATTTCTTTGATTAGTGTTGGATTCGTGAGATGTCCGGTTTCCATGGTTGTTGTCATTGTCGCCACAACATTTTGAACAGTGGTTGCGAAATCGATGAGTTGGTTTATGTCGTCATGTCGTATAAATTTTGTACTGCGAATTTTGGAAATCATAATTTCAATTAAATGATCAGGTCGGCCAAATCGTATCTTTAAGGTGCTAATGATTTTGTCCAAGTTGGTGGCACTCACTAACAGTGCGGAAACTGATTCGCGAGCGCGCCCTCTAAGACAGCGAGCCAATCTTGCTATGTTTTCGTCATCGGTGTATTTACAAAGCCTCGTTGTCGACATAAACTGACTATAAAATAGAGGCCAATCTTCTGGATCGCCTGAGAACGGTGTCAGTTCTTTAGTACAAGTCTGACGGGCCAGGAGTTGACATATTTGAGTCTCAAGTGTTTTGGTTTCCGATAACTGTGCCAGTTTTGATGTAGGTTGATGCATATTTACACGATGATGGGAATGATCGTCATTATTAGAAGTCGAGATTTTACAGGTACCTGGGTCATCAGGGTGGTGAAGCGATGCTCGAGAATGCGCACGGGATCCTTCCTGATATGTCGGTTTTTCCACTTCGATAGCCTGTGTCTCGATTGCTAACTTTTCACGAAGCAGCCGTCGGTCTATCTCCGCGAGCTTCTCAGCGGCTTCCAGTTGCAGTTCACGTAGTCGTTGTCGTTTGACTGTGGATGCAGAGCTTGATGTCGATCGCAGTGATGGACTCGGTGATGTCGCGCGGCTGCCATGGGCGGACAGTCGGTCTTGTCCATCCACGTCCCCAGCGACTGCTTCCTTAGTCTTGTCCATCACTTTCGATTGGCTCCGTGTATTCACCATGGACTAGTTCTGTTACCTCGAAGGACCACTTGTATAGTCTTGATGTCAATTTAAAGTCTAAATTTTTCGATTAGATGTTTATTCCTTGAATATTTACAATTCCGTCCTAAAACCTTTTGTCATCTGTCCAGTCTCTCGTCGTTCTTTTTTCCTTTTTCCGTCAAGTCCGTCTATTTTTAAAAAGTTGTCAAAAATACGTCATGTCCAAGTAAGAAGGCTGGATGTCGCCGCGACAATACATACAATACATACTAAATTTTTAAATTAAATGGCGAAAGTAATCTGTCTGTCTGTATGTCTGTTCCGCTTTCAACGCCAAAACTACTGCCGATTTAAATGAAATTTGGTACAACAGATATCGGGAGCCTGAGAAGGACATAGGCTATTTTTCATGCAAAAAAGGTTGTAAAGGGTTGTAAAAGGTTGAAAGGAGGGATAATTGGTTGTATGGAAATATTGTTAAAACTACTGAACCGATTTAAATGAAATTTGGTACACAGATAGTCTAGAGGCTGAGAAAGGACAGAGGCTACCTTTTAAAGCAGAAAAGGGTTGTAAAAGGTTGAAAGGAGGGGTGAAAGGTTGTATGGCAGTATTGTTAAAACATATCCTTCCTGTGGGAAATTCGAATATAACGCGGGCGAAGCCGCGGGCGGAAAGCTAGTCTCTTAATAAATAAATAAATGTACGCAAGAGAATCGAAAACATATTCGTTTTTAAACCTGTCGAGAAAAAGGCAAGTGTCGGGATCACAAATTCGTCGAGCCTGCGCGTCTACTTTGTTTAATGTAAATCAAAGTTTTAATTAATTTTGAGGTCGAAAATATTGAAATTGAATGTCCACGTAATAATATGACTGCCGTTGGCGACGTAAACGGTAAAGCGTTTATTTCCATATACGCTTTGTATGTTGTGCCATTAGCGAACTCATTTAACGGGGCGGGCTTTGACATATTCATTATACGGTTAACTTTACTTTGTTCCGGACGCGACAGTGCAATTAGGATTTTGTACTTATTTTTTTTACTGAAGTACGTTTAACCATTTTCATAGTGCCAATCATTGCCTGTTCGGTTAACTCTCAAATATTCCAGTTTCTTCTAAGGTGTCTATTGCTTCACGATTCACGTGTCTTTATTGTCTTTGTTTTCCCGAGTAATGCTGAGTTTTTAATAGCTGGAGATAACTTAGGAGCTTCGCTTGTACTTGCTTCTTCAATGAATTGCTTGGCTTCTAAATATGCTTGATTAGTTTGCTGATAATATTCTCCAACAAAGTAATCATCATCTGACGATAAATACTCACAAACCTTTTCATGATTTCCCTTAAATTCGTTGCAACGAATTTCTAACGTTTCCAGACGTCGCTTGATAAGGTCTAGTGTCCGACGTGCTGGACCATCCTTTTTAAAGTTAATTAGAAGTTTCTTGATATCTTCCGAAAGTAAGTTTTGCTGGTTACTTTACCAGCCAGGTTATTTACATCCATGATAATTTAAAGCTTGAATAAACTTGACAAAGAAAAATATAACTTGCTATACACGTATAAATGTTAGGTACTTTTCTTGTCTTGATAATAATATATTGTAAAAATTGTGCACAAACTTGATTTTGTATGTGGGCTTGTATTTCGCAACAAAACTTCCACACTTGAAACTTGCTGGTATACTTGATACTTGCTGGTTCCTGATAGTTTAGCGTCCAATGTACTCATGAGTGCTATGTGCGCCTTTTCAATGCAGCCACCGAGACCCGCTTCTGGGAGATTGCCTGTACCGATTCGCTAACACTCAAAAACACAAAAAACCACTAAATCACTGCTCGAAGGACCAATGTTCGCGTCTTGAGCATGCTACACGAACTATCTTGATATTCTTGATAAATAAATAAACCTTGTTGATGTAAAAATTATATTTATTACGTACTCTTGATAATACACAAAATACTTGATATACGCTTGCTAATGACAATGCCTTGTTTGCAATTGTACCGAAATAATGAGTTAAGACAAAATGCTGACGCCGTGACCTACTTAATGTGCGGTATAATCCGTATACCGTCCGTATTTTCCTCTATAGACCCAATCCCGAAACCCACGCGGGCGAAGCCGCGGGCAGAAAGCTAGTAAGTAAATAAAATGAACAAAACAATAAATAAAGATTTACATCTATAATAGTACTCAAATATTGTCGTACGCCAAGACTCAATATATTCTTGACGCATTACTCTTTATTTTCTTCCTTAATGAGACTGACAGATAATTCTCATTTTGTAAGAATTTAAATAGAATCTAATCGTCTTATTATTATCGTCGTCTTTCATGTTTTAATGACGTGTATCACATATTTATAACAAGAAACTAAAATTAAATTATTTTTTGTACCAAATATGTTTAAAATGTACTATTGATTGTCTGTATAATGTTTACATATAGCACATAGTACAGATAGTTTCGTATTCTGCTGGTGGGACAGTCTGGTGTTACGACGATTCTGCGATGAATGGTTCTCGTCTGTAAATTTAATAATTTGTTCTTTCAGACGTCGGTGTACAAATCAGAAAGTTCGGCTGCGGGAGGTCGAAAAAATTATATTTAGAGAAATGTTAGATTATTAAAATTTAACGAGAGTTGGCGACTCGACTAGGGACACGATTAAGAGAAGCTTCTCTCATCTTTTACAGAGATTGTCGTTTAAACCAGATAAGTTCGATTAAAGTTAAGCTGCGGTATGAATTAGACTGTCATGTATTATAAACTTTTATTTTTCTTAACAAATGATTTTCAAACATCATTGAAAAAGCTATAACGCTCTTTTTGTACTACTTTTCACACGATTCACGGTTTTGTACGCTTTTGTACACGGTAAAATTTTATCACTACTTATTTTTAATTATAAGCGCGCAACTTTGTAAGTATGGATGGAGATATATATATATATATACACACACACACATAATATATATATATATATCCTTTTTACGTATATTTACATAAATTTTAAATTCCTCCAAATTCTACTCATCAACTATTACTTTTGTCATATTTAAGGATTTTGAATGTTACGACAATTGCTTTGTAGAGAGAGTTAGTATTAAACTAGCGGACCCGACAGACTTCGTCCTGTCAAAAAGATTTGTATAGTGGCAGTTTTTTGTTCCTAATTATTTTATAGATAATGTCGCATAGCCAACCAAAACGCAAAAAAG
This sequence comes from Scirpophaga incertulas, assembly GCA_036419045.1. Taxonomy (NCBI): domain Eukaryota; kingdom Metazoa; phylum Arthropoda; class Insecta; order Lepidoptera; family Crambidae; genus Scirpophaga; species Scirpophaga incertulas. The sequence goes on along the minus strand of CM071626.1, from coordinate 39,895,906 downwards.
TCTAAATTACCTATTACATTTTGTAGCTATTCAATTTTGGAACGTGACATTAAATCCTCCAACGATGTATTCTGTGCTCCACGCCCGCACGCACACTGTTTTGATAGATATGATTGAATTTCAACTATATGTAGCGTTAATAAAGCGCAAATTGACTCTTTGATGTTAGGAACACACCTTCATTGCTTAGACAACAGTGGCACTCACTGGCAATATGAACTTTATACAATAACAATAAAGCTCAATTCGACTGTACGTTTTAGTTAGAAAACGTTTGCATGGGAAAATAAAAGGGCTGTTTTTAGGGTATTTCCGATAATTATTCGAATTTTCCTCATTTTAAAAACCCTCCTTGAACTTCAACGAACATTAACAAAAAAGAATTGGCCAAATTGGTCCAGGCGTTGTTGAGTTATGAGCTTACCAACACATTTTACGATTCATTTTCATATATAAGAAGATTACTTTCATGTGTAATCAATATAATGTCAATTATTCAGAGACAATTTTTTTAGGTACAAGTGATTTTGATTGAGTGGCTTGACACTGTCAATTTCAATTTCATGTTTCGTCAGGTAAGGCAAAGGAAATATTGCCCTCGCCTTATTAGTAATTAATGACATTTTGTTTTCGCAGTAATTTGTTGCTATTTTGGAGCAGTTTAGTAATTTAGGACGTGCTTCGATTGAAGCACGTCCTTAATTGTTAGCGATAATTATTGATCTGTGTTTATATTTTTAAACATATTGTTGAGTTCATTCATATAAACGTTGAGTCTTATTTATTGAAATGTAGATATACATATGTGTGCGTGTACTTTTCTGAGTTTATTAGCGAATCGTCTGTGTTTCATTCGTGTATAGACTTTATTTGAATTAAATTGTTAAACAACGATAAGTTTTGAACTGTATGGATTTGATGTTAAAATTATTTTACTTTATACGTACCGGGCCGCTTGTTATATGTATATGAAATAGAAAGCGATGCGGTCGGTTGGGTGCGGCGAGTAATGTGCGTTGCATTTTATACTAAAAGCACAGTTAGGCGGCTACGTACATGAACGACTACACTGCGCTCCTCTGATTATCGTTAATAGAATCAGATTGGAATACATCACACAATGTGTCATTCCGCGTCGCCACCGCGCCGCTTTTATTTTAATAGATATTTAAGTGCTTCTAATAACATGAACACTGACATACTGTTCTATGTGTTAAACGGAAATCCCGAAAATTAAGTTGATCTCAATTTATTTTCCTGTGGAACATAAAATACTGATCCTATTTCGGTTTATGTAAAGACTATACTATTACTGCTCGTACGATCTGTAATTGGATGTAGTTATACAGAAAAGATCTAATAAACAATTTATCGAAACAGGTTTTATTACACCAGCGCAGTTGTAAAGCTATATGTGAATTTTCAAATATAGCACCGATAATATTGTCACTTTGACTTTAAAATATAAAAAAGGTGAATCGCACTATTCCTGGAAAAAGGAAGTAAGTGATTTTCACCTACTTTTCAGGAGCTTAAAAAACTGTCCTATATTTTTATTATGAGGTCTAAAAAAAAGTTTCAAAGAGATTATCGCAGGTCACAGTTGCCTTCAACTACACGTGCTATTTAATTTAGGAACAGATTGATGTACTTTGAGATAATCTAAAAAAAACACGGTTACTTCTGTATTCCACGAAACGCATCGCATATTTGCAGGGGTAACTACAATTATTGATTTTTAGTTACCTATGTATTTTGAAATATATGAACTAATTTAACTCTACTTACGGCTTTGTACTCTCTTATATTTCATTATAATCTAGAGTTGTAAGTATAATCACGTTGTTATTTTAATTACACAATATTCCTTGATTGTAAAATACAGGAACAGGTAATTATGTATATTTGCGTTATAGATTTTCTTGTAAATCTTCGTTTAAAATTTACGTAAACATAATTATGACTTTATCAGCGGGATAATTCTAAAAGAAATAAATGTAAATATGCAGACCATTTTATGCTGGAATTTTATGTTTTTCAAAGCCGCAATATTTTTGTATTTTTGCATTTATTCCTTCATTTTTGTAAATAGCTTCACGAGATTTTGACAGAAGGTGTAAACCATGATGCTCGCTTTATTTACGTAATGAAACATTTTCGACGCAAGTTTAGTTACGACTTTTTTACACGGATAGCGCGAAATGTCAACTTACAATTTTACGTCAATGAAGTATTTAAACTTTATGTTCATTATATATAATTTTATGTTGATTGGGTAATTTTTATGTAACAGTGTTCAATTATGCATCAGAACTAGTTTCATACTTAGTGTGAAAGCCTCAATGGTTTATCGATAAACAAAATTTGACAGATAAGATCGAGATACTTGACAAAATTCGGTAATTTGACAGATACTCTTTCAAAGTGTCAAGATTGGATGCTTTTGTCGGTATATGTCGATTTACAAGTCTAGGCTCGTACAATTGGTTTCGAAACGTTTTAGTTAATCTTATTCAATGGTGCGCAAAGCGATTAATAGTACTGCTTTTACGTTAATGATCCGTTTCACGTCTAACGTCATGGCTGGCGTTACCAGCATTGAGCGTTGACGCTATGACTTCAGATCACCTATAATAATTGAAATGTTTAAGGTCTACTTGACGAGTGACGACTCTGCTTCTATCAAATTTTGTATTAAACTGACAGATATTGTCAATCTGACAGTTATCATCACAAAGCAGAAATGTAACTATTTTATCTGTCAATTTCTATAATTTGACAGCAATAAAGATCATATTGACTACTGCTTAATTATACTCTGTCCATTATATTATTTTCTTTTTGACAGTTTAAGATATTTTGAAATCAGTGATGAACTCGCAAGTTACCGATTCGATTAAAACAGAATATCGATTTTATTTAAGAAGAACTTTTAATCGATTTAATGCAGCGATATTATTTTTATTATAAATATTAAATTCGTTTATCTGGTTTTTAAATACATGAAATAAATTGTCATATATTGTCTATGGGGTTGTCTAGGCAACGGGAGTTGTGAGGAGTGACGTTAGATTGTATGTGTCATTAAATACGGCTACGCCGTTTGGTTGTCATTTGCCATACAACGCTTGTATCACATTCATTGCTTTCATTGTGTATTGTTTTACAATATAATAAGTTGAGTTGAGTATTTATATTCCTCCTTATCAATACGTACAGTCTACAGTAGAGCTTAATTAAGTTCTCAATATGCCGAAAGGAACTGTGTTAAAAGGGCAATCGAGGGAGTTTGTGAGACGCCTTCATGAATACTTTGAGAAGGAATGTCAAAATGGTGAACCGCTACTACCAATATCGCAGGTTCGCAACCGTGTTGCTGCCGCCTTAGGAATTAGTATTCCAACAGTCACAAAAATTGCTATAAGAAGCCTACGGCAGTAGTGGTATGCAGAGTAATAAACTGTCTTCACCGAAAAAAAAGCTCCGACTCTGTAAAGTTACAAACATTGATGATTTCGATGCCGATGCTAATCGTCGTCATATATACGCGTACTATCAACGTAAAGAAATCCCAACTGTAAGAAGAATGGTAATTTCACTGAGAGACAGTGGTTTGTACCGTGGCCAAAAAATCTTCGCTAGGTAAAGTGCTAAGAAAAATTGGATTTTTTTACAGAAAGTCTGATAAGAGAAAAATTTTATTGGAACGCCATGATATAGCGCTGGCTCGCTGTGATTTTCTAAGGAAAGCTAAACAAATCGAAGACTGGTCGAATGTGGTTTTCACTGACGAAACTTGGCTCAATGCTAATCATACAATATCGAGATCGTGGACTGACGACACTGCAGCATCTACTTCGGCTGTGCCTATAGGCAAGGGCGAACGCCTTATAGTTTGCCACGCAGGCAGTGCAAAAGGATTTGTAACAGATGCTTTGCTAACTTTTAAATCCAAAAAATCTGGTGACTATCACGAAGAGATGAATGCAGAAGTATATGAAAGTTGGTTTAGGGAAATGTTGACGCTACTAGAAGAACCTTCAATTATATTTATAGACAACGCGCCTATCATTCGCGGCAAATAAATAAAAAGCCAACGCAAAGCAGTACCAAAGACCAAATTGTTAACTGGCTTCGTGATAATGGTGAGGATGTGACTGATACATTGTTGAAAGCGGAGCTGATAAGAATTTTAAATTCGAAACGTATACCTAAAAGATACGTCGTCGATGAAATGGCTGCGGAATATGGACATACTGTCATTAGAATCACCGTATCACTGTCAGTATAATGCCATCGAATTGATATGGGCACAAATTAAAGGGAAGGCAGCAAGAAATAACACACACCGCCGTTTACAGCAAATAAAATGTTGCAGTTATTAACTAGCGCGTGTGGGTGATGTGACGCCTGAAAACTGGGCGAGTGTTGTACAGAGGACAAAAAAATTAATAATGTCTGATTGGGATCGAGATGTTGCAATTGATAACATGATGGCACAAGAATTGGTTATTTATGTAACAGAGGACTCAACTGACGAGTCTAGTGTAATTTACGAAGAAGAATCTGATGAATCTATGTAATAAATAATGTAAATAAATTTACTTGTTTAATTTTTATATTATATATTTGGCGAATTACCCAATTGGGGTAATTCGCCAAATATATAAAATTTTGCCTAATTTCCTTGGCATGTGTAAAACTTTATTTTTTCGTATATTTCTGATCCATTTAAGAAAGTTTTCCTTTTTCTCTCTTAAGTGGATCAGAAATATATGAAAAAATAAAGTTTTACACATGCCAAGTAAATTAGGCAAAATTTTATATTTTTGGCGAATTACCAATTACCTAGCTAGTTTGTTAAAAAAATGGTATGTATGTGATTTTCTAAGTATTCTTGATCATAATTCTTGATTTAAACTTGACGTAGATGTTATTAACTACATATGCGTTTTAATATTAAAATTCACATACCTATAAATAATGTAAGGTAGCTGTCGAGAAGGAAATAAATAAATTTACAAATATTTGATTTGAAGACAATTTATCGATTTATCTGATTTCAAGAACTGCTTATTGTCTGTGGTAGTTTGTTATGCACAGAGCACTTCACTATGTGGGCGTTACCCGTCTAGAAAGTATATTATTACTGTAGTACTATAATTTGAAAATAGAAACAATATTTCATACGCGCGATCTGTCAAAAAGAAAATAACATAATGGACAGAGTATAAGTAAGCATAGAATGAAGTAACGTTATGAGCGGCCCATACCGTTAACATAAAGTCATAATTTTGCTGGATATAAGGTTAGTAATGAATTACGTATAAGAAAGAGTAATACAGTGAAACGTGGCTTAATGCTGTTAATTATTCTGCCATTAATTAGTGGGCTACCTGTGATTTAATCGCGTTAATTTATCGCGAAGCAATTTATGGTTACTTTGAGAGGAATTGCTCGGATCCGGAAATAACTTTATTGTGAGGTCGGCTATCATTGTATACAATTGCTCTCGAGTACATGTGGATCCTCGATCTTGAAAACTCCGCCGACGTTGAATCCAGCAAACAGCAGAAATTAGGTCTTCTAAGCTGTCGAGACACGTACATGCTTTTACAAATGATTAAACCTATTCAATCTCCCTGGAATAAAACTGATTTAGGTAAAAAATTTTGTGACGTTACTTCATAACATCATTTAGAAAAGTACTTATTATTAAACATTGTTATTTTTTTCAAATTTGCTCTCTTTACCATGCATCTATTTATTTGCTTTGTCTGAACATGCGGTGCTATATTTATATTTGTTTTATTCATGTCGCAAGTGGTCAGGACAAGTACTTTGTAATCAGGAGTTCCGTCATTCGATACTGTCACATACCAATAAGATGTTAGTTATTCGAGTTACTTCTGTATATTTCTGTATCTTACGATGAAGGAAAACATTATGCGGCAATCTGCATTCACATGCGAAGAAATAGAAGGGTTTATGTGATGTCAACAAGACCGCGCTAAACTTCATTGGCCAAGGCCTAATTGCCCTACTTGGTTAGAGCAGGCTGCACTTCTATGTGCACGGATATGCAAATTGTAGATTGATAATTCCTTTTTATCAACATAATAACCTTGTTCTCAGAACTAGGGAAGTTCGAGTCAAACACGAATATTCTTTTACAACATTTATTGTTTGTTTCTCTAACATTCAGATTGTGATTTCATAAAATTGATACATGTTGCTACAGATTATTTGGATAGTATATATTGAACGTTACACATATAATTATTATGCATAAGATCAGACTCTAAAGAGGTTACCAATATTAAGAGTCTATTTGATGAATACCGGTATGCCTATATTACTTGATTAATAGAAGACCTTATTATATAGAACCTTAAATAGAAGACATTATTGACCCTAAAACTAAAATCAGAAATGCAACAATAATTGATCATTAATTGAACTTAACGTACGTGGATTTTGTCTGTAAATATGATAGCTAGTATACCGTCTACTCCGGGCAATGATATTATTCGTACTTCTTTGGGATTTTACGATCGATGTGGTAGATCGCACCCATCATACATACGATGGTAAGGTTCGTGAGGAGAGCACATGGCTTGCAACCAGTCTCCGGTAGAAGTTAAAGCCAGGCCAAGCAGCTTAGCCTGCTTGCGATCGATCTGAAAGAATACTAGTGTGAAGATTGAAAGAGATTCGGTTGCACTGCTCTAGACCAAACTTAGCCCCGAACAAAAACTATACCAGGTAGTTTATTGTGGATATTGTGAAGTAGCATTTTTGTCTGTGCAAATTTAGTCCTTTTGATTTACTCTGATCAGGGTTCAAAAGGGATTGCGGATTTTTAAAGATTCTTGGCATGAATTTTCCCGCCTATTTCTATTCTGTTAATATTCGTGTACATAAAATACTGATTGTTGGCTTTTTAGTTTCCAGTCAACTCTGTTGATATTGGCACCTTTAGCAGCCAATACACCACCAGAAATGATGTGAAGCGATTGAAATCTAAGAATGACTTTATAAATGAAGCAACTTTCAAAGTCATGGATAAAATAAAAGGTAACAAGTAAGTTAGACTTCATATGGCGCTTAAATACTGTAGTACGGTCGTGCATAGACCGCTCTTAGACACATGGAAATCAGATCCAAAGAAATAGTCGGTAATATTGTAAAAGCTGGTATTGAAAGATCACAATTCGGACCAGAACTAATTTCGTCAGGACTACAACTATCTAAATAAGCACCTCCACGGTATCATACTCGCAGTGTTGGAGAACATCCTATAAGTATATTCAAATTATAATTATAATAATTTTGCGGCGAGATACAAATATTAATTACATATTAAAAAAAATTTGCTTACGCATTATAGTAAATTGTTGAAATATGACACCATGACAACAAATTTAGAGTGTATGCAAGAAGATCTTAAAATTAAAAGACTTTCCTCTGACAATATCGGACACAATGACTCTGTTATTTATTTTAGATAAAGTAGTTTATATAATAGTAATATGATGTTTCTTCAGAACTTCTTTCGTCAGCTTTTGCGCGGCGAGTGAATGACAAATATTAGGAGATAGTATCTCATATACGTCACATTAAAACAGAGGAAATCCTATTTCAATCTATAAATTAATGTTATATTAAGTAGTTCACTTGTCAAATTCTAAAAACAATTCAAACTCATTTTAATAATAGTTGTATTTCAAGTGCATATATCCTAGATACTCTTAAGAAGTGCATCTCATCCTGTTTGGTTTTCGCGGAAAGCCTTCATAGCTGCTCGCTAAGGCAAATAGAAGTCGTATTCGGTAAGAGTCCAATAAAACCTTTTATTCCCCTGTATGGCAAGAACTCATTGGAACGTGAAATTAATTTTCTTTTAATTTTACATATTTGTTGTCATGTTGCTGTACCTCAACTAAATAGCTATTTGTTACAAAAATAAGTCATGATACATTAATTAAGTCATTGATTTATTCACCGAACAAACATAGAAGCAAGTATCTATACCAACCTGCTTCGTATGTATTTAATACTTCTCTTAGTAGATAGTACCGTGCTACTCCAAAAAGAGACTTATTATTACGACCATTACACTGAAATTTCAATGTGTTGTTAATATGGTATTACTGATAAATTACACAATAGTAATTTTAAAATTTTCCACAATAACTATCTAATATATACTAAACATACCCTTATTATATCGTACAATAAACACATGTACAGTCAGTCCTATCAAGATTAAATTAGCACGTAAGGATAGGTTTCTTAAATCAAATATAAAAAGACTAGATCAAAAAATAAAAGGGAATAGCTGTACTTTGATTATCCTAAAATAATTATATCAATAGTGATATGATTCACAAAATTATCATAATTTTAATGTAGATTATATAGAAAAACAGTGAGTTTTGAGATTATTAAAATACTAAATTGTTGAATTTCTAATTATTTTTTGTAAAGTTACAAATTTATTACGCATACTATTTACTACACATCTATGAATTATTTGCAAATAAAATGTTATCACCGGCAAAATCAACTTTAAATTTAAATAAATAACGTATGTTCTATACAATTACTTATCGGATTATATATTGGATTATTATAAAGATAATAGACATAAATTGTATGATTTATATAGATTATATTAATAAATTACTATTGTAATAATTGGATAAAATGCACAACTAGTATAATAAGAACTAGCAATAATAAGACAAGATATCGAATTGGATTACATTTTAACATCTATTAAGACTATGAATGAATCTGAAATATATTTAAAGAAACTACGTCATCTATTATCTGTGCGTTGACAGTTATAGAAAGATTATGAACACGTCTTGTAAATCGACTGTGTATCTATAGCAATCTTGGCTGCACGTATTTGGTTTTTCTACTGGTAATACGTGGTCGTTGCCAAGTTCTCCGATTTCGATAAGAAATCAGATGTCCTTATTGTTTGTATATTTTCTGTCCAAATGTCCGTTACGAATCCATTTTCAATTGTACAGTATTGCCAATCAAAAAAATTATAAGACTTAGCCCACGAAACGTTTAACACGTCTTTTCCGATAAATCAAATTCAATCCACTATCTCGATATTTCATAGTCAGTACAGAATCTTCGAAACTTATTCAACTCGAGCGCAATAGTCGCATTGAATCAAATCAGTTGAATAAGTAGAACCACACGTCCCTATTAGCTTACTTATATTATATATACCTAATAATAATGAATAATCATTTATTTATTAGTCTTCAAAGATTTTCTTTTCTATTCAGACAAATAAATAAAGGCAATCTTACATCACATCATTATTAATTACAATCAATTATAATGCTACAATTTTATTGCAGCCTTAGCAAAATCGCGTCACGATACACACACATTGTAAAAGTCTTTCTCACAATTCTCATAATTCTCACAATAAATAGCAGGCAATATAAAGTTTTCGACACAATATTGACCAGCAAATATCAGGTCGATCTAATCACAACACTGTTCAATACTCTGTTATTATAGGTTCATTAAAGGTTCTCATTCCCATAACAGTCCTGTTTCTACAATGATTGTTGATGCATTCCTTTGCCTTCAAGAATCTACTCGCTGATATGCAAATTCTCGGTTGGTTAAGCTTTCAAGGATCAAACTTGTGATTGTCTAGAGGTAGGACGTCTTTCGATAACAGCTGTCACGGTGACAATTTCGTGATGGGCTGGTGAGTCATCGGCATCATTGTAAACGGTCCTCGTTGGTGCAAATTTTACTTTTTGCTGCGGAGAGAACTTCATCTGAGGATTCCTTAGTTTCGTATTCCATGGCAAAGATGATGATATAAAACGACATTGATGATAAGGACAATAAGGATGTTTCCTGAACACTTTTAATGGCATTGGGCTCGGGCAATGACGTAAAGGCGATGGCGAATTCAGCGGTGCTTTTCCCCATGATGAGGAGGCTTTTCGGACTGGGCCGGAAGAGCCCGGGTGGCTGATCGCAATCCCGAGGCCCGAGACACCTTTTTTTGTACGACGCATAGTTTCCGAGACATGCACGCGGGCAACCGTAGCACAGGGGGCCGCGCAGCGTTGCTGTGCTAGTGCCCTGCCGCGTGCCCCGCAACCAGGTCCGTAGGGCCCGCGCAAGCTGGGCCCGGCTGGCAAATCACCTCGACTGTGATGGCCAGTCCGACGCTGGCTTTGGAGCCCATGGAGCAGGCCCCGTAATTAATCCTCAGCGACCCAGTTTGGATACAATTATTACATCAGGAGCTGAGCGTGTAGTTTCTGAGCTTCCAGGTCGTTCGCTGTCGCTTTTATCTGTAATCAGAATATGTATTTTAATTGAAACTAAAAGTAAAGGTTACTAGTTTAAAATTAATAAAAGGTTACTAAATACCATTAAACAGTTTCTTTTATATTTACTCCTTGTTCACTTAGAAAATAGTACCTCAGCCATGAACAGAGCAATATGTTCTCAGAATTAACTTAATTATGAATTAAGAGTAGGCTAAACCACTGTTGGATACAAAGGTAAATCATTAAATCAATGTGAAACACATCGATACATTTAAATATGTACAATAAACAACTAGACAAAAATACACATAATTATTGAATGTATGAATCAAAACTGCCGTCAAAGTGTCCGATCCATATCCTTTATTTTTCCTATTAATAACTAATTGCAAAAGTGTTTTTCTCGTAAATGGATACCGAATAAAAGTATGTATATTAAAAATCTATAAAGAAATACTTTATTAAAGTATCTACATTCGATTGGCAATATAAGAACGAAATTCATGTTTTTCTTTACACATTTTAGCAATATAGTGGTGTTAAAAAGAATTCACATAAGTTATTTTCTTGTAAAGGTATATCGAATAAAAGTATATTATCAATATCTATAATATCTATAGTATTATATAGTATTTATTCAATATCCAAGAATGATTGGCTATATAAAAACAAATATTTTTTTTAGACACTATATTTATGACCTATGACAATATCATCAATATGATTGCTCGTATAGAGTGAGTGTAAGAAATATTTATATTATATATTTTTAATTATAGGTACCTTATACTACAGTGCCTGACATTACTGCCTTTGAGGACCTCTGAAACTACCATCACCATACACGCCTGCGCAAGCGTATCACGTGAAAATACCTAGCACGCTTACAATAATTCTTAACCCGGCGTGAATGAGGTGAGAAAATAGTAACTATTCAACAAGATGAGTAAATAAAATATCAACATTAAGTTAAGCAGCATTATTTTTTATTGAAATAACAAAATATCTAAATTATTTTCGAAAAATAAAAAATTTAGGCAATTAATTTCTTTTGCCATAAAAATCTAACAAAATTGCAACTTTGGTAAATCAATATAACAATAGTGTCTTCCAATTATTATAAATAAAAAAGGAACTGAAAAGTCTTGTGAGATCATGTAATAGAGCACCAAAATTACACCTACAAATCAACACAATTCCGTACCCCAGCCGCGGGTACGCATGTGTATTTGCCATCGCCGCCGGTGCAACACTAAACTCGATACTATACCTCACCCCTTGCATCTATACCTCCAGCTACTGAAACTACAGGACTTGCATGGCAACAATAACATTAAAATATCTGCGTTTAGAAATTTTTCGGGTATGACATACCCAACCTCACTCACGTCGGGTTAATTATGTACGATACCTATAAAGTTCAATAAGCTTGCTTGCGCAGGCTTCTTGCAAGGATGGTTCATGCGCATGGAAGTCGTGGTATTATTCGGCCAATTAATTACGTGTATTTAACTAAACTTCGTTTGAACTTACTAACATCGCAGCCGCTGGCATCGCTGTTGATAACGTGGCCCACGTTTTTATAGATAAGTTGCACACTCTACATACATCGTAAATTATCGCAGTGCCATCACCACGGGGTATGATAGTGATTATGTATAGTATACAAAACATGAAACATTACAAAAATATTTGAATGTAAATTAATTATAATGGAATATTCATAGTTCTTAAAATATTTTCTTAGCAGTATCTTAATCTTTTAATGGAAATATGATAGTAGTATCAATGATTCATATCTATATAATTGGGCCTTTCAATAAGGACGCTTGATATATAAACGTGAATAAAACAAGTTATGTGTGAAATATCCATTCAATTTGTTTTTTATATGAAAATTATGTTATGGCATTAAGTGCGGAATCGAATATCGCTAAAATGTCCATCGCGGCTTTGTTTGGTGGCACGTATTCTTGAAGTCCAATTTTCAATGACTTTGTCCCAAAAATCTCCCTGAATTTGCTGGATGGCATTCACAATGTTGATTTTGAGCGTATCAATTCTTTGTGGCTTATTCGCATAGACTTGAGATTTAAGATAGCCCAAAAGAAAAAGTCTAAGGGCGTTAAATCGCAAGATCACGGTGGCCACCGCGCGAAATAACCATGCCCTCAAATCGCTCGTGCAGAATGTCCCTTATAGCCTGCGCTGTGTGGCAAATAGCGCCGTCCTGTTGAAGCCACATACTGTCGTTACACATATCATCTAATTTAGGCCACAAAAAGTTGCTTATCATCGATTTGTAGCGCTCGCCGTTGACGATTATGGCAATGCCAGTTTCGTTTTGGAAGAAGTACGGACCGATGATTCCGCCCGACCAAAATCCGCACCAAACAGTGCCTGTCTTAGAATGCACTTGGTGCTGGTGTATCTCGCGTGAATTGGTATCGCTCCAAATCTGACTTTTTGTTTATTTACACAACCATCCATCCAGAAATAGGCCTCGTCGCTGAAGATGATTTTAGGTCAACATCCAACTGTTCCAGAGCCTAGTCAGCCTTAAGTTCCAGGGTCGGTTGTATTTTATACGGGTACAGACCCAAGTCTCAGCACTGACTTCCATAGTAAAATTTGATTATTTACACTCGTTGTCCAACGCTGTAACTTTCCATGGTAATTAGCCATACACTACTGAACAATTTACAACAATCTACACACAAATTTCGAGCGTCCATATTGAAAGACCCATTAATTGATCAAGAAAGGTCTGGAAAAAATCTAATAGATTCAGTTTGAAAAAAATTGATGTTTGTCTTATTTTGCGAATAAACATAAATATTTTTGATTGTACTTATTCTTGGACATTATTATTATATTATATCGTGTGTTTCGCGTATCTTAGAGAGAAAAAAAACGCACCTGTTGGCATCTTGGCAACTCCGCGTCCATAAAGCATTCACTTTATTGCGGCTGGTATGATGCAATGATTTGTATCGCAATTTTCATTTTTTATTATTTTAAAGTAATACAAAGTAAAATGGATTAAGAAGAAATTCGAAAGAGACAATTCGAAGTAGAAGTAGTACGAAGAGAGTACGAGAGATTAAATAAAAAATTGCCTAATCCACCAGCTAGGCCGGAGAGTGAAAAAGAGATTATTAAGGTTTAAGGATTATTTTACAACAAAGTAAGGCAGGCTTCTGCTATTTGATTAATTTAATGGTACCTGTTATTTTTGTAAGAAATACAAAGACAGGCTTGCTCATTTGATTGATGACAAATTTTTGATCTTAATGATGACATAAGATACATAGGGACTTGACCCATGTACATTATTGATTATTTGTGTCTCCTGTACCAATAATAAAAACACCCCATAAAACTCATGATTTTGGCGGCTGGAAGAAATTCTCCTTAAGACAATAATTATTTATAATTGTACTATTACCTTCAGATATTAGTGAACAACACATGGGTGAATACAGGTAAGAACTAAACGGAAACCTAGAATAAAAAGCAGTGATACTCTTGTAATAATTTGAAAGAATATTGATCTCAATATTTTTGTTTGGTATTTGGGGTTAATTTCTCTGCTTTGGGGGAAAACGTAAATTTCGTTTTTTTTAAAGGTGGGCTCGACTGGGCGTCGCTGATCATTTCTACTAACATTTTGGCCCAAATATATGGCAACAATGGGGCCTATACCAGTTTTTAGATTTAGTGATATACTAAATTTCAATTTTTTTGGACGGGATCCGGTGACAGCTGCGCGTCTGTAGTTGCTGCAGTCTTTTTAGTACCAATATGGTAGTTTGAGTATCGGATGTAAGGATTTTTTCTGTACTAGTTAGTAGCAACCTTAAAAAATTATATAGTGTTCTATGAAAAAAGGCCGCACAACAATTCTCTTGACAGCCCATATAACTAAGTAAGAGATTAAAAAAAAAAAAATGACCGACGCTTTCAAAGTGGCAAATCACTTATGTTTCCCAAGCCAGGCTTTATGGATATCAAATAAAAGGGCTTAATAAATAGAACATGATGCCATGATTGAAGTTTCCAAAAATTCAATATGGCCAACTTTACAAAATTTGCGATTTTAACTATATGGGTATCAAATTAAAGCACTTTAGGATTAGAACGAAACCTTGTAGGTGTTTTAACGAAACGGAGACCTTATTTTGGTGCTAACCTCGATAAGATTTGGCACCGCTTTGCGACTATACAAGATAAAAGTAATAGTAAAGTAAGAAAAAAGTAATAGTGAACAGTACGTCCGACCGTACATATGTACACAGTTTTATAGTTTCTTGTAACACAATTGGAGATAAATTATCACCAATTTTAAAAATTTAGTTTTTTCAAATGAAGATTGCGGCTACAAATGCATGGAGTTCATTTGTATATTTACAACCGTACATGGTTTTTTGTGACACAAATCGAGATTATTTTACCAATTTTTGACTGACGACCAATTTTTTATTTAACAATGTGAGGACGAACCACACCACCACGAGGTGCTTACCCGACGCGGCACACACGTAACTACAAATGCTGTGAGTTTCTTAGTGCTTCTTCAACCGCACAAAGTATAGTAGTTAATTTAAGTTTTATCACAACTAAAAATTTTTCAAAACTGACATTTTTTTACCAATTTTCGTCAGACCACAATTTTTATCAAAGTAAAACGGTAAATACTAATATGTCATAAGAATTTGATAACCACGTTCTTTTTATCAAATTATTGGGTCTTGATCAAATTCATCTAAGGAAAGTAATCAAAACGAGCTTTTAACTTATTTTACTTTCCTTGATCAAAATCTTGTGCCATAGTAAGTAACGTTTAATATCATCAATGTACACATAAATAAACTATTGTATTTAAATATACTGTAAAACATCGTAACCACAAGATTTTAAAAACAATTGGCCAATTAGATTTTGTATAAATTGTATATTTCTAGCTAGAAACAAATGAAACTTGCACACAATTATATCTTTAAGCGTCCGTCCTATAAAGTTGGGTTTTTGACATACGAACACTTAGGAGGCATCGATGTTTTGCATGAGGCCTATTGGAGCCCGAGCGAATTTGCGTCACTTTATGGCAAATATAACAGTTACACGACTGACCGTTTCAATATCTTCGAATCTCATCGAAACCTAACATCTAAGCATGATGGCTGTAATACTTATCACATATGCTGTACAAAAATGCTTAGATTCCAACGGACCTCTACCAATAGTATGTTTTTCATTAATTTAACGATAAACGAACATAATCGCAACTCGCCACTTAAATATAGAAGATATATCAGCCGTTGTTGGAAGGTAGGTAGGAGATGACCTCGAAAAACATACTTAGAACTAATATAGTGATATATTGAAGATCAGGTCAAGAGCATCCGTAACTAACGAGCGTACATTATCGTATTAATAAAACCCGAGGAAGCGAAGGAAGTAAGTATGCTTGAATCGTACCGAGTGGAAAACTAACTCTGCCTACCCCCATGGGAAAGAGGCGTGAGGATATTTACGTATCAGCGATGGTAAATGAAAAAAGAACGAGTCATTTCATGAACCAACAAAATGACCGTATCATTCTCTACGTCTTTTCAACGTAAAAGAAGAAGAAACGCTGTTTATCACTTCAATTGTTTATTGAATTTGTATAACGTTTTAGCAATTTTTTCACATTTCTAGGAAGAAGAAGTAATTTCGCTGTTTCTTTTTGGCTGAAAACTTTACAAATTCTAAAACAATAAAACTGTATCAATATGTTTTCTTTTCTGAAATTCTTTCATCCTTTTTTTTGTTATAAATAGGATTAGAAATAGGATTAACGTTTATTCCTCCTACATTTAAAGAATAAAAAAATGGCTGCAATCTTTCAGTTCATTCCTTATGATAATTACTCCTTATAATTCCCTTATGATTCCTTATGATAAATAAAAGGAAAGGGGAACTCGAAAGCTCCCCTTTCTTTCATATATCTTTGCTAATATTCTTTCTATGTGGCGGTGGCGGATTGCCTTTATGTTCTTTCAATAGTAACGTTTTATTGTAATAAATCAATTTAAAATTGTAAAAATATTTTTACACTTACCGTCCCCAAGGTCAATTTCCACATTTGGGGCCGGGTAACCAAATGTCGAAAAGCGGGCTCCTAAGGAAGAAAAGAAAGTCATTAGGTATGTGACGAGACAGCTTTCAAAACAATGAATGAATGTGTCACTTTTGTAATAAATCGTCCAAAACAATAGTATCGGAAAAGTATTCCTTCTAAACTTACCTTAAATATATTTACATCTGTGTCGACAAAAATAATAACAAAATATTATTAGGAAACCCAAATAACTTCAATTTACTGAATTCAGAATTGTAACCAGAAAACAGTGTTGGTAGATCACAAGATGGTCCAACTGGATGTTTGAAACGCAGAACTGATCGATATGGAGATCGTTCAGGGAGGTACTCGTATATATCAGTAGTGAATGTTTCTCAGCTCAAATGGTGATGAGGATGATATATTCTCCTTTCTGTTCGATATAAGTCGCATCAGTTTCCCTTCATCCCTTTACGGCATATTTGTGTAACATAGCCATCCTTTGCTTTTATCGTCAATCTTTGGTTAATATTTTAGCCCAAGGGATGGCCTATATGTATGTAAAAATTATGATACTTACCCGAACTGTGCCCTGGTACATTGTCAAAAAGACTATCTCGTGTCTGACAGGAATTATCCACTGTGCTGGGATGTACTTCATGAATTCTGTTCTCGTCCGGTATCTCATGATTTTCTATATGAACAATATGGTGCTCCATATGGACATTATGGCGCTCCAAACATACATTATGATGCCCCATTGGAACATTTTCCGAAATACAGTGGACACTTTCTAGTGAGGGAGGTCTCCATTGTCCATCAACGTCGATATTACTTAGCTCAATCGAATTACGACGGCTGCTGGATCTGTCATGTGTCTGTGAACAGGAATAAGAATCCTAAGTTTCACCGTGAAGGAAAGAGGTCAGAAGTGAAACTAATGCAATAACTTGTGCATGTATTTTAATGTTTCCGAAAGTGAAGGTTCCAGTGATTATAATTACACTGATGATAATTGATGATTAGTCTGTTATTTAGATTATTAGTATAAGTGCTATTAAAAACAGTTCCGATGAAAAACATAGTTTCATTCATTACAAAAATTCTGTTAAAGATATCGACATGTTGAAACGTGTCTAATATTAGGTGACTGTTAAAAAATGACGGTAATTATGTATGTGCTTTCTTTCTTATGAGAAAAAGACAGTTGATCTACCGTGAAGGCAGGAGGGAAGTAGTTGTAATAAAGTCAAAGGATTAAACCAGTGTCGAATAAAAACTAAGTTTTAAATACACTAAGTTTACAATTAATTTTAAATTTCATTTAGCATTAGCGTCTGATTGCAGTAACAGCTTTTTTAAATTCAGTAATAAGAGTCAGGAAGTAACTGCAAGTATAAGAAAATTATCGATTGAACCATTTTTATCTACAAATTAGATAGAATGCACCATAATATACAATTTCCAGAGATAAACTAACGATTAAAATGAAGATAATAATAGTTATTATCGTAACTGACGATGTTAGGCCCTAAAAATTTATCAGCAACAAAATATAAATAACTTATGTAACTGAAAAATGCGACTATTTGTTGTGATGCTACTTTCGGAAACATTATAATTACATCTATGTACGGTCGGCTAATAAATTAGTTGTTCTATCAAAATGTATAACTGGCTAATATTTTCTTTGGCTAAGCCTTTCTGCAACTTCAGCAATTTTAACTTTGAATAGAAATAAATATTATCCAACCGTACAAATAACTCTGTTAAATCGTAATAGATCATTACATATCATTATTATATTAAGGCAGTATTTATGCTAAACATATTAACAGCTACCGACTATGAGCTAGTTGCAATATTAATAAAATATTAAATTAATTGTTATATGACAAACACAGCTTACGTATAGCGATACACCTACCGAAAGTTCAGTCCAGGCTATGTTAAGTTAGTTAGTTATTAGACTACATAGTTCTATAGAGTCCTACTACTGCGCACCACCCACCGCTCTGGAGAACGGGAACGTTCAAAGCCGATAAGGTCCCAGGCCCGCCAAAGGCTTGTAGGTAGTGTTTCGTTGGTAGGCTGGCGTTCTGCTAGAACCAACATAACCACCCGCCGTAGACCGGTTGCGGGTGGTATCCGGTGCAAGGTCGTCCGAGCACCAGGGGGTTGTTAAGACGACCATTGTGGCCAAAAAGAGTCCTACTACACTGAGACTTTTGGCAGCGCTACAATTCGCTACAGACTTTTTATGTAGCATCTACCGGTAAAAGTCCCATTATATTCGATACCTTACAACGATGTACTACATATGCGATGTAACATTCACACAACGATACTCGATCCATGGACCCATACGGTAAAAAGTACGGAATAAAGTAAATATGATGTCACGACGAAAATATTTGATCAGTCAATCGTAGACAGCTATGAGGTCTTCAGTACAAAATTTGATCACGCACGATTTATTTTTATTTGAGTGCTTTATAAAATTCATTGGTAATTGCCATACACAATTTATACACTAAACCTATAAATCAATTTTTTTACACGTATATAATAACAATTTTATCATATCTCTACCGTATATCTAATTAAGATAAATTTTTTGAACTGTGTCCCATATCATACTGAGATCTAGTGATCTCAACTAGTATTCAGTTTTACTTTTGATTGTGTATTCAAGAAACATTAGTTATTGGACACTGGGTGATAATTTTTTTCAAACTATTCAAAAGTTATATATCATCTTATGTTGGACCTGCACACTGTTATTTTCTTGTGTTTGTATCGATACAAACGTACGTACAAATCACGCTTTTATAAAGAACTCTGTTAAAAGTCGCAATGTATAAAACACCACACATCACGTGGTATGTTCTAGTTTATATATCGTCGTTATTAGCAACTATTTCGTCTCGTTACAAACGAGAATATTAATAAGTTGTGCCTTATTGTGACATTATATTTCTCAGTTGGTTACAAGACGAAGAAGGTTGGTTATAAAAACAGATTTACCATCGAGTACCGTGAGAACGGCCACTATAATTGACCTGATTGGACACTGTGATCAACACTAAAGTTTGTCACATTTAAATTGATAATTTTGCTCATAATAACAGCTGACAACCTCATTAAAATAATTTATTAAGCCAGCGGAATTCTAAATATAAGCTGTGAGATAACAGCTGTCAAAATCTATCTTAGCTTCATGTACGTAGGTGCGCTTTCGGTTCTTTTAAGCCTTTCATCGTACTTTCGGTACGTATGCCGCTGCCGTAAAATAAAATTAAGTCTAGAATTTTATTGGACACCATTTCGATCCCGTCTTAAGCCCGAAGGTCGCATAAAATACTTTGAAAATTACAAAACATTATTTATAAATTTAATATTTTTAATATAGTGATTACGACAGGGCTGCTAAGATCGTGAATAGTACCCAGGCTTATTCGTATATAATTATTTAAACTAAAAGTAATGATCAATGTGTTTCAAGAGTATCGATGAAGTCCCCATTGTGCCAATTTCCCAACCCGATAAAATTTTGAGATACTCACTTTAAAAACGGCGTGGATACATAGATCGTGTCCCATACACTTATTTCATCACATCAGTGATGAAATATCTGCACTAAATAATAATTAGGAATATATTGGAAAGCGACTAACTGAACATATTCTAAATAAACGTATATACGAGCTTGCAATGAAATCTCTTTAATTAGAATGGTTATTGAAGGAATGAAATTAGAATAATAAAAATAGGAAAATGAACGAACGAAAAAAAAATAAACGAGATTTTTTTCTGTCCGGTTTCCACTGTTTTATTTATTTTTATCTATTACTTAAACTTATTTTATCAAACGTATGTAGATAGGTAGGAAAGCGTAGGTATGTATAATTATTTAATACGTATTTAAAACAGTTTTTTGGCTCAACGGGAATATTTAATACAATTGGTACAGTCATCACATCACCTCGACTTATCTTATTTATTTTAATAATTACGGCAATTGATACTTTGTGTCATACCAAATCACGTCATATTTAATATTTGAAGTTGATGTCACCAACGTATCGGATGAATTCTAAAATTATAGATTACAGAAATTGATAATAGTTGTGATATTTAAAATGTACATAGGCGTTTGAAAAAGTCTCTTTGCTTACTATGTTTTTCACACAACGTGTACGAATTTGAATTTGGAATATGAATATTGAAGAAATACGAGTATAAATTGTCTATATCAAAAAGGTAGAATACAAATTTGTATGTTTCGTTTCAAAAGTACATATCTACTGGTTCTTTAAATTAACTTTCAAATTTACTAATAAATATGAATTTCAGATTAAGTTGTTTATTACTCGTATCATTGAGGAGGATGAAAAGTGAAATGTGTTATCGTTATCATTGTTAAAGTTTCACATACGACGAATTTTATTATAAACTTTTGTTCCTTATTTTTATGTTACCCTCTCAAGACTTGCATATTATTATACATTCTATTTCCTTTTTATTATTCTATTTCATCCCATTTTCAAACCTTGAGAACCCTATTTTAACATTAAAAGTAATATGTAGAATTTGGTAGGATCTAGAGAGAGAGAGAGAGTACTTTTGTAATTTAATGCGATAAGAATGCGCGACAGACAGTTACTGTGGCTTTTACTTTTTTTTAATTATCGTTCGTAATTCATAATAAGGATTGGAGACGGATCCTTTTTCATTTTCTAATTTAATTAATAGTTGTCTGTAATACTGGTTTAAAGAGAATATTAAACTTTAGCTATTAAAGTACAAATTATTTTACAGTTATATATAATTCTCACATAAGACTGTAAAATGAACATGTTTCTATGAAATATTTTTAGTATTCACAAAACCCCGCAAATAAGAAAATAGGTTAAGAAACTTGCAGGCGTCTAATTTAATATTCTGCAGCGACGCCGGTGGCAAAATTATTATTTCAATAATTACTGAAGGCTTGAACGATATCGTAATATTTCTGAATGTTTATTGAATCCGCGGTTATATATATTTAATATATATATATACAATATATTAACAGTTATGAAGGAAATAAATATATGAAGTACTTTTTTTCCAGATGGACTTTGACTAGATCTGTAATGTGTCTTTAGCGCCAGTCCTGATAAAGAGCAGCCGTTAGTACCTCAAGGACGCCTATGCTGCAACTGAACACATTTGTTTTTTTTTTAATATTATAATTAATATTAATACTACATTTTTATTAGTAGGTACTTTTCGCTATATCGAAGTCCTTATAACTATTACTATAAATTAAAACCCTAGCAAGCAAACATAAGTAGTTAGTGATAAAGGTGACGCGAATAGCAAAATAAATAGGATTTGTGTAAAAAATAAATAAAATAAAACAAAAGCTGTAGTAAAAATTGCAAGCAAGCCGACGGGAAATGGATTGGTGATGATTCCAGCATATCTTTGAAGACTTAAATGTTGAAGCAGTCAGCTTAAGACTTATAAACTTAGCGGTTAGTATGAAGCGCTTTCCTTTGTTCTTGCTAACTGATGAATAACACCAATTGTTTCGTTAGTGGAATGATTCTAGATGAACCATTTTGAAACTGGTGTTTATCATCGTCGAAGCTTTTTTCCTCTTAGGATAACGGAGCAGTCA
The DNA here is from genome assembly GCA_036419045.1 of Scirpophaga incertulas. Classification (NCBI taxonomy): domain Eukaryota; kingdom Metazoa; phylum Arthropoda; class Insecta; order Lepidoptera; family Crambidae; genus Scirpophaga; species Scirpophaga incertulas. Next base: position 39,873,801 of record CM071626.1, on the reverse strand, counting down.
TCTCACCGACTGAATCTTAGATTGCATTCCATTTCAGTTGAAAGCGTGTTAATTCGTCAGTTTCCAAAAGGTATAGACCAAGTTGTGACTTTTTCTCTTTTCAGCGATCTTTGCATATAGTCATAGGTACTATCACATATCTTATTCTACTATTTGGGCTGGTGAATAGAAATCTCTAGAGATAATTCCATCTTCTACAATAAGGAATTAAATCTTTCGTTCATCAATTTCATTTTTGATTTAGTTGTTAAAGGTACTACCTTCTTGGCTACTCTTTCTTTCTGCTTTCTTGTAAATAAGGCCACTTGTTATTTACGGAATAATGACTCCATTCGATGAAACGACGATTCGACTTCTCTTACCTGTTTCGATAAACTGCGTTGCCTTTTGTACATTTCATTTGTGTGGTTTTCTATTTCTAAACTCATCCGTTGACACTCTCTTTGAAGTGCTTTAGCATCCAGTGTGAGTCTGCTGCCGACTAAGCTATCAATGCGTTCTTCACAAGATTGCTGTATGTGGTCCTGAGGATTAAGCAGTAAATCAAACGGGGAAGGAAGCATAGATGCGAAAAAAAAAACCAAAATAATATAAAATAAACAAAAAAAACACCGTGAAATATCGCATAGCAATATATAAGAGATAAATTCTCATTAGAGTCTGATAAAAACAATTCAGCAACCCCCTTACAAATATCATTTACTTAAATATAGTTCTTAAAATTTCAATTATGAAAAATAAAAAATTTTATTAAATTAAAATTTATCATTAGTGCTGACAACCTGTAGCAGTTATGCAACAGATTCAGAAAGACTCATAGTATAAGAGAAAAGAAGAGTTCTTGAAACCTTGGGACATAATGTGTCACGATATCCAGTAATAAAACACCAGAACACAACAATACATAGGCATAAGAATGACAAAGGTAAGAAGATGATTCTAGTTATGCTATTATGTAATGCTAGTATTTCTTTTCGGGTAATTAGAAATTTCTGGTAAAAAAATGGAAATAAGAATAAATCGTTTATACATAACAGAATCCAAACACTTTACCATCAGTTTACTTTCGTTTTCAATAGTTATTTGACGTTAACAACAACAATTATTAATTGAATCTAATACGAAAAAACGTATAATTACACTAGATTGAACCTGCACAAAAAGTGCCTACAAAAATTTAAGTATTAAAAATTTAAGTCGACAATATCGATTGCGATTTCGAATAGAACATGTAATGTCTCTACACTACTCGCGAAGTAGAACGATGTTAGACGAATACGATAGTGTAGACGCGTACTTAACTTGTCAAACTTTACCTCGCCTCGGGCAACTTCCATTTGTTCTCGGTTTTTAGGACCGAGTCAAAGGGCTAGAAGGTGCACGAAGTGCGTTCACAAAGGACCTCTCTACACCACTGGGCCGGCTTCAGTAATCATTGACACATCGTATGTGTCAACGTGTGATTAAATTTATTATTGCTTTTTTTTATAGGATAGGGCAGCAAACGAGCAAACGGATCACCTGATGGTAAGCGATAACCACTGCCCATGGACACCCGCAACACCAGAGGAGTCACAGATGCGTTGCCGGCCTATTAAATGGGACTATGCTCTTTTTTTTGAAGGTTTCGATATCACGTCGGGTCTGAAATACTGCAGGCGACAATTCATTCCACAGTTTAGTAGTGCGTGGCAGGAAATTCCTGGAAAAACGCACTGTGGTGGACTGCCAACGTCTGGATGATGAGACATATAGATGCGTGTGACACATATTGTGTTATAACTATACTATACAGTGGTCACAGGAGCACATTATGTTGTTCCTGGACACTCCAGAGGCCATTCTTTGGGACCCAAATGATAAATTATGTATATATATTTAAATTACCCCAATGATAAACCATTACAAACGTGCGCAGGCTATCGGCACCTTAGAGCGAACGAGTTCATCGCGAAGTTGAACCAGTATGTAGTGTCCCACTTTGGACTGTAGCCAAAGTATCTTAAATACTTCTCGAAGAACTTCGCGAGTAGTGTAGAGAAGGCATGCGTTAAAAACATTTTTTTTTTGAACCCAGTCCTCAATATATTTTGTAAAAGGACACATCAAAAAATTTGCGATCAATTTGCAAATTTTAAATTTTTTACAAGGCCGGCTTGTCGCTATAATATAATATATATATATATATATAACAACACGTAATGTATTCAAAAATGGAAGTGTCCGCAAGAGTTTGGTTGTTGGTACTGCTATGCTACATAGTATAAAACAAAGTCGCTTTCTCTGTTCCTATATCCCTTTGTATGCTTAAATCTTTTAAAACTGTGCAACGGATTTTGATGCGTTTTTTTTAATACATAGAGTGATTGAAGAGAAAGGTTTATTTATATATTAACATCCATTAAACAGTGGAGAAATACTGTTATTTTTGAGGTTTCTTTTTAATACATTTTTTTTGCGTACATTACAAACGCAGGCTGCACCCTACGAGCTTTATCAAAATAATGTACTAAGTATTGTACACCTTGAAAAGCTCTACAGAAAACTCTGCGATGGTATATGTCTATCTCAAATAACATTTTTTTGTCATTAACTTTTTACAATAAATAATGGATAATTTTCGAAGCGATTTCGACAAATACAGCATTAACCCTTATCCAATTAAATACCTAAAATACATTGTTGATTTAATATATTTCTATATGGCCCTTTATAACTAGACGTAACTAATACATAATTTATTATATACAACGTTCACAGTTTTTCTTTAGTGTAATCATTGCACCCGTGCGAAGCCGGGGCGAACCACTAGTATATGTGTCTAATAGTGTTACGATCTCGCGCTCTGGTACGACTATGTGCGGCATGTTTTATATAGCGCAGTGAAAATATAGCCTTATTAAACCTACATTTTATTTAAAAGTAACTTAGATTATCCACCTGGTGAATAGTTCTAGTAATGGCTTTTTTAACTTACAAAATAACTAATTCAGAAAATATTGTTGTGGTTTTCACTAATGATCACCAAATTTTTCGTTGTGTACATTTATACTTATATTCTACTTCATTATAACTATGCATCGATTTCAAAAAAGGCGCAAATATGTTTAAAATAAAACTTGCCTTAATGACCTTTTGGTCTCTCCATAACTTGCGACCGAACTTGTAAACAAACTTAAAGAACATTCCGGTTATAAGAATTACGAAAATTATGAGAATTGCGAGAATGTGTGGTTCGTTCAACATTGATTCTGCCTTTCCCTGGGGAAAAAATATAGTGAATTAATAATTATGAATAAGCAAAGCTATCAATAAGCAAATATATTTAAAACTATCAGATATATTGGTAATAAATTATAGCTTACCAAACAACACTTCGCAAGTCAATTCAATAAATTATACTCCCGAGTGAAAAATACTTATTTATGCAACTGTTGTATAATCAGGGGTATTAAAACACGAATGTGTGGTGATAATAGTATCACATGAGTGTTTTGATACCTAATTATAACAGTTGCGTACAAGACTTTATCTACAATCATGATGTGAATCCTTTATAAAAGATTCTCATACCATAGGGTGTTGTACAATGTTGTAAGAACTATGTAAATTCAAGAAAAGTCTAATTGCGAAATATGTAAAATAAACAAACCTTAATAAATAAAATAATTATTTACATTTTAGATCGTACAATTATTGAAATGCACTTGAATACTTGCACCTTGTTGAATGTTGGCAGACCCTAATGTACTTGGAATATTTATATTCACCACTTCATTATTTCTATTTTCTATAGAACTTAAAATTTGATTTGAAAAAATGGCGGGAAATAACACGATAAGACGAAAATCGGGAATTACGAATTAGTCTACAATTCATTGTTCTTTTTTCACAATTTTTGCGATCTGGTGGTGAAAATGTCATTGCATGAGAATGTTTTTTTGAAATTCATAATATTCCACCTTTGGATGATATAATGATCATAATATCATTGAGTGTTTTAATGTTGGCAATAAGCTAATTGTTATAGGTTCTTTTATAGAGGATTAATAGCATGATAGTAGATAAACATATTTATGTTATAAATCGTGTTACGGTAAATAATTACAATTTATAGGCGATCTATGTAATATATACAAGTAACAAATATATGCATTGTATACATATAATTAACCAAGAAATTTCCTTTTTAATACTCAATGAAATCAAAAATTTGATATTACAAATTTTTCACTTAAGTAGTGTTCTTTGCTAAGTGATCAAATATACTTTGTAATATAAATTAACGATTCCTGTAGTACACTGATTTTTGTAAACTGTAAAACTTAAGTAGCAGTGAAGATGGTATTTCGTTCACAAAACTAAGACAATCGTAAGGCAGCATGTGCCAAGCAACAGCGTCAGTTTGCCCTTGACTTATTTTCTTAACACTTTACTTTTTTTTAGTTACGCCCTAGACTTTGTAAGAACAAAATCTAGGGCGTATCTTTAATATTTGCTGTTTTGCCAATTAGAAAATAGTCTACTTTTATCGTTTCTTTGGACGACACTGCTACAGACGGTAAAATATTACATTGAATACAGAACAAATTTAGACAAATATTTTACCAAATTTAGACGCCTCGATTGTACCTTACTCCCCATTTGACCACACTGTGAAAGCAGATTCTACCTTGCACAGGTCAGGATCTTCGTCAGCCTTAAGACGGCAGTGTGCGTACTTATCGCATTTAAGACTGTTATGAATGCAGGTATTATCTTCACAATCAAATTCTTCGTCCGGATCGCACCTCTCTGTAGGCATATGAATATATCAATGATCAAGATGTATGTTTGTTTATTATCGTATCTTGTGAGGAAGGCTCTCCATTGACGGATGTGTTTAGCTTTAAGTGGTTGGATATTTAATAAAGTGTTCAATAAGTGGTTCCTATTAGAAGAATGGAAAAGGCTGACTTGGAAGGAATGAAATATATTTATAAAGATGTACAAGAGAACAAAAATTGTGAAAGAACAAGCGAAAAGTGACAGGAATATAGCCAAGATTAAAATTATATATTATTTTTGTAGTATAAATTAGTTCACATATTGAAATTCGTGGGATTCCTTCAAAGGATTCATAACTACTGAAATCTGCTATTCTCAGAAGCCTTTACATTTTGTTTGGAGTTCTCCTCCACGGTAATGTTTGGAAACATACCGTCTTTGCTAGGGTCTAATGTTCTGTACGCCGTAAATGTAGCGTTAAACGTAGACTTCTCCAGGGATGCCAATGAGACAAAGAAACGTATATGTATTATATTGCCTACGGCGCCACGATCATCGTCCTTAGTGCTAACTGGATTAGCTACCAATCCACAGTAATGAGCGAGTCTGAAACAAAATTAAATTATCAGTACGAACATGTTAGTGCATTATTATTGACGCGATATGGAATGGCTGCGTTGCGGTCCGCACTTTGATGACTGATATCGCGGGAATGATGACCCACGAAATAAGACAAGCTGGAATAAGAATTTCACTGAGACCGAAGGTCAACTCCTTTACAGCACTAGCAGCAAGGGCTGCACAGATGACAAGGTTAAGGGCAGAGTGAAATTGAGCTAAAATCGAGGCTATCGTACCACGGTCGATAGCGTCGTCATTTTGAATTAAAAGTAGTGCTCAAAATAATAGTTCTCAGAATTTTTGACTTCATTTGATGGAAATTTACAAGTTTGAGAATTTTTGTTTTATTGGTTAATTTAATATCTAATCATATATGTGTATTATTTCTATATAAGTAAGGGAAATGGTACTCGTAGTACGGAAAAGCCAAATTCTTATAAATTTATTACAAGTAAGTTATTGTTCTTATGTAATTGTCAAATATGCGAAAATCTTAAAAATGGTGTAACTTGTAACTATCTCTAACTCCCACACTAGACACGTGTAGTAAAACTTCGGATTTCGGCTTTCATTGTCACAATGTAAGATTTTAGAGGCGGCCAAAAATATTATCACCAATTCTTAACCGAGACTCCGAATTTATAATGAGTCGGAACATGTATGAAACGATTTTTATTTTTAATACTCGTAAGAAATATCTACCAAACATTTATGTATGTATGTGAGAATTAGCATTTTTTAAATTATTGTATTAATATGAATAAATCGCAAGAAACTCTCACACATTTTATTTAAAAAGATTACCACAAAATATTAAATATATTGAAATATTTTAATATTGTAAGCAGTAATGTTACCATGATCTGGCTGAAGAAAATTAATGACTGTTAATTAAAATTTTTACAGGAAATCAGCCGCTATCACATATTATTTAACATTGGACTGGGTGAAACGATTAGTTAACAAAGTTCCTGAAAATGTTTTTGATTTGTGAAATATACAAGGATAGCTCTAACTGTACTTCATTTGATATATACTGAGAAATTGTGCCAGCCGCCTTCAATGTCCTGTAAACTGTTCGATCACAGGAACAACCTTAGTGTGATGCCCGACCATTAGAAATCCACAGTGCTACTTTTCCTGATGATAGTAACTAGCAGCTTTTGCTTTGAAAAGTGTAAGTTAATCTCTAAACCTCCTCCATAAACATAAATGAATAAATATTCAATAAGACTTTTACGTATTTTGACTTTTGACGTATGCTCAGAGATAACTAGTGCTTAACTTCAAATTCTCAAATCGGAAATCGGCTGTACCAGTTTTTAACAGCGTAGGTAGTTCATATCATGTCTCCTATAAAAGAAATTAATTTGCTGAGAACTTTTATTAATAAATCGGTGATGTTACATTTTTTACATTTTATTTGTCACTATCGTAATTTTAGGTAGCTTTTTAAATGACTGAGAGTGTTATCAACGTAAACGTGGACAAATATAAAAAGAAAGCTTCAAACTGCTAAGCCATCGGGAGTTACACGTGTTATTGTAAGTCAACCATAAAAGATAGACACATGCTGTCACGGGATGTTTTTGATATAATTTTAAGGAGAACATTTCCGTCATACTTGATTTCTGTGTAGCTTTAACCATTAAGGTTTCACACGCGACGAAAAATGGAGTAACTTCTCCCGTTTTCCGAACATTTCCGTTTCCCACCGTTTTCCCATCACTCAGAGCAGTGACTCGTATTGTTTGTTACGTGAAAAATCAAACGTCACCGATTCATTAAAAACACACAAGAATGACGATATACGTCCCGATTATAATTAGTTCGGCAGTTATGTGTCCACCTTTTCATCAATTAACTGGGATTATAAAAGTTTACTTGGTTCTAATACTTACCTGGACGAATCTTCAGTTTTTGCGCCGAATACTTGAATGAGATTTTCCTCGCACTCGTTTGGTTTCTGGAGATGGTATGATGTAAAGTTTAGGTAAATCTGAAAAGTGTTCGCTGCTTTATAAATTGATTTCAATTTGATTCCGATTTAAAAACTATACTAAAGAAAAAAGTACAATTATAATAAAATATCTCGCCTTGCACAAGGTCATAAAGATGTTTTTCAAATAGAGACTATGATTTTTACCCTATGTCGTGGGCGCAGTCAGAAATTTTCATAGGTCCAAATTGATCCCAGAAAACATTGTACAAAAGAAAAAAATAATACAATTAATTGTTTGACATTCTTGTTACTACAATTCTATTTCCTTACTTAGTAAAACTTTAAGTCCCGAACACCAAATATTACAGAGAATGAACCAAATAAAAGTATTATGAGAAATGAACAATTTATGCAATTTTGCAGTTTATCGTGAAGCTTTAGCTTTAAATAAAAAATTGTATGCAAAAATATTATTATGGCTTATATCACACGACTTTAAAAAATGCGCTGTGATAAAGTTCCAACACGTAGAGGCCATTTAATGAAAGTATGTGTGGAGTGTACCTACTGGGTCTAATCTTTATCTGCACCATAAAAAATGCAGTTAAATACTATACCCAGTTAGATGCACAAAAACTAATGTCATTTCTGGTCAAAATGTTTGTCTATTTATTGCATTTAGATTTTAGTGGTAATGAAGAAAGGGCTTTGAAGACAAGACTCCGGTCACTTGCCTACTCAAAGTCTCCTAATTCCAATTGATAAATATGGCAGATGGTGACTCGCAAGTCACTAAATGGGCCTCCCAAAAAAGCAGACCAATGTTGGTGTAAAGGAAGCAACATTGGTGTGAATGGCTAAAGGTAGAAGTGTGTCTGCGACAGCGATTGAGACGTTGAATCTGCTCTTGCGTCTCCACTTTATCCGGCTGGCCAAGACAGAGGAGGATGGCATAATTGCTCCTGAAGCACATCGGTACCCTCGGCGACCGACTTAGACTGACCAGCAACTCACCGACAGCTCGCCACAAGCTGCCCTGAGGGAGACTGACTACACTGATGGGGCATTTATCGCAGTTAAGGGGCATTAAATCACTCCCTACATATATACGCACATATTACGCGACCTCACTATTGGGTAAAAGAATAGAATAGAAGAAAATTGATTTTTCAAATATTCTTACGTCAGTATTTTCCGGAGTTTTAATAGTCCACAAAACTTCCAATGCCTGTCCCCTGCTCTGTTCTTTGCAACTTTCTTTTATAGTGTGCGTACCAATGCTACCATATTTCAAACCATTTATTTCAATGAGACAGTCACGTGGTATCTTTCCTGCAAACGTACAACATTGATTGTGACCATTATTTCATATTAACTCCATATGATTGAACATAAATACAATTAAAAATAAACAAAATCTTTGAATTTGAAGTTTGTCAATCTTATTTGGATGGTCATAGTGTTTCTTATTTTGGATAAGGATCGTGTTAATGTTGATATGTTGAAAAAGTGAAAGCAGCTCCTATTGTTGAAAAATTGAGAGAGAAAGAATTTTCTGGTATGGTTACGTAATAAAAAGAGAGAATGACAATGAACTCCAAGGGGTTCAATTGAAGCCATGGATGATGGACAAAGTTAAAATGGGACCGTGTTCAGAAATAATGAAACCATGTACTTGTTCAATGCCAGTGTGTGGCAAAAATAAAAATGGAATCATTCCTAAATATTTTCTGATATGATGGATTATATAACCCACCGTACAATATGTATACTTGTGTTGATAAAATTTATAAGTTCCAGTATAAACGACCTTCTCGCAGAATCCTTATTTAGGTTCAGTAAGGAAAAAAGAGAGAGAGAGAAGAAGAAGAAGAGAGAGGAAGGGAGAGTTATTACTCTAGCCAGTGCAATGTAACTTGCTTTGGAGAAAAGTTCCCGGATATTAGTACCACATTGTGATAGACTACAGTACTACAGTTTTAAAGTAGCTCTCATTGTTGAAAAATTGAGAGAGAATGAATTTTCTGGTATGGTTACGTATTAAAAAGAAAGAATCACCATGTTACTGGGAAAGTTATGGATATGAAAGTAGATGGGCGTGTAGGGAGAGGAAAACCGAAGAAAAGATGGATGGACTGTGTGAATGATGATATGTTGGTAAAAAGGGAGTGAGTGTCGAAATAGAGAATGATAGAGGAGAATGGAAGAGAAAGACATATTGGGAAAAGAGGAAGAAAAAGAGGTGTTTCTTATTTTGCCGTTAAGTGGTTGGTAAATATTTTTATGATATTTGATATATGATTAATAGTGATGTGATGATAAATAGTGATATGATGATAATAGTGAATATGATAAATAGTGGTTGGTAAATATTTTTATGATATTTAATATATGATAAATAGTGATGTGATGATAATATAATTTGATGATAAATAGATAATGTGATGATAAATAGTGATACGATGATAATAATTAATATGATAAATAGTAGTTGGTAAATATTTTTATGATATTTGATATGTATGGAGTGCAATTTTTTAAAAAGGTATGGATTAAATACAATTTTTAAAGCTCTTTATCAACCTCTATACTGTTTGATATTAATCAAATGATTCGTAGTAGGCTATTGACAAGTACAATGAAAAGTTATCTGGCTATCCAGGCAGTTTTCGTACTATCAAGTCGATTATAACAGTCAGGAAATAAATTCTAAAAATTCAGTCAGAATGCAAAAGATAGCACTTTGAACTATGCCGCGAATTTTATGAAAGACGCACTGGTCATTATTTAATAATGGGGTGGTAAAACCGAAAAAACATAAGCGGTGCCCAAAGGGATATCTCAGAAAAATATTGTGTACGAGCGAGATAATTTTTTTACAATTGAGCAACAGACTCACAAACATAATCACGGCGCTTATGCTCAAAGCTCTAAATAAAGTCCCTGATTAGTCAAAAGAGTACAACTTGGATATGCTATGAAAGAGTATGTGAAGCTTAATTCTGTTAAAATATTAGCACAAATGCATCAAGCTACAACTCTTGAAAAGATGTATAAGATCTTTCATAATCATAGGAGGGTTGCGATTACCAACAATGGAATATAGCCCCAAAAATGTATATAGTGTTACGGTAGTAAATGAAATGCAGTGCAATGAAATGCAATGCCATATAAATGAATACACATTTAATGCAAGCCTTTTTAGGTGTGGTTTTTGTGAGATACACATAAAATTGCCAAAATATATGAGATGTTCATATATCAAAACAATTGAAACAAAGTGATATCTGAGCATAACCAAAAATTTTTTTAACAATTAAAATTTTCTACGGATTTGTTTTAAAATGAATTGCACCAAAAACAATAGATCTCCGCAACTAAACACGCATGAAAAAATAATCATTTCGATCAAACGTATCAAAAAAATATTTCATAATTTTATAAATGCTTACTACTTTTGGGATCTGCTTTAAAAGCTATATCGATTTTAAATCCTTCGTATTCAATTGAGTCGTCAGACACAAATTGCAGCCAAGCAAAGGGCCCTGTAGTTATCACTTGCTTGGGGAATTTTGTGCCACACACTCTTGCTATTGTCTTTGCATAGCCAGTTTCACCATCGCGAATCTGTGGGAACAATAAAAAAAATACTCGTTGTTTTTTGGTCTAATCATTTTAATGGCCACTTTTAATCCATCGATTAAAGATCATATTTCACATTCGACTACTTACCTCTAAATAATCATAACGACAATCTTGACTTGGTTCAATATGAAATACATCGACAAAAGTTAATTGTATCACAGTCCCCTCTGGCGCTGCAATAAAAAAAAATCGGTTAATTGTAAGTAGGTCTTGTGCACTAAGGACTGCATACCTCTTATTCCACGCGCGAACATTGTAACAAGTTGGTAAACGTATTTTTTTTATTATGATGGACCAACAACTACTTAAAGGTTTGTGTTTACTTTCGCTGCAAGACCTTTCTTCTTGTCGAATTTCACGATACTGTACTTGGGAAATCACACACACACCTTGTTGATTGGTTTATTTCTTAAACCTAAAGACACTGGTTACAAATCATTAGGCACAATTAAAATATACAATCTGAGATTTAGAGTGATGCAAAACTTACATACATTACATACATACACTCACGCCTTTTTCCCACGGGGGTAGGCAGAGATTACGTCTTTCCACTTGCTACGGTCTTTACATATCTCTTTCGCTTCATCTACTTTCATAACATTCCTCATACATGCTCGACGATTGCGGGTACTTCTGACCTAGCCTTTTTTGAGGACACTTTCGATTTGTTCGAAATATGTTCGCCTAGGTCTTCCTCGTCCCGTATCTCCACTCACTCCAGCTTCATAAATCATTTTGGTCAGTCTACTTTCATCCATCCGTTCCACATGCCCAAACCACCCAAGCATCCCTTTCTCTATTCTTGTCACGATATCCTCTTTCAAACCACATTTCTTTCTAATCACTTCATTATACAATCTGTCACTCAGTTTTACTCCTGCCATACTCCGCAAAGCTCTCATTTCTACTGCATTTATTCTGCTTTCATGTCATTTCTCCCATACCCAACTTTCACTTCCGTACATTAATGTTGGGACCAAGCACGCCCTCATGCACTGCTAGTCGCGCCTTTTCTGATATTTTCTGACTACTCAGACATAAACTTACATACGTTAATTTAACTATTTATATGCGAAATTACTCAAATTCACTAATTTACCCTGCAATGATGCAAAGATCCTACACCGCCTTAGTGAGTGTAAGGATTCAAGGGCTTAAGAGTAAAATTTACTGGTCATTGTCATATTCACGAGCATGCATGAAGACGCTCATGAAAGTGGAGGAAGCAAGAGAAGTGTGCTAGGATCGTAGCAAGTGGAGAGAGGTGGTCTCTGCCTACGCCATTGGGAACAAGGCGTGACATATATGTATGTAAGTATTGTCGTAAATACAACTATTTATAACAATATTATCGATGCTACTGAACTCTTACGTAATGTATCTTTTCATGTTCTCCGATAGAATAGGAGACCCTGCCGTAAAAAAGTTCTTTTCACATATACCGTTTCTAAAACACCTTATAAAAGAAACACATTAATTAGGTGATCTTGTAAAATTTACGACGATAAGCTGCATCAACTTGATTTTTTCTGCACTAACATTGTTTGACAGTGAATTCCTTAAAATTTTATCCAAAGAATTACAAATGTGCTGAGGTCACTCCAATTATGTAGTATTATTAAATTTGAAACTATTTATAGATAATTGTATTATGTATAATATATATATATATATATATAATATATATATATATATATATATATATATACTTTCACCTTTATATATAATATATATATATATTATTCTCAACAAATGTGATATATAACTATTTATCTCTTTTATGTAATAAGCTATGGATTTATAGCGTTATAATATATTGAAGTATATAGTTATATAATTGTTATTTTGTAACCAAATAAAAAAAAATATTCAGTATAGAACCCATTAACTTACCATAAATTAAAGTTGTGCAGTGTGCATTCCTAATGTATGATCCACTCGTAGTATTGTGGGGACTAGAGATCATAAGCTGATCCGGGTTCCGGAAATAGAATTGGTAACAAGCCTCCTCCGTCGCTCTTACTGTCCTCGTTTTATTATTCGATGCATATGTGAGAATCAGCTCCTTGTAATTCTCCGCGTAAGCTGAAAAAAAGAATCACATAAATACTATTGTTACTGGGCAGATATCAAAGATGTCTTTGAGCAACGAAAGAGCAAATTTCTAATAAAAATTTTGATAGCATATTTAATTATTTAGGCCAATTATTTTACAAATGAAAGACATATGTATAAATAATTTGATAAGATCATTGCCGTTTCCTTATACATTTATTATACCCCTAATCCCTATTGTTATTTTATACTATTTTGAGGATACTTTTTCAAATATTATTATTTTATTAGCCTATTATTATATTAGCCTCATAAAAATAAGACTTTCAAATTTTTATAATCATATTTGTTTATATCTATCGACAGTCTAACAATAAATTTCAAGTGTCTGGCTTTAAAAAATGACTGTAGCTCCATTCAAACATTCGCCCTCCCTTACAACCTCTTACAACCTTTTTTCATATTAAAATAGCGTATGTTCTTTCTCACCAAACCACCTGTGCACCAAGTTTCATTTAAATCGGCTTAGTAGTTTAGGCGGTAAAACGCGACAGACAGACTGACAGCCTACAGCTATCTACTATACAAATCAATAGTAAATGCTGTTGTATCATTTTAATATTCAACATTATGTTTGTACAATAATTATCAGAAATAAAAGAATTTCTGTGCCTCCTCAAGTAGCACTGCCGCCTTCCCCCTAAAATGCTCTGTATATATTTCTGACAATATATGAAAAATTACCTGTAACATCAAAATTGTAACGATTCCACTAAACCACGGTCTTTTCATGATCAACCAATCAACCGCGTAATTATACAACTCGACACGACGATTATATCATCAGGTCAAGCATTATTTTCCTTGTCTGTGTAAGGTTATGTATCTCTTAAGCACTTTGTATCCGTTGAATCTTATATTTGTTTGATTTCAATAAGTGCCTGTAAAGGCAGTAATACAGATTATTTTTATTAGTTAACTGTAATTTCAATTAAACACTTAATAAGCACAAGCTTAACGAAGTTAAAGAAGAACACTGCACAGAAGAACAGTCTCGAACCTCTGTTTTGGTAGATATGTACTTGATGACAAAACTGATAAAGACGCCAGCACAACATGTACTCGTATACCTGGGTTTTGCCTCGGTCGTTTCATCAACGTAAAAAAATAACAATTACCTAGTTTGTCGGACAAGTTATCGATAATCTATTTGTTGAAGGCGGATTGAGTTGGACAAGTACTCGATAATCTAATTTTTGAATTTGGGTTGAGTCGAACAATTCTATTCACTAACTACTGAAGGTATCTACGTGGCATGTTGAAGACGAGTGTTGTAATTCGAACTTCTCCTAATACCGATTTACTGTTGGACTGTTAGTCTATAAAATGCTTCATTTAATTCTTCTATTTCTCTTGCAAATTACATCATCACAACGTCAACACAATCAGGATCGTATTACATCATCACAACTCATATACGTCTGCACCGTGGGGCATAAGCCTAGCATATGTCAGAGTGATTAGCGTCTCAATCAACCACGCTGGCCCTGTCCGGATTGGTCGACTACATACATTTTATATTACTTCGCAAGTTTGTGCAGGCCCCTCATGATTTTCCTTCACCGTAGGAGTATCTTTTAAATGTGGATATGAAAATCGGAAAATGAAAAACATATTAGTACCTGGCTAGATCATTGACGAGACCATAGACTATAGTCTAGTCAAAAGAGTTCCCTAAAATATTATCTGCCTATATTGACCGAAGAAGTCAAGCCAGCCTTTTTTTTTTTTTTTTTTTTTGTTTCCCTGAGGAAAATGCATTAAATTGCATACCCCGGCTGTGGCGAGCCGGGTTATGTGGGGCTCTCCTCCCCAGAAGGGGGAGGCCTACCCACTAAAAACCTCAGGGATGGCCTTCCTCAGGCATGTAGGGAGCCCCCGGAACACAAAGGCCACTTCCGGGAACCCCCAGCCGCCGCTCCCCTCTCTAGAGGGGAGCCCTCCTCGGGGGAAGCTACCACCTCCCCCGGTCCCCTCCACCGACGACGCCCCCCGGCCACGGAAGGGGCGTGGTCCATCCCAGGTCGCCGTAGCGGTTGCGACTTCCTCGCGCCCGCTGGCGACACGCGGCGGCGCCGCAGCTGTACTACCGAGCCCGGCGCCGCCTCCTTCAAGCGGGATCGGCCATCTCCCGACCCCACTCGGCGGCCTCCTTCTGGAGCATCACTGCTTCACAGAAGGAGGCCACAGCCCTCCAACCTCCCTCGTCCGCCAGCATTGCCGCAATCAATGCCGGCGGAGACAGATCTCGCCCGATCTCTGCGACCAAGACTCGGCGCTCGGAGTCACTCCGCCAGCGTGTGCTGGGCCGAGTCGAGGTCGGATGCGCAGTGGTGACAATGTGTCGATCCCTCCCGTCCTATTCGACACAGATACTCACCGAAGCAGCCGTGCCCGGTGAGTATCTGAGTCAATCGGTAGGTGACCTCCTCCTTCCCGTTGAGCCAAGCTTCGAGGTGCGGGAGTACGGCACCGACGGCCCGCTGGCGCGCGCAGATTCGTAATTCGAGCTGCGCACGCCAAAGTCAAGCCAGCCTACATTTTAATTCTTCACTATCGAAACTACTACTACTAGACCACTTTGAGAAATATTTATCTACATGATTTATCTGAGGGAGACGATACTGAAGCTATCTGCTTGTATAAGAAGAAGCTACAGCTCAGATTTGTCCTCAACTAGGGTCACGACCGGCAGATATTACAAGTATCGCCAGGGACGCTTCCACATTCCTTTGCTGACCTATTTCCGTTTAAAAGAAGCAGTGCTCTCATTGCTAAGTTGCTGGCTTTGAAAATAATTTGTACCATGATTTTGCACCTTACGTGTAATGCCTTTGGGTCAGCAAACTATTATATTCAATACTATTCTGTAAGAAAATGTTGTGGAACGGAACGCGCTTGTTAAACGATTGACTCAAGTTGATATAATCTGCGAGGACTTTCACTTTTGCTACGGGACCGAAGACGATAACCGGAGGAGAGAAATTAAACTATTTAAAGGTAAAATATATATTTTAACTTTGAAAAAGCTTTAAATATCATAAATAATTTATTTTGAAGTTTATTAAAGTGTGTGGTGCTATTCCCTGAAACGTGTTGCAAATTATTTTATTGCCGCTTAGCTGTAGTTAGTTCTGAACTTGTATGTTCTGAATCATATCTCATCAATTTATAAAACATATTGTAGCGAGTAGTAAATAGTTAATTAAATGTAATCTCGAGTTAATTGAATTATTGAATTGATTACCACAACTGGAATATTAAGGTTCATTTGGGGGTTGCAGATTTTACTATAACCACTTACTAACTGGTAACCACTTACTAAAAGCAAATAAATTTCGAGTTAAGTTTTTACGTATCGTTAAATTGTGCAAAATGAAAATAAACTTGGTTTTTGTTCAATATTAAGGAGTGAATTTGAAATCAAACATGGAATTAAAAGTAAATTAATAAACGTTTTAATAGCGGAAAATAATACAAACCATGGGGTTGGTAGCGGACAATAGTGACAGTAACAATGAAATAGATAAGTAGAAAAGATGTTATATAAAATACAAAAATATGGTTGTCAGAAAAAGTTGCATATTCATATATATAAAATAGGCAGCATGGTACGCTAATGTTATAATGTATTTATTTTTGTATATCTTTATATAAATTAAAGGATCATTGTAAAAACGGTCATGAGTAAAGGCTTTTTATTATAAAGTAAGGGATTATCTAAACGATTCCACTATAATGAACTACGTGAACATAAATTCTAATATGTGATAGTTAATTTTTACAATTGTAACTTTAAAATCAAAACTGTTCAACTCAGTGTGGTGTATGCGTTACCAGAATGAATAAGTTAGCGGTGAATTCAGGCCATATCCCACGGGATCTTTCCAGACGGCAACAATAGTGACGTGGCAAAAGTCTTTCTTTTTAATAAGTTTTACAAAGTTTTTAATGGAAATCTAGGTAGTCTTACTAACCTATTATTCTTAGGAAGGTTGAAAGGGGTTTGTTGATAGCAAATTGTTAATCTAGCTATATATTTTTTTACATTCTGCGTTCTTGCATTTTCGAGAAGATGGTCTTTGGCGGACATCTTTTCGACGGTTCACGTGGGTGACCAAATTAAGGCTTAACATGCTTAAGTCAAATATTATTTAAGTAAATATATACAACAGTTATTATTCATCAATAACTTGAACTATTATTACTTTTCATTTTTTTCAAAGACCTATCTATTTCTAATCTCTGATCTTAAATTTATTTATTGACTTCATTTTTGTAATTACAATTTCAGTTTTATAATGCCTATGTTGATTTTGAGTATGGCACGGGTAGTTTCACAGCAGTACCTTACGTTGCGTAATTTTCGAGTAAAAATGGGTTATCAATAAGAATTGTGATGTAGTTTTAATAAATATGTCTTGAATTAAACGTATAATTACAAAATATACGATTATATTTTAACAAAAATACAAATTTTATGAGTTAAAGCAAAAGATTTGATATTTAAACAAAGGGTGATCGCTTTATTTTACATCTTCGTCAGACTTCTATGTCGAGATACGGTCGTTTAGTGTTTAGTGACAGTTATGGGCGTTTTCACCAACTTTGTCTTAGCTTAGGCGACTCCTAAGAGACATGCTGTCTCACTCTTTTCAGTTAATATAAAAAGTGACAGCATGTCACTTAGGAGTCACCAAAGCTAAGACAAGGTTGGTGAAAACGGCCATTAGTATGATAGGCGATACCAGAGCGCGGTACAAGTGGGGTGAACGACATTTTGTCCGCGTTTATATGGAACAAACTATAGTACCTAACAGTGTTATGGAATTCAGCCTAAATGAGACGTTAGACTGGTATATTTTTCTTCAGATCTAAGATGACCTATCTGACAATTCGAAATGGGTATATTTAACTCTACGGTAACAATTT
The DNA here is from genome assembly GCA_036419045.1 of Scirpophaga incertulas. NCBI lineage: Eukaryota > Metazoa > Arthropoda > Insecta > Lepidoptera > Crambidae > Scirpophaga > Scirpophaga incertulas. The sequence continues at coordinate 39,855,776 of CM071626.1, read as the reverse complement.
AAACAAAAAAGTACATTATTAAGTAGGTTTGCGTCTACTACAAAAATTACATTAATAATTTTGACAGTTTTAAAATTCAAATAGACAACCAAATTAAAATTAATGCCCCCAACTTCATTTGATTTCATTTTTAGGGTAAGACGAGGGCCAGCCTCAATTTTTTTCATAATAATGTACACGTATTTAAATTTAAAAACAAAGGAGATGTCCCATATTGGTTTATAGTAACTAACTCGGGTAAATTTGATATATTTGGATAGAAGGCTCTAAAAGAAAGTAATCGCTGTAAGTCATGTTATTTTCAAGACACCCGATTTTTAATAATTCGTATTCTAGTATAATAAAAAATGAAATATCTTTAATGCAATAATTACACATTGCATAAAAAAAATTATCAACAAGCCTTTTAAAACTCTAAATACATACATAATTGCTTTAATGAACCGAATATTTCTAATTTTGAGAAGTTTTTAACTAACAAAATATAGGGACTGCTATGTTACTTAATGTATGTTATCTAGAGCCAGAAAAAAATATTAATAAAAAATCAACTGTCAAGTCAGACACCTGCTATCAATGTCATAGTTTTGATTTTGTGATTATGATCAGACCAGCAATAGTATATTAATCTGTGACATAGAGTAAGATACCGGTAGTCACAGATTAATAAAAACATCATTAAGGTGTTGTCATATGAAATATTTCTTATAAACATGTTTTATTTATTTAAAAATAATTGGGGGTGGTAAAAATATTTATTTTATTTGTTTCATACTTCATATTTTTTCGGCTTTCAATTTAATGTAGTTTGGTGTTTGTTAGTTAACGCTGATCACAAAAAACTAACCTCCTTGTAATAAGAGGACATCTCCTTTGGTCTTATACTTAGGATCATATTCTAATCAACCTCAAACTAAAATTCGTCTAATATGACTTAGACCTTATATGTACCGGAACATCTCTATTCGTAGTACGGCGCATCGTGGTTATTCATTGCTGATGTTAGGGTTGTAAACATCAAAAAAGGGAATGTGGAACAATAGGGTACTTCCCTCTATATTAGAAAAGATCTAAAAGCATATAACTATGATAGCTTATGCATTAATTAGTCGGAACCATCATGTTTAAGTACATAAAATAACAAAAATTATATAAAAATTAGTTTCAAAGTATTCACTTTTTTAATCTATACGTAAAACAAGAGCGAAACATAGGCAGCCATGTCGTGACGTCATAAGGTACTGTAAACTTATGCGTGTCAATGTCATTATGAATCATAGTACGTATAAAGCCGCAAAACAATAAAAAAAGAAGTTTGTAGGTTGCTTTTTCAATGTAAGAGAACGTTATAAATACGTAAGTTAAATTGAAATCGCACGTGAATCACACTATGGAAAACAGTTTTGTAAAAGGAGATAGTACGAATATACCAAAAATAAATGCATTAATGGTCGGAAAATTCTTTGCTGCAAATCCCGACTTTTGTTCTGCCGAGTTACGGAGTATTAAAACATCAATGTCAGTATTACTTTTTTATTATTATTCCTTTATTAGTTGTTTATATATAAAAGATAATAACTCATTTTTAAATTATGAATATAATAATACATAGAGCTTTGTTTATTATTTACATGCCGTATTGACGTCATCGCTACAGAGTAACAACTCGTGCGGCGCCTTCGTCTAATTACGCGCGAAATTTGAAAATATTAAATTTTATTGCAGTTTTTATAGTACTTAACGAGTGTATAAAATTTTTATATTTTTATTATATGGTTTACTGCCATGCAAGGATCAAATTAAGATTCTTTTCAAAAAAGAGATTAATTCCCTATTTATTCGTCGAAGGTTTTTGAATAGGCGTTATGGAGATCATTTGCCTGCAACGACTATGATTGAAGATTCGTAGGTCAAATAGTTATACGATCTTCTGTTCTCAAAATAAGGGAAAAATTTAAAAATTAATTTATGGATGATCCCTATAAATAAATTACCAATATATATATATATATATATATATATATATATATATATATATAATATATATATATATATATATATATATATATTCAGAATTATAAAAAAATATTTTAAGAACGTATTATTGCAATTTCTTTCTGCCATATTAACACTTCGACAGCTGAACGCATCTGTTTAAATATTATGGTACTTAGTAGAAGTCAACAGATGTCTAACTGTCAATGGCATTACTAGTTTGACATATACATTTGGACCTCACAATATTGGTCCGAAATGCGTATTTTATCAGTAATATAAAAATCTAAATATATCTTTAACCTTGGACTTAAATAAATATCTCAACAGGCTTTTCAGGTTTTAAATATGTAAGTCTATTTTTTTTAATTGGTTTCTTTGTTGTTTGAAGTATTTAGATAAGTGCTATTGCATGCGAACTATTGCGTGTAAATACCAATACATTGTTGCATTATGTCTTAACAATCTAGGGGATGATTTGTGATACCATAAACAAATCTTAAATTGTTTTTACATTTCTTTTTTATTTCAATGATTGAATGAGTTATGGCTTTCCTTTTCCTTTATATGTTCAATTTAAATTTCGAAGAAGATTCACATTCATTAATAATAGTTACTTTGTCTTTAATTCTCATAAATTGACTATTTTCACTTTTTCATTACTGTCCGCATATTCTCGGCCATGGCACTTATATACTTATGGCACATCGACATATGGCACTGAATCCAGGGTGGTTATTTTGCAACATGCTATTGATCGACAATCGTAATCAAAATATCAGATTTATGCTAGTCACATATAACTGTTGGTTGATTGAGGTAAGAATGTTACTCATTAGGTCTATTCTGAAAGTTATTTAAAATTGAAATCAAATAGATTAGGTAGATCTTTAGAAAATTTACCCACTGGCCATTTAGCTTACTTAATGACCCTTAAAACCAGGTTCAAAGTCACACAAAGATACTATCTGTATCTGAAAATTCAATAACACCGTTTAATAGCTTCTCGCTAGAGATTGTTTTTGTGTGATCGAGTTAGAAATGATAAAATTTTTAGAAAAATTACGGTCATCGACAAAGCCTGAAGACTTGAGAAGGTTAAGTGGCAGTAGTAGTATATTGCTTGCAAGACTGGTGGAGTGAGAGGGTTATACCGATTGCAGGGCGGAGGAGGCGCGAGTTCGCTCGCCTCCTTCCTCCTGTCGGTGACCAGCGGGGACCAGGCCCGGGAAGGCTGATTCCTGCTATTCAAAGGTCGCCGTCAGTCGACGATCCCCTGCATGCCCCGGGGGATCGACGGCCCCCCCAGCACAACGGGGGGGCGAGAGGGGCCCGCACGATGCGGGCCGACGCCGACGAGGTCGTGGAAGTGTTCTCACGAGTTCCCATGACCTTGTCACGCCGCGATGCAGCTCTCCTCGGCGTATCCCCCCCCTCATCTGACGGGGAGGAGGACACGTCGACGATCGAAGCTCTCGCGGGAAGGCGTCCCTGAGGGGCATTGTCTGGTTTGTAGTCGGTAGGCCGCGCGCTTGGCTGGCACTCGGCCCCCAAGCTCGCGGAAAGTCCGACATAACCCCGCGGTGTTCCCGAGCCGCGGGGTATGCGTAACGCATTTTGCAGACATAAAAAAAAAGAGGGTTATACCGATAATAGTAGCGTTAGATACAGAGGATACATAATTTCAAGAAGATTAAATTCGTTGGGGGTGCAGCAGTAAGCTTTTGGATTAATTATAATGATTGCTTATTGATATCGCTGTTTGAATAATTATGCAAAGTTGTGTCAAAATATACACAATATTTAGGAATAGCTAAAGTAAAAGAAGAAGGACCGACCCAGTTGATATAGACTACGAGACGAATAAGTTCTGCAATTATATTTCTCTTAGTCTTATATCATAATCGTATGTAGCTTTATACGCTATACCTTCAAATATAAGCATAGGCATATTTTTATTTTTAGTACACGAATGCAACCGACAATTGGCGTCCAGCCAGAACTCACGAGGGGTTTTATTGAAATCAGCCTGAAGATTAAGTCAGAGAATATCGGATGGGTTGAAAGGCAAAAATATTATGTTGTTCAGTCAGTGGTTTTTGAATGGTGCAGTGTGTAAAATACCGCAGTTATATTTTCATTTTACTGATCTGGTAACTTTTGTGGTTTCATTTATTTATTTGACACACAAAACAGTATACAATCGATTATAGATTTATTTTTCTTATACAATAGGTATATCAGACCAGATTATTTTCCTAGGTATATACGAGTACAACATGAACAGCGCATAGCTAGAGAAGTACACATATAGCAATATAAAATATAAACTTTAAAATTAAACAACGTAAAATATATAGTATAATAATAGACTCTGAAATGATACTTTCATCGTTCTTTTTGAATTTTATGAGACTATCCAAAAATATATATTGTCTCGTGATAAGTTTTTGAGATATCATTGTATTGACGACATATCCTGACAATTGAATTGTAATATATGGTTAATAAATAAAAAAAAAAAAAAATATTTGTTACACTTACACCAATTACAAAACTTACACAACCAGCCTAGCCTAAACTAAGCTCTATAAGGCTTGTGCTATGGGATCTAGGGTAACGAATAGACACATACATATATTATACATATATAAATATTTTTTATAGAAATATATATCAACAACCATGACTAAAGTACAAATGCTCGCATTCATCACACAAACATCTGCCCCCACCGGGATTCGAACCCGGGACCTCAGAACTGGCGACACCTTGAAACCGGTGTACTATCCACTCGACTATGGAGGTCGTCGCGGTTGATTGTGTATACATATTGGTTATAAATATATATTAATTAACGAGGCTATAGTTCTGTTCCAGCTCATAACAAAATACGTAACAAAAGTCATTATTATTCTTAAGTTTAAGTTGCTATTCTGTAGTGATTGATATTATTTACTTTAATTAAGTTGAATTTATCAAAATAAATCAAATTAAAAACACGACTGATTTAAATAAGTAAAGTGATGCTCATAATTATATCCGTATAATTAAAAACTTAAGCAAAAGCATGTACTACGAGTCGGTGGAGAAAATAATTAGTTAACAAAAACATATATAAATTGATCAAAAAGAACAAAAGCATTTTGGATAAAAGCACAGGCTACAAATCTGTGGAAGAAAAGGTGAATAAATTGAAAAAGAAATATTACATATTTGAACTATGTTGATGAAATATAACATTATTCTTGTGGTAGTTATTTTATATTACATACATTTTGACCATATCTCGCAAGTTTAAATTACAACATGCAGAGAGATAATTTTCATTTTTAATTTAAAAATTAAATCTTATTGGTGATGACAATTTATTATTTCAGGATTTTGTAGTTTAATAAATTTCTGAAAATAGTATTTCGTGCCTTTAAAATTAGAGTTTTCGTTAGTGTCTAAGGTGCATGGAAATAATGAAGAAAAACTTTAGTATGGTAAAGCAGACTTTAAAATCTCCATACAAACGGGCGATATCATGAGTATTATAGTTTAATGTATCATTTGAAAACATTATTAAATGAACAGTTTAGTAACCACTCCCACTTCTAAAGGCATCGTAAAAGTTCTAAATAAAACAATTTTCCGCTGCCGCATTTGGTAAATAAATAAATCCATCACAAATCATATTTACTACAAAAACAATTGTTATGAAAGTTATTAAATCCACGTCAACGACTTTTTCATCTCCAGAGAATATCCAAAAGTTCAAACTCTCCCTACCCCGTCCGCGGCTACAGGCTGATTAATTGTTTCAGACATGAAAACAATACACAAAGAAGCACAAACGAGACTTTGATCTTTTTACGGTCCCGCTAAGGGAACAACAGGAACTCGGATAGGCTGCTGAATGTCTTATGGAAGTATCTTTTTTAATCGCAAATAATTCATTTGCTGCCCCATTTTTGTAAGGGTTGATACAGAAACTATTTTTTTAAATACCAGGTGAAGAACTGAATCTTGAGTACAGAGCAGAATCCGTAGGGCAATCAACGGAAAATAGGGGTTTAATTGATATTAGGGATTCAATTATTGAAATAGCCGTTTTGTATGGAGATTTTGAAGAATTTCACTGTATACTGTCATTTTTTTTACTAAAATTAATAAGGCAGACTTTAGTATGGAATAAGCCAATTTTTTTGAAATCTCCATTCAAAATAAGGAATAACAAACAAGCGAACTCCCGAACGTACAAGAATAATATCAATTAGGATTGTTTTGAGATATTTCCTGGCAGGTCTAATGTATTGGGTCGTTGACAGCTGAGCGAGAGCCGTTTTGGGAATACAGCTTAGCTCGAGATCGATTCTACGCGGAATTACCAGCATTATTGGCTTCTGCACGTGCCTAATGCGATATTTATTAGGTGAAGATAATTTCTTCTGTGAATGCGTAGATACTCCTTATAATAATAATAAGTCAGTGCAGTCAGTCTCCCTCAGGGCAGCTTGTGGCGAGCTGTCGGTGAGTTGCGTCACCGAGGGTACCGATGTGCTTCAGGGGGCGTATGCCACCCGCCTCTGTCTTGCCTTAACCAGCTGGACAGAGTGGAGTCGCAAGAGCAAATGCTCGAAGGGTGGAAGTGTAATAATGTCATAACGCCGACGGCGCGGCGTCTCGATCGCTGTCGCAGACACACCTCTCTACACCCTTAGCCGTTCACACCAATGTTGCTCTCTTCGCACCAATATTGGTCTGTTTTTTGGAGTGCCCATTTAGTGAGCGGCGAGTCACCACCTGCCATATTTAAATCAATTAGAGGATTTGAGAAGACAGGTGACTGGAGTCTCTTCCATAGCCCGGTTTTCATTACCACCTAAATCGAAATGCAATAGGCCACAAACGTTTTGACCACTAATGACAATAGTTTCTGTGCATCTAACTAATCTAACATCTTTGGCTGCATTTTTCATGGTGCAGATAGAGATTAGACCCAGTTGGTACACACCACGCACACTTTCATTAAATTTCGCTTAAATGGCCTCTACGCGTTGGATCTGTATCCCCGCGCAAGCCTTATAAAGGACCGTGTCTTATAAAGATACGTCATTTAAGCTACATAATAATAAAAATCAATTTATTTGTCTTAACAAACTTACATTATTTTGATTTTTAACATTGTGATTTTATCATTATCGTAAAGACAAAATGGTTTACAACTCAGTAGTTGCCGACTAGCGACAACCTCTGCTATTCTGTCGCAACCTTTTACAATTTATTTTTAAAAGCAGTGTTAGAGGTACAAAACCAAATATTACCAAAAAGGAAAAATAAAAACTGAGTAAATACTAATAATAAAAAATAAAATAAAATAAAATAGGCACTCCATCAGTCCATCCATGCTATATTACTACCAGGGATTGCCGCATAAGTAGCCATTCACGACATTTCTTTCGAAAAGACTGTAGCGAAAATGAATCCATTCGAATGGGTGGTGGCAAGTTATTCCATTTTTGGCAGCAGCATACTTAAAGGAACCCCTGGTAGATGACAGTTTTATGATAATTAAATAAATATAATAAATATTTGTTACACTTACACCAATTAGCCTAGCCCAAACTAAGCTCTATAAAGGCTTGTGCTATGGGATCTAGGGTAACGGATAGACATACATATATTATACATATATAAATAATTTTTATTGAAATATATATCAACAACCATGACTAAGGTACAAATGCTCGCATTCATCACACAAACATCTGCCCCCACCGGATTCGAACCCGGGACCTCAGAGATGGCGACACCTTGAAACCGGTGTATTATCCACTCGACTATGGAGGTCGTCAAATGATGGGAAGGGACAATTGGCGACCTCTATCTCTAAGCATTGATGGACAAGACGTAACTGTTAATTTATTGCGCAAATATAATGGTGTCCCCATTCGCAGCAATTCGTGCAAGAAACATGCATACTTTAGTGACACATTATTTGACATATTTAATATTTTTCTGTTCACCAAATGAGGCGTGATTCTGTCCCTTCTAGGTATTTGAAAGCAGAAACGCATGCAAGCGTTTTGGACTCTCTGTATACTTTTAATGGTTCTCTTGTAGATACAAGGAGTGAATACCAAATCACAATAATTCAGCTGAGATAAGACCAAAGTTTGATAGCGACGCGGCAACATTAGCGCTTCTAAATCTGTGTGGATTACAATAGTGCGAGTACACGGCGAATAATTAAATCTTTTTTGGCCTTACTAAAAGAGATGTTCGCGCGCAAAAATTTATGTAATGACTACGGAATACAAGTATAAAGTAAGTTCTAACTGGTCAAGACTTGTTTAAATTCGTTCTTAATATTAATAAACGTTGATAGCGTCTAATCGACCCCATTAGTACCATGTTTATGATGCACAGAAACGAAAATAGGTTATATAGGTACGATTTAAATATATTTTTTTTTACCGCGGTAAAAATTATCTTGCCTGGGTCTTCAACCATCTTTATAGCAAATTTCATCAGATCCCACCCAGTTGTTCTTATCTGTGTTTACCGAAAGAAAACTCCCATGTTAAAATTTTCTTAATTAACTTCTACGGGTTTCAAATTATCTAAACATTAATTCATCTTTTTTTATGGCTTCAAAAATTAAGTCTTTTCCATACAATCTTTCATCCCCCATTTCAACCCTATACCTACAGTCCGTTTTTGCATTAAAAAGAAATAAGTAAACACTAATATCCTTTGTGAGGCTATACTATCTCTGTACCAAATTTCATATAAATCAGTTCAGTAGTTTTTTCATAAAAACGCTATACACAAGCAGTATACCTATTTAATAATAATATTATTTTATCATATTAATAAGGAATAAAACTGAAAGCACCGCAGTTTATTAAAATTCGTACCCTTTGTACCAACTCGTTTAAAAACTCCAAGGGGTTCAATTGAAGCCGTGAATGATGGACAAAGTTAAAATGGGACCGTGTTCAGAGATAATGAAACCATGTACTTGATCAATGCCAGTGTGTGGCAAAAATAAAAATGGAATCATTCCTAAATATTTTCTGATATGATGGATTATATAACCGACCGTACAATATGTATACTTGTGTTGATTATAATTTCCATTATAAACGACCTTCTCGCAGAATTCTTATTTAGGTTCAGTAAGGAAAAAGAGAGAGAGAGACAGAGAAGAAGAAGAAGAGAGAGGAAGGGAGAGTTATTACTCTAGCCAGTGCAATGTAACTTGCTTTGGAGAAATGTTACCGGATATTAGTACCACATTGTAATAGACTACAGTACTACAGTTTTAAAGTAGCTCTTATTGTTGAAAAATTGAGAGAGAATGATTTTTTGGTATGGTTACGTATTAAAAAGAGAGCACGACCATGTTACTGGGAAAGTTATGGATATGAAAGTGAATGGGCATGTTAGGAGAGGAAGACCGAAGAAAAGATGAATGGACTGTGTGAATGATATGTTGAAGAAGGAAGTGAGTTATAGAGGAGAGTGGAAGATGAAGACCTCAAATAAAACTGGTAACGGGGCCAGGAGAAAGAAGAAGTTTATAGACTGCCAAGCTAAACTGCCAAAGGTTCATGAATCTCTTGGGAAGAACAGATTGGACAAATGTTGAAGACCAGAGACGTAAATTAAAAAAGAAATTATTTTATTCGGGATTAAACACTTCGTCCGAAAATCAAAGTGATTAATACAGTTGACAGGTACTAGAAAAAAATATCGTTACCCAAGTTCATCAGCAACTTAATAACTGAACTAATATGCGTCAGTCAAGTCAGCTTCATAGGCAACTTTGCGTTTCCACGCAGTTATATGCAACCGGCTCACGTGAAAAAAGTTGGGAGATATATTATATCTCCCAACCTTTTTCGAATACTGTATTATAGTATTCGTATAAAGTATTATAAGCTTGTCATGAAATATCTTTAACTGTATTGTTGTTAAAGCTTTCAATGTGTTGATGATATGAAAAACATTACATCTAAAAAGAAAATGTCAAATTCATAACAGGTTGTACTCACCTATTTATTCATTTGATTTTTTTCTATGTTTAACAAAGGAAGATGATAATGTATAACGCAAGCGGAGATACCAAATGAAATGCCAAGATTTCCTACTAAGCTCGACCAGAACCGACAAAGGTGAATCGTATATCATTAAAAAGGATTACTTTGTAGAATTAGGCAGCCGAATTACTTTTTGTCAAAGGTTTTAATACATACATATATATTTATAGATGTGTAAAGAAACTGACAGTGTGTATCTGCTAATTATATCTCCTTCAAATATTTCATTATCGTAATGAACTAGCAAATCATCAAGGAATTTTGCAGGATGTTATATTGCTTTGATATCGTCCATGATTGCCATTGTATCATATTATCGTCATAGATTGCGTCACTATTGTAGAAACAATTAAATTCCAATTTAAACTGAGTTTAATTTGGCAAAGTTCCAAGTATCATATGGTTTCATCTAAAAATCAAAGTTTCTAAAAATCATATGGATTTTTTAATATGAATCAACAATACTATAGAAATAATGACGTTTACTTGATCATTCAAGTCGGATCTTGTTATTCTCTGTATGTGACGTTTATATACTTACCACAGATTCAGTAATTACAGCATGTAGGTGCTTTATCTACCTGTGAATTTTTATGTCAAATACGCATTATGCTCCGGTCGCCCAATCCTTACATATTATAAATCGGAAAGTGAGTTTGTTTGTTCCACTTTCACGCCGTAACTACTGAACCGATTTCTTTGAAATCTTGCAGACGTCTTCGCTCTAAAACTTCATGCGATGCGATAGAGTGATTCTTGAGCAAGCTTTTGCGGTATTTTTATCTCAGAAGAACGGATAGTCCCACGGGAAGCGCGATAAAACCTTCGCGCCATAAACCGACTTCCGCGCATATGTAGCCGTGGGCAAAAGCTATGACCCCTTAACACTCTATAGACCCAATCCCGAAATCCACGCGGGCAAAACTGCGGGCAGAAAGCTAGTTACAGATAAAACCAAGTCAATAATATATATATATATATATAACTTTAATAAAATACTTCAGTCTTATATTTCCATAAGTTTGCTATTTTTTTCTAGTACTTAATTCATAAACTAAGATGTTACCAATTTTGTTATACAAGTAAAGATTATTTTTTTCTTTTGCTGGGTATAATATCAATGGTCGCACAAGACGTCCATTAAATAAACTTTATGATTAAATTTACGATACCATGTCTCGTAAGTTTATAAATAAAAAAAAATATGTTAAAACTTGTTTAAAAATATGTTAATATTGATTTGCACAGTCGTGAAGTTGGAAAGTAATCATAAATAAGTAATAAAAAGTTGGTGATCATAAAGTCGGAAGAATTGTCTCTTTTTTGGGGTAACGTTGTACAGAATATAGAAAGTAGGTACAAATTTTCAAATTAATTCAAAATAGAACCCTCTATTTTGAATTAATTTGAAAATTTGTTGAATTCATTATTAACTAGTGGGTTGCTATGTCCTGGTTTCACGTGGAAAGACTGCATAATATTTTGTGTACAGTTAGTTCACTAGAAACCCCTATAAAAAAATTTTACTGTTTTAACTTTTATATACCAAAATACTGCTCTAAGTAATTATTAAATATTCGATTGGTACTAAATAACTCTTATGCTTATGTTTAACTAGAAAACACAGTTTGCCCTATATTTCCACAATCAACCAAATTTAACAAATTTTAAATCCTTATTCATTACAACTCGAGAATAAATTTATAATTTTAAGCTTAGCATTTGGGAGAGGCTTCCAGCAATTTTGTTAGAATTTCCAATTTCTATTTATGAATTGGAAGTCGTATTGGTGAAGCTAATTTGTTAATTTATTAATAACCTGACTTTAATAGACTAATCAATGAATCGACTTGAGTTATCAGTCGAAGATGTGAGAAATTCCAATGTAATTACAAAGTTTCACCATACTTTGCCCACTTATTCCTTGGGGAAGACGAATCTAACAATTTAAATAGTCGATCAATTCAAACGGTTCAGCTCTTTTTAGAATACAGATGTAAAGAACACGACCTTGTTTTATATATGTATATAAAGTTTACTGGTTGAATTTTTTACATCATTTCTTCAATAAACGTACTTTTTATTATGGGTTATAACTTCCATATTGCTGAAAGAATAATTGTTTGGTTCTGGCCAAAGACAAATCATGTACCAGCACTTCAAACAGTTGATATAAATTTTGTATCTGCATATTTAAAAATGTCCAATGTTCCATCATAAATCTAAAAGGCAGTTTGTTAGTACTTTCCAGAAATTGATCCTTATTTGCGACACTAAGTGATGCAATAATTGTCTCGCTTTTTCAAAATCAAAGGGTTTAATTCCTATTTAGAAATATTAATTTGCAGAAAAAAAATCAGTACTTTTCGCTATTCGATTTCGATTTACTATTAAATTCAATTTTATTCGATACGTTGTCATATTCTACCGTTAAAGATCCTACACTAAAAATACAATAATACAAAATGTGAATATTATTTCGTAATGTATTTCTAAAATTTTGATCACGAGTTAACGTCTCTCAGTTATATGTAGACTTTCAAATACACTTGCTCCTGCTTTGTTCATTCGGGAATTTCGTCTTTAACGACTCCTCCACCCTTTGTTATTGATTTTCTTGTATTTTACATAACTTGGCTACACTTCAGCGTGTGATACTGTCGTGGAATGTCCACAAACATACATCAATTTGTTTACAGCATTGGTCTAGTAATCTAATAGGAGAGACCCGGAAGTTCTAGGATCGACCACAATCCGGAAAACGTAGAATAGACAAAGTAGAGGTCAATTGTGTGGATGATAGAGAAGATATGACGTACGATGGATATTAAAAATAGAGAGATAGATAAAAAAAATATTTTTGTTACAGTTATTTGAAAAGAGTTTATTTAATCCTCATAAACAGAAATTAATAACTCTTAAATCGCTAGTGTCTAAAAGAGATTTGAATTCAGAATATTATTATACAGATGTTTGGTTTAAATGTTAGATCACAGACTTTATATCCTGAGATATCGTCGTTTGAAATCTTGTGTAATTCCCAAGTGGTACAAAACTATGATAGTAACAGATGGTACTAATAAAACTGTCACTATACACTTCTATAATGGTTCAAATATAAATATTAGAATCTTGTTATTTTATTGGTGTGTATATTTGTTAATTCTTTTTTTAATAAATGTTATTTTCTTATTCCAAACATATATTTCATTGTTTTCTTATAGAGAGTGATAAAAAGTGGAGGTCATCTTTTGAGTTACACTTTTTTTAACTTGAGTGAGGTTGCTTATATTTTTGCATTCTTTTTGACACTACCTATTGTAATTTTACATCAGAATTTTGTACATCATTTTATGACAAATAATTTTCTTGCCAATTTTTTTTCTAAACTATATTATTACCTAGTTTAATGTTTATCGGATATTTTTTATATCTGTGCTAATCTGCAATCAGTTGTCCACTATAAGCAGATACATTGTGAGATTTTGTCTGGTCAAGTGTTTCCTCCAGTGAAGACAGCTACTCCTATGTTGCTATGACATTTGCTATTATATGTCTTTTCTCTTGAGGCGCTTTTGATATTTGCGAGTAACTAGATTCGCGGCAAGAACATTCGGGTTATTTTTAAGCCGTTTCTGGTATTTTACTGTGGAGGCATGGATTTCCTCTTTTACAGTGGCTATTTACAGTTGCGTATTTCAGTTTCTTATAAAACACAGAACTTGCGCTATTGTTCGTAATATTGCATTCTGCTTTCTTTGCAATATTGAGATGTTGGAGTTGCATTCACTTCCCTAGAGTTGGATGCAATAAGTCCAAGTTGGCTTTAATATTGACTTGTTTATCAGGAGCTTGTTGTCTAGCGATAGCCTGCTGTTTGTTAATCGACGTGCGTGCAAAAATTTGCAAAGTTTGCTCCCTTGGTTAATCTCTGTACAAAACAACAATATCATACTTTAACTCCTAATATATATACAAATTTGTATGCATAGTTGCATGGCTTACATTATTCATTATAATACAGACGCCATCACATGATTTACTACAAAATATTATTTTGTAACATATATCATGAACTTCTAGCGTTCCATTAAGTTGAAAATCGATTAATAAAATTTGACAGTTTCAGAACTTGGTCTGTTGTGGCCCGTATATTACTCGTACCACGCCCGCAAACGCCACAACACACATCCGACTCGAATCGTTTCAGCAACTTATTATAACAACGTTTTGAAGCGGGATATCTCTTTGAACACATGACGCTTGATTGTGACAATATTAGATGTTATTTCTTTGTGAAAATTGCGGCGTAAGGAATGATCGTATATATATTTCACAGATACAACTGAGTTGTTTAAACAGAGCGTCAATCAAGCGGCCAAAATGTATATTTCTCAAAATGTTATATTTTTATATTACATTTATTACTCTCTGCAGCCCTAACCACCGATAGCTTGGGCATTGCTTCGCTGTCTTATTTTATAATATTTGTTTCTTTTTTATAAATATTGTGAAAAAAAACGAATAATCCTTATCCTTACTAATATTATAAATCGGAAAGTGAGTTTGTTTGTTTGTTTGTTTGTTCTGCTTTCACGCCGTAACTACTAAACCGATTGCTTTCAAATTTTGCAGAAGTAAAGATAAAAGTCCGGATTAAACAAAACACTACTTTTTAACCCGGAAATATCGACAGATCCTACGGGATGCGCAATAAAGGCTTCGCTCAAAAACTACTGCACAGATTTTCATACGGTTTTCATCAATAGATAGAGTGATTCTTGAGCAAGGTTTTGCGGTATTTTTTTATGTCGGAAAAACGGATAGTACCACGGGAAGCGCGATAAAACCTTCGCGCCTTAAACCGATTTCCGCGCATTTGTAGCCGTGGGCAAAAGCTATGATCCTTAACCCTAGACCCAATCCCGAAATTCACGCGGGTGAAGCCGCGGGCTGAAAACTAGTATTAATAATAAAAGGATTTATTTGCAAAAAATCGAAATGAAAAATTTTTAACTAGGTAGAGAACGAATGGTCGTGTGTCTCAGAGTGTGACAGCTGAATAACCATCTGTCGCTCGTATATTGCCACAATATGATGCATATAGACATTCCAAAGATATCACTACAGCAAAAGTAATGTATTATAATTAAATTTAACAATAAAACGTAAGTCAGAGTATCCGTAATTAGAGATGTGTCAGTCTTTACAGAAACGACTTAGTGAGTCGTTTCTTCCGAGTGATTCACCGATTCAAATCTCTAACAGCGCGTCAAATGATTTATTTGCTCAATTGCATGTCGGTTGCAATCGGCACGCGGCGCTCGCACGATTGAGATAAATAAATAGTTCAGAATCGGAGCGCTTCGGATCACGTCGCTCAACTGCATCTCGGTTTCATTCGATACGCGACGCTTACACGATTGACTCAGAGTCACTGGTACAAATGAATAAATATCAATATTTATATCAGTGTATTTGTATCACATACACTGATAGAAATATTGAGTGACCGATTAAATCGGTTCAGAGTCACTCATTTGTATCACAAATGATGCAAATGAAACACTTTACTGATTCGAATCTTTGTACTGATCCGGATACAAATGATTCAATCTCAACAAAGTAACGTTTTTTCCATCATTATTCGTAATCGACGAGCGTGCAATAAAGTATTAATGAAAGCCATCGAAGTTAGTTAGTGGAAAACTATGATCTTTGTCAACCCCCGGTGAGAAAGTCAGTATATGTATATATAAGTATTTATGTATATTTATTACTTACTACATATATATACTCGACCTAAACACTATGTTTGCAACCCGAATTTGCCTATGTATGTCGTTGACACCGTTGAATATAATGTGTAAGCTTACATTGTTTCGTATGCGTAACAGAAATGGAACAAATTATTTGTTGATTGTTGTTTATATGGCTTGCAAATTGACCGTTTCTGTCTATCGGTACAGTTTACGACAATTTTAAAATAGAATGATTGGCGGCAATTACTCTACGCTCATGTGCTACTAAAGTTCGACCAAAGCATGGTGAGACTAAAACCTAATTCAAAATAGGGTTATAAGGTTTAATACATATATATCTGTAGGGCTAATGGGAACATATGCACCTAGTATTATAAAATTATATTAATTCCAGACTATGAATTGCTAGAGGAAAAATTGGAAGTTATTTTCTCTTCGGTCATATTTCCATAATTCTCTAGTTAAGTTGAACAGGTCAAAAGGAGCACCACGCCGTCAATAAAGAAAAACTTAACAAATACCGCTTCCTATATTTCCTCGACATCTTTGAAATATTTCGTTTATAAAAATTAATGAAAAGCCCTTTTTAGGTCCGTGTTCCGCCAGTGGGAGACGGACCAATTTATATCTTTAAAGATTGATCCTGTACATCAAAGACTTTATTAGTAAATATTGATTTTCAATAAGAAGAAAATTAGGTTGTTATTTTGTTGCAGGACTCGTCAAAGTTTTATGAGAGTAAATTGATTAATAAATAAAAAAAGGACTAGTGAAAGAGAGTGAAAGAATGAGCATATTTGAATAGTAAGAGGTTTATTTATACCTAGTTGATAATTAAATTCTACTATACAGCCTTTATTGATATTAAAGGGAAATTCACAGATCCCTTAAATTCACAGATTTTTAAAAATCTCTACATTTTCATGAAAACTTCAACTTGTCTTTCTTTTTATATCATATTGGACACTTTCCATAAATATTGAAACGAAATATTTTTTCCTCTGACTTTCCAAAAAATTGTGATCAAATTCTCTCATCTGAAACAGCGATAGAGTATATAAAAAAAAATTGAAATCACCAACAAACATCATTAGTATGAAAATCACTGCAAATCTTTAGGGGCAATATCTGATGGGACTAAAAAACTGTCAACGTTCAGGTAAGTGTCCATGAGACAAATTCTTAAAATGGCTCGTAATTTCCATTGTCTTCTCGTTCTATCTGAATAAGATTGGTGATGAAAATACAATCAACGCCTATATCCCATGCTCCTCTCGACCATCAATCATACGAGATAGGGATCGGCATCCGGCACCGGTACGGGCACCGTCTCTTCACGTCACATTTGCTACAAACCAAATAGGATTTACTCTGCTACATTGGGCGCATATGGCCCTTAACAAGCATCGTTAGTAAACGAGTGATAGAAAACCAATAGAAGTTCAATATGATATTGAGGTTGATTTCGACCAATAATAAATTATTTGGTACTTCAAAGAAATGTTTAATCATATTCTGAATTCACTGAGTAGTATTCAAGTTTTGTTTCTATTGCTGGTTTCAGAGAAATGTGAATTGAAACTAGAAACTTTTAAAATAGACAGAGGTAGACGCATATGTTTATCTGCAAAGTGCGAGCACTATATTTGATGGGGGCCATATATTGTATCACCGTTGGTATTGACGTAGTTTTGGATTTAACAATAAGTATACATAATTTAACCACTGCTAGACTTGCATCTCATTGAAAGATCATTACACCGATCGACTCTATGTTACTAACTTCCAGTCGACTACCACTTAGTGTTCACAATTTACTTTGCCTAAGACCCTGGTTATTCTGTAATCTCATTATTTCTGATTCAATCACGCAAAGAAACTCCAAGTATTAAAATCAAAATATGACTTTATAGAAAGCTCTTTTGAATCGTCTAAATTTTTTTTCCTACCTACCGCACGAGACTTATATAGTATAGTCCACTCTATTGCCTTTTGGGTGAATTTGTACTTATAAGGTCCATAGTAAATGGTCAGGATACAGCTCTATATGTCATCACTGATAACATGTACGAGTCTATTACTCCTTTCGCGAATCAAGCTTTTGGACGAATCATCTTTAGAGAGAAGACTCAGGGAAACAATTAGCAGCTCAAATGAATCGTGAATATTCACGATCATCTAATGTTGATGTTATGGGTAGTTTAATCAATATTGACTTAAAGTTTTAGCAATTCGTCTGCATAGGATTAGTCCAATATTTTGGCTGTGGCTTACACATAAAATATATACTGTAGCGGCCTTTTTGTAGGGATATTTAGGATAAAAATTTCTGTCTTATATTACATATATGTAACTGTTGCTGTTTTGGTAGCGCGTGCCATAATAATTCACAGATAGTACTGTTTTTCTTACTTACTTAATACTTATAGTCGTATTTTAGAAAATTCACTTAATATCTTTAAAAATTGTAGATTATATGTTATTTTAATAAACACGCCATATTATTGTTGAGTTCCATTAGAAATTTCAAAAATGCTAGAACAAATGTTTAATGATTTCTTATCAAGTGCTTAAATATAAAGCTGCATGGTTTTATCTTTTTAAATTAAGAAATCCCATACAAATTTTCAACCTCTATTTCAACCCCTTCATCCCTTTTTTTGAAATAAAAAGTAGCCTATGTTCTGTCACAGGGACTAAAGATTGTCTGTAACCAAATTTCATCAAAATCGGTTACGAGGTTTAAGCGGGAAAGCGTAACAGACAGACAGACAGAGTTACTTTCGCATTTATAATATTCGTTGGGATTAGTAGGGACTATAGTGATAACTTCATGGAGCTTTCGACTGATATATAAATAACAATATATACTACTGTTTATTTATTTTGATCTCGCAGTTTCAAACTTTATATAGTAAGTATAGATATATAAGTGTAGTAAAATCAAATTTATGTGTTCGTTCAATAAGTTAAATCATGTTATGACATTTCTTTACGTTCATATTCCTTTTTAGTCGTTGTGCGATCAAAAAGTCACTGGCCCTTCGTGAAAAGCTCAGTAACAGCCAACAGCTTTAGTCGTTCCTCACAAACTGCTTACGACAATCTACAACTCAATAGGGTTATTACGAGAACAATGAAAGGTCCCTTCGATTCAGTTGAATTTTGTCTGTACAAGAAGCCTATAGTGGTCGAATACGTGGTGAATTATTCCAGGATATGTATACTTAGGTTTTTTTAGACCAGTCTTTTGTTAATAAATAGGACATAAACTTATTATTATGATCGTTTATATCATGCGTCTTCAAAGGATCGTGTCTTTTGGTTCTTTATAAGGCGTGAGGATATATGTAGATCCAACGCGTAGAGGCCATTTAAGCGAAATTTAATGAAAGTGTGCGTACCAAATGGGTCTTATCTCTATAGGCACCATGAAAAATGCAGCTAAAGACCAGCTAAAGACCCAGTCAGATGCTCAGAAACTATTGTCATTACTGGTCAAAACTATTATGATTATTATTTACTTGGTATGATTTTACAAAAACATCGCTTATCGTATCAGATAGTAAAGAATATTATTAAATTGTTGCAAAATAATTAAAAAAGTCCTGTGGCGCTTTGTCCTGTAGTAGGATACTAAAGGCTGAACTAAATAGTCAATTAGTGGATAAGACCTATATTCTATTATATTCGTCCAGTGATGACTGCTAAAGACCTTTACATTTCACTTACTATTATTAACTGGTCGCTATTTTATTTCTAGCTGACCTGAATTGATAATAACGGACGCAGGAGGATTTAAAAAAACAGTTATTTTAAAAATTACAAGTAAATACATAATCTCCTTAGTTATTCCACTGTTCTTACGAATCCAACAAATATTTTTTTATTTATTCATTATCATTATAATTCACTAGCTTTCTGCCCGCGGCTTCGCCCGCGTGGGTTTCGGGATTGGGTCTATAGAGGGTTAAGGGTTTTGCCCACGGCTACATATACGCCGAAGTCGGTTTATAGCGCGAAGGTTTTGTCGCGCTTCCCGTGGGACTATCCGATGAATCCGACTATATTGATGAAAACCGCATGAAAATCTGTGCAGTAGTTTTTCAGCGAAGCCTTTATTGCTCATCTCGTGAGATCTGTCGATTTTTCCGGGATAAAAAGTAGCCTATGTTACTCTTCATCCTTTCAACTATCTCCACGTAAAATCACGTCAATTCGTCGCTCTGTTTCGCCGTGAAAGACGGACAAACAGACAGACTTTCCCATTTATAATATTAGTATGGATATACGTCCGCCTTAATATGGATCGACTCCGAGCCCTCAAATCATCTTCTTAATCTCGAAGGCACAGTGTCACCGACGACATTCCAATTTATTTTGTTTTACTCCGCCCAGTCCACGCTCTTTTAAACTCTCAATTAAATGTTTAATTAAAATTTCTTTGTACTATATTCCATAATTGTCTTAAGTGATATGTACTCTTTGTGACATGTATGCAGAAACAATACTTATATAAATAAATTTACGTTATATATTAGAATACACATAATACGTAATTGTTATATCTGTTCAAAGTTCAAGTGATGTAACTAAACTTTTTATTAATGTATAAGTAACATATAATTTGTCTTTAGATACACAGCGTACGATGTCAGAATGCTGATAGCGAGAACAGCAAAAACTTTTTCAATATAGCCTGGATAAGAGAATACAAATTAAGATATCGCTGTTTTGCGCACTATCGATTTCCTAGGTACTCGTAGAACATTGAATTAATAGGGTAATAAGACCCTTAACTAAGCCACATTCTATGGATAGTGCCACACTTCATAGAGTCCATAGATAGTGTACACGGAGACAACTTACCTTATTTATATTAAAAATAATAAATATGTTATACTAAGTACCATAAGCATCACCCGAGCGGCACAAGCGATTGCGGCCAGAGGTCTTACAAACTCAAACATAAAGATGATCTCGGATAGCGCATCGGTCTTACAGTCCCTCCAAAACAATACTATCAACTCTGTCCTTATACTGGAATGCCATAATAAGCTCTAAGCCATTGCAGACATAAACCGGGTAACCCTGCAGTGGGTAAAAGGACACAGTGACTCACTCGGAAACGACACGGCAGATGAGTTGGCAAAAAGGGGCTCCAACACGAAGGTGTATGGACCAGAACCCCTAATGCCCATTCCACAGGCAGAAGTAAAAACCTGGCTGCGCAAGAGAACAGAGGAACTACACCTAAAAGAATGTATAACCAAGAGGGATGCAAGCGAACGAAGGAAGCAGTCCCGGTACCTTCCAAGAAGCTTGCCCATTCCCTTATCAAACTAAAGAGAGATAAGATCCGAAAGGTCATAGCTACCATAACTGGACATTGCCTTTTAAACAAACACCTGTACACAATTTGTATAACAGGCAGCCCCTTGTGCAGAGGATGGATGGAGGCTGAGGAAACGCCACAGCATGTTCTTATGGAATGTGCAAGTGTGGCCGACCAACGGGAGAAAATTCCCCGGCGTCCCTGCCAGAAGCATGCAGCAGCCCACGCAGCCTGCTGGCGTTCTGGGATGGATGGAGTAAGAAGGAGGCAGACGCAGAAGAAGGACGCACAGTGGCCCAATCATGAGGCTAAGTGCGGTGGAGCCCAGCCAAACTAACTAACTAAGTACCATAAGGCGATCAAAATCGATAGCGCCTAAGGAAATAAACTGCATCAGCGCCTCTTAGAAGCTGTTACATACGGATAAGCAACTTTAGATACATATATTGTAAGATGTGACGACTTTAATAACCAAGTGGTTAGTACACAACTTTCATAGTGTCCTCATCTCTAAGGTCCCGGGTTCGAGACCCCGTGGGGGCAGATGTTTGTTTGATGAATGCGAGCATATGTGCAAATTTCAAATTCAAATTCAAAATCATTTATTCAGTCTAGGCTGTTACAAGCACTTGTGAAAGTCGAAAAGCTACGCCATCGATTCGCAAATCTACGGCAGGAGACTGTACTGTACTGAGTACTGAGAAGAACCGGCAAGAAACTCAGCAAGAGCTATTTTTTTCTCCCTGTATTAAATAGATACAGAATTTGGAAAATGACTTCAATATGGAGAATTCATGAAGTCACTTTCCATTACATAATAGTGCCTTAGTCATGGTTGATAATATAGATTTCTAAGAAAAATATTTATATAAGTATGTATGTCTATCTGTTACTGTAGATCCCATAATAGAAGCTTTACAGCGCTTACTCTTTTTTTTTTTTTTTCTTCCCCTGAGGAAAATGCATTAAATTGCATATCCCGGCTGTGGCCGAGCCGGCGGTTATGTGGGGCTCTCCTCCCCAGAAGGGGGAGGCCTACCCACTAAAAACCTCAGGGATGGCCTTCCTTAGGCATGTAGGGAGCCCCCGGGAACACTAAGCCACCTCCGGGAACCCCCAGCCTCCGCTCCCCTGCCTAGAGGGGAGCCCACCTCGGGGGAGGCTACTACCTCCCCCGGTCTCCTCCACCGACGACGCCCCCCGGCCACGGAAGGGGCGTGGTCCATCCCGGGTCGCCGTAGCAGTTGCAACTTCCTCGCGCCCGCCAGCGACCCGCGGACAGCGCTTACTCTGGGCTAGGCTAATTGGTATGTGTGCAATAAATATTTATATGAGTTAGTAATAGAAATGAAAACACTGCTTAAATTAAAAGTGAATCTACTTGTGTGTGGATCGTATAAAAATATTTAATACCGCGTCGATCTTAGAAGAATATTAGATAGGAACCCCCATGTTTAACATGCCATACTGACGCCTTGAATAAGCGGTATTCATATTGACCCAAGCGGAATTATCGTCCTATAATGTATAGTTTATATATATTTCTGCATTGTCCATCTTTTGATTTAGTAACCTGGAGTATATATTATGTACCGTATTAGAATGTACAAGATTCGTGTTTTGTTTGTATCTTCACGGTGTTTTTTATGTGGAACTCCTCATTCAATCTCCAAATTCTACTCCCATTTCTTCTATATTATGTAATGAATTGTCAATCAATGTTCGTCATTATCAATGCATTGCTCTTTTTAAACGCAATCTAAATGAACATCTATTTGACGTAGACTATATTCTGGACATTATAGGTCTTATTATTTATATACACACCGCCCTCCTCTGGGGAGAGCGATTCAAACATACTTCGATAGTTTCCTCCTGTGAATGAATGTCATTAATACTTTATTCTTGATGTCACCTATTTAGTCCAAGTATGTTTAAATATATCGTCTCCTATCAACTAACTCATTCAAATTTGCCTTATAAAGTTTATTCATCAGTCATCATTCGTTCACCTTTTCTACGTTACCAAAATCAAAATTAACATTATTCAAATATGAATTTATAGAAAGCTCTTTTGCATCGCCCAATTTTATTTCCCTACCACCTATTCAGGATGTATTTCTTAGCTGATAAGAAGAGCGCAAGAAACTTATCAGTTTTATCAAAAGTAATAACAACATTTACAATAAATTATGTCGTTATCATACAATGTACATACATATGTGTTTACAATTTATACGGGAAAACAAATAGAATGTAATATCTTCAAATCAACACCAAGCATTTGGCATCATTTAAATAATCATTGACTTTGTAATAGCCCTTACTTATTAGCATCTATTTAACATGTACCTTGAACTTATGAAGATGCAATTCAGCTACACTATGTGGAATCTTGTTAAGATTTATACATTTGCCCAAAAACGAACCTCTAGTTTTTTGTACATTGAAACGGCAAGTTTATTTTTAATTCTTGTGTTTAAATTATGCATTTGATAATTTGTATGAAATGTGCTTCCCAACCATCGAAGTAATGCTTATCGATCACACTATATGCAATTTACTCTTCATCGTTACTCAAGTCGTCCCTCTTAAAGGTCTCATTTCCACTGCATTAAGCTTGCATTTATGCTTATTTGATCACACCATTTACTCTCATATGTAAGTTACCAGCATTCATCAATGCACAGCCAGACGCGCCAATTTCGACAAAGTCTAACCTCCAATCGAGCCATTTATTTTCTTTTCTACCTTCTACTCTTCTTGTAAGCATAGATCCCAGTTACACAAACTCAAATGTTTAAAAACACACGATAAATTGCTTTAAACATTTGTTTTCGCTCATAACATTAGATTGTAGCAACAATTAAATATTAATAATATTTTAATTTAGTAACCCCCAGTATTCACATTTTTCATGTAACGTTTAGTGGTGACTGAAAAAACTGTCTATAAGAGAAAAGCTCGCCTTAAACGTTCTTTTTTATCTGTACTATATTTTTATTTTAGTATGATATCTTGTACATTAAAGAGTTTATAAATACTTCACGAAAGTAAAGGAAGACGACTCTTTTGGTAACAAAATTAATGTAAGAAATTTCAACTTACCGAAATCTATGCAGAAGAATACAAGTAGTATGAGTAGTAACAACTTCATGGTTTCCTTTTCAATTCACGACAGTTGTTACAAATATCCGAATAAAGATATACCAAAGCAATGAGTATTTAGAAATTGCTCAATAAAGTACACCACACTGTCTGCTTCCAGTGTCAATCGCCTCCTGTGAACAAAGAAAGTAATTGTTCGCACTTATTAACAGTAGATAAAGTCTAATGTTGCTTAACTAAGTCAAAGGTGAAGAATGCAGTTGAAATATTGGGACGATAACGCAGGTGAATGAATGAATTGTTAAAATGGTCAACATGATTACTTTTACTATCCAACTATGTAACCTATGGAGGCAATAAAATTTGATTTGATTTGATTTGATTTGATGATTTGTCGAAGACTCAGTTTGGAGTCTTGTCTGAAACGAGTATTTGATTTAACATAGAAATATTAAGAAAACGTTTTAGTAATTATATAATATTATTATTGTTATATTATTACATAGCCATGCTGGCTCAGGGTGTGTTGATCGTAAGCGCATCAAATTTTCCGCGGACGTTAAGATAGATAGATAGATTTAGCAGCATGGAATAAAAATATATATTCAAAAAGCAATACATGGGGGTTTCAAACCATAAACTATTAGATTAACA
Organism: Scirpophaga incertulas; assembly: GCA_036419045.1. NCBI lineage: Eukaryota > Metazoa > Arthropoda > Insecta > Lepidoptera > Crambidae > Scirpophaga > Scirpophaga incertulas. Next base: position 39,830,832 of record CM071626.1, on the reverse strand, counting down.
GAATAGAGGACCAGTAACCACAGTCAAAATAATAATCGAAATAATCTTTACTCGACATTAACTTTTACAGATTTTTTGACGTCAAAACAAATGTAAGCAAAAATCACATTGAATAATGATAATGAGTTTCTTGATTGGATGTTTTATTCAAATATTAATATTATTTTCCGCAAACTTCCGCAACTTCAAAATCAAAATAATTATTTCGGTAATGTAAAGATCTTACACTGTACATGAAAGAAGGAAAATGAAAAACTTTGTCTAAAATATGATGGATATGTACTCGTATCAAGTAAAAATAAACTATCCTCTGTGCACATAAAAAGAACTGATAAAACTTTATCTACATAATAATATAGCTATGAATATAATGAATGAAAATATGAATAGTTAGTGGAAAAACCTATTTATTGTGATTGTCATCAACGATTTCTATTACAAAATTAAACCCTCCCGTATGACCATGAATTCAGTCGTTGTATCTACATAATGCAGCCATTAAATATGTGGTTGCCAGCCAGGCTGACATGCGTCAAACTAGAGGCTAATTGCTATCTTATTTTAAAAGGAATAGAGTGTAATGTTCTTTTGCCTAAATAATATTCCAAAGAGATTATGGTACACTGCTCGCCGCATTAAGCTTTACATGTGCTTCATGAAAACCAAAGTTATTCCGAGCGATATTAGAATGATCCTTAGATACCAATATGAAACAACGGAAGAAGCGCCTTTAAGGCGCAACCAAATCTATAAATTATGATTACTATTGTATCATCTATTACTTTTATTTTTTACTTAACATATCCCTTATTTATATCAACCAAGAAAACCCTCTTTTGATATTTCGACCTTTGTAGTCGAATACTCCGGTTTTAAGGTGTCACCATCTTTGAGGTCCCGGGTTCGAGTTCCAGTGAGGGCAGATATTTGTGTGATGTATGAGTTTGGGCTAGGCTAATTAGTGTGAGTGTAAGAAAAAATTATTTATAATTATTTTTGCCACACACATTTTTAGACAATTACTATTATAATATTTTATGTGGTATATTGTTATTGTATTGAATAACTAACAAGCGGGCAGTCCTGATGTTAAGTGGTGACAGTCGCTTATAATACAAGTGATTCCTGTCAGATTATATGTATTAAATTTCATTACCTACCGCGGTATATTTCGCGGCAGAAATTGGTAAGCCAACGTACAACATTTAGAAGATGAAAATAATTATTTTTAGTAATTATCAACACTTTTTGAGATTCCAGTGTAATCCTTAATTGCATCGTAGTAAAACCTGCAAAATTTAAGATGCAAGCATCCCGGTGTAACTCAACTGATTATTATATTAAAGTAAAACAAATACATCCGATCCCAAAACAGCTCATCCTTGGTTTCACATTTAAAGCTTTAAGTATGATAAGAAAGCACAGCGCGGTTGTGGCAATGGAACGTGTCATAGTTATCGGTGGCTCTAAGCTTTGCTGCTACTAATAATATTCTCAACTCTCTGTATCGTAGGTGAGGTCTGACATTCCCCAGTCAGTCAAAAATTGCGATCATTTCTAAATTATGGCAGTGGCCAGTATATGAATTCTCAGATAGATTATTAGATCTCAGATTGGATGTGACTTTGCTACTGTTGATCGCTGTTTCCAGTTTAGTCCATTGCAACAGTTTAGTGTTAATTAACAATTAAAGTTAAATAACAAAAGGCATCCCACCCAGCAAAGCAACAATATATCTTCTATGTTTAATTTAGGTTTGATAATTAGAAAATATTAGAGTAAAATTAAATGTAAAAAAAATTGTAAATTGTTACAAAATTAATATTAAGTGACAAAAAAGTTACAGGAATTATTATCGTACCAGCTGGTGCTCGCGACTTTGTCTTTATTTCAGAACACTTTCCATCTTTTTGCTTCTTTTTGCACTTACTATCTTTGATGTATAAGCTATATTATTGTTAAGTTTTATTATAACCCAATTCTTCTGTTCTTTTATATAGTTTATATAATTAGTTCTTCTATGAAGGAGTAACAAACAGCCATACTTACAAATTTTCGCGTTTATAATATTAAAAAGATGAATGAAAACTCAAAATAGATTTGCGTTAAGTTTTATTTAAACTAATTTTAGTACGTATTTAAGAGTATGAAAAGTGTAATTGCGTCGAATGTAAAAAAAATCAATAATTTTATTTCGTTCAAATTTTAGGGTATATCCTGTATACCAGAGTATATGTAGATAGACTAGAGTCTATTTATACTCTGATATACAAGGAGTTAATATAACGATTCTAACTACGCTTCCGTGAGGTGGGTAGTCTCATGAAGTCCTCTAGGAACTTTATTCGCTAAATTCCAGAACGATCCCCCCGAACTGCTAAGCATATAATAGAGATATAGCCTCGTTACGCATCCTCTGTCGTATATATTACGGAAAGAGTTCCGAGAAATTCTTCGGATTGATCCCTGTTGTTAGTTTTCACCATTGTTCTACGGGACAAAATCTTTACCCTCATCAACTTGACGGTTAGCAATCCACACCAGTAGGTTTTCCAGGAACTGTCTACCTCACAGTACAAGACGTGATATGAATATCAAACCTTCAAAGAAATAACATATTTTCATTTAAAACCGTAACCCATCTAACTCCTCTGGTATTTATAGGATATATATAGGTGAGCGTAAAGATGGAATATAAAATAAAATATATGCGTAATTAACTTGAAATGAATTTATTTATATTGCACACAATCGTTCTGTTACAAGCAAAGATCCGCCATGACACATTCTTACTAGAGAGAGAGAGATATACAATATACTATCTATCCTACTCTTATTACATTGTAGTGTCTTTACTTTATTTTAACACCCCCCGTCAATGTAATAACATTAATTAACAAATTATGTGACAATTGAAAAGGTATATGTTTTAATCATCCCTTTTTACACTTATCCTACACATCAAAAAGAAAGTAAGACAGCCATTGAACCAAGACTAATCTACATATTCATACCACATAGCTTCACAAACTTTAAAAGTGTATTACCATTGAGGGACTTCGTTAACATATCAGCAATTTGATCTCTTGTTGTCACATATTGTATACATATCTTTTTTTTTCAATCAGTTCCCTTATATAATGATATTTGATATCAATGTGCTTTAATCGTTTAACACTATTTGTGTTGGCAATCGTTATGGCAGCTTGATTATCGCAATGCATGATAGCAGGACATACATTACTCACATTGAAATCACATAACACATTAGCAATCCAGCATGCCTCACTTCCAGCCATGCTCATTGCCACGTATTCAGATTCTGCTGATGATAGACTCACAGTACTTTGCTTCTTAGAGCACCAAGATATTAGGCAATTTGAATACATGAAGCAGTAACCAGTAGTGGATTTCCTGTCTCGAAGGTCCCCTCCCCAGTCAGCATCAAAATATCCAACCAAATTGCTATCATCACATTTATAAACTAATCTATAATTCAATGTGTGTTTAATGTATCGCAAAACCCTTTTTAAGTTTATTAATAACATGTTACTAGCGCAATCTTGATATCTACTTAATATTGATACGGCAACACAAATATCAGGTCTTGTGCCTGATGCTGCATACATTAAACACCCAATGATCTCTCTACAGATATTCTCAATATTGCCTTTACATTTATCATTTTCAAGCTCTTTACAATTAAAATTCTGATCCATGGGAGTTGAAATAGGTTTACAGTCATACATATGGAATCTTTTTAACACATTTTCTAGGTAAGTCTTTTGACATAATTCTGTAACATTTGTTTTTAAATTCTGCTTTACATTTATCCCCAAAAAATCTGATATTAGGCCTAAGTCTTTCATTTCAAATTCTTTGTTTAAAATTGACTTTAAATTTGATATATGTTCTTCATTACTACCAAACATCAACATGTCGTCGACATATAAGAGAACATATATTTGGTCTGAATCGTTACATTTGGAGTACAAACATGGGTCACATTTAGATCGTTTAAAACCTTCCCTGATCATAACAGAGTTAAATTTTTCATTCCAATATTTCGGAGACTTCTTTAGCCCATATAATGATTTGTTTAGCTTTACAATATTTTTATCATTGTCATAAGCGCCATCTGGTAAGCTTATGTATACATTCTCTTTAATTTCCCCATACAAAAAGGCTCCGGTTACATCCATTTGGTAAACATATAATTTAAATTTAGTTGCTATAGCCAAAAATAGTCTGAATGTACTCAACTTTGCAACAGGTGCATATACATCATTTAGATTTAATATATCATTTTGTTCAAACCCTCTGGCCACCAAACGTGCCTTGTACTGAATATTACTATTATTTCGTTTAATTTTAAATACCCATTTACTACCTATAACTTTTTCATTATCTGGTATGTCACAAATACTCCAAGTATTATTATCTTTAAGAGTTTTTAGCTCCCTTTGAATAGCTTCCTGCCATTTACATGCATCCGGACTATTCATAGCTTCACAATAACTTTTTGGCTCACAGTTATCTAACATTACATTATTACAATTATAGAAAACATTCTGCTTCCTAATACGTTTGTTTTTAGGATCCACATCACGTCTCACAACTTCACCACACTCATCACTATCACTAGGTTCATATACACTACCCTCAGAATCACTCTGCGTGGTGCACTGAGAGTCATATACACTACCCTCAGAATCACTCTGCGTGGTGCACTGAGAGTCATCACCATCCATGGTCGGTGATTGGGGACTGGACATACCTGCAGCACTGGTATCTTCTACTTGAGCGCCCACCTCAACTGTAGCTGGAACCTCCACACTATCCTCTATATAATTGATTGTCTCACATTGTTGTATTGGCTTGACTGGACTGTTGTTCACAAACACAATGTCTCGTTTGGTCTCAACTTGACTTTTCTGTGGAAAATATACTCTATAACCTTTTGTTGTTTCTCCATACCCAACCATAATGCCCTTTTCACCTTTGGCATCCCACTTATGTCTTTTTTCTTTGGGTATGTGGACATAAACTGTAGTACCAAATATTTTGAGATTATTTATATCATAACTTTTGCTTGACCACAATTCATATGGAGATTTCCCTTCTATTGAGCTTTTACCAGTTCTATTAATCACATAGGCAGCTGTATTAACGCTTTCAGCCCACAAACTGATAGGTAAATCTTTAGCATACAGCATTGTTCTAGCCGCTTCCACTAAAATTCTATTCTCCCGCTCAGCTACTCCATTCTGTTCAGGAGTAAAAGTTGCTGATGTTTGATGTATAATCCCCTTGTTCTGGAACACTTCTCTGACCTCTTTGTTTATAAACTCGGTTCCATTGTCACTTCGAAATATCTTGATTTTATTTCCTGTTTCATTTTCAGCCTGCGATATGAAGTTCTTTATACATGATTTAATTTCGTCTTTTGTTTTCACAAAGAACACTCGCCTGTACTTTGAGTATTCATCTTTAAATACCACGAAATATCTGGAGCCTCCAATCGATGGCTTCTCCATAGGTCCACAGGTATCGGCGTGAATAATTTCACATACTCTTGACGTCACACTGTTACTTACAGGATACGGCAATCGGTGAATTTTCCCTATTAGACAACTTTCACATGTTTGAATATTGGCATTTTTAATATTAATATTATTTTTCTTCAGAACATCTTTCACATAAACAATGTTTTGGTGCGCCAATTTTTCATGCCACTCACGCAAATCACAACACACGTCAGCAAGGTTCGCTGTACATGCATTAAAATAGCGAAAATCCAAATAATACATGCTTCCACGTCGCTCAGCAATAGCCATCACCTTGTTTTGTTTATAAAATTTACATTTATTCTCTTTCGTAATGATAACATAACCTCTGCTTGTCGCACAGTTGACAGAGAACAAATTTGTATTCAACTCAGGAACATGAAGTACGTTGTCTATGGTAGTGTCAATCCATTCACTCCCATTCCAAACTTGCAGCGCCACCTGGCCGCAACCCTTGACATTAATTTTCGTTCCGTTCCCTACTATTACCGATTTATCTTTTACAGTCGAGTATGAATTGAATAGTTTGTAATCACAACACATATGCTCGCTTGCACCCGAATCGACTAACCACTGAGATTTTTGTAACTGTTCATCAAAAACACTGTTGACTATAAAAGCATTACTTTCTTTTTCTTTGCCCTTTTTAAAACGGCACTGGCTCTTTATATGACCCGGTTTATTACAAAAATAACAATTAAGATCTGAACGATTGTCTTTAGAGTTACCAAAATTATTGTTCTTATTATATCGACACTCGCTTTGATAATGTCCAAGTCGCGTGACACTTATAACACTTTACACTTTTTTTATCTACTTTCTTTGCCATAAACGCCGTAGACGGCGTTGGCCCGCCTTTTTCTTTAATTCTTTCTTCCTCTATCAATAATCTGGCTACCAGGTTATCATAGGTCTGCTTGTCATCAGGAGCGGACTCCCATGCCGAGATGAAATGTTTGTAATCTTCTGGTAAGGACATAAGAACCTTAGTGATAACAAATTTATCAGACATATTCTCTCCCAGCTGTTTTAATTGGTTCTGCATCTCATGTACTTTTGATAAAAACACAGACATCTCTGTTCCTTCTTCGAACTTAAATTGAAAAAAGCGTTGTTGCACAATGTGAATGCTTGTTTCAGATTTTTGTTCATACACGCTTAATAATTTCCTCCACATAGCCGCCGCAGTATCGCACGAGATGATATGTAACATGACTTCTTCTGTCATCCTCGTAACTATCAGCGTTTGAGCTCGCGCATCCTGGGTTTCCCAAGTACTACGCTGAGTATCATCTTCAGGTTTTACTGCTGTCCCGTCCACGATTTTGTAAAGACCTTGACCTCGCAGCAACACGGACGTTTGGAACTTCCAAACATTCCAATTTCTGGAACCCTCCAGTTTCATGACATTCTGTTGTCCACTTCCACCCTGTGTCGAATCCATTTCACAACCTTCCTGTAGACTCTCCTGCCTTGCCCAATATAGATAGTAGACAAGTATTTTCCTTCCCGGTGTTCTAACCACAAAATGGCGTCGACCCACGCCGCCGGTATTTCTGACTATATTCGCTACAGTATGTATTTGCAATCCTTTAGCCACACTTTTATTAATCCAAGCTAGTTAGTGACCTGGGCCCATAACCAGATGGAATATAAAATAAAATATATGCGTAATTAACTTGAAATGAATTTATTTATATTGCACACAATCGTTCTGTTACAAGCAAAGATCCGCCATGACACATTCTTACTAGAGAGAGAGAGATATACAATATACTATCTATCCTACTCTTATTACATTGTAGTGTCTTTACTTTATTTTAACACGTAATCACTATCATCGGATCCGTTTGCTCATTTGCTCTTATAGTAAAAAAAAAAACAGTGCCATAGTCTCTGGACTGGTTTTGAGAGGTCTATAGTAGATCCTGTGATATATGTATTTTTGGCCACATTTATTACAAGCACTTATTGAAAGGTGTTTGTGAGCTGCATGTTAAAGCAGTGACAATGAAAAGAAATTGTACTTATTCACAAATACACAATTTGTATGTAAAATCAGAAACATTCCAAACACTCCCAGCAAGAAGCCAACCAAATTAACGGTTTCTTTTAAGATTACTTTTCAAGATGCGTTTATTCTACCATACAAAGTTATACCAGCCCACTGGGATCCAGCATCCCTTAACCAATTATAAGTTAGTCTTAAGGCGTAATACAAGTTGCATTATCAGATGCCTTATTCGTGTAAGTTTCAAATTTAATTCCTTAATACTTTGCCCGCTTATCTGAAAAGTTTAAATAATTTTGCGGCAATTTCTAATTTCTCTGAGAGCTTTGATCTCATCTACTTTTGGAGTAAAAGGCTTCGGAAAATGTGGTGCGTAAGTTAAATGCTGTCGAAATCTGATTGCAGTTTTATATTCATTCCCAGACACATTTTGTACGATTAAACTTGTCTAATAATTCAAATTGGTGGGTTTTAAATCCGTTTTAAGTGATGACGATTTGGTAAACATTGAAAAGGATGGCGCAGGATATTTTCACCACAGGACCCGTACGTAGATCTTCAGGAAGGTTTATACCTAGTAATGTCTTTAAAAAGAAAGCACCAAAAATTCTCTGATCAATTTACGTACTACGCCATTTTTGTCTCTTTAATGTCGTATTGGGAATCATATTTTGTTATTTCTTTCAAGCGGCAAAGAATATTTATATTTGTTATTTGCTTAGTTCATTAGTGTGCTTTGTAACACCCAATTAAGCAGCACCACACCCTCTTCTGAACGGTTATACCATTTCCAGCCATAAAATTAATATGAATTTAGTTAGTAGATCACGTTAGTCGGGCCTGGCTTGGCATGGAGTCTAACACAAACTTCATCGCACTTGGCTGCTGGAGTATGCTGAGCACGTTTTGTGCTCCTTCCAAGGATTGTCAGTATCTCTCTCCATAAAGAGAAGAGAACAAAATTAAGTACATGTACATCAGATTTTAAGAACGATCTTGTATCAACCAATCAAATGCTAATCTCCTATACGGAAAAAAATCTTTGAAAGCCATCTTAAGCCTTTTAACTTTAATGTTCAAAAAAGTTAATGCTACTAATCTAGTCTGTGAAACATTGAAACAGATTTCGGAGACCCACAGGAGGTGTTACGTAATTGGTTTTCTGCTGATGCTTTTGTGAGGCATGAATACGCCTACAATCATGTTAGAAACAGTTTTAAATTTAATATTGAGAACCGAATGAAAGGAATTGTCAACAGTAACGAATATTCCAAGAACTATCTACTCGAATTCGGATCAGAGCGGAACGTAGAAAAAGCGTACACCCCTCCCCTATTCAAAATCGCTTCCAGGCGCCAAAGCTCTTTATACAATACGATGTGTAGCAGAATAAATAATGAAAGCGCGGCATTTTATTATTATTATAGCTAAAAACTACTACATTGTAATTTGTTAACTATACCTAATTAGCAACTACATATACTACAGATAGATATATTCATATACTACATAAAATACAATAATACGCATAAATCAATACTTATACTTAAATATAATAACAAATTATAATAAATTTTACCAATTTACTTCTTATTATTTTCGTAAATCATTTACCTACCTATTATCAACAATCTTACCTTGAATTAAATCAGCTACAATTCCATTACTTTTACATAAAGATTATGCAAATTATTTGAACGAAAACTCAATTACAATTAATCAAGGCCCAGAATGGAATTTCTAATATTAGAAATAAATAAATGTTTGGATCCTGTGAAGGGGTCAATTTTTTGGAATAATTTATTATATGTTGCAACGATTCGTGTAAATACCGAGTTTTTTTCCGTAGTTAGTGGGATGATGTGGTACATGGAACAACGAGGTATGAGTTGTGCGACGTCTGGGTGTTCTTAAAAAGATTTGTTGAACAAGCTCTGGACAATCCAACCCACTACAGACAACATCATATAGCAATGCCATATCCATTTGTTGTCGACGTTCTTCTAGAGTCAAAATATTGTATCCACGACACAGTTCCAAGTAAGACTTACTATTAGTATATTTTTTGTATTTAGCATTTAAAATTTTTTTAACTTTAAAACTTTAATATATTTGCTAAAACATGGCGACCAAATACAACTGGCGTACTCAAGTATGCTCCGAACATAAGCGTAATTTTATTTAATATATCGCAACTGTACATATATTTTTTTTAATTTAAATTAATTTAGAATCAGTTGAAAAGTGTAAGTACGGATTTAAAAACAATTGTCGCCCCACACTAGTATTTTTATCCTATGTCGTGGGTGCAGTCACTAACACAGAAATTTCAAATGCACAGACACTCAGACTGGAACAAATTTTTGTAGGTCATACAAAATGTCTACATTGTGCAGAAATTGAACCCGTGATCCGTTGCGTAGAAGCCGATCACTCATCGCTGCGCCAAACGTGTTTGCAATAACACTGCGAGGGTATCACATTGCATGGCTGCTAAAAGTCGCAGCGTGTAAAGACTCTCAAATGCGTCGCATTATGGAATATCTCCGCCACGATATCTGCGAGCTGAGGTGATCCGTTACCCGCGACGGGATAATGAGATTTGGAATGTCAACTACTCAGAGCCACGTGACTTATGGCGATGTAGCTGCTTTGGATTTAGTTTCGTCACGACGTTACGTCTTCTTGAGCATCTATCTTTTATATTATACCTGCGCACGGATTTGCGGATAAACTAACGATTTTCATAATGTCATCATTGCATTGTCCAAGCTACATTGATGGTTTAACTCGCGTATACCCTTAGTTATACCGCACGTTGCCAGCACAATATTCAAAACCATCATGTTCTCATCATTCGATGAAATAATGGTGCACCATTTAGATCAAAATACTCGGGCTTTTCACTGGATAAGACGTAATAGGTTACGATTTTCGGATTGCTTAAAATAATTAACATTTCCATGGACGCTAATGCAGATCTATACAGATTCAACGAACTTTATCATCGAACATGTAAAATCAGGATGATATGCTCAAATGATTTAACAAAAAGTATTTGTTTTTGATACAGGAAAATGTTAAGATTTTGTGACCGTCTTGCAAATCGTAAACTTTGAGATGGACATATAGGATTTTTGTATTTTGCACATTAAAAAGATTTAATATTTACGAATTGGGCCGGCTCGACCGGAGTGATACCACGGCCTCACAGAAAACCGGCGTAAAATAGCGCTTGCGCTGTGTTTCGCCGAGTGAGTGAGGGTACCGGAGGCCCAACCCTCCTTATTCCCGTTTATTCCCCTTATTCCTCTTGTTCCCTTTTAAAAGGCCGGCAACGCATCTGTGACTCCACTGGTGTTGCGGGTGTCCATGGGCAACGGTTATTGCTTACCACCAGGTGATCCGTTTACTCGTTTGCTGCCCTATCCTATAAAAAAAAAAATAAGAAAAATGATAATAAATGATAACTTCTAGATCAGCTGTCTTGTCCATAACGCCACAGACATAAATAGTCACAGCGGTAACTAGATTCTTACAATAAACGACGTATCTAGATGTCGTTAGACGACTTCTTCAAGAAGAGAAGAGAGAGTTCAGAAGCTTTTATATGAGTAAATAAAAAAAAGATAAGAACCATGCTTACATTTTGAAATGCTCATACTGCGAAGGAATAAATTCTATCTCTGCGTTGCCGCCACACTATTTTGAGTGTCCATATGTTCAGACGAGATAAGGACCTATTGAAAAGTAATGAATAGATATGAACTAAAAAAAGAAATTTTCTCTCATCTACATTCGGTTTTCCAAATACGTTAGATACAAGAGTACAACTGAATATGGCTGTTTTCATATTATAATTATCTAATTTTGTTAATTTATATCTAATTAAATTATGTCAAATTAGAAAATTGTAACAATATAGTTGTTAGTTTTCAAAAAAATATGCAAATTATTTATTACGTAATTCTAATGAAACGAACACATTTCTAGCATTCTTATATTAAGTGTAACATTTTTTCTATATAATTATACCTATAAACCTACAAATAACAAAGTTATTTTGAATTTTATTTATACGCTCAGTCAAATTACGCTTAATTACGGCGAGCTTACTGAACTATGACGTCACGATTGCAGTGTACTTAGTATGGAACGTTTTGCTTAAAACGCTCCATACTAAGTACACTGCAATCCGCGACAGCGCCGCTAACATGTTGAAGTATCTTCAAAGTAATGAGCGCAGGTATACTGTTTGTTCTACAATATTTCTCAGTTAAAAGAGTACTATTATATATGGAGTTTAAAAAATGTCATGACATGACATGAAAATGTGTAAAAGACGCCACTATCGGTCAAAGAACTTGCCATAAGTATTAGTAAGGGATAATATTTAAAAAAATTACGCTTCTACAAATCTCCAACGATTCCAAGGCGTTGCATTTGGCCATGGGCACCGCGCCAACAATACATTCCAGTTAGTCTAGACGCCGTGCACTATAAACGTCTATCGCTTTGTACAAATAAATACCACAGAACAATTAAAAAAATATTTTTAATCCGCATACGACAGTAGGTCAACTTCCTACAAACACACCGAACGCGGCTGTACGAGTATCTTCACGCCAGTACATTGTAAGCGTACTATGTACCGTTTAAGAATCATCCATCGAATCAATCATGGTATTGGGCTTTTCGACCTAAAATAATTAGGCACTGGGCCGAATTATCCAACTGCATATTTGAAATTGTCAATCTGTATTTAGAAGATGTAAATCAGACGAAATTTTCATTTCATTTAAACTTACGCGATGCCCATTGACTGACTAACACATATTTGGAACATTTAACAGTAATGTCGGAATGAAAATCAACGATTATTCTATTCAATATTTAAACCTTTTATTAAAGTGCGATCATATTTACGATATTAATAATTAGTCACTCCCATTGATCTCCGCTACATCAGTGCTATTTGTAAATGGATTAATGTTTAAACTGTCAGAGCTTTCGGATGAAACGCATTACGGAAAGTTTATTAGGACAATAAACATGTTATTTTCGATAGAACAATTGACGAGATGATTAATTTTAAGTGAATCTGTGTTTAAATGCAAATTGGTGGTAGACAATTCTGTTTTTCTTTTGTTTCAATCGTATATGATTTATTTTATTTGGCAACGCTGCATCGTTCCCTTTCCAGTGGGGACGGGCCCGCCCGTTTCGAGCTTATGATGTCATTAGGGCCAACAATTCAAGTAGAGTTTAGTCTGTAAGTGGGGCTTAACATTGAGTCCGACATAATCGCCTACGGACGAGCTGTAGAGAATCTATTAAGATACACTGCCTCACTACTTAGGGATAAAAAGAAGTTTTATTTCATCGATAGTTTATGTTTAGAATGTTAGAACTTCCAAAGCTGTGAGCTTTGTATGTCCGCTTTTGAAGATTACCGTCTATTTCAGAACTTTATGTACAATTGCAATGACAGCTGTCAGTATTTTTTTAATTTGATTCATAGTTTTGTTTATAGCATTTAGCCAGCGTCATTGGTGAGAATTTGAACGAATTAAACCAGCTTATAATATATGATCGTGTATTGATCATTCGACTGTAAATTTACTTTACTAATGCTGACAGCTTTCTATGAGTCCTTAAAAACATTTCTTTTATTATCACGTGCTGAAAGTTCGGGTTTCCTACGTAAGCTTGGGCCCCTAGACTCGGTTCAAAAGCGCGCTGTGCGACTCGTCGACGATCCCGTACTCACAGGCGGTATCGAGCCTCTAAGTCTTAGGAGAGACATTGCCTCCTCATGTGTGTTCTACCGCCTGTATAATGGGTTGTGTTCTGAAGAATTGTTTGACATGATGCCCACGGCCACTTTCTATCATCGCACCGCTCGCCATCGACAGGGAGTTCATGCCCACACACTGGAGCCTAAATGGTCCCGCACAGTGCGGTTCCAAAGGAATTTCCTCCCGCGTACACTTCGTTTGTGGAATGAGCTCCCTGCCGAGGTTTTCCCGCAGGGCTATACTATGGGGTTCTTCAAAAGGGGAGTAAATAGGTTTTTGAAGGGTCAGCAACGCGCAAGTGACACCCCTGGTGTTGCAAGTGTCCATAGGCTACGGTAACCGCTCACCATCAGGCGTACCGCAGGCCTGGTTGCCATCATCGTGGTATAAAAAAAAAAGGTCCCCAGTTGACTATTCACGTTGTAAACTCATAATGACGATCGCCGAAGTCGAGTGATTGGTATACTGGTTTCTAGGTGTCGTCATCTGTACCGGGAGGCCGCGTGCGCGCCTGGCTAAGCGCGCACGCCAAGGTGTGGGACTCTCTGTCTGGGGGACTGTCCAGGGGTTCTCGGACAGTCCCTCCTTTGGCGGTGGCTTGACCATTCTGCTGGTCGAGCCGGCCCCGGGACACATGGCGGTCGAATCGCGAAAGCGCACCCCGCCATGTGCCCTGCATGGGCCCAAAGAACCTGGGGGGCTTTTAGTGGGTAGGCCGGCACTCTGCCGGAGAGCCCCACACACGGCCGCGCCTAGCCAGCGCGGCGTCAAGGTGCATAAGGAGCATTTTCCCCCCTAAAAAAAAAAAAAAAAGGTGTCGTCGAGTTCCGGGCTCGAGTCCCGAAAGGGACAGATATTTGTGTGTTAAATGCGAGTATTTATACCTTAGTCATGGTTGTTATTATATATTTATATATCCATAATATATGTATATATTATCCGTTAGCCTAGATCCCATAACACAAGCCTTATAGAGCTTACTTTGGGCTAGGTAAACTGGTGTAAGTGTAACAAATATTTATTACATTATATTTTTTGTTTTATAATAATGTTGAAATATTGGAAGCATGCAATGTAAATCTGTAAGTGACTATGCAATTAGACTATGATCGAGTTATTGTAACAGTCATTGGTGTACAAAATAAATAGATAATCTAAAATTAGTTAAAAAATATTATTCTATTGACTGTAAGGTAGTAAAAATTTTACCATCAATCTTATAATACAATTAAAGCTGTAATTTCGCCAGTTTCGTTACTGCAGTAATAATGTTACTTTGTCCTTTGTTTTGGAACTCATATAACGGAATGGTTTGACGGCGCGACCACAGCGACGTGGTGTACCGTTTGACGTCACTTGCAGATGCCTTCATGCTTACACAGTCTGAACTTGCAAGTGAAAGGTATTGCGCAAACTAATTCGGACAACAAACACGTTAAATGTATTCTTTTCGATAGCACTATAAATTTATTTATTTATGTACAGAACATATCGACATATAGAATAACAATATGAATAAAGAGGTACATAGGTTCTGCTTATTTCTAAAGAAATTTCTACCAGCAGACCTGCGATAGGAAACAATATATGATACAGCATTTGGGTACAATAAAATCTATATATTGATTATATATTGATTTCTCAAATATCTTCAAATCAATAGATAAATAATGATTTATTTATTTGATAATATTTTATTAATTTTGGCGTTTAACCTTCAAGCGGGCGTGCGTAGTCGAATCGACCGCGCTTAGTACATTTACGTTCATATTACTATTATTACCCATTACATGTATTTGTCACTTCTAGTAGCCTGTCACCATATCATTGGGAGTAAAACGAAGTATAAACCGTCGCTCGGGGTGCTCCCCCCACTCCGCAGATCGCAATTGTTTTAGTTCCGGCGCAGTCGTCGAAAAGACTCGTCGTCGTCGAAAAGTCATACAACATTTATTTGCAATCAATGTTATATGGACAAAGAAACTGATTCTGATGAAAACTAAACCAAAGTTAATTCATTTTTATTCTTAATTTTGTATTTTTTATTATTAGATTAGGTATATTCACTAGTCTGAAATATGTGAAAGGGTTTTGTATTCCAATTTTTGTTTTGATCCAAAGAATATTTGAGTTATGTTAATTAGTTTAATAATTGTTTTTTTTTTTCATAATTCTAATTACTTTTTTGACAAATTAGACTTTAAGAGTACTTAATGATAACATATCTAATTACAAATAAATAAATAATTACTGAAAAATAAGTGCTTTATTTCTTTTATTTATCCTAAACGTCTTTTCGGTTACGCGCGCCCGCTCCCGTTACAAATGACCGCGCGCCCGCTTGAAGGTTAAATGCAGAATAATATTAATAAATATTTGCTTATTTAAGCTCTAAAGACACATTACAATTTAATAAAATTGGTTACGTTAAAATATTTTTTTTTAATCTTATTAAGTCTTACACCATAAAGGTTAAGCCGGCTAAACGTTAAATTATTAATGATTTATAATTTCTGACAGTTGTTTAGTCCCCCGACTATTATGCTAGGTCAAGCCTTTATTACAAAATTCTGTGGTTGAGCGACATTTGTAACTTAATGTACGGTTAGATAGTCATGACACGGAATATCTAAGTCTTGAGCATTGATAATGATGGCAGACTATTTTAGATTGTGAGGCAAATGGATTGATACTGAGTACTTACTCTTTTGAATTGTCCAAAGATTTTTCCTGCCACATATTCAGGATGTATTTTTTAGCTGACTTATCAGCTTTATCAAAAGTAATAACAGCATTCACAATATAGTCATTATCATACAATGTACATGCTTAAAACTTCTGAAGATTATGTTATAATTTTGAGTAATTTACAACATGATCTTTAGGAGAAATTTTATGTTAGTATTAGCATTTAAATGTGTACTTAAATCAATCAATAAACCTATAACAAACAGATACTCGATAGCCATTAAGAAATACAATTGGGACAATTAACAGCAGCAGCCAATCAAATATGGCTCTTATTAATGACATTAACCAATGAAATCTTGCTTTGAAGGCTCCGATAAACCAATTAGACTTCAATTAGACGAGAAAATCTATTCCTTGTTTCCAACAGTTCTATTTTATTTCCTTATGCATTAATGTGATGTAAGCTAAATCATTTATAATTTATTAACACTTAACATTGTATCGCATTAATATTAATATACTTTATTTTATGTGAGCTGTGAATTGTTACTTTATACGCATTATGCTTTTTGTTAATTTGGACTATAATTGCCTGAAATTAATGAAGAATTTTAATTTGATTTTTTTCACGCTACGAATAATTTTATCTACATTTTTGACAATCGTAAACTTTTTATCGGCACTTATATCTCTTATGCATGTAGGATATTTCTAAAAGTTAGATTCATTGAGACGACGCAAATTAAAAATGATGTTGTTTGTTTGTTTGAAACATCTGGGGGTAGATGCCCCCACCGGGATTCGAACCCGGGATTTCAAAGATGGTGACACCTTGAAACCAGCTTGCTCACCTTTACTATTGACATACACATTTAAATATTTCAAAAGGCAAATACTTTACTTTTGTATAAATTTAAACATTTTTAAATTGACAGATGCACCCTTTAGCGATAGCTGCTTAGTGTCGCGGACATAGTTCCCGCAGGCTGTAACAGAAAACCGGATGGTCGCCCTCACGATTTGCCTATATGGTTTTAGAACCTAGGCCAGGCTGAGTTTAGTCGGTAGGTCACGTGGCTGGACCGTTCCGGTCGCGTGCAGTCCGACATAACCTCCGTGGCACTTGCCGTTGCGGTGGTATCCTGGGTACGTTTCGTGCTCCTTGTGAGGATTCTCAGCCTTCCTCTCCTGAGGAAAAAATAAAAAAAAAGAAAACCAGCGATTTGCTCATATTTTATGAGGAAATATTGACGCTGAGTTATGGCCTTTTTGTGTTGCTGCAGTATACACACGCAACATACGGCGTACAGGATTGAGATCATGTTAATTGTAAAGTTATGTTTAAGTAATGTTGTGTTTAATATTTTTTTGTATGCTATAATTGTGTATTTAATAGGGTAGACGACTACAATTGATTATGGCCGTTTTTATACTATAATTATCTGATTTGAGCAATTTATATCTAATGAAAGTATGTCAATATAGAAATTTCAGTTTAATTATCAATTTATATTGTTTTTAGATTTCTAAAAAATGAGCAATTATTATTTACGTAAATGAAACGAACACATTTCTAGCATTCTCACATTAAATGTAACATTTTTTTATATAGAAAGTATACCTATAAAAGTACAAATAACAAAGTTATTTTAAAATTTGTTTATACGCTCATACAAATTAGGTGAGTTTACATAGTTATGACGTCACGATTGCAGTGTTTTTAGTATGGAGCGTTTCTGAGCGACCCGCGACAGCGCCGCAAACATGTCGATGTATCTTCAAAAGTAATAGGCGCAGGTGTACTGTTGGTTCTACAATATTTCTCACTTAAAAGAGTACTCTTATTATATATAGAATTTAAAAAATTGTCGTCTACACAATTGTTGTTATTGATAAGTCTCTAATTTTTTCTGTCTGTCTGTTCTGTCTTTTACTTATTGTGTGTGTGTATTTGTAGACCAAATAAAGATTCTATCTATCTATCTACCACTCGACTACGGAGGTCGTCTACGTTTTACACGAAGTCGATGTTTTAGACTTATCAATATTTTAACCGGCTCCATTACGTGATGATAAAATTTCTGAGCAATTTTAATTAGGCAAAGCAGTGTTCTTAATTAAATGTCGCTACTTTAATTAAACGTAGACAAAGAGATCATAATTCCAAATTCCTAGAGGTGTGACAGATTATTGTCCAAGAAAATTGGTGGCTCACTTACGAGTACAAAGCGGAATTCATTATGATCTTACTTAGGTGTGATTTGAAACACGAATTTTGGTGAAAAATCGTTCACGTTATATATGTATATATAATACTAGCGGCACGTCCCGGCTTCGCACGGGTAGACTCGAACTCTTCGCAGCGTATGCGATGCACATTTTATAGCAAATTTTTTTACACCTTCAGTTGGTTTTAATAAGAATTTCTAAAGATTTCTATAGTAATCTACTACTAAATATAGCCTATGTTACTCAGTGACAATGTAGCTTTCTAATGAAAAAAGAATTATTAACATCGGTCCAGTACTTTTTGAGTTTATTCGTTACAAAAATACAAATCTTTCCTTTTTATAATATTAGTGTAGATAATAGTGCTTACATATTTTTGGAGCTTTATAAAGTCACCTATTTATATATTTTGTCCATAACCACCGTTTCGTGCAGTAAAGGAACCACCTACTTTCCAAGTAAATATTTTTGTCAGGGAACTTGTGCGAGACATCTGATCTTACCCGTGCTTCAGCTCGAGTACAATCGCGTTGGAAATCAAAACATTCGAAGCGTTTTACAGTGTCATTTGACAACAACATTATAAATTACTAGCTGACCCGTGCCCACTTTGTTGGACATAACATTAATAATACCTTTTTTAGTACAGAGTGTTATGTTTTAATTTCTAACTGTAATATTAAAAAAACTACTTTTTGTAACTTAAATATAAAAGTTTGACATATGCTGTCGTTGACTTTTTTCTAGGCATTTTCAAACTCCACATCTTTTCTCTAGAACTCAAAAATATATCTTTCATAGTTAAGGCAAAGAAACGCTTTCATTCGACCGTTTTTTCTCCGATTTACTTTGCAAAACGGACTACCACGTAATAGCTTTTTAATTTCCGGTTTGTATATAACCTATGACAGCAATAAAGTGGCTTTTAAAATCGGTTCAGTAGATACCGAGATTACCCCTTACAATTTAACAAATATACAAACACACAAACAAAAAAAAAAGAACTAAATTCTTTATAATATTAGTTTGGATATATTAGGTCAAAAAATATTAAATTTGTATTGAATCCTCGCTACATATTTATTTGCGCTATACAATAACTATCAATTTAATGTTATTTTCCATCGGTTCCCGGGAAATCTTTTCGTGATAAGTTTGTAATTTGATATAATGATAAGTGCATAGTCACTAATGTCATCTATTTGCTCGGTTCAAGTCAAAATGATTCACTTTACTTCGTTTTTTATTTCGATAAATTAAACTTTAAATAAATACATATGTATAATCACAGTTTTCACGCACTAACAGTTAACATTTATTGATGTAACTTACTTAAGAATATAGCTTCCCATTCAGAAAAACTAAATTGTTAATTGCTCAGACAATATATAGAGTATCATATGTCTACTACAGAACTGTTTTTTTTTTATATATTTGTGGATAGCAATTATCATAAATTGGGAAAATAGCACCGTGCTCCCCTAATTTTTGTTCAAAATTTAGTCCACTCTCCCAAAAGCTATACTAAGCCTTTGGTGTCCGATTTACCTATATATAGCAAATAGTCTAGAGTGAGATTTTTGTATGTCATTATTAGTGATGTCGAGGACTGCACCATGTACATTTTATTTTTCGAAACGAACTTTCATCAAAGAAATCATTCATCAATTATCCAAACATCAAGAAACTCTCTACAGCATATGGTTATTGTAGATCTAGATGTCCATGCTTACAAAATTCTGTGAACATAGCAATTGTAGCCTTATTAATAGTAATAAGGAAGAGAAGAGAATTCGATGCATATATTATTAAACATCAACATGCGAATGCAAATTTTTCATTCGTGAATTTGAACGGCTAGTTTCTTGACCACCAGGAAGACATTAGTCTTCCTTTGATCCAGTTGTACTTTATTTTACATTATTTTTACTATTTTAGTTATATTTTATATTAAGTTTTTAAACTGTGTCTTCCAAAATTCTATAATATTCAAGAATATAGACACAACACTTCAATTTTACTAGCCCTAATTTGTGAGCTGCCAAATTGTGTTTTTAGTACCGGCATTGTAAACTCAAATTTGCGTGAAGTCTGGGCTAGGCTTTACATAAATATTTATAAATTTGTTTATCTACAATTTGTTCCTTAACCTTTGGCTACATTAACCCCCGAATTTATTGACCCATGTTCTACTGGAAATTAAATTTATTAGGTAGCTACATTCGCCAATACTTAAAGCTTCTATTCGCACTATGAAAATCACAGCTAGTACCCACCACAAAGGGATAAAGGTCAAGGCCCACAACTCAAGTAAAGTATGCACACTGTTTAGATCAGTGCTTCAATGGCTCGATTTTTTTCGATTTCGATTATTCAAACCTTCCACTTCCTACCCTAATAGACTTTTGTTAATATATACAAAATTATAGTTTTTTTAATATTTATAAATAATTAAGTAATGTTATTATCATATATACTATACACATACATTATATGCTATAAGTAAAGTACTTTATTAATTAAGTTATATAGGGCAATAATGAATAACGGGACACTATCGGGAGCTTTGGATTATTAACGTATGGCTTAAATAGCTGGAAATTCTCATTGTGTCGTATATGAAAGCAGCTACCACATGTGAACGCGACTGTCCTTGTTAATATGATGAAAATAATTTAGAAGCGACGAAAGAGACCCATTTTCGCGACGTTGACGGCTTATAATAATATACTTCGCGGACAAAGGGATTAATTTACAAATATATGTCAATTTGCCACTGGAGAGCGCTTCTTTGTGCGCACAAAGACGAGTAAGACTTTATATGTATTATTATTTGGTATAAAGAACCACGTATTTTTTGTTAGTAGTGTAACGCAAAGGGAAATTGAACAAATACAAACTTTTAAATTATTAGTTGTATTGTATAAAAGCAAACTAGTACAACTTGTTATGAGGCCGTCTGTATTGAAAGTGATTTTGAAGACGATCAATTGTTTTGAACACGAGGCGTCAGCAGCGGCGCGTTCTTTTTTCATATCTTGGCTTAGAAAGAAAGAAAAGCTGTGAACTTCCAATGAGTCTGACACATTAGCTAGATTGTATAACAGGTTTTATACCAATTAGTTATAATTATAGCAGACAAAAATTGAGAAGGGTTGGTTTGGACATGCAGAAAGGATGGACGAAAAACGACTGGCGAAAGAAATTTATAAGGCAAATATAAATGAACCAGTTGGTAAGGGGACGACCAAGACGAATATACTTGGGCCAAATAGGTAGATGATAAACTGAAGAAAGGTCAGTTCAAGAGTACCCGTAACCAATTTACTTGGCAACAAAACGCTTGGCAGTGATTCTCCTTGGTTCTACAGTCTCCATTGGGTAAATATGGGTTGGTTTAACCTTTTCTAATCTCACATTCCCATACGCCATACTACTTTATTTGCAAGCGTAAGATTTATTTTATTCTGACAATTTTTCACTAATACACAATTATTATTTAGTAATAAAGAACGCACTGGCACGGTTTTTTCAACTTTTGTGTTAAAATTTCTCAGAACAACTAGAGAACACCACGTGAATGCTGTCAAAACAAATCGCATCATATATTTCTTTTTATGTTTGTATAGTTTAGTTTTAAGGCAAATGGATATATGTCCATCAACCAAGAGATTTGCTTTCTTATGTATACTTAATGTTTTTTTTTTGTTTTGTGCTGTTTTACAATTATTATCACCCCACTTAGGCCGCCACTTAGGCCCGGCCAGAACACCAGCGCTGCCACAGATTAGTCTGTTGCAGCATAAGCTGAGGGCGGGTCCTAATTGACCATTTGCTGCGTTGTTATTTATCTTACGCATTTATTTATTATATCAACAGTGCAATGTGTTGACTGTCCGCCAGCTTTTTATAATGCACTCAGTATTAAAACAACATACTGCTCTTGCCTATTATGTAAATATTAATAGTATAAGGCGGAAAGATATCGTCTGCTATAGGAATTTTACCTCAAAATATAAATTTACAAATAGATTTTTTTCATTTCTTGGTCCTTTTCTTTATAATAAGTTAAATAGAGTTTTAAAAATATATGATTTAAATTACTATAATTGTAAGCAAATCCTGTACAACCACATTCACAACTTAACTTACGAAGAGACAGAAGAGTTATTTGCAGTCTGTAAATAGATATTATGTTCTCGATAATTTTCTATCAAGTAGTTTATTTATCACTTAGTTATGGCAAACTTAGATATAAGCATACACATAGTGCGCTACTATTATGTTACTCAGATTAGGTTAATTTGTTAGTCATCACTAGATATGATTATTATGAAACTTATCAAGATTTATTGTGATTAAACATTGTAGTTTATACCTATGCAATTTAGCATGTAAGCATTTATTCGCCTGAAACACAGGTTTAACCTAGTACAGGTATTTTAATATTTACTATATTTTTATTTATATCAAAGATCTTTGTATATGTACATGACCAATGTTAATAATAAATAAATTATTATTATATTATTATTATTATATTATTATGTTATTGTGCTTATTGTATTGTGCTTGTGGTCAATAAATGTTTTCTATTCTATTCTATTCAATGAGCTTGCTATAAAGTTGAAGAAGTTCAAGAAGTAAGTTTGGATCGCAACATGTAGAAAACTGTGATCTCTATGAGAATATGTATGTAGCAGAAATACCAATTAATAGCTTAAAATTTATAGCTTAATCTCGCCGACGAAAAATAGGGCAGCGCTTTTGCACGTATTATGTTGATTCTACCGTCACATCTTGCGTCACTGGAAGACGCATTCTGTGTAAACTCAACAAATTCTCGAGAATACAATATAAAACTCATTCCATAGAGTACACCTATCTCCGCGAAAATGGCGGATTAAACTCGCCCACAATATAAAGTGCTGGCGAAAAAAATATATTTTTCATACAAAACGTGTACTGTACACAAAAGACCTTTATTCGGGCCAAGTTCGGGAAGAAACAATAACATCGTCATAAAACGACAATAAAGATGGCGTCGCTTAAGGGTGCGACACACGTACGTGCTTTATCTACTCCCCGAGATTTACAACCGTCAATTGTGATTTAGCGCGCGTGTGTAAACGCCTTACGTGGCTGTGTACAGAATAAACATAGATAGTAAGTTAATTGAAGCTGAGAAGTATTTGCGCAAGTCTTAAAGTACACATGACTGCAAGTCCGACTACTTATGTAGACCTTGAGACTGCTTCTATTTTCTGCGTAACAAGTTCTGTTTTCGTAGTTCAAATGAGACGTTCACTGACGTGCTAGCGTACGATTTACACCAAAGTAGATGATACTGCTTATATGGCCAAGTGGTTTCGGGAACCAGGTCTAAATTTTGGATATGTTGTTCTCCTGGTCGAGCTGAGCAAAAAATGTAATGGTCGCAAAAAAAGTTAACGACTCATTTCCAACATAACATATTATTTCAGTTACGTAGCTAGAATATCGAAAAAATTCTTATTATTTTTTTTTATTATATTGTTCCGGGAACACAGACGTCGGCAAAGAGTTCCACATCTTAGCTGTTCGTATTAAAAACGAAGACTGGAACCGTTTTGTACGTGTAAGAGGATAGTCCACCACGTAAGGATGGTAGTTAAGCCTACGTCTGGTTGACTGGTGGTGGAAAGGAGCGGGTGGAATTAATTCATGTAATTCCAACGCACACTCTCCGAAATGCAACCTATAGAAAATTTGAATAATTTAATTAATTTGAAAAATTGGTAATCTTTCCGAATTTTCAGTAGGTAATTATAATTAATGCAATATGATCTTTCTAACAAAGGCTACTATGCCTTTCAACTGAGTTCAACTGAACTTCAAAGTTTTTTAATATAAGCTCGATATCAAAATCAAATCAAAATCAAAATAATATTTATTCAACATAACCTTTACAGGCACTTATTGACGTCAACAAACAAAACAAAAAAAAAAGCTTAAATAATAAAAAAAAAACAAACCTTGTCCGTACGTACGAATAAGGAAAAAAAAAAGAAAAAATTATTGACTCGACCCTGTTCGGAAATTGGGAGAGCCTTCTCGAGAAGAACAGGCAAGAAACTCTGAAGGTCTATTTTTTATCTCCTCTTTTCAATGTTAATATTATAATAATATAATATAAAAATACAATATAGTATAAGATACAATCATACCTAATACGATTACAGTCGTATGTATGTTTACATACACATATAAAATAATACAATATTATTAATAATGTTACCAAACATGGCTCTATGAATAGTGTCCCTATTCCCAAATACTGTGATCATTTAGATAGTCACTTACTTTTAATAACCTTTACTCATGAGTGTATTTTTGATATGGATTTTAAATTTATATAAAGGTAAATCAATGACACTTTGCGGAAGCTTGTTAAACATAGATATACATTTCCCCAAGAACGAACAGCTAGTTTTATGGAGTCTGAACATTGGACCAATATGTCACCAAAGGCGGCTTTTACCGCAATCAAAACGCTATCTGTTAGAGCGATGTATAATTTTAACTGTCAAAGTACAAGAGAAATATTTGAAGATGGTAGCTATATCACACGATAAACATTTTATCATATCTTCTTTCGTTGCTCATGCAACGGGGGTAGGACGCTTTCATATATATACTCTGATCCCAAACCGATTACTCGCAGCCGTGTCTGCTGCTAGATGGATTAGCGGGAGAAAGGTTGTTATTAAAATTCGTTTTCCCAAACCATAATTATATTTATATATATGACATAGATGCTAAACGCCTGAGGGGTAACTGCTTCATGCGTATTCAGTATAGCTAATGTACGTTATTATTAGTGCTCGGACTAAGTAGTATAATTTTATGTACTTGCGATTTTGTGACATCAATAGTATGGATATGCCTGGGAACTTACTACTTAATAATAGTATTTCATCTTTTAGCTTATTGTTGTAATAATATGTTGTAAACATAAAATTTTACAATAAAAGCGTAAAGAAACTAATAGCAAATAAAAACAGTAAATTTTAGGTTTATCCATGTTCCTACCGTGAGGCTGCGTGCGCGTCCGGCTAAGCGCGCACGCCGTGGTGAAGTCTCTCTGTGTGGGGAACTGTCCAGGGGTTCTCTGCCAGTCCCTCCTTTGGCGGTGGCTTGACCAGCTTGGTCGAGCCGGCCCCGGGACACATGGCGGTCGTATCGCGAGAGCGCACCCCGCCATATGCCCCGTATGGGCCAGAGAACTCGGGGGGGGGGGGGGGTTTAGTGGGTAGGCCGGTCCTGCCAGCGCGGTGTCATGGTGCACAAGGTCAAATTCCCCCCTCTCAAAAAAAAATAAAAATAAAAAAGGTTTATCCATGTTACGCTTATATTGATTTTCTTTCTGCAAGTACATAAAATTAAACTACCTATTCCGAGCACTAATTATTATGGTTGGATGTCAAATATTGTGACTCGTCTTTGTTATTCCAAATATATAATATAAATATGTTTCCTACATTCCGGATTACCATATTATGTTTCAGTACATAACATTTTTGTCAAGGTCCTCAACAACGTAGCGTATATTTAGTATTTGTAAATATAACTATTAGACTTGACTAACGAAATCTCATTATTTAGTAACAAAGAAGTATTTCAAATATAAGATGTATGGCTTATAAAATAAATGAGATTTAAAAATAAAAAAAAAAGTATTTCAGATTGAAAAAGCTTATTTCATTAATTCGTTTGCCATACTAACATTCAACATAATACGGAATACATTGTAGAATAAATAGCAAGACAGACTTTACCTGCTAACTTTGAAACAGCTCTGAGTCACTCGTAATATAATTACTACGAGTGACTCAGAGCTGTTCACAGTGCTAATGTAAAACTAGCTAATGTAGCTGAACACACATAAATAAGTAACTATAGTAACGAAACCTCGTTATTTTGTAAACATTATGTATTCCAAATTAAGAACACTACTGTTATTAATTATTTTATCCTTCTGCCACACAAAATTACATGGGACATACTATAGAATACACAAAAACACTTTAAACTTTACATGCTTACCATGAAATAGCCCTGAGTCACTCTTAATAACTACAGCGTTCATAGTGATAATGTAAAACTAGCTAATCTAGCTGAACACACATAAATAAGTAACTGTAGTAACGAAATCTCGTTATTTTGCAAAATATATATATTTCAGATTAAGAACACTACTGTTATTTATTATTTTATCCTTCTGCCACACAAAATTACATGGGCATACTATAGAATACACAAAAACACTTTAAACTTTACATGCTTACTATGAAATAGCCCTGAGTCACTCTTAATAACTACAGCGTTCATAGTGATAATGTAAAACTAGCTAATCTAGCTGAACACACATAAATAAGTAACTGTAGTAACGAAATCTCGTTATTTTGCAAAATATATATATTTCAGATTAAGAACACTACTGTTATTTATTATTTTATCCTTCTGCCACACAAAATTACATGGGCATACTATAGAATACACAAAAACACTTTAAACTTTACATGCTTACTATGAAATAGCCCTGAGTCACTCTTAATAACTACAGCGTTCATAGTGATTAATGTAAAACTAGCTAATCTAAGCTGAAACACACATAAATAAGTAACTGTAGTAACGAAATCTAGTTATTTTGCAAAATATATATATTTCAGATTAAGAACACTACTGTTATTTATTATTTTATCCTTCTCCTCACAAAATTACACGGGACATATTATAGAATACACAAACTTTACATGCTTACCATGAAACAGCCCTGAGTCACTCCTAATAACTTATGTATTAGGTAGGTATACGAGTATGTATGTAAGACCTAATATTAGATACGGCAAAAACTGAAGCTCTTATTTTTATAATCGTAAGGATGATTTTTGTAATAGAATATAAATAATAATGCACAATAAATAATCGATAATATATGAATATTTTCAATGTTTTCGTCAGTAATTATGCTATAAGTTGCATTTACTTAATGTATTATTCGAATGCAAAATCATCGTTAATGAACGTGGATTGGATCATTCGATGTGATTTTTTTTTTATTCGTAATAAACATTTTTTAAATTATATCAATATGGCTTTCCTCCGACGACATATTCCATAATGTGAAGGATAAATCCTTTTTTATACGAGTATATAACTTGGCTAGTCGGGGTGTAATATATAGCACATCCCAATGCGAATATCGGCCTTTCTCAAGGGACTCGTGGTAAGCAGCCACATAAAACAGAAAATCCTGTAGAGACCAGCAGAAAATACCTGTCGACAAATCGCCTGTTTTCTTAAGCTCATTTACATCAATCACCGGCACAAAAGATTAGGTGCTTATTATGGGGTATTAAGAGCTAGGGTCGCGTTATTTTAAATGGAAATTAAAGGCATTGTTTCCCCTTGCTATATTTTGCTTCACGCTCTGTTTAGGTTTGCGGTTTACATGTTTACCTCTTGTATTGAAACGTTCCATTTGATGTGATAAAATAAAAAAAAATATCTTCAAATAGGATTTTTACAATCACTTTTGCAAGTTATAGAAGCTACGCCATTAGTTCGCAAGTCTGAAGATTTTGTACTGGAAAGAGCAAAAAAGAATCGGTATGTATACAAAACACGTACGCCCATCAGAATATTCATTAAAAAAGTAATAAGAGATTTGGCTTAATGGAATTTTTACCATGTCACAGTGAGTTCTAAGAAAGGACGATAAATGTCACGTGACCGATGACAGATGTATATAAAATGTCTACCTTATTGCAGTTTTAAAAAATTGTAGCCGAGTCCATTATTTGCGCACTTCTTCTATTTTTCAGAATTAGCTGAATGTTTCTGTAAAAGCTATCTAGAACTAGTAGTTTTTTTTTTTGGGGTTGCCTATTGACCAAACTTACAGCTACAACGACGTACTATTTTAACCTTCCATACATAAAAGACTTACTTATCTAAGTACTACGAACTGCTAATATCATTCAATAATTCAAATTCGCACAGAACGTAAAACGTTGCTTAGTAATAAAGACATAAAGTCGAGAATAGCATACACGATCAGTGAATGCAAACATTTGGTCGGCATATGTTTTCTGTACCTAAAAAGATGGGCGAGCCGGTCCAAGGGAAAAGTAATTTAAGTTTATAAATAAAAACACAGTTACACAGTAAAATGGCGCCTAGGTAAATAGTTTTGTGGAAAACACGTCCCGTGTACGTGGTGCTACACGGACCAGCAAAATAAGCAGTCAGAAGATTAAAATAACAACAAAGTTAGAAACATTAAACTGATTTATAAAAATTCTCCTTTAAAAAAGCTTTTAACTAAAAGGGCAATTAACCTAAATACTTTTAAGAAATAACCACATAGTAAACTTCGTTAAGTGTAGTACAATAATGCAATCAATCAAAATATTTCCATTATGATAATTATTACTTATTTATCATTGTTATATTGTTATGTTTATTATCATGTGTCTTTATAAGATGAGAACCTTTATAAGGCGTACACGGGGATATAGATCCAATGTCTATAGGCCAAATGAGCAAATTAATGAAGGTGTGCTTGAAGTCTACCAATGGGATCTAATCTCTATCTGCACAATGAGAACGCAGCTCAAAATTATACCCATTTAAATACACAGAAACTACTGTAATTACAGACCAAAACGTTTGTAAACTATTGCATTGCGGTTTTGATGGTGATGACTAGAGATCGGATAATCGGATGCATATTTACCTAAATTAAGTTTAAGACAAAGTATGGAAACGGCTTTTTATTGTTTTGTTAAATAAAAATCCCGGGAGTGATATCCGGATCCGGATAGCCGGATGTTTATTTATTTACCTAATTTAGTTTTTAACAAAGTATAGAAGTGTCTTTTTATTTAATCCCGGAATCCCGGTACTGTAGAACATTTTGGTAACTCAGAGTGAGACACCATTTCTGTTTTTTTATTCAATTATTTAATTGATTATTGTTTTAGTCAAACTAGCTCACTACATTCGTATAACACTCTTCATATAATCAATCGTACATTCATAAATCGCACGGGGAACTGAAACTAAACTTCATGTAAATACGTATGCATAGTTGTATAAATGAACCCGGAGTCTCGGTCTTTTGAAAATAAATACCACGTGCTAATTTAGTAATTTTCAAACAATATCACTACGTTAAATTTTCAGTCCGGTATTTTCCCGGGATTTTTATTTAACAAAATGTATTTTAAAAAGCCGCTTCCATAATTTGTGAGTCAAAAATTTACTTTAGGTAAATATGCATCCGATTATCCGATCTCTAGTGATGACATTTCGTGCTTATGCATTACAATAAAATAAAAACACGAAGAAGCAGTAAAAACGAAACGAAAAGAAGAAAAGACAAAGAGCAATTGAGTTCTTAATGCTTCTAAATAAAACGGTTTATTTTAATCTCATGGTGGCAAGTTTTGAGGTTACAAGATTTCTAATTTACCTATGTGATTAATTTCTATAGTGCGGGATTCAAGATACAGGCTATTGTCTAGTTCAACTTCCACCCATGTATATCTAGATTTCCGTCATCTGACTGAACTGTGTTTTATTTATAAATATTATTATTATTACTTTACATTTATTAAATTTAATCAAACATATGTAAATGCTATAAAATGCCTAAACCCATTATGGCACTAGCAAGGCCCACACCACCAGTGGTTAGGGCTGCAAAGAGAGGAATATATGGACAATATGCAGCGTATTATATGTATATTAAATTCTATATCAGGTCCTTGATCCATCCGTCAAGCTGAGTCTCTTTTGATCGACATTTTTCACTATCAAGCAATTCGCCGACACAACTATTGATATAATTATCGTCCAAGAAACATCCCGAATAGCCATTAACTCATGTAGTATATTAAGGTTCTTATTAGCTTTGAACTTCCCAGCTCTTACATGTTTCTTGAAAGTTGTTGATGTTGACAAACACTCCGCGTTAAAATCAGATTCAAATCATAGATAGTTCAAATTTTTGTCATAGTTGTTGGTATGGTCATTGGGATAAAAGTGTCTTTTACGTGACTAATCACACAATCAAGTTATGTTGTAATATACAATAATAGACGATATACTTTAGCGCAACTCTCCATGGTAATAGTCAAACACTTGTGAGACTATAAAACTTTTTAAAAATCGAATAGAAGTGAGCTCTCGAAAATGTCTGAAGTTTTGACAGCACTTGGACAAAGTATCGATGCTATCAGGCCCATTTTGTCCGGAAACAATTTGCCATGAGCAGTGCTCGGGGAGTCACCCAACTTGTTTGAGGGTCAGCAATACATCACAGCCTTGACGGTTCACAAAAACTTAGGGGTCGAGACTAAGCTACTGGTGAGCAGCGTCGCGAATCGCGGTGACATGGCGACGTAAAAACTTTATGATAATGAGATTTATTATTGTACACATCTATTTACAGCAATTCAATATTATCGCTGTTAAATTTAATAATTTACTGTCTTTGATTATTGCAGGGTGTTTCGAGGGTCTGTAATTAACATTTGCAATTAAAATTACAATCAAATTTATCTAAAAACTAATTAATTACTGGAAGAGTCTTAGGTCTGAGTTTAGAAACAACATCAGTATCCATGTTGTTTAATTTCGTTATATCTGGGCAGATATTACATGGCATATAATTTCATATATTACATGGCCATGTAATATATAAAATTACATGCGATTGAGCTGATTCTGCATGAGGTACTACATAAGAATGGGCAGGTTCAACTGTACATTGGACTCTACATTGGACTCTACGTAAGACTCTACATTGTACTCTACATTAGACTCTACGTTAAACTCTATATTCACCTCTATATTTCATAAAGTATCAAAACCCGCACGGGCCACAATTTTCTTGAAATTTAACGATTTAAAAGGTCAACGATTTCATCACATAAAATTTCTTGACCGATCTCTATATCATGCCATCAAGCTAATAAAAGTAATCTGGTAGAATGTAAAAAAAATATAAACAATTTTTAAAACTACATTATAAATCATGATAGTAGTAAAAAAGTTGGTAATATATTTTATTGTATGTGTCTCCTTACTGCTCTAAGCCCTGACCTGAAAACTGACGGCACAACTTCTCAGCTCATACACTTCTGGGCCTTGGGTACAAGCCAATATTTATTAAGTCAAGATAATTACCTAATCTGTAGGATCTCCTAGTCAGCGCTGTCAAAGTGACCTCCTTAGACTTCCTATACACTTTGTGATTTGAATGCAGTTTGCCGATGTCTTCCGTCACCCTACCACCCAATAAATGTACACATTAAATTCTAAACTAAAAAAACCAGTAACCAGTAACTAAACCAGAACTAAACAAGTAACTAAAACAGTAACTAAAAATTTAAAGTTTTCGGAATTTTTCCTTTATCTATGCTATAAGACGTTGCTTCGTACCAAATTTCAAGATTCTGAGTTCACGGGAAGCACCCTGTAGGTTTTGATTCCCTTGCAAGTGTCGAAAATTTGCGGCATAAACGGCTGTATCTTTTGATTGCTTTGGCTTAGAAGTTTGATTTTTTCACAGCTTCAAGGGACAAGTAGAATTAAGCTTGATACCTCCACGCGTTCCTAGAAAAGGGTCTTGACAGACGGACGGACAGACGGACAACAAAGTGATCCTATAAGGGTTCCGTTTTTTTCCTTTTGAGGTACGGAACCCTAAAAATACATTAGGCTTGATCACCACTTGGAAGAAATGGGTCTCGGTAATTTCAAAAACTTTCACAGTGTAAATTCACATATAGACATTAGGACTCCCTTTATTCATTACGTTGAGCTGTTTTCAAATTTTACCGCTTAACTTAATGTGCTGATGATTGTACATTGCCAACACATGGTTTGCAAAGTCACAGTCAATTTCACTTCAAACTGCAACACCAATGTAACATTGGGAGTATTTAGATATGTACCATAGGTAAAGACAATGTTGAGACACCCAAGCAGCGTAGTTTGGTAAAGATCCGATCCGGAAGTTTGATTACCGAATTTTTGATATGTCGCACATACCTTATCAAGTCATGTCACGAATCGCATCGCCTCTAGCTGTGTGCTCAAGTTAAAGACAGCAGATGTTACGCGCCTAGAGATGGGTCGATGTTTGACAATATTTACACGGGCCGCTCTAGATACTTTTAGACGACTTTCGAGAGATTTTGATCGAAAGCAACTTACAGTATTTTGTATTTTATTCTCTTCACTTTTTATACGTGTAGCTGACATCTCTTGTTTAGTAACGGCGAGGATTCATTGATAAAAGAAGCTTGCTCTACTTCTTACTTATTCCTTTAACAGAGTCAATGCTATTAAATAATTTGAGTAATTATCAGACGATAATTGCTTAAAGCGCTATTTCAAATATTGCAATGTATATGTTATATTAACTATATATTGGAACAGTACATCAATTAAATTGTCAAAAATAATGTCCAGAGTAAATAATATTAAGGAGGAGGAATATTATATCCACATTACAACACAGCCGACTAAATTATGTCCGTAAGGATTGAGGAGCCATATCAGATTTTTTAAATCTGATTGCGTCATTATTTAGCAGCAATTTAGCTTACTTTGCAGCACGAATTCTAGATTTAGCAGCAAAATATAACACTAGTTATTTTAATGCAAACATGGCTCCTCAATCTAAACGTTTGAATTGAGGAGCCACCTAGAACTCGTTAAGTAATAGATGAATATTTATGAAAATTTTGTATCATTTAGTAGTAATTTTGCACATTACCATATAAAAATTTGGCTTCTGTAGTGCTATAATTAAAGAAAATACAATACTTTTAATATGGCTCCTCAATCTAAATACAAGAGGTGAATTTCTATTGGATGTGAGCGATCAATTAATATATTCACATATTCATAATTTAGCAGGTGTTGTGTTTGTTTTTGCAGTATAGGAATAAAATAGTAAAACAGAGTAAATTTTGTATATGAACGCATTTTCTTTGGCTCCTCAATCCTGACGTTCTAGTTATGTATATTTGACTGTAGCCACCTGAGATCTTGACGGAATCTAAAGCCTGAGAGACTATCATTTAGCAGGTTGAGGAGCCATGTTTGCATTAAAATAACTAGTGTTATATTTTGGTGCTAAATCTAGAATTCGTGCTGCAAAATAAGCTAAATTGCTGCTAAATAATGACGCGATCAGATTTAAAAAATCTGATATGGCTCCTCAATCCTTACGGACATGACTAAATTCATTCTTAATAAGTGACTCGAGTCAGGGTAGAGCGACAAAATCTTCGCCTACCATGGACCTTTGTCAACCTATCCAGCGCGAGCACACTCGGGGGCATCGTTAGGATCGACTTACGAGAAAGGGGGTAGTGATTCCGTGAAGGGGGGAGGAATATTTTTGTCTCAATGTTTGGCCAGTAACGGCCTAAATGTGATTTGTGGCGTTGTTTAAGTGTGCTAATAAAATCTGATATATGTGGGATTTGGCGGAGGGTTACGCCGGTTTTATGGCAGAGCGAATGATATTTTTGTAGCTTCTAAGGCGTTTAAATAGTTGAGCTTAATATTGTTTGTCCTTTTTTTCTTCAACAAACCGTTTTATCATTTTAACCGAGAGATACCTGCTATAAGTTACTTAACACCGATCGGTCTAGTTGATCCATTTTCTGAGCCAATGCCACGTTTCCTAGCATATGCTTGCCACTCATAGACCTTATCGCGACACCGACATCTTTCGAGTAACATACGCTAGCAACCTTAAGTATAAGGTTCGTAATTCTTCAAGCTAAGTTGGTAACATTGGTTGTTTACCAGTCTTTATTTGGCTTTTTCTTAGATAGAGGCTCAAAATGAAAATCCTTAATTTGTGCGTGTTGCTAATGATGACATATGGTATAGAAACATGACAGCTTGCAGTGGATTTTACAAAGAGACAGCGTAAATGCAACAGGGAGCTATGCTGGGAGTTACTTGAAGTGATTTAATCAGAATGAAAATCCGAATAAGAACCAGGTCTACCACCATAACTTGAACAATCGCAAACATTAATTTCCAGTGGCTAGGGTACAGCGATCGAAGGACTGACAACCATAAGGCCTTTCTCAGATAAAAATGTGGAATGATTATAAAGCTCCTTGTTATAAATACCCTTGAAATATTCCATATAATAGTATGAAACAGTTATTTTTTTCTATATAGGTAAAGTTCTTCAAATATACTATACGGAGTATATATGTAATTTCACTTTTTTTTAATTATTTTTATTTATCAAAGTAGCGTTTTGTTCGGGATTAAACGATGATACTTGATTTTAGTGACGTCACATACAACTCAAGGTCAAATAAAGCGATATAAGTGCTTACCAATTTATTTAGCGATTATTTATTTATTATGATATCAATTCTGGAATTTCACTTCCTTCCGAAGATACCAGATCACGTCTTTGCACTGACAGTTGCGGGATTACCGGTCCGCTCGATCGAATGGCGTTATCCTCTTTACGGAAGTGAATCAATATCATTTTAAAATAAACACCACAAAATCATTTATGAAAAACATGTCGCAGTAAATGAAAGTGCCTGTACAATTGTTCACAAATTTTAAGAAGGCATTGTAGCGTTTATGTAATTAAAATTATATCCAAACATCTCTATATGAAACGCAAATATGATGTAGGTTATCTTTATCGAATTCGAGTCCAATTATTTTCATAAGCCAACAATAATGGCAGAATATATATCATTCTATTACGCTCAACTGACCGCGATCATTACCATATTAGTTACGCCATAATATGAGACTACAGAAGGTTTTCTTTGTTCGAACAAGCTTACGCCCGAACATTCGCTGTATACTGTGACGAACTCATTGGGAGTTCGCCTCTTTCAGTATCTATTGCGTGTGTTCGATTTCAAATAAAGAAACCGCTGCATTTAACGTAGAGAATTAAATACAGTTGATAGACTTGTAGTACGGACGACTTACCTACAACATTGTATTAGCTTATACAAATTAAAGGAAATACAGATAATTGAAGAAATAATCGTATTTATATTTTAAAGTATTCTCCACAACCACCCTGGAGAGTGTCGCAATGTGTAGGCGCTGGATAAGCAAATTTAACACAACATACTACTCTGTGGAATTTTTTTATATATCTAACGAATTATAAATAACAAACTAAATATTTCAAATCCATAAGCATATATTAGTTTATGAATTACGGAATATTGTTGTATAATAATAAACTCTTCTCACAGTTCACTCGCAATCAAATGACTAGTATAGAATCGAAAAACTATATAAAGTTCATGACATCTCAAGAAACTAATTTCATTTTCGTCCAAGTATGTCCCAGTTTTGGGTAGTGCACTTATCTATAGATTAGATAATGTATCTACATAATCTCTATAAGAAATCCGAATTTGATTATTTCGAATCGAAGCGGTGATCCGGCAGTTGTGAATAGGTATAGTGTTCCCTTAGAAGCATAATTTTGTTAAGGTTTTGTTCTCAACGTCTTCTATTGTTCTCAAGGGTTTTGTCTTTTTTACTCTGCAATAAAATCTCTGCAGAGTTATAAATACAGATAAAAGCAAACTATTTAAATCTCAACGTAAGAAATTCGCGGCAAGTAGTAAAGTGTAGTAAATTATTTATGTATTTCCGTTGTGAACAAAATTTAATTGAAACAGTTTACATTGTGATTAAATTTTTTATTGTATTTTTCATGTTTAGTTTCCAGAAATTTACATATAAATAAAAACGTATGTCATTAAGTTTACTTTATCCTACTTCTTATTGCTCTATCAGTTAAATAATAAAGTGTGAAAAATTATGCGTGCATAACAAAACTCGGCAAGCCTCAAATTACTTTATAGCTGTGTGGTTATCTTACGGTTATTCGGGTTACGGCACCGGCAGTTATGGCATTAAGGCCACCCAAAACAGGCGGTTGGCGATAATGATTGCCATTAATAATTTTAAATTAACTTTTATTTCATCCCGCGCCGCGTTTAATGCGTTACGACTGTTGAAATAACCCGACGAATGAGATTATTTTCCAAGCTGTTTTCAGACTTCCGGTTAGTCTGTTTTCTTAGTCTCTAGTTTTTTGTTTCAAAGTAGATTCCATAATTTGTTTATTTAACCAATCTTTGGACGCTCGACAAATAGATATCGTGTCTGACCTCAAAGTGACCGGAGGAAAAGAAATTCAAAACACAAAATTTGATACGATTGGAAATTATTTCAATCGAAATTGAGTAATGATTGCATTTTCATTGAAAGTAATTTCTAAAAAAATCCATTAATTTATAGATATGTCGGTAAGAAATATAACCAAATACAAATCTTTCAATTTCAATTTGATACTATTAATGTAGTAGGTCTGTTATTCAATCTACCATCTAAAACCTATAATCAAACACTGCCAAATTACCAGTAATATTAATTCTAAACCAATGAGTTTAATATAAACAATTTTGAACAAACTAGAAGCAGGTATACTAAAAAGAACCCTTTATTATTTCCCGTACTTTATAGCAATTAGCATTTTCTCCTTTACGCTGTTTGTCTTTAAACTTTTGCATCGCCTTTGGCAGCGAGTGATGCTTCGCTAACTTCCATTCATTCGTCCTTTTTAAATTCTTTATTGGCAATAAATATTCAATCAAAGAAACATCAAAAGGCGAGGACCGACATCGTTTTTCTTGTTTCGTTTTTCGTTGGCGTAAATTTTACAAACTTGAGGAATTTGCTTTTAATTATAAACAAACAGATGAATCACTCGGCAGATAGTTATTGGAGGTGACCAGGAAATAATAACAGATTGATATAAGACGTTTGAATACAAAATTGTTACAAGACAATAAACCGTTCCCTACCTTCTGGATATAATAAGAATTAACTATAGGGATTTATGTTTCGACATAGTGTCCAGATATTAGGGAAATCATAGTACAGATTTAATAAGAACAAGCTGATTCAACGAACTTCGTACAGTCTACGTCTCTGCCCGACTTGAGCTGTCACTGCGAGAAGGTGATGGAATTTTAAATATTATATAATAATGAATTAATGATTTTCATGATAATTGGCAATTTTTAGGTGCTTATAACATTTCTTTGGTACCTTTCGGGGAGATCAATAGCGATTATTCGCCCTCATGATAAAGATTTACGTCACTTTGACTTCCCACACATGTTCATGCGCTCTCTCTCCTAAGGAAGCGGTCGCCGCCATGATTTGCCTACGCAGTTCTTAGATTTTAGGTATAATGCTGAATTTTGTTAGTAAGTCATACCGGTCAGATCACTCCAGCTAGTGTGGAATCCCAAATAATCACTACGACATGTCACGATGGTATCCTGGGTACGTTTCGTATTCCTTGTGAGGATTCTCTGTCTCTTGCTCCCCAGAGAAATAAAAGATGATTATGTATAAATGTTTTTAAAGTACCTTATAAGATCCATAACGGCGCTGGTATTGATTTAATATATAATAACCATAATATTTATCATTCATATCAACCCACACATACACCCGAATGATGGGCATTATCAAAAAAGTTGCAGGTGTGCACACTATCACAACCTATCATGTCATTTAAGAATCTATGCGCTCCTTTTGGTCAAATGGTTTCGTGTGGTTCGATTGAATTTCAGTCGAAACAACCAAGTCTTTAAAAACCATCTGACATGTCATTCTGAACCAAATATTTCTAATACAATCTACTACAAAAAATCCACACGTCGCAAGGTTTCGCAAAGCCAGCGTTAGCTGAGCCCCCTCCCATGCCGTTTAAGACGTAATCACTTAAGAAAAAAGTTTCAACATAGCCTGGCTAGTTGTAATAGATGTTATGTTTGCAATAAGTATCATAATACCGTGATAATACCCCTCATACGTCACTCGATCCCATGTATCACCGGCTAAAAGCGTGATGACGAGCTGTGAGCCGAAAGGCTTCAGGGAATGAATTATAAAGCTTATTGGTGAGAGGCACTTTCGTATTTGATAAAATGTGTTTTCATTTTGTTTGGTTTCATTTTAGTTATAATTAGGGTAGTTTCAATAAATATTATTAGTTGGAGAATCCTTAGTCTTTAAATATGAATTTAGAGAATAATAAATATTGATAAATACCTAATTGTAAAATTGGATGCTTTGAAGATTTCAATGAATCTACGTTGTCATAATAAGTCTCATAATACAACGACTGCTGGTATATAAAAATCTAGGTATCTAAATCAAAAAGATGGCTTATTTTCACACCGCTTGTTTTATATTTTTGCAAGATTATCGCTAGTTTGGGTCAATATATTGGACCGTAGATTTGCGAGATGTACAGATGATGTGAACGTTACGCGACATTAGATGACTTACACGGCATTATGCGAAATATAATAGCGTACGTGATAGTACGCGAGTGAGGTAAAGTCAAGAATATTCTGAGGGTAATTGCGGATAACGTACACTCCAGTAGGGTGGCACTGGGTTCGGTGTCTTGTCTTCACGCACATTAAACATAGAAAACAATGAAATATTGTTTTATAACTAACACAGTTGTAAGAATTAATCCTGACCATTATAATATGAAAATGATAATTATAAATATGAATATATTTAATTACAAACTCATTTCTGTCATTATCTACCTATTATTGTCTCCAGCTACATACTTTGAAATGAAAATGCAAGAGCTATTTTGAAATTATTCCGTTCATATTATCAATTACATTACAGATAAAAGCCGATTATTGTTGGCAGTATAAAAGGACACTCCTGTTGATACAGAAATAACGAAATGATAAAATGAAGCTTTATTGAAAACCATATATCGAACACTCACCCTAAAATATTAACATTGAATTTTGCGAATGAAGGATTAAAAATCATTCAGTGCCCCGAGCTTGTACCGAATCGGAAGCATATTGATTCCACCTCAAATTATTTATACCAAATGAATTGGCAGCACCCCATTTTAAGCCTATTAGTTGGGGAAATATCCGGCTATTATTCTGGACGTTTCCACCATATATCCACCACGCGACACTCATTGTTTTCGAACCAACCTACCGTAAATTTATCGCAAAACCTACGCCAGGAATTTTTTCTAAAATAATCGTCTCGTGATGGTTTCTGTTGCTTTTAATTTTGAGGGTTGGTACGGGAGGCAGAAATGGTTTTCTGTTTGGAATAATCCTTACTTTGGCCCTAAAGAGTTTCGTTGCAGTGAATACTCATTAACAATCTTAAGCATGATTAAATTATTCACGATAACTTAACTTTATCTTATATCTTTACATAACAAAAAAAATTGTGTGAACTAATTCATCTTTCCATTTGACTTCCATAACGTTTTACAAGTGTTAAGGATCGCAAATAGTTGCGTTAGAGAACTAACATTTTTTGCAGTACTTCACAAATTAGTTTTATGAAATTCCGGAGAATATTCATATGAGGTAAGAGATACAAGTAAAACACTAAACGCTATTCCTAGGAAAACATTCCTTTGTAAGATAGTTCAAATATATGACAGCCAAAATATAATTTATTTTTGAACTTCTAGATGTGTGCTCTTGATTTGTGACGATATTGAAAGTCTATTTGTATTCACAACCATTTTCTAAGAAGTCTTAGTGCTTCGTTGTCTGATTATTTATTCTACCCCCTCATCCCCATCGTCGATACTCAATCAATCACCCAAGCGTGCCTTTGGCGGTGTCGCTCTAATAAATTAACGCTTACGGCCTTTGTTCAGTATCACAGGACCTCAGCACCACTTGTCACTTAATGAAATCTGCCTATTACAAAGTTCCTATAATTCTTTATGATGTTTACGTCTGCTATTGTAATGCTACTGTTGTATTAGAATGGTCATTGAATTGTCAATTTATGGTTGTAATAATTCTAAACCTGTTTCACTGAATTCATTCATAATTGAATGAATTCATAATTATTTATTTGTCTATCAAAGATCTATCAGTGAGGAACTATACCGCTTATGATAATCAATTGCTTGGAGGCAGTTACCATTAAAATTGTTACTCGATTAACTTACTGTATTTTTTTTGTGTTTTCTAAGTACAAACAGGTATTATAAAATATTTGAAGCTTTAAAATCGCTACGCTATCTCTAATCTTGCAAATTCTATAATTGGTTTGAAATGAAACAAAATTATTTAGAAGAGTAACAATTGAATTTGTCATTAGTTAATTTAATGATGTTAGATATTAGTTTAGTTAACCCGGCGTGAGTGAGGTTGGGTGTGTCATACCCGAAAAATTTCTAAACGCCGATATTTTAATGTTATTGTTGCCATGCAAGTCCTGTTGTTTCAGTAGCTGGAGGTAAAGATGCAAGGGGTGAGGTACGGTATCGAGTTTAATGTTGCACCGGCGGCGATGGCAAATACACATGCGTACCCGCGGCTGGGGTACGGAATTGTGTTGATTTGTAGGTGTAATTTTGGTGCTCTATTACATGATCTCACAAGACTTTTCAGTTCCTATTTTATTTATAATAATTAGAAGACACTATTGTTACATTGATTTACCAAAGTTGGAATTTTATTAGATTTTTATGGCAAAAGAAATTAATTGCCTGAATTTGTATTTTTCGAAAATAATTTAGATATTGTGTTATTTCAATAAAAAATAATGCTGCTTGACTTAATGTTGATATTTTATTTACTCATCTTGTTTGAATAGTTACTATTATGAATATATCTTAAGCATTAATTCTAATTACACAATCATAGTATCAAAAATTTTACATCAAAATTTTGGGTAT
Organism: Scirpophaga incertulas; assembly: GCA_036419045.1. Taxonomy (NCBI): domain Eukaryota; kingdom Metazoa; phylum Arthropoda; class Insecta; order Lepidoptera; family Crambidae; genus Scirpophaga; species Scirpophaga incertulas. Next base: position 39,789,675 of record CM071626.1, on the reverse strand, counting down.
ATCATACCCACCTCATAGCTGGTGTAACAATTTCTCACCTCATTCACGCCGGGTTAAAATCGCTACGCTATCTCTAATCTTGCAAAGTCTATAATTGGTTTGAAATGAAACAAAATTATTTAGAAGAGTAACGATTGAATTTGTCATTAGTTAATTTAATGATGTTAGATATTAGTTTAGTTAATGTTATAAAAAGTCATCAACTATGAAAGTGCTAAATTTTTGCTCGAAACTTTATAACTTTTTAAATTTTAGCACCATTCAAAATATTTATTATAGCTTCACGTGTTAAACTAATTTGCAAGTTTTGTTTACAATTGAATCTCAAAATAAGGTTATTTTAAATATCAAAATCTATAAAAGTATTTTGTTTTTTATAGACTTCACTACTTGCGACGATTAATTTTTTTGCCTTCAAAATTATGTTATTAAATATTTAGTAAAATTTTTGTTAGTAAAATTTCTCTCTTGGTTATTAAATAAATAAGGTAAAAATTAGTATGGAATAAGCAAAATGTTACAAATAAATCAAAACTCTATACTACTGTGACAGCTGTCACACCTGTACATTATTTAAATTTGACAGCGTGCAACATATGTATTTGTCTTTGGCGTATGTTTTAGGAGTCAATTTGATACTAACTGTTCATGTTGTAAGTTAAATGTCTTTTTTCAAGAGGCACTATAGATATTGATACATAGACTCAAATATGTTATCTAGATATACAGTTTTACTTTATTACATCAATCAATATTATTAATTGAAGATGGGTTGGGTTGGAATTTAAATAGATATACATAAATGCATGAATGACGTAAGCCTTTTCAATGTTGAAATGAGCTTGGTAATTATCTGATGCTGACAGTTTGAAATATACATGCATCCTATTAATAAAATACTTACCGAAATTAGAATGCAAATTCTATGTCCGCTCGTCGTAGATATCTGTAAATAAAATAGTACATTATTGCAAAGGTCGCAAAATAGGTAATTGCAGGTTTAGTATGAGTTAGAATGAATGCCTGAGACGAGAACTTCAACTTGCGAGACAGGCAAATTTTCTTTGTGACATGTAAAGGCATACTTACAGAAACACATACCAACGTATATAACGCCCTACGGGTATAGGCACAGATCACAGTAATAAAATTATTACAATCTAGGTTCTAAGGTATCGTACAGAGTGATCTTAGCTTAAGTGTTCTAAAAAAGCGTTATATAGATAATGCTCTTCTGTACAGGGTTGAGCGGAAAAACATCCATACTTTGGGGTCAATCGCAGTTCGACTGCAATCTTAACTATATGTATATCATTGAATTTCGTATCTCTTGTCTCCTATACTTAATAGGGCTCTATCTCTTTCACGTGAGTCAGGTGATCTTCTCCGATGCTAACTCTATCTTAGCGATCATTTCGCCATTTTATTAGAAAGCAAAGGTGTAGCCTATGAGTTGCAGGCAGCAGGTCTGCAGTTCCGTGCTTAGCAGAAATAAGAAGAAGTCAGGCCGCTAAGAAATATAACAGTGGTCGCTACAACTATCCCGCTGCAATGGTGCGCTACCAACGTTAATACGAACAACTTATTGTATTTCTCAAAAATAGTTTAATACTAACCTATCAAACGAGTATGATTTATTTATAAAAAACCTCCACATGGAGACTTTTACTAACTGAAACATTATGGGAAACGCAACTCTTTATATATAACACTAAAGTTCATATACAATCCAAACCAACTTCAACCTGACATTCACAAAATAAATCCTTCTAGGGATCAGGAATCCAAGAACATTTGGAACACGGCCAGATATCGAAAAGTGTTTCTCCATTCTTTAAATTAACCTTTCGAAAACTCAAAACTTCGTATCTCACTATCAAGCGGTATACTTGTACGGTGGACAAGTGTCATTTTATAGTTGAACTTTAGTTACTATTAGCTTAGCAATAGAATAGAATTTTCCTTGCAATTGCATGCCGATAGCCAACATGGCAACTTATATATATTTTGGTTAAACACGAAAAGTTTTGGCAGAGCTGATACAATTTCTGGCTGACTGTAGGTTCAGTTGAAGCAATATCCTATTCGCGGATGGAAACTTGGCGGAAAGCCGTACTAGGTATATAAGATGTGAAATCGGAAAATAAACATTTTGCTTTTCCTCGTGTAGTTGGGAAGTTCGTGCCGTGAGATGTAGCGATTTGAATTTTTCGATTTGTTTCTTTTAGTTTCGTTTTGTATACATTGAGATAATGTTGTTCTTAGTGTTCCTAAGAATTGTTCGGGATTAATATCTGTCGCTAGTTTCAAACATACCTTAATCACCTTGACTATTGGCAACACACAACAGTGCTTTTTCAGAGTTTTACCGTTCTGCCGACACTACCAAACTATGGTAATGGATTGTCGCTGGTGGATATTTACATTCAAAAATATCGATAATCTAGTCGCTTTTATTCTGCACCTTAAACCACGCTTGCGTTTGCTCAGACACGAAAATAGTTTTAATTGCGCGATTATCGCGCGTTTCTAAAAAAAAGATTAATTCTAACTTGGCAGAGCTTGCTAATTGCTCGACTTAATTATTTCGAAGTCGGAATTTATCGGAGAACGTTACATAAACTCACTATTTTAATGAAATGAACGGATGAATTTAAATAATCTACTTTAACTTCGGATGTGTACTTAAATAGAGTTTAGTTTTGTTTAACTTCCAGTGCTTTTCGAAGTGAGGTGAAGGTATTATTAACGTTTTACGAAGCGTATAATAATGTAATGTATTGTGTCGAATGCATAAATCGTTAGATTTTCGACTACAGTGGGACTCACATATCTTGGAAATTGTTATTACACAGTCAATCGAAATATTTGTATAACTTCAAATTTTAAATCTGACATCATATTTGGACCATTTAGGTGTTATACTGAATGGTACCCATAACAGACGAGTGCGTATAAGGGAAGCATTAATCAAAGTCGTGGAAATTAGGGAACTGAATTATGGTAAGTGGAATACTGTGATCTCTGCCTACTTTCACGGGAAAGGGGCATGAGTAATGTATTTATTTTCAAAATATCCATAAATAATGTATTCCATACCTAATTTTCAAATACAAACTAAGGAAAGTAAGCTTAGATAACCATTAAATGCTAGATTGCTAAGAATGTTTCATACATCTCTGGTCGGAGATTCTCTCGAGGACCTTGGCAGAGTTGGCAACGCATGATAGGTCAAGGCGCGTTCATAACGCATTCGTCGTACATTCAGCTCTGTTACTACCGAAAATGATATACAGTACTTGTTATATAATGGATCGCTATATGACCGTTAAAAGGCCTCTTAGCGAAAGCTCAGCATAATATTAATACTATAGTAAATTATTACTTTTAAATATAACAGGTTTTTTTTTTGTTTGGGGAGTTTTCACCTGGAATGATAATCTATTCATAAACCGCAGCTAAACGCAACTAAACTGTTAAATATGACGTGTTAATCAAGCGTTCAGATTGGATAAAACCGGTTCGACTACGTCATGGCATCAATTTATTAGCAGAATTAACCCTCTGGACTCTACGGCAACTAATAACTGTCTATTTTAGGATACTTATAAATCATCAGGATTTGTAAGCCAATATCGACTGACCAAACGGAAAACAAACAAAAAGGGACTTCGCGGTTTAAACAGGAAACCAACTTCAACCACTAACGTCGATATCGCAAAAAGTTGGTTCCCAAAATGTTGAAACCACTGAAGCAAGTAGCGTCGTTTTTATACCACTCTAGGCACAAAATTACTTACGGCCTACTTACTCCCATCTAAAAGAATCCCTTTCTGGAGTTTATTAAAAAACACAAAACACTGCCTCAGACTTTACACATTGACCATAAAAATACAGCTCTTATATTGCTCATAACAACGGCTGTTATCGTAGTGCAAATGTCAAGCTTAATATATTAATGACATATTAACGACACAGATGGCGCCGTGATCTGCTTACTAGCTAGTATAAACTGCTTACAAATATGTTGTATGACTTTCAAAAATTTATTCCGGTTTTATGTTTGTAAGTGCACTTACGACACGGACTACAACGGACCCTTTTTTTTCGACGAAATGCTCCTTTTGCACCGTGATACCGCGCTGGCTAGGCGCGGCCGTGTGTGGAGCTAACCTTTTTTTTTTTTTTTTTCTAAAACTCCCCGGTGTATTCTAAGCCCATATCGGGGCGCGTGGCGGGATCCGCTTTCGAGATTCTACCGCCACAACGGACTATAAATCCTAGTATGTGGCGACGTTTCTTAATTTTATCTTTTAACAAAAACCTTAATGTTATTTGGGTGCTATTATGTTATATTATATGCACACGCCCACAAACGTCCAGTTTAATATTTAGTTATCCTTATTGATATATCTTATTTACTTAAGTAGTACAAAATAATATTGGAACTGTTTTTTTAATATTCTATCTAACCTATATTTTTCTTTATTTGGTCTGACATTTCGAACGTTCTTCAGTATTCATAGTCACAGTAGATGCAATAGCCTTTTTTTTTGTTCCCTCTGAGGAAAATGCATTAAGTTGCACACCCCGGCTGTGGCGAGCCGGGCGCTAATGTGGGGCTCTCCTCGGGGGAGGTTACACTACCTCCCCCGGTCTTCTCCACCGACGACGCCCCCCGGCGGCGTGGTCCATCCCGGGTCGCCGTATCCGCGGGCGCGACTTCCTCGCGCCCGCCGGCGATCCGCGGCGGCTGTGCAGCTGGGTGGTTCCCGGCGCCTCGAAAGGCCGTGGAACCGTAGCGCCTCGGTTTTGTGAGACGCTATTTCTAAACCCAACTGGCGGATCGCCCGCACAAACACATGCCACCCCGAGCTCGGCAAGCCTGAGTACAGGCCCGAAGTCGGCCCCAGTTGTCACGACGACGAAGTCCGCGAGGAAGGCTAGTGCGAAGGACCGCGTCGTATGCGAGGTTCCATAGCAGGGGCCCCAACACCGACCCCTGCGGAACGCCGCACTCGACCCTCCTCAACATTTCCGTCCCGTCCCGTCCCATCACGTCGATCGTCCTGTCGCGCAGATAGTCCCCGACCACGGCCCGCAAGTAGGGAGGGAACTCGTGGTATACGAGCGCCTTTCTAATGCCCTGCCAAGGAGGGTGCCGAAGGCATTGACGATATCTAGCGAAGTTGCCAGTTGATAAGAATCCGGTTACTTATACAAACTAGTTATCTCCTATTGTACAGTATGGCAGCTATTAAACGAATCATTATTATTTTTATAACAGGTTTTATAACTTGCTTTTATAACCTGCGAATGAAACTAATGCTGAAAGTTGAAGCAAACTTCAGTCAGTAACAAAATACCAGGCTCTTCCATTTCCAGTCGAAACACACACAATGAAAGAAACACAACAATACTATTAGCAATACTATTGTATTTTATTTACAAAATAGTATTGGAATTGTATTATTAATAATTCTATCTATCCAATATTTTTCTTTATTTGGTCAGATATTTCAAACGGTCTTGAGTATTCATAGTCACAAGATGAATCAAGCGGTCTCAGAGGTCCTTACACTATTAAATTTCAATATCAAAATATTCTAATCATAGAATAGTTAGTTACACAACAAAAGCCAAAATTCTGCTTTTCTAACAAAAACCTGAATTACGAGATAGAATGTATCGTCAAAGTATTGAATAACAAGTGAAATTGAGACAATGTGTTTCTAGTAACAACAATTTCAGTAGCAAAGTATTTACAATTTATCAAACATCTCAAATATTCCTTTTATATTTCAGAAATGGTCAAGTTTTTAGATTTTCCTTCGGAGATTTGAAAATGAGCTATTGTAACATACTAAAATTTATATAGACTCCCAGACTTGTCATAATTTAAAATAGTTTATTTCAATGCTACATTTGTCATACTAAGTGGCCGTAAAGAACAAGAGAAATTATTATTTTTCAGTGCATATATATGTTAGGTTATATTTTGAAGGTTATTAGATGGTTAAATTCCTGTTACAATTATAGTATGCTAGCGAACGGGGGTGCCGTTATCGTATCAGCAGCCAGAAGCGAAACCCTTTTTTCACGGAACATTTTTCCCGAGATTTATCTCGTTCCGGCAACATTAGCTCGATCGTTCCGTAGGCAAGAAAGTTTTTTGGTAGACCTATGCTGTAAGCTGAAGGTGGCTTGTACGCCACCTTGATTCAGCTTGAAGACAAGATCTGTAGTGGCTTCTCAAGTATTTTCAGTCAACAACTCTTTTGAATCAGGCAGCTTCACTTTGAGGGCGCTCGATTCGGACGCAACATAGGCGCACCTCTAAATTGCAACCGTGCATGTAAATTCAAGGATGCTTATGTTCGCTTTGTAATAGAGGCTTGGGAGAGGCAATCTGTTAAATATCTGTGCTAGCTCTATCACACTGGGGTGGGTGGCAGGCTTGTTGTATGAGTCCTTTGTGTGCGACTGTTGCGTGGTTATGTAGTAATAGATTCTATTAAAAGTGCAAGGAGGTCGTTCGCGCCCTATTTAATGTCGAGAACTTATATCTTTGATACTATTTTAAATGTGATATGCATTATAGACATGTAAAATCCCGAATATAAAGATATTCCGAGCAACGAAAAATAATTAAATATTATATTGAAAATCTTCTGCTGCAGCAGAAAACATCAGTGGCGCACTGATCACTAGACAAAAACTCACAATAATCCATTTAATATAATCCTTTAAAAGTATTTACTGACGTCAAGATAACTAGTAGTATTTTAAATATAATATTTTAAAATATTAATATTATTATATGTATTTATATTATGTTGTGGGCGTGTGGCGGTAGAATCGCGAAAGCGTAAATAAATATATTTAATAGGGTCTTAAATTTGTTTATTGATAATTCTATAACACTCTTTGCCATACAAGTGATCAATATTTTGTCGTTTAATTTGTAAAGTGACAAGTTTGTTTTAGGTCAAGATCTTACGGTTATGGTAAGTACATTGATATTCATAGTCAAAACGAAAATAATGTTTATTCAACATAGGTTGTTCCGTCCAATTATTCAGACAGTACAATTTAAATAATAATTCATTCGTTTTTCTAAAATTTTGAGACTGGCAACTTTCTTTATCTAATCCTGATCCTGACTGGCTACTATAACATATCGGAAGCGCCACTAGCGCCACACCTTGGCCTAGACGTGTGCCCTTGCATGAAGCAGTACCAGTTGAGTTCGGTTCTCGTTCGCGTAAAGTTTCGCAGGAGACACCGCCGTAAGCGTGTGTGTTTTTCGTTTCGAGTTTTCGGAGTTAATTGTGATATATACAAAGTTCGTGACTAGTCAGTACTTTAGAGCTGCCGAACTAAAATCTGTGGAACTATCGCGATATACTCACTGTCTGTACGCGGAAGGAACCCTAAAGGACGTCGAGAGGGTGACGGAAACGTAGGGTAAGTTGCGGGTCTACGCGATAACATAGGTTATTGACGTTAAATAAATACACCATTTAAAGATACAAAGAGGTTAAGAGCTACACAAAATTTTAATCAGATACGTACATATACATAGAGTTGCCTAGGCACACATGCCATATTCAAATTCAAATTCAAAATCATTTATTCAGTCTGGGCTGTTGCAAGCACTTGTGAATGTCGAAAAGCTACGCCATCGGTTCGTAAATCTACGACGGGAGACCTTGTACTGAGAAGAACCGGCAAGAAACTCAGCAAGGGCTTCTTTTCCCCTGTATTAAATAGATACAGAGTCGTCAATTTGGAAAATGACTTCAATATTGATAATTCATGAAGGCACTTTCCATTACATAATATAATTAATAAAAATATAATTTGAAAACATGCCTATATTAGGAATGCCGTGTCATACAGTTTTAAAAGAATATATTAAGGTTAAATTAAAATTATAATAAATACGAGTAGTACCCAGAATAGCAAAGAGCAGACTCATTTCCGCTGGCAGTACCCGTTCCCGAGCATGACGCATGAACCAGCCATCGCTTCGCTCAGCCATGTTTTAGGGAACGTAACGACCCGCCTCACACGACACTGCCGAAGAAATTTTAATGAGAGTATGACTACCCTTAAGCCACAAAAGGATACAAATTACCAAAAGCAGGTACCCGTGTAAATTATCACAACTAAAAAAAAACAACCGCAGGACACGCGCATACAATCATTTAAGAACTAGAAATCATTTATTATGATACAAGTAACAAAAGTGTTATTAAAACACACACAGTTACCTAAGATTATATTAACAATTTGTTTATTTCAACGAGCGAGGGTTTTTTAGTCCCAGACACTTCGATCATCCAAGTATGTATCCAATATGTTTTGTATCTGTATGTCTTAGTACGGCGTGAATGAGACATACTCCGTTAAATTAGCCATTCACTTTAGCTTGACGGATCCTTATTGGCTCAAAGCGTAGAGGGGAGCGGACCTTTTCCCAAGCAGCACACGTTCGCGCTACGCGATTATCGCCTACGAATGGAACACCGGGATCTTTGCCGATTGTACAAGGAAAAAAAAACAAGTTACTCTACATCTGTTCGGAAATACTAATCTATCTTATTTATGCTTATATTAATTCTATCCCCCAAATTACATATACACCAAACCGATATTCGGACGCTGGTAGTCAATCTGGACATAGATTAACAAACGGCGCGGGAGATATGACACATGATATCAATGAGTTTGTATGAGTAACTCATATCAGAGGGGACATTGTACCACCTCAAATGAGGTGGGACAAAATGAAATACCTAGTAGGAGACTACGAGAAAAGGTATACTGAGTGCGACGTGACTACTCCAAACGCGAGTTGAGCTCTTATTGTGACATACTCACAAACACACAGAGTTGAGCCGTTGTTACTGTGACATTATTAGTTACAAATAAACTAATTGCAAAAGAATTAGGGCAACAAAATATTTGATACTATTATGAGAGTCTATCTGTAAATGTCACTTATACGAACCAACCTTTAAATAATAATAGTTATAAAATTTAGACCGTCATTGGCGTAGCGTCATTCAATAGGCTTGTATCCACTATGAACAAATCTGATGCATTAGGTTGCATAACTATTAAGATGATCATTTAATTATGAAAAAACAAAGTTTTATAAAATAATATCTTTTGATTATTCATATTTTTATAAAATAAAATTGCACAAAATAAGCCATAAGTCACGTGACAGCAAACACCAATTAAAAAGTGTTACGTCACGCCGTGCGAAACGTCAAAGTCAAAATGTCATTCCCAAGTGTCTTGTGGAAGTGCGAAAAAGAATGGGCATCATTCCTTCTCGCGAGTGTCAGCCACTTTTTACGTATCTGCTGATTGTTTGGCACGTATATAAATAATTTTTTTGGTGTTTTTATACTTGTGCTTGTACACTGGGGCACTATGCAGTACTTGTAATACGATGAATCCATTTTTTATTAAAATAACTTCACAATACCGAATATCCCGATACTAAAACAGCTGTGTTTTGCACGGCGTGACGTCATTCAAGACGCCATGACAGTCATGAGCGTTTTTGATGACTAATGTCAAATATTTAATTAAATGCAAAATTATTCTTATAAATAAGCATTTTTTTTTCAAAAATAATAATTATTTTGTATAGAATAGGCATCAAGGTATATTAGTATCTAACTACTGAAATTTAGGCAACAAGCCTATTCAAAATTCAAATTAAAACAATAACCGAACGTTATATGGTTGTCGCACTCATTCGTTTGACGCGCGTTACTCACTCGTTCACACGTCTTGTGAGCGAGAATAGATGGCGTTCGGTCGCGACGCGACGATTCGTGGCTCATTGTGAAGTGTGACAAAATATACTTATGAAGTGATGGGACATTCTGTCATTTTGTGTGGGACATTTGAGGTGACTCTTGCACGAGTTGCACAACTCTAGTACGAGTATATAATACATAATAGTGACGTACGAAGTATTTTCTTTATTTTTCTTTTTAGTTTTATGGAACAAATACGTAATGCATGTACGTAATACTTAAGTATTAAGCCCATGGGATTCTAATTATACAGTTAAACTGAAGTATTAATATTACTTCCATATTATTACTGCAGTAATGAGGTTATATTAACTTACATAAGAGAGGTACTATCTATTTCATTGTCTGTCAATTTGGTTTAGCTATTAACAAAACGCGAAATATAAAGTACAAAACATAACGTAACAATTACCCGTTAAGGTAAAAATTCACGGACGGCAAATGAGTTAAATTAACCTAGTAAGGTTAATTTAACTCATTTGCCGACTGTATTTTTTCAGCAATGAAAGCTTAATGCTCAAACGTAGTTACGTTCGAGCATTAAGCTTTCATTGCTCAAAAAATACGTTTTAGACTTTATTATTCTAATTTCATGGTTGCGTCGTCGCAGAATTTAATGTTATTTTGAATGGAGAATTTTGAATAATTAGATGTGCTTACCGAAAAAAAACGTGCGAGCAATTCCGACGAGTAAAATATAAATTGTGCGTGATGCTTAGTCATGAAACCTGTACGGATAGCAAATATCAGCCAGTTTGAAGCCAGCCTGAGATATAGAATATCTAGTAATAGAATCCCTAAAAGAATTGTTCAAAGAAATTAATATTTTAACTTTAACTAGTCAATATATATATATGATAATTTAGTTTTTGTATATAGAAGCTATAATAAATTCAATAAAAAACAGTGATCTACATAATGTGAAAACTAGAAACAAAATAAACTTGCCGTTCCAATGTTCAGACTCCATAAAACTAGCTGTTTGTTCTTGGGGAAATGTATATCTATGTTTAACAAGCTTCCGCAAAGTGTCATTGATTTGCCTTTATATAAATTTAAAATCCATATCAAAAAGACACTCATGAGTAAAGATTATTATAAAGTAAGTGACTATCTAAATGTTCACACTATTTGGGAATATGGACACTATTCATAGAGCCATATTTGGTAACAACATTTTTTATAATATTGTATTATTTTTAAATGTATATGTAAACATACATACGACTGTAGTCGTATTAGGTATGATTATATCTTATATTGTATCTTAGATTACAAGATATGGCAACAATTGGAGGAAAAGGCGTGCTTAAAGCTTCATCCCAATTTGGAGTCACTCAAGGCATTCTTGATTAAGGCAGCCGCCGATATTGTTACGGACCTCGTACGTGCTGCGATAGACAGTTGTCCACGTAGATTGAAGGTCTGTATTCAAAATCACGGGTGTCATTTTGAATAAATTTTAGTGACATAAGAATCTATATTTTGTTAAGTTCATTTTGGTATATAAATGGCTACATAATGAATAAACTTGTTTCAATAATTTTATATTAAACATGTGACAGAATTTATGACCTGACTAGTCAGCGTCTCCTCTCTCCTACACTATGCCGTCCTCTATAGAGCCCATGATACTGTTACCATCATAAAATTACCGTGGTATGTAATAAAGAATTAAATTCAATTGTATCGAGAACTTAACAAGAATATATTTACACCTTGATTCCTTGTAATAAATGTTGTTTTAAGTGGACCAGAAAGTGTCTCATGTTAATGTGACACTTTCTAGTTGAAAGTCAAGAAAGACAAGATGGTTTAAGGTTGAGCAACAAATTAGGCGAATCATTCAGTAAAATTTCTAGAAATTATAATCTACACTGGAACAAACTGAACACGTTCTCCCTAATTTTACCAATTCACTTCCGATTCATCCCATATTTCACGCGAGCTAGTAACACCCCAGAGTTTCACGCTCGCCAAAAATGACTTTCGCCGCCGAATACTAAGTACGTAATTAGTTATTCTTGACGCTACTTCCTTTACGTTATTCTCGAAACATTTCCGACGAAGTCCCAATTGGTTCTTCATCCCTTTCTACGGCCATACAATCGACAGTGAAAGAAGCAATAAATTAGAAATCTATTGAAGCTGACATCCATTGAATACAAGAGATTGGGTAAATACAGAGACAAATTTCCCTTTCACGATGCCCCTTCCTTTTCCTATGGATCGCTCCACGAAACTTCCTGCTATACATAAATTTCAATGGCTTCAGTTACTTATTTCTATTTATATTCTGAATTTTGCATCATCAGTATCGCAGTATCAAAGTGAATAATTATCTATTAATTAGAAGAGATCAGATCTGAATTCACTAAAAGCCGTCTTTTCTTGCCGCCATTTTGCACGTCAATAATGCTACACCATTGGTTCACAAGTCTACTACGGGAGATATGAAAAGAACCAGCAAACGGTTATTTCTTTTTTTTTCCTGTATTTTTACAAAGTCATCAATTTGAAGCTGGCCTCAGATAATTAGCTTGAACCCAACTTAAACAAATTCACATTATATCTTTAAAAACTATAGTTTCATTATGTTGTTTACTATAGTCAAAATATTTGGCAACGTAACTATTCAGTTATTAAAATTAACCCAAATCATTGTTATTATTTAAGTAAACCTTAACAGTACCTTTTTTCATAAAAGTTGTTTTGGTGAATGATTTTAATCTGTGATTTATAAATGTTGATTAGAATATCAATTAATTGCTATAAAAATATCGTACTTAATTTTAATTAATCTAGAGATAACTGATTTATACAAAAGCCACGGTATTCGTATTAACTTATATCTGATACTCCTACGGTTAAGGATAATACCGTGTGATAACTTGCCAAGAAAAGGTTAATGCGAAATAGGCCAAACCCCACTGACCTAGCGTAGTGACACACAAAAAAGTACATCTAATCAGGTTATACTTATAAAACAAAGATTGATCTAAATCAAATAACAACCTACAAACTAATTTATATAAAACTCTAAGTTTATCTATCAAGAAAAGTCTAGCAGGTCAGCTTGCAGCTCTGCACCGCCAGAGGTAATTCGTTGGGCGAAGAAATATTTCTATTACCACTATCTCTTAAAACTATTTTGTATTTCACTCGTAAATGAGAATAAAACAGATCCACTCGACTTTTACATTCGTTATTAACCCTCGGGCGAACTTCATTAAATCCTTCGCTCCATTTGTGATTCAAAACATCGCCTACGCTGTGTAAATATGTTATTTTGCTCCCTTGTGATCTACCTACTATATATTCACCGCAATCATTTATAATTAAACTAGCTGCCACTTACCGCCTACGTTAATGAGTAGATAATATCAGTCGACTCTGGAAGAAGGCAGTATTCTAAAACTGGTATGTTTTCCCTGATTGTTATTGAAATTATCCATCATCACAGCTCATATGTGTCCTTTTTGAGGGGCACGAGCTTAACCCTAATTATACTAGCGATTAGGCCTTAGTCGACCAGACTGGCCTAGTACGGATTGATTTCGGAAAATGTATACAAGCATCATACGAGTATAAATGTACATATGACGCTGTACGTACAGTACGTAGTAGATCCAAACCGAGGACAGTTTAAAAAAGGCACGAACTACGGGTCCGTGGAGTAGACATATAAAAAAAAAATGTACATATGAAATTCTAAAAACAACACATTTGTACGAAGTAGGATCGAAATTGTAAAGAACACTGCGCCATCGACGCTGGCTTCGTAAGAAATTATTAAGATATTCTATTATTTGAGACAAACAATAATTCAATAAATGAATGAGTATCTAATAGGTATTCAATTCTTTTGTGCGAAATATTCCGCACGAAGGAAAACTAGGAATGTCAAATGTTTGTCAATATACAGCATACGATTAAAGACTAAATATACCCATCGGCCAGCGTAGGTTAAGCCACAAACTGACAGCATAAGTGCTGTCAGTTCAGAACGACATTCTAGTTAGTAGCTAAAGGAGAGCGACTGGCGTGAACATAACTAACCGCCACGCTTAGCGGCGTCATCTGCGCTAGTGTGTACAAATGGATTTGATTAATAGCGTGCAACTTGCCGATCTCTAACGGAGGCTATCCTTTTGGCTTGTGTGCGTGTAAATATGTATGACATTTATCCACTGTTTAAGGCGAAATTAACAGGAATCATCGCTTTACTTAACCAAGCCAAGTAAATACGGCAAGTTAACCTCACATACCCATTTGAATATCTACATTCATGTTTCACGCTACTAACTTTTAGCTATTAGAAGCTGTTATAGAAACCAATAAGATGTCAATAATATTCTTGATAAAAAAAAATGCTTGTAACATTCTATTGAAAAAAAAAAGATTTAAATCTCCTTTTTAAAATCAGCCAGTTTAAAAATCCCCAATACGAACAAGCGATGTGCCCCGATTCCTATTAACCGCAACACCACTCAAAGAGTCTTTATGACTCAAACTCGATTATTAGATCACAAAACCGATTGATTTAGGAAATTGACATTTTATTGGGTCGCCGAAAAGTCTTTGAGGTGCTCAGAATACAATTTTGTCCACAGAATCGTATATTACTGCATATTAAATACTGTCTATTTATTTCGCGAGTCTTATTATAGTAAGACAAGTTATCCAACCGTTATCTAGCAAATAGCTTTTTTTATACTATTATATAGTATTAAACTATATAGTATATGTTAGATCTATAGAAAGATCTATGTATAGACTTAACTGGAAAGACAATTCTTATTACTTAGTTCCTCTAGTTAAATACGCACATAAAACTGCATACTACTATAATAAGAAGCAATGTGTATTGAAAATCAACCAAACCGCAGATGCCAGCGTAGCAGGCTGTGCATTATAGTTCGCTAGTCAAGCAAGTAAGACTAAAAATATCACACTATAAATGAACGAGATTTTGTATGAAAGGCATTTCGTATTTAGCTAACGTTGACAATTCTACATCTATTTTACCTTTGTAATAACAGTCAAAGTGACGCTTGAGTCTACAAAATCTTAGGTTACTCCGACGAAACAGAAACGAACCGCTTTGTGCTCTTAGCGCTCTTACAATTTTGGGAAATTCAAGCTAATTAAATTCCCTGTTACCTCGAAGATTCGCTTAGTAGAAACGAGGAACGTTCGCACCCAGTGCAAGCACAGATATTGGGCATTACTAACAACATCTGTCAATTAGAGCTATTTAGATGTACCAGAAAAAGCTTTTTTTAGAAATAATTATGTTACAATTGGATTGGTACTCAAAAGTGGCATTGTCAATTAAAGATTGATTGTGTGATAACAATCGACAGGTGACAACAAAATCCTATTTTATTTTACGTTGCGTTTATGGTGAGATTTTTTGCTGGTTTACAATTAATTTAGAATGGATTTGAATTCAACGGATTCAATGTGGGAATAAATTTTAGTAAAAGTCAAACTTGTGTAAGTCAAAAATTTATAAATTTGTAAGTAAAAAAAATAATATCACGCATGGTTTGTACATAACTTGAAGATTCAATACTAATAAATAAATAATGTATCTACTGTACTAATATAACCTTAATGGTAGCGGTATTAAGAGAGCGAAAATTTTTTTTATTTACTTAAACGTCACTAAAAAACAACGAAATGATGGAACAAAACGTGGCCTTGAGTGAATCAAGAGGACAAAAAAATTAAACAGTAGAAAATATTTTCTTCGACTTCAACATTCACTAATAATATTTTAAAAATGCATATGCTGTGCCATTTCAAACTAATTTGAAAGATGCGTCAAAAAAATATATATCGAAATATCACAATAAAGGGCTAAGGGACAAGGGTCCTTTTAGTTGCAACTCTTTTAATTGCACTATAATATTTCAAAATAGTTGTCCAGGAACCACATGTCAGGGAAACTCATTTCTGGCATATATAATAAAATAGCACAGATTTTTTGCTTCTTAAAAATCGTATTTTTCGAGTTACACATTTTAAAGGAAATAGTAAATAATGCATCATTTATTAAACTTGTGATTGTATGATATGTGGCTAATTAATTTCTACAAGTCAGCTAGTAAGTTAAAATGCTTACAAGTTTTGCCTAGAATAATTAAAAAGTTTGCAAATGATGTTCAAATAATTTTCAATCCATTTAATATTTATTTCAAATATTGCAGCACTGTTCATAAAATTTTACCATTATATTTATAACGTAAGCCGATATTGTCGGCGGTGTCTCAAACTTAGCGTTAAAATACTACACCAAATTAATTTATTAAGAACACATTAATAAAATGTAATTGAGTAATTGAGCATCGCGTTTCGTTCGGAACGGGCCTAGTGATTTTGCTTGTGGTCTATTAGTTGTTTTAAGGCGCCCTTAATGCATACAGAATAGGGCATGTTTTTGAACACCACAAGTCTTGGTCCGCGCACAGCTATATTTCAACTTGGTCCATTCAATTATTCATGTCTCCAGATTTATACGAAATTTATTCCCATAACCAGCCCTGAAGTTGTAATAAATTTTAGTTTCGAGTAGCAATCGACACCAAATAAGAGCCTTTACCCAAAAGCAATTCGCGAATTCGTAGATAAATCATAATGGTAGGAAAAAATTGCTGGTCTAATCAACAATGTCGCCATGAAAACGTGCTTTATAAAAATAGACGTTCATTCTAGAAAAGTTTGGATTTCTAATTTTTTTTTTGCAATAAATCAAATATATATACGTTACAATATAATCTGTTGGAACTACGTTCTATAAGAACAAAAGTGTTTGTAGCTCAGTATGATATTTTGCCGACAACCTGTCTCATATAATAATCATTAATTAAATTGACATCACAGACCAAATATTATGTTTATGATATTGCTTTTATATGACAAAGAAATCTCTCAGTTAGAGAGGGATACAAAAGCTGTAAGTAGAAAGTTGAAGGAATCGCTCAGTTTGACTGATTGTCATACATACTGAGCGTTAAGCAAAATATTGCCTATACATAAGCCAGACAAAACACATTAGAGTTTAATCACACCTTCAGTTATAAATTTTATGAAGAAGTTAAGCGCTATGAAGAAGTTAAGTGCACGGACGCTTAAATGTCGAAATTAGTGTCCGATTAACAAACACATCAATAAGACTTATTATTATTCATTTTACCGAAAATCTAGTGAATGATTTAGGTCTTGTAGGCATGTTAATATTAGCGTTTATTTTGGTATTTAAAATAATATAAATATATGAGAATGAGTTCACATTATGGCATCATTCAGATATATTACGTCAACGCGAATGTCACAAAATAATCTTAATTGTACATTATAGTACAAATATAAAAAGCGTTCTAACCTAAATCGCAAATATTATTGACAAATGGTCTACGTGGACGCCGATAAAGTAACTTTATTTCTTTTGATATCTGAAAGTTAATATAAACGTCATTCCTGTGCAAAGTTTGCCCTTATCTGCGTTTATATAGCTACGTAGTTTGTGAAACATCCAATAGGAATTTGGTTCCTCCATGAAAATAAGTTCTCTGTTAATTATAAAAAAATAAGTTCAACAAACTAATAACGGTGTTGAGCGCTTTGTTTTTGAGTTTAGTTGGTGAGTTAATTTTAATTTTATAAGTGTTTTGGGATTAATATTGTTTTCTGTTCTGATTAGTAAGTGGTACCTACGGGTATTTATGATACACAAATTTCAAATGTCCCTCGCCGGGCAAGAGTCTGGGTTGGTATAAGCCTGTATTTAGTTTTAGTTTTAAAGATTTTTTGTTCCTAAGGGTATTTGTTTTGTTTAGATTTTAGAGTTAGTTTTATTCTATTTGTTTTTTTTTGTTTTCATGAGAATTAGTTTTTGTACAGATTTAAGTTTAGTTTTTGCTGCTGTTGGTTTGCAAAGAGCTTCACGTTTTACACAAGGTTTCCGCAGAATACCAGTGTTTGGACATTTTTCGAGTGTCCAGACGTAATACTGAGCGGAGACCTATTTAGTGTTTTTTTTTTGTTATGTGTTATTCATTAGTTATAAGTATTATTGTATTATAAGACACTAAATAAAGATTTTTTCTTTCTTTCTTTCTTCTAATAGTTATTGCGTAACATGAATGTTCCATTTTGCCATCCATCCGACGAACAGTCAGCGTATAATCTATTGCAAACGTAATGCCAATCATTTGTACAAAACCATGTGGCTTCAAACTTGAAAGTGCTCAAGTTATAATATTCCACGGTAACGGTACGCAGCCACTTTCTCTTTAGCTGTTCGCATTATAAGTTATTAACTTATTAAGTTGGGAAATCTCTTTGCACCAAATGTCAGAACATTTACAATGAAGCTGTGGCAATTTGTCAATGTATATTATGTACATCAAAGGATCGGCTACGATCCAATTACTTCGTACGATTAGCTTAAATGAATTAATGTAGTCTTTATTCCGTGTAGGCAATTCATTTAATTAAGACTACTCAATATTATTCACCATGATATTTCCTATTTCATTTGGCGGAGTACATAGTGACTTTTTCTTTCTCTCATCTCTCTTATCGGTTACAGTTTCATCCACTTGGGTAACGCCCATATCGCCATTCACACAATTCGGCTACTTCTCATTCTCATATTTTGCTCACTCAAATCTTCTATTATAGAAAGATCACCTCCTATTATAAGATTTCTTACCGATTGTCGACTGTCGTCTATAATGTATGTGGTTCCAATGAAATTCATTGTAAATTTACAACAGTCAACTGCAAATTACCAACTAGTCAAATACGGAAAAAGAGATGGAAAATAAGAAACATAACTTGACATCAAAGTCATTCAAGTTAGTTTTATTAATTTAAATTATATCCTAAAATATAAAGTAATTTAAGTTTTATAATAAATATATGAAACTAAAAGATGAAAACAAAAACTTTTAAGATCTAATTGCGCTCAATAGATTGCAGCGTATATATAGATTCTTCGTAAGCTGATATAGCAGTATGTAGGATACTTATAAACCAAAAAATATTTATTTAGTTTGTAAGATAACAAAATAGCTTTATTAGCTCAAATATTAATTCAATAGAATATTGACTTCTAATGGATACACACAACTAAATATTATACTGTCGACCTTGAAACATCTATATAGATATATATATAGACTACACTTTAAAGCTGGCTTTTATCAGGAAAAATATTCCAGTATTGTTTTATATCGGGATGAAAATCATACTGTCCATAATTATACTTTTCAATGGAATTGTTTTACTAAATATACAAATAAAAGTGTTGAATAGAATTGATGAAGATGAATTGAAATGAAGATTGATTAATGCATGAAGACGCTTATGAAAGTGGAGGAAGCAAGAGAAGTGTCCCAGGATCGTAGCAAGTGGAGAGAGGTGGTCTCTGCCTACCCCATTGGGAACAAGGCGTAACATATATGTATGTATGTATGAATAGAATTCAAATAAGCAAACTAAAAATAGTGCTTTAAACTTTATGCTTGGGTTTTTCATAATCCCAACAAGTGGAAAAAATCTCCAGATCTGTATGTTTAATTATTTGTCAACACCTTTCGAGAAATACACTGCTCAAATTCTTACTAAGGAGCTTGCTTACAGTGCATATTGGCTCAGTTTAAACCATGCAGTATGCTTCATCCGCTTTATTGTCGATATATGCAGCGTGAAAGCCAGTTGTAAAATTTAATTCTAAATATAATGTAATTGCAACGTATTTGAAGTAAGCGTCTGTGGTTTGCTCTGTAGAGATATATGCCGAACAGTTGTAATCACAACTTCTACACAACGCAACGATTAGTATTTAGTCAAAGACTCCAGTGCGGTACCAATCCGCACATCAAATGTACCCTTGAATTTCTTTGCATCTTTCAATGCAGCTTGTCTCGCAATGTTTCAGGTGCTCCAGATAAATGGATATATGAAACACTAAAAACAAGAAACACATCGGTATGTGGCAGCATCAACCACGGCCCTGACTGTACTACACTGTAAACAAGGATTGATTCTAACACCGAAATACTGTTAGATATCACTTCAACTTTGTCAAAAGTCTTATCAAGGCCGGTCGCTCAACGCATCAAAGGGAGATCCATTACGTCACGTATAAAAATATTCGTCGTGACTATCACACGAGAGAAACCAATTAATGGCGCTACTCGTCAGAGCTTGGCCGCTTGCCATCGGCGAGTTCAAGGTCGCGGACGTGTCGTTGAGCTCGTTCTACTGAATGCAGCGCTTCGAGCAGGTATTTTTCCCTTGTGTGTCATTACAGATTTACTAAACAGGCAATTTCTAGTAGTGCTGTTGCATATTTTCTGTTATGAGAAGACCAGGCCTTCGTATTAGCTACTGGTTTGCTTGTAAAATTTAAGAAAAGAAGCCAAAACACTAAATCCATCTGTGTTATTAGTCTAAATATAAGCAGTTATTTAACAATGAAATCACCTGTATGGAAAAGGAAGATACCCAATACTGAAGGAGGAGCTTCCTAAAATTGTTAAATTTGCTCAAAATAGATTGTTTTAATCAATTGTTTCATTTCAAATACCTTCAAATATAGCTCGCAGTCATTTCTTTAAACTATCACACACTAGACTGTCATTTCTCATAACATCAGAAGTTGGCATATCTGCCATTTTACCAAAATGTCACATAAAACTCTTACATGAATCTTCTATTCAGATACGGCGCTAAGTTACTTGTTGGTGATATCCGTCCCTTAGCCGCGTCTTGAATAAGACCTTGTCGGATCGGGACGTAATAAATGTCTACTCCCAACTAGCTATCTGTCTTCGGACTTGACATCTGACTTCCGAAGCGCTTCCTCTTTTTCCCCTGTGGTGAAACGGAACATCATTTGTCTTCAAAAAGGTTCGCAATCGTTTCGCTGATAAACTTTTGTCAGAATTAATAGTCTGTTTCACTCACCGATTTGTTGATGGTGCTGTGAGCTCCGCACCTATAACATGTTCCGGTCGGATTGCGTATATGGTTATTGTTTTGTTTGTGTCTTTGCTTTTTATTAAACCACTTTATTTGTATGAATATGGAAAATGCGTAAACAAAATATTAGACCCAGATGAGACACGAACTCCTATCTACAACTATACAAACATTTTTAGATTAAAGTTAACGTATATCTCTTTATTTAGAGCAAATTTTATATCAGTTTCAGCGTTCCCGATTACGAATTGATGATGCTAGGTGTCACAGAGTAAAAAACTGATTTCTTCTATAACTATCGTCATAGTAGACAACGGTGAACGGAGCTCTCTGTGATTGAATTATCTGTGAAAGAAAATATCGTGAGGAATTCTGTAAGCACCTGACTAAAGATAATATAGATCTAATTTACCCTGGACCAATGTCCAATGATGAATGAATGACCAATATTATAGGCATAAATGCACGGATACGAGCCGTAATGTTGATGATGATGGAACCGCTTACAAGTAAATTAATTTAAGATTACATATAAGGTACATTAAATAATTTCTACATGCTTGGTTATTATTTATACAAGGATATCTAAAACTTAGACAAATTAAATCTTCAAGGCTGTATGCTGCTGAAAGTAGTTCTCGAAATATTTTAGCCAGTCAAATTACATAATTAGCAGTCCGTATGAATCCCATAGTTATTCTTTCTTTATTCTATTATTCTTCTGGGTTGTAAGTTCCACGTAGTTTCACACTCTCCGAGCGAAGTGTATACGGTCCTTGGTTTTTTATTGAACAAGTGAACGTATTTCCTTCACGTTCAATATCAGATTTCATTGACAAGAGTCTTAACACAATATTATCTGTGAGAAATGACATTTGAAGATCGCTTAAATTAAAAATATTTGATACTAGCTATCACCCAGCCACTTATCGGATTTTCTCATTGGATGATGTTTTCCAGAAGTAAATGTTATCTTATGAAAACCAAGTATTATATTAAAACCCGGTTTCAAATTATCCTTACACAAAATGACATCAGAATTAGTTCAAATTTTTTATCGCATTTTCCCGTCAGTTAGAGATATTTTACTGTGATAAAAATAATATTGCCTCCGTCTCCGGACTTCAAACTATTACCAATCAAAATAAGTTTAGACGTTTTGACATGAAATTGTATAAGAGTGACATACTTACTTGACAGACACAGAGTCACTTTTATAGAAAGGATTTTAGTTCTGATATTATTATTTTGGATAAGCTTATGTGTATAATTGCTTTCATTTGTTTCGGTTGTTTCAATATATGTATTACCAATTGATCCGACGAACTATGTACGAATAAATAAATACATTGTCTTCTCAATCACTTCTTTTGTCTACTTTATTTTTTGAGTTTATTTTATTTTTTAAATTCTTGACGGCAACGAATCGAACAAATAGGCGACCATTTAAATCGCTTTTGCAGTTATTTAATTACAAGTGATGTAAAGAACGCAAATTTGTCTGATATATAAATATATAGAAAATATCGATGCGCATAAGCGCATAAGCAACCAGCGCTTTTGCTGCTTATAGCAGTAAAAGCATTAACTGAGGTAGCGGCCTTTTTGACCAAACTTTGATGTTTTTTTTTAGAATATTATCATAAGCAACATATTGTACAAAAATGGCCAAATATTCTATTCTATTTTATAATTATTAATTTGTTTTATATATATTTTAGAGATATAATTTGTTAACATTCTATGAACTTATTGTACGAGTACCAGGTCTATTGTTTTGCTAAGGTGGGAACTAGAAACGAAAACACGAAACTCACCTGTTCAACCGGGGTTCGGATATCTGAAAGAAAAGAAGACGAAAAATTAAAAAGGTTAATTGATATAGTATCAGCAGATAAAAATAATAGCACTTATACAGTACTTCATAAACTTTAATGAGATAAATCAACAGCTGCTAAGATTTGTATTTTCTTATTAATTAATAGTGTTATTGAAATAATAATAATATTATTATTGCTGTTAGTTACATTGCAGTTATTTATTTAAAAAAATATCAGGACGTACTAACATGGGATTTTCGCCATGAAGTAAGACTAAAGATAAGTTTGCCATAAGAACATATATTCCATTAAACAAAATGTAGTCTAAAATACCTTATTTTAATTATAGAGATCATTTTCATGAGAAAATCAGTCGAAACCAAATCGTTGCGTTTGACCAATAGGAGCGCAGAGATTGTTAGATGAAATCATAATTCGCATTCTGATTGGTATACTGTTGTAAATACTGTGGTTCGGTTGCGTCTATTTTTTTGTCAGTGCAATAGTTGTTGAAAAGTGCTCATCCCTATGTTTTAATTCATTCTATGTTTGTACTACCTCAATAAATATCTTAGTTGGAAAATCTGTCAGTTGATGCTGACAGATTATCCAGTGCTAGTGCGAAAAAATACTATTTTCACAAAGTACTACATAAGCGGTAAGCAGCAGTATACTAGGTCCAATTTTATAAAATTTGCAGTGAATGTGTAATATTACAGCAGACATACGATATTGACAAGCAGTGGTTACAGTTATCTGTACTACATGTGGTACTTGTACGTTGTGATATTTGCAGCATATGTGCAGCTCCTAAAAATCCAGTATGCATAAGTGAAACATATTTCTTTTTATATTTTTTTTCGGCAACCTTTTGATAACCTCCACTGTCTATCACAGGTGTCGCCATCTCTGAGGTCCCGGGTTAGAATCCCGGTGGAGGCAGATGTTTATGTGATAAATGCAAGCATTTGTACCTTAGTCATGGTTGTTAAAATACACATTTCTATCAAAAAGATTTATATATGTGTAATATATGTATGTCTATCCGTTACCCTAGATCCTATAACACAAGTAAAGTCAAGTTTACTTTGGGCTAGGCTAATTTGTCTAAGTGTAAGATATATTTATTTTTATTATTTTTTTTTAAACATTGATTTCATGGTTTCAAGTTTATTATTTGTGCATTTCCATATGCACAAAATTTAGCAAAAGAGCAAAATCAACGTATTTTTAATTTAAATTTATTGCTCTATAATTTAACTAGTTCTCATAGTAATATTTTATTTTTAGACGTAAATCACTTTATAAGGTATTTTAAGCTGACTCCATCAACTGTGTATCTGTCAAAAAATATAGGACATTACTTGCTTCATTGTTGGCACATAATATAGATGACGCTATAGCGAGATTACCAAGACCTAGTAATATTATTCAAACTAAAAATAGTTCATCTGCCAATAGTATGTTACCTGACACAAATTTAAACTAAAATGTAAGACAAAAGTCAAGCTCTCATATATTAATATTCTTTATCAAAATATACAGGGCTTGACTGGCAAAATATTAGAATTGGAGTTATATGTACAGAATCACCCAACAGATGTTATATGTATCACGGAACACTGGCTCAAGAATTATGAAACATCTATATGCCTAAAAAACTTTCAGATTGCCAGTAATTTTGTACGGAATAATACCATACACGGAGGTTCCATGATATTTGTAAAGGATTGTTTAAAATTTAAAGAACGTAAAGATATTGTAAAACTTTCAGTGGAATGCACCGTGGAGCTATCTTGTGTGGAGCTGGAAAAATATATCTTAGTATGTGTATACCGACCCCCATCAGGGAATTTTTCTAGTTTTGAATGGATTATGGATGATGTATTTAGAAAGCTGAAATTAAAAAATAAAAATATCATTGTTTGCGGAGATTTCAATGTCAATATTCTTGAATATAATCAAATAAGTCTCCGCCTCATTTCCTTATTAAAATGTCATAATTTATTCATAATTTTTCAAAACCAACAAGGGTAACGTCACATTCAGCTACTTGTCTTGATAATGTATTTTCAAATTGCGAGGCTGTAGATAAATCTATTATAAATTATATAACATCCGACCATTACGGTTTAAGTATTAGCTATGACAATGGAGAATCTGAGATACCTAAAATAATAAAGTGCAGACCTATTACCCATAAAAGAATGGAATGCTTTAAAGAAAATGTTAGTAAAAAATTTGATTCGATTTCATGTACTGCTGATGATCCGAATGTGCTTTTCGGCACTCTTTTTGAAATCATCAAAACTGAATTCAATAAGGCATTTACAGAAAAAAATATCAATATTACAAATAATAAACTAAAGTTTTGTGATTGGGCTACTCCGTCTATATATAAAAGCAGAAATAGACTATACGAATTATATGGATTAAAAAAATATATAATTATAATTTAGACTTTACCGATTATGTTAGGAATTACTCTAAAAATTTTCGAAGGGTATGTATACAAGCAAAATCAATTCACTTAATTAATAAAATTAAAAAATCTAACAATAAGATTAAAACGACGTGGAATATTATCAACCAGGAAGCAGGGAAATCTAAGAAGAGAGATAATAGCATTGCCATTACTGTTAATGATATTATTATTAGGGATGATGACAAGGTGGCAAATGCTTTTGAAGATTTTTTCTCCAAAATACCAACAACTATAAGTGCTGGACTAAACGGGTCGCCGAATTCTGCAGCTTCCTCATTGGTTGAACATGTGCCGGAGTGCAGCGCAGCTTTTTCATTTGAGTACATAAATGCAATAGACATTGTAAAGGCATTTAAATTGATTAAAGTCAAGAATACAAATGACTTATGGGGGATATCTGTAAAAACGATTAAATCCATTGTGGAAAATATCGCACCCTATATGGCCGACATTTTTAATATTTGCATCGATCAGGGTATTTTTCCTGACCTTATGAAGTACAGTAAGATTGTACCTTTGCTTAAGTCTGGTAATAAAGAGGATATTGGTAATTATAGACCAATTTCTATCTTGCCGTCTTTAAGTAAGATTTTTGAAAAAATTATACACAATCAATTAATAATTCATGTTCAGAAATATAATATACTACATAAGAAGCAATACGGCTTTATGAAGGGTCATTCCACTGCTGATGCTGGCGCTGCGCTTATGAGGCACGTTTTTGATTCTTGGGAAAAGTCTCAGAATGCACTTGGTATATTTTGCGACTTATCAAAGGCATTTGACTGCGTTGATCACCAGACTTTGTCTCTGAAATTAAATCACTATGGAGTTCGGGGCCCTGCTTTAAAATTACTAAATTCATACCTTAATGCTAGAACACAAACGGTAGAAATTAATGGAGTACAATCGTCTGGATCGCAACTAAAAATGGGAGTTCCGCAGGGTTCGATTTTGGGCCCTCTGCTTTTCATATTATATATAAATGATCTGCCCTTTTTTGCCGAAAAATTATGTGATATTGTGTTGTTTGCTGACGATACTTCCTTAATATTTAATGTGGATAGAAAAAAAACTAACTTCGATGATATAAACATCGCTTTGGCAGAAGTATTAAAATGGTTTAGTAAAAATAACCTTCAACTAAACGCAAAGAAAACAAAATGTATTTTGTTTACCCTTCCAAATGTAAAATTAGTTGACACGACAGTCATACTCGACAAAGAAAAATTACAAGTGGTGGACTCAGCTGTCTTCCTCGGTGTTACGATTGACTCAAAGTTACAATGGGGCCCCCACATCTCAGTCTTAGCCAGTAAACTTGCCTCAGCCGCATATGCTGTACAGAAAATCAGACAATTAACAGATATTGATACTGCCAGATCAGTTTATTTCAGTTATTTTCACAATTTAATGTCATATTGCATACTCTTATGGGGCACTGCAGCTGACATAGAAACTATTTTTATTTTACAAAAACGAGCTGTCCGCGCTATTTACAAATTAAGCTCTCGAACTTCTCTTAGAGAGAGATTTAAAGATATTGGTATACTGACTACCGCCTCGCAATATATTTTTAATTGCCTTGTTTATGTTCATAATAATATCAATACATATACTAAACGAAGTGATATACATAAGCTAAACACACGTAACAAAGACAAACTTGTTGTACCACAAACTAGGCTACGAAAAATTACTGCATCATTTGTAGGGCAAAGTATACAATACTACAACAAATTACCAAAGAGTATTATAGAATTACCGATAAATAAGTTTAAGACTCACATTAAAAAGTCTTCTTAAAAAGGGGTACTACACTGTTAAAGATTATTTAAATGATAAATCAGTTTGGATGTGACTCTTACCTGCTCCTCGTGGGATAGCTCATAGAAATTATAATTTTAATGTTGTGTATCTAATATTCTAAAACTTGATTTGGAAGATGGACGCATGTACAAGTGCGATTAAGGAATTAATTAATAATTTATTGTCTTTTCTATTTTAAATTTATTGTAGTTTTATTAATATTATTATTCTTGTGACGTCAATAAGTACCTGTAAAGGTTTAAATTGAATAAATTATTTTGACTTTGACTTTGACTATGGTTCCGGCTAAAAGAAATTTATAAATTACTATTTGTAGCCCACCATATTATCGTATTAGAATACCGAGTTTCAACATAACCTCCATTCTGGACTACCATTCTGAAGCAAATGGGAAATACTAAACAAACTTAATCCACTTCAGACCAATAAATTTATTTTAAATCAATCAATTTAAATTTCGGAAAACAAATATGAGATTCATATAACAAAGATGAAAGTAGTAGGTGTGCATAAAATATTTCGTCTTCAGAATTACAACGAGTCAAATTAAAGCAATAGGAATTCCACGTCGGCCTCAAATGAAAGCTCTCAAAATATCTGAAGGATTTACAAAATCAAATAAGCGGTCAATTAAATTACTGAAATAGTTTTCCTTAATGAATTTGGTCTAATGAAATTTCTAACATCAAAATATTATCTACCATTCCCATTGAACGACAGGTAATGATTTGACGACTTGTTTTATTCAGGTTCACTTCCTGGGGCTCATGTTATAGGACGGAGACTTTATACCAGGGTCATCTGTTTGGCTAATTTCATCTCTTTGTATTCCGGCGCGAAGGTCAAGATGACAGTAAAATTACTGGGTTTTTGTAAC
Source organism: Scirpophaga incertulas (assembly GCA_036419045.1). NCBI lineage: Eukaryota > Metazoa > Arthropoda > Insecta > Lepidoptera > Crambidae > Scirpophaga > Scirpophaga incertulas. The sequence continues at coordinate 39,761,823 of CM071626.1, read as the reverse complement.
TTTTCACCTTTCATATACTGACAGTGTAAAATTTAACGTGCATGCGTGTAAGGTTTTGTAAAAAACCTTACACGCATGGACGCACACACATGCTTGTACGCACGCACACTCACACATCGCGCTCACACGCGCACTCACACATCGCGCTCACACGCGCACACATACACAGAAGGGTGTATGGTGTGTGCATGGTTATTATGTATTATTAGTATTGTGTGTATTTATGTGTGTATGTGATTGGACTTTTTTTAGCGTTAATTTTAAATACATTTTTATTTTATATTCATCTATTTCTTAAGTCCACGGCAAATGTTATTATGTTATGAGAAGAGCAGAGCCTTCTGACACAAGTATATTTATACTTAAAAGGAGACTCTGGCCACTATATGTTAATGAATTGGATTACAGAAATAAATATTTTTTTCATTTTTCATTTCAAAATGTTGTTTTTCACGGTTTAGATTTGCCAAAAATCTCACAGGAACCACATGTCGTATAGGCGACTAATACAATACTGTTATTTTGTGGCAGAAATATTTAAGTCTCACTCCCATAAAATATATTTGGAAGTTACACATTTTTTTGACAAAAAATAAGAACTATTTTAACATTGTTTTTTATTTTGACAGTTTATACAAACAATTTCTTGGATTTAAAATAAATTCTAGATTTCAATATAGGATTAAAAAGAAATTAAAAAATTATTACTATTAAATTAACAAGGTTATTCATATGTACGAATGAAGAAAACGTCTAAATTCACTGCAAATAGCTATGTACTCGTACGTGTCTGTAATGGTAGGCGAGTGCGGGCACACGCAAGCGCGGTGTTGCCTGGCTACGTGCGCGTCCGGCTAAGCGCGCACGCCGTGGTGAAGTCTCTCTGTCTGGGGGACTGTCCAGGGGTTCTCGGACAGTCCCTCCTTTGGCGGTGGCTTGACCAGCTTGGTCGAGCCGGCCCCGGGACACATGGCGGTCAAATCGCGAAAGCGCACCCCGCCATGTGCCCCGTATGGGCCTAGAGAACTCGGGGGGGTTTTAGTGAGTAGGCCGATCCTCTATAACCGGAGAACCCCACATACGGCCGCGACTTGCCAGCGCGGTGTCATGGTGCATAAGGTCACATATGCCCCCCTCAAAAAAAATATATGTGTCTGTAAATATTATACGATAAACAATTAAGAGATTTTTTATTCTAATAAGGGAAATGCGTAAAATCGCTCCGGTGGCTAGACGACGTGCTTGAGTGGGGTCTCCAAACAATAGTGCCAGGCCTATACACTAACAACCCTGGAACTCTTCCTGTTCTTTTCAGCGCATGTGGTAAGGTCCACATTGCCATTCTATTCACAAGACCTCACAGATGACCTTAGTCTTTATATATTATACTAGCTTTCTGCCCGCGGCTTCGCCCGCGTGGATTTCGGGATTGGGTCTATAGAGGGTTAAGTTAATCATAGCTTTTGCCCACGGCTACATATGCCCGGAAGTCGGTTTATGGCGCGAAGGTTTTATCGCGCTTCCCGTGGGACTATCAGTTTTTCCGAGATAAAAAATACTGCAAAACCTTGCTCAAGAATCACTCTATCTATTGATGAAAACCGCATGAAAACTGTGCAGTAGTTTTTGAGCGAAGCCTTTATTGCGCATCCCGTGGGATCTATCGATTTTTCCGGGATAAAAAGTTATTTAATCCGGACTTTTATCTTTACGTTTACAAAATTTTAAAGCAATCGGTTCAGTAGTTACGGCGTGAAAGCGGAACAAACAAACAAATCCGATTTATACTATTAGTAAGGTTGGTCTCTCTCCGGTTAAGGTGTACAAATTATTGAAAAGCTTAAGTTGAATAAAGATTTTAATAACTGATACCGTTATCATTCTTTTATTTGTTACTTTTTATATAAATTCGAAGCTAATGCTTTAAGCTATACAGAGGTAGGTGAGACATTTACAATTCATTCATCTTACCGATGTTCCATTAGCCAGATTGCTAATCTCTTGATGTATATATTCCAGACAATTGTTGACTAGCTGTAGCAAATGTTATGTTCGTAAGGTACCGTATATAGAAACGAGAATTGAACCACTCTTCTTTTTTCAAAGTTCTTTATTTATATTTTGCGAATTTATGTATGAAAAAATTTAATTGCCGTGATACAAATACACGTGACGTAATAAGTTATATCTTGATTACTTAAAATGTTGTAATTGTTTTGCTCAGTTCAGCGTCAAACTATAGTAGGCTTTATTTTATCATTTTAATGAACTTTTTTGCGAAATATAAAACTATCGTCTCGAAGATCAGTTACGATATTAAGTTTGTATTCTTAGTATTCAGCGTACAATAGGAACACCGTTTTGAATTTAAAACACAGAACGCATTCTTGGTAGAGCCGTTTCCGGCTAAAGGCATAATCGGGGTACGCGTTGCCGCGCATTAGCAATCCTTGTGTTATCTACGACGCGACAACCCTAGCGAGTCCGAACTTCCGCCCGCCCAGAATTGAGCGCCCGAAATTTATGAATTCCGACGCCAATTCCGCGCCGAGGAGGGAATTAACAATACACCAGAAATTCCGTACGACACCCCGATCTATAGTTTAATCAGTCTGCCCTACTTAACCCGTGCTTGCTTTTTAAGATCGAATGCTTTATAATCTGAGATCGCGGAATCGTTAATTAGAATAAAACTTTTTTTGAAATTGTAGGTACTCGTATTACCACTAGTTCAACACTTATTGGTGGGTTCAATATCACACACACACGAGACTGCTTGTTAATACGAAGATATGTAGATAATCTAATGATGCTTCATATTACTATTAAAAGTTTATTGGTTGAATTATGCAAATCGGAAAAAGTAATATTACTTTTAGTTAAGGTTACGTTTATGAAGTTAGTAATAAAAATGCCTAATCGATATTTTTGACGTGTGTAAAATTATATGTTGTATAAAATTTTAAAATTAAAGTGATACTACTCAAATTTAAATATGATTTTTTCCAACATAATATAAAAACAACAGATAGAACATTTCGAGTTTCCCTTCTTAAAATATATCTGAAGTTTTGAATTGTGTTCTTTTATCGTTCGTTAGGTCCGAATTACAGTTGAGTTAAAAAAGGCTATGTGGGCTCAATAGCAACATCCTTTTCTAATTGTACTCAAGCAATGATTTAACTTTGATTTTAGAATACGGGTCTCAGTTGGCACCCCTGGTATTTCTTTACGCTCATTGGGCCATGACGGAGAAGGCCCATCCTTCAGCCATTTATCTTGAAGTGGACTTCTAAATGTTGTATAACGTAGTATTAAGTATTCATATTATCTTTTTATATTTCATAATCAAAAAGACAAAACCAGACTGCTCTGAGTAGATTGTAACGAAAACATAATTAAGCTTAGCAGGTGTCTTAGTTCCCACGCTACGGCAGCTTAAGTCGTCAATGTCGCAAAGACGTCTTTTACGCAATCATTATAGAAAAACCAGCATGACATCATAATATTTAATGTGTATGTGTGTGTTAATAAAATCACGCTCTTTATGTATAAAAAATCAATACAAAAATGAATACAAACCCTTACACTAAAATTTATATTGCACTTTATATATATGATAATAAATATTTTTTTTATGTGATAATTTATATTTATTTGTGTGATAATTTTAATGTTAGTTCTTTTCTACACCACACTAATATAAGCTACTCGAAATATTAATCTTGCGTAGACGAAGTCGCGGGTACGGTCGGCCAAGAAAGTGGCCTACCACCCTAAGGTTGAAAATCATTCGCGCGCTATAAAGTAACAGAGTTGATTTTCCCGTGCAAAAATATTCTGACAAAATTGACAGATTAATAGCTGTCAGATTATTTTAGGTTTAAATGTCATCACTCTACATAATCTTAAAAAGGTAATAAGTACAGGAGTTCAACCTTATCGCTATTTTACTCACATATGAAATTTTGTCAAAACTGGTAGACCACTTTCTTGGCCGACCGTACCAAGTAATATCTTTATGAATTTTAGCCTGTATTATTCCAATGTATAAACTATATTATTGTTATATTACGTAATATATAATATTGTTATATATTAAAATCCATTCCGTAGTTTTTCCGTGAAAGAGTAACAAACAACATACTTACAAATTTTCGCGTATTAGTAGGGGCTACATATTATTTTCATTTTCTGTAGCACACGATATATACATGATATTTGGGTCTATTCATTGAAATATCATAGCGCTTAATATAATAGCTGCGTCGCTAATAATTCTTATTAACATTTGTGGAAAAATATTATTACAGATTCGTGTATTTTTCTATAGGAGCATCTTTGAATATGGCCATACCAGCACAGTTGCCTGTCTTTTGAAGAAGCTTAAATATAAAATTAAATAATCGTCGTCAAACAGAAAGCTTTTATATAAAATTTATATACCTACTCACAATATGAATTCGGTTATTAAAAATGAGATAATTTTAACAAATCAAAGATAAAATTGTTAAACGATTAGAAAGTACCGTTTCTTTGACTATTTTTTAACAACATATTTCTTGTGATTCACAACGTTTCTACGAGAAATGTTTGTGTCTACGATTCACAATCGTAGACAAAAGTGTCTACGATTCACAGACGTAGACAAGAGTGCTACGACAAATAAACATAGATTTCCATATGAATAATGACATGTGCCTTACCTGATTACATTATTTAATGTGCTAGTCAGCCGATGCCCTATTTGAATTTCATACCATATCGAGCAACTGTTGAATAAATGAATTTGTATCCAAGCCATTGAACGGTAACAGCTTGTCAGTTGGATAATGGATTCACTTGATGTAGCAATTTAGCGAAACAATGTTAGTCCGTTCCATCCAAAAAGTCGTAAATTTAAATGTGTAATATTGTCATATTCTTGTTCATCGTGTTATGTCTCGACATTTGCTACGTTTTTTCATAACATACTATTTCCGATCTGCCCACGTCAATTGCGACACCATTTTTATGTATCATTTTAAAACTGGTTCCAGAACGTTTGTTTATTGTTCCACAAGCATCGATTACCAAATTTGCTAAGGCTGTAGAGTGGTATAGTTAACGTTTAACGGAATAGATTTCGAAACTAGACGAGTGCTCCATTTTTTAATCACGATCTCGGCCGTAACTCTTATTCTTATTTAGGAAAAAACAAAGCGAGCAAGTCTGGTCGAGATAAATAGATTTTGTAAAAGTTTAGTAATGAACTCAACAAATCATACTTTGCTCATATCCCAAAGAATTATATGATAATACTATGAAAGCTGGAGCATTATTGGAATAGCTACCAATGATGAAGAAGCCCTCTTAATTCACAAAGTGCATAGATTAGCAAAGCGATTGAATGATTCTGACTCAAAATCGTTGTAAAGCAGAACGACGCCCTGCCCGCTGCCCAATTACTTAACACCAGCTTGTGTCAATGGCTAAACATTTCCTCGTGTCAAAGACTAATGGCTAGAACCCCTTTCAACATTGAGAATATGTGTGCCTCTTTGACTGTTTGCCTGAATAACTATTATTTACTATAACATCACGTTTTACGAATTTGTACTCAAAGTGATACATCATCATAATATAACGAGTAGTTATCACTACTCGTTATATTATGCTGATATTACTATAATATATAATATTACTCCGTCTGGTCGAAGGAACAACATTCACCACCACTCAGGGATCTTAAAACAGTACGAACTTTCCGTATAAGATTTAAACAATATTTATTGACTCAACAAAAATTAAACTAGACTTTAAGTCTTTGTTTTTGTTATTACGAGCCATGTAAAATGCAAAGCTATTTATCTCGATTTAACATTACCACTGACATTGACATATGGACGTTTGACATTGACACTGTTAATTTTTTTTTTCTTAGTTGTTTTGATGGCTCTGGGGTTTTCATGTAATTCATTGGGATGAATTCGGGTGTTGACAGTGTGTAGTGTGTTAAATTATTGAATAGTATGTTTATAAGTTGATTTTTATCAGTAGATCTACCTCCTTGTTTTAGATACATTATTATACATATTAACTTATTTTATTATATGTCAACATAATTATAATTTATTGTCATGGCATAATTCTTTAGCAGTGTATTGTATACTTTTATTCAATTACTTGTTATATATTTTTTGGTTGTAAATTAGTTTAAATATGTAGTGGTAATCCGATTGCTTCGCGAGGTGCGAATACCTATTGCGGGCCAAGCAGAATACCAGCGCTGCAACGTCTCGCGATGCTGCAGCTAATATATATATGCTGATTTAGTACAACACAAAGAAAACTATACGAATCAAAGTGGCCCTCCCTTACATGCTTTGTTCGCACTCTCAAAACTAACCGTGTACAATGGCGAGCTTTAGTAAGCACTAACTCGCAGAAGAATATCATTTTGGTAATAAACACGGCGTTGGTTCAGAAATTCCGAGAAATTTAGATTCACGTGTACCTCAGACGAAGTAGCAGCGAAGTACACGCGTTCTTTGCATGCGCCTGGGCCGGTCCCTAAGGGTGACGGATGAATTCGATTGATCCATTTAGACTTTCTAGCATAGAGTTTGTATTTATTGTAAGGTGTATGTATGTGTTATTTTCTTTCCTTCAACACAACTTCATGAAAAATAATCCAACAGTGATACGATACCGTATGACTATAGTTTATTGTAACATTAAAACTGGCTGATCGTGAAGTAATTATTTTATTACAAACCCGCTATTTTGCCAACAAAACATATAACAATATCAAATACACAATAACACGATTATATTACATAAACTGCGTTTGACTTAGATTGAAATCCTACTTATTGACACATATTTTTAGATTACACATAAAAGTTACAGAAAAAAATTCAGATTTACATCTTTATTATATAAAGAAAAAAAAAAAACCTTTTAGCAATTTGAAACATAAATCTAATAAATTTAAGCGACTATGCAGTTAAGTATATCGACTAATGTGTTTAACCATCTCTTAAATATAATATTACTTGGATCGAAAATTCTGTGATTTATTAAATCATTATGCCGACATTCTTGTCGATATAAAATGATGTGTTATTTACATACTCGCAAAAAGAAATTTAGTTCATTGCGCCTTGTGTTAATATTAATTGGCTTAGTAATATGGCGAATCAATTGTGTTGTAACACTATGGAGATATTAAAATCTTGTTCTTACGGCAGTCAGCAAAGAGACATTAAATTTGTCAAGCATTATTAACTATAAGACTACGAAGAACCAATTTGTTACTGCAGCTCTCTGACTTCATATTATTAATGAATATTCATACAAGAGGACCAGATTTGATACTCTATGATGCTAACGAATAAGCTATAGTAGATTATCAGGAAGCTTTGCGTTTTTTTAAATCCCTGTGCATATTGTCATGACAGTAATTGTGGCTTGTTTAATATGCTAATGATCACGAAATTTATTTAACAAAATTGTTGCCAAAAATATTAAAATTTACAGTCACAATTGTTGTAATCATACATTTATCACAATAACAGTTTGAACTCTTGTCATCTACTCATTGTTTATTATAATTTACAAAACAAAGTTTATTTGAAACATTCTTTAGTTTTGAGATTTGTATTTATATAATAATTTAATATCAAAACTCCTTGCAACATTCTTCGTTGGTTAACGCTAAGCTGGGTAATTGCTTGTTATAACAGAACAAGACTCACGTTAAGATCTAAACTTATCAACAATTCGATCTCTGATTAAGTAAGTATGCTCAAGGAGGCTTTGGATACTAGACTGGATTTTGGACTGGCCACATCTGCCATTTTCACGGATCTGTTGAAATTGCTTGCGAAATATTCAATGTTATTAAAATTTTTGTTATTTGTTCGTTATATTACAGAGTTATTATTATTCTGTAAATTCTAGTTGTAATGTAGATTTTCTCATAAATATTGACGTTTATGTATCATTCACTCATAAATTTCTATAATTACTTAAATCTACATCAACACTACTATATAAAAGAAATATTTATTTGTTTATTGTATAGATATATTTAATATTTAAAATATATATATATCGTCGGTAAACAAAGGCATATATTATATATATATATATATATATATATTATATATATATATATATATATATATATATATATATATATATATATATATATATATACAATATAATACAAAACAAGCATAGCAAGAAAAGTATTATGAAGAAGAAAAATGTGAGTAGTAATGTTCGTGTGAAGCCGGGGCGGGCTGCTAGTCCAATTATAAATCCTGTATCTTACTGTTGTAATGTAATTATAAATTTGTCTGATTGTTACTCAAATTTTTTTGTTAGGAAGGCATCACACCCGAAAATTTTACTTTGACATCTGAATCTTATATAAAAAACTTTATTTTTGATTTTATCTTTCGACATCGTCATGATAGCTCATATATAACTGGAGGGCTGGAGGCTGTTAGGGTGAATAAGCTTTAGGCAACTATTTTTGCACCTTTGAATTTCATCGCTACTGTAAACACAATTTTTCATATTTCAGAAAAATATATATTTGTTATATTGACATAACAAAATAACAGTGATCACTTATTTCCGTTTCGACACTGTACACAAAACCGCGTATAAAAGACACGCGACCTAGTCCACTTACGCCCCGTAATAAATGGGCCCATATTTCACGGCGTACAGTCGAATACAAAAGTGCTTATCGCTAATAAAAATAATATTCTTGTTGGCATAACGACGTCGCATGACAAAGGCGGCTGCTGTGACGTAATCCATAATCGACTATATATTCCCCCAAGTGGGTCGTTAACTTGTCTCGGAACCGCTGTATTGTGTGCGACTGTACAGACTTTCTTGCCTTTTTTGTTGTTGTTGATTGTTTTACGATTGATGTGTTTATTATATAATTCTGCCGTAGTGAAACGCGTTTGCGTCTGCCGTAATGAACGCGTTACTATTACTAAAGTCAAATATGATTTATCCTATCAATGTGTGAGTAGAAATGTGAACACACATTTAGTGCATCGAAGAGAACTTTTTATGTAACAAATGAATTCAATAAATGGCGGATAATTTTGTTAATGGGTCAATTTTGTGTCATTTTTGTATCAAATTGAAACTTTTTTAAGATGGACATTGTGCTGTCAAATTGAAACTTCTTTCAATGTTGACAATACAAGCATGTTGTTAAGTCATTCATGTGATCATTTCATTTTAGACGTAGTTCGATTAAAGCAAATTGTCAGCGATAGTTAGTTTATGCAAATGTTTTGGATTAAGTTTTAAAATAGCGAGCAATTAATAAAATATTTTTTGTTGAATAAATGAATTTGATGTAATTAAAAAAAATATATAAAAGCAAGATAATTTTTAATATAATATTCCAATTTCAATGCTTAGAAAATGTACTACTGATCGCTTATCTAAATATAGTATAATAAATAATTCACCATGCAAATCCGACGAGGCTGAAGCTGAAATAAACCAAATATTCTTTCAATCTTCTAGACATCACAGAGCTTTTTTTATCGACTATTTATTTTCTACAAGTATTTCTTTCCCTGTGTCGATTCCTATTACATAATATATATGAACTTATGTTGAAATTTATCAGAAAAAAATATATAAATAATTATAATACAGAAACAGACTTCAATATCTTGTCGTTATTAATTTTATTTTATGCGATTACGATACAGAACAAGATGTAAATTTCATCAAAGAGTTTTTATTAATACATTTTAATAATAGAACACAGTTGATGTCCCTTGTAGTGGGTCTTGGACATAATTTTTGTGGAAATAAATTTAGTTTTTAATTATTAACTATCTGTGACAATGCCCACTTTGATGTCCAGTCACATTACATGTTCGGTCGAAATTTAAGGAAAAGAAAAAAATTATTGGTGAGAGTACTGAATAACTCCATTAAATTTAACGAAATAGTTTCTATTGTAATGTAGTAATAATGAGCTTACACACATTTCCACACACCAACGCGCGCGACACGCACACACACGCTCGCACACACACGAGCTCGCACGCACGCACACACACGAGCTCGCACGCACGCACACTCACGCGCGCGCTCACACGCACACACGTACACACATGGTGTATGATGTTGCGCATGTGTATTGTGCATATTTATGTATGTATGTGTATAAACTTTTTCTAGAGTTAAATACATTTTTATTTTATACTAGCGGACCCGACAGACTTCGTCCTGTCAAAAAGATTTGTAAAGTGGCAGTTTTTTGTTCCTACTTGAAATGACATATGATGACATTAAATTTGTTTGACAGAACTAACGTCACTTTTTTGTCTTGCCAAAGGTTCAAATTGGCTTTTAAGTATTAATACAAATTGTTTGTATAAAAATGTTGACTTTACACTTTTTCAAATTTTATTTTTTTATTTTCTCTACGTACAAACCTTCTCTGGACTTCTACGAATAATTCAAGACCAAAATTAGCCAAATCGGTAAAGGCATTGTTGAGTTATGCGCTTACCAACATTATATATATAAGAAGATAGATTTATTACTTCAAATGTCACTTATGTTACGTGAAGAGCAGAGCCTTCTGACAAAAGTACATATGTTTATACCTAAAAGAAGACTCTGGCCACTGTATGTTAAGGAATTGGATGTATAAATAAATATTTACATATTAAAAAAAAAATCTTCAAATTTATGATCGACAAATTTATTAATTTAAATTTAGAATACGTAGAAACATTCGATGACTTGGTATATGACAATTGACAATGGAATTCGCGATTTCTGTACCGCACACTCTTGTGAGGAGCGGTCGCTCTGACATAGTCACGAGATCATTAGGTTCAAGGCTTTGGGGTGAGTTTGGTTAATAAGTTGAGCTGCCTCGACTATGTCTGAAGTGTCAAGTGACATAATCATCACGACACTCGGTTACTTCTGTCTCCATGATACTCATGGTTCAGCTCTCCGGGATCGTAGAGGATACGTAGCTATTACAAGAAAAGCAATATACTTCAGATATTTTATATATTCAGAGACAAAAGCTAATACATGTTTATTCGCAGGCCTTCCACCCTCTGAATAATCTTTCTATTGTCTTCCTTTTGCTATGTCAAATCTAACACATTCTTTCTTTAAAACTAAGACATACATAAACCATAAACAAACAAAAACAGGAGGCGAACCATTAAGTTCGTCACAGTTCCTACCCTTGACTGTAGATTTTTTTTTGGTATTTTTTGCATTTTCACTTATCTGTAATTTTTGGTAATATTGTGCACAGTAGCGATTTAATATTTGGTAAACAATTTCTTATTAATAATAATTATATGAGTAAATAGATTGTCTCTGCCGAATTTGTCTTTACGACGTTTAAATACAAAACCGGTTTTGTATTAAATATATGGAGTGATCACCTGCCGCACTCACAGATAACAAAATAAAAACTAAGTGTCAGATGACCATTTAAAAGACAGATAACAGTTTAGTCGAATACAGAAAAGGGACTAAACAAGCATTATTTTAGTATCAAAAAACTACAAAAGATAATCTGACTAAGGACACGATTCGAATACCGAATCACATTCAAAGAGTTTAGCGAATTAGCATAAAAGACTGAGTCTGTCAAGCGGAAGGGAAATGAAATCAATTATTGTGCCCACTTTTTTAATTGTACAGTACTAATTCCATCCCAGTAACTTGATTTCGCCTCCGCCCGGCTTTATATAGATGGCGGGTAATTAAACTGGCACCAAGACTGGCTGCGAATTGAAATTTATGAGATTGAATTACGGCACCTTAGTACAGCGGGTGCCACCACAAGCTTTACACTTGTACTACAGTAAGAACGGTCGAAAGATCAAACAGAATGGTTTGAGCTGGCGTCCATTGTCCTAACAGGCGAGGAGCGACGGTCACTTCGTAATTCTATTTGTGAATAGTGGTATATACGGTACATATAAATTTAAAATCCATATCAAAAAGACACTCATGAGTAAAGGTTATTATAAAGTAAGTGACTATCTAAATGATCACACTATTTGGGAATAGGGACACTATTCATAGAGCCATGTGTGGTAACAACATTATTTATAATATTGTATTATTTTTATATGTGTATGTAAACATACATACGACTGTAATCGTATTAGGTATGATTGTATCTTATATTATATTGTATTTTTGAACATTGAAAAGAGGAGATAAAAAATAGACCTTCCCAGAATTTCTTGCCTGTTCTTCTCGAGAAGGCTCTCCCAATTTCCGAACAGGTGTCGAGTCAATATTTTTTTTTCCTTATTCGTACGTACGGTCAAGGTTTTTGTTTTTTTTAAAACTTTTCTTTTTGTTTTGTTTGTTGACGTCAATAATTGCCTGTAAAGGTCTATGTTGAATAAAGATTATTTTGATTTTGATTTCATACGGTGCAGTGCGCAGACATTTATCATACAACTGCGCTGTACCAAACAGTCAGTGTTTGTATATTAAGGTTTGAGCAACGACGAGATCATTTAACAGCTGTTGTATGTACAGTTAGAGTTATATCTCAATCATATTATGAATATAAATGAATATGGGCAACAGATTAAAATCTCAAATTACGTATAATTCTAAGATAAACCATTGACTATATAAATTTGACTAGAAACAACAGATAATAGAATTAATAGATTATGAGTAGTTAGCGTTATATAAATTAAATGAAATAGCGAAGTAGGTTCAATAATGGGTTAAAGATTTGTAATTTGTTGTAATTTAAAACCACGCTCTGCTATCACAATATTAATAACATTAGGGAAAATTGTATATATAAGCAAAATGTTACCGCGATTTCATCACGCCCTAGGTCGACCATAGGAATTACCCACTGAGGACTTCTCTTCAATATTCTCACTGAAACAGGTTTTTCAGGCGTAAACAAATACCTACTGATATAGGCAAACTATTACACCAATATTTACATTAGAGTAAATTGGGACTTGGCAAATTAACAGTTGTCAGAAGCGTCAATAGCAAGCAATGTCTCGACACTGTCGGACGCTTCAGGGGATCGCGTTCGTTCCAACCATTTACGATAGTGTGTTTCATTCTTACAAATTTGATTGACATTTATATGACGCTCCTATGGTGAAGGAGAATATTATGAGGACATAAATCCTGCATACGTCTGCATAGTAAGGATGGAAAAAACGTATCTTTGTTGAGATTGGATCATTTGTATCCGGTTCAGTACAAAGATTCGAATCAGTAGTGTTTCATTTGCATCATTTGTATATGTGACTCTGAGTCAATCGTGTAAGCTTCGCGTGCCGATTGAAACTGAGATGCAATTGAGCGAATGATTCATTTGGAGCGCTGTTAGAGATTTGGATCAGTGTATCACTTGGAAGAAACGACTCATTGAGTCGTTTCTATAAAGATTGCGAAGTAATTCAAAGCTCTACGAGTAATACTAAGGCTTAATCACGCTAACCCTATGTTAGACTTGTGCCCGTCGGTGGTGATGTATATGAGTTGTGATGATAATGATCCTATGAATTTCATAGACCAATATTCATTTCAATCAGCATCTACCATGCATATAAATATTTGAAATAGAATAGTTTGTAAAACAAAATTTCACACATTTTAAAGAATGTTATGAGCAGTTATAACTATATAATAGTTTCTTTATTAGAGATATGTTTTGTCTTGATTTGATAACAATTCCAATCGCCATACCAGATATTTCATACTTCAAAAGTGGTGATAATATTTTAGATATTTTGAGAAAATTTACCCAATTTCCGGTCAGTTATATTTGACGTCGTAAGTGTCTTCAAGGCTAATAAACATTTAAAGTGAAGTCTTTGACAAAAACTGCCCTTAATAATCCAAACGTAACTCCGCCCGGGAAAAATATAAATAAAGTAAGTACTAACAAGCAAGGTCGCAGAAGAAAGTTTCAGATTTACAATATCGAATTTTCTACCGGTTAAAGCTTAAGGGGTACCCGTAAATTAGTGATGTGTACTATATCGATAGAATAAGTACTCGTGCCTGTAAGTGTCTGCGAAAAGGATTTTAAACCAATTGCAAACTTTACGGTGATATATTCTGACTTTCAATTAACTTTCTGTTATAAATTAATACGACCCAATTAGTATTTAAAAGAACTTATTATGATTGAGATCCTAAGTATAACAATAACATTGTCGAAGAGAGTATTCAGGTAACTTCAAATGAAAAATCTGTAAAATATAATAAGAATAATAACTCGGGGAAGGGAAGTAGTGAAATGACAATCCACATTGACATTAAATTCTCTTAAGTGGCCTCAACGTCTTATAAAAGACGACCTATAAAAAAGCGTGAAAAAAAAACGACATAAAAATGAAAATAATAATAATACAAGTTGATTTATGATATGATATCATGGACACTACAAATTGGTCTAAGACCTGAAAACACCCTAGTACTTTCCAAGTTACCCGCTCCGATTCAGGGTCGATTTTAGACTGTGGTAGCTACCTGAAAAATATATCGATATGGAAGTCGTTAATGAATCCCATGACAACACTACTGTGAAATTCGGCGATAAAGGTGTTTTAAAGTTGTCTAAATTTTTCGTTTTATCACAGGAACAACAATATTCAAGTTTTAAGTGAAAACTCTGAAATCTGGCGAAACTTTACGAGTGCCCTGTTATTTCAATTTGTAAAGGGTCAAACGGGAAAGGGCGCGGTCGATGGAGCTTCATTACAAGGTTGGAGGCTGTGATTTAACGGATTCCGGAAATACTAACTGTTCTATTTGGCTTTCGAAGTGTGGCGAAGGTTCGCAAAATTACGTACAAATTTGTGCTTTCGTGTGCAACTTTTATATTTTTCCTGGTTATTCGTGGCACGATTTACTTATTTATAACGTGAATCTAGTTGGATATATTTATAAGTACAAAGTCGGACTTGCAACTTGACCTGTTTTCTAGCAGAAAATATTAGTATCGCTGAAAATAAACTTAAGAGTAGATGTACCCATAAATAAAATTGTCAATAGTTATCTAAATTTGTATTTTTAATGATAAAACAAATTAATAAAGAAACAAATGCATATATTTTCGTAAAAATAAATATCGAATATTTATAAAATGAACAAGTTTCCTAAGATGAACATGTCCTAGTTATTTTGTGGTATAGTTTGGTGTGTAGTGTGCTGGGTCTTTCGTTTTATACGTATGGGGTGTGTACAGGGACGGGTTTTGAGGATAATAACTTACAGTTCTAGTTTGGCGTTTTCTTACGAGGATAAACTCGGATGATTTGGACTCCTTCCTCGAAAATTCTAGGCAACGCGTAAGCGTAAAGACTTAATAGACTTGTTCAAAATAATTCACGACATTTTTAAGTCATCAATTTTATTGGTCACATTAAAATTTAATATAGATGTAGATAAAATTTAAATGTCTCGAAATCTCCATATATTTCGTTTGCAGGTGTATAGGAACCATATCTTTTTTACAGTCCCGTTACATTATGTGCAGGCATTTTAATATAACTTTACTTCACTGAAAGTTTTAAACACTGAAAATTTACAGTTTTAGTTAGTTTGTTGTCTGCAATATTGTTTATAAACACTCACATGCTGTTCTGTATCGTTTGTACTGGTTTTATTGTATTTGCTAATTTTATTTCGTGTGTTGTACTTATTCTTATAAAAATTACTACAGTTAATTTTTATTTTCATTAACATTATATTTAATTTAACCCTGCTGTGCACATACGTTATGGGTTATAGTCTTGACCAAATTATTATTAGCAGGTATAATATTTTTTAAGAAGACCTTTATTTTATAATTATTATCAAAAACGCTAACTCTTGTAAGTATGTCACCAATATAATCTATCTTTAAGAAGTTAAACATTATGTATATATCTAACTAAATATAATAGTTATAGAATTGTATAATTCTTGGCGTTGGTTTTCATCACACAACTAGAATTGGTCTCAATAGGTTGTTATCAATGGCTATCACTCAGGTCACGTTTTGGTTACATCCGGAGTGCCTCAGGGTTCCATTCTCCCTGTGCTATTTATTTTCATTATAAATGATATTAAATAATGTTTTTCCTACTAGTTTAGTTTCCTTTTGTATGAAGCCTGTCTAAAGCCTATTTAAGTGTTAAAAACCATAAGAAAATAATAAATAAAATAACTTTTAAATAGTTTGTTAAGTAGTTGACCTCTTGTAATTTGATATCCCCAACTGTAAATATATTAATTTCACTATGAAGAAAAACAATATTCACTATGTTTACATATTTTGTAAATCAAATTTAACTAGAGTCCCAGATCTAAAATATCTAGGGATCCAATTGGGCTCAAAACTAAAACTAACATTTCCTGTCTTTGTCGTTTATGTAACTGATGTATTTGTGTAATTTAAGAAATGAAACAATTGTCCAATATCTTTTTAAAAAAAATAATAAAAATGTGTAATATATATATTTTTTGTTTCTATTTCAATCAAATCTTAGTTAACGATACGGAAATTCAGATACTATTATTTTGAATATGTTACACCAAAACCAATCGCAGTACCGTAATTTATTGGTCGTGTTGTAATAATGTAATTGACGTTCCTTTCTCGGTAGTCTAATTATGTGACTCGGTCATTACGGAGTCAATGTTGCATGAAATGTCCGCACCAACCATCCTCTGCTTGTTTACGACTCATTTTGTATGAGAGGAAGAAAATGAGCAATGGTTGATGTGTAACTGAATTGCAACATGACGTGTCTAGTTGCTCAATTAAATAATAAGCCTACAGGGTCTGAATTTATAGGGGAAAAGGACTGGCCGCAAGAATGACGTGTTACTGTCTCATGACAATTATGCCCTTCGCTCACCGTGGATTACTTCAAAGAATTTGCCACGAGAAGTAATTACATTGGTCAGCAATATAAAATTTGGCGAGCCACCAAAAGCAGCATTTAAATAATTTGTCAGCATCAAAGATTTTGTTTGCAATAAAAAAAACAGGCAGCAATTCTTGTTCGCAACTAATTTGATAATGGTCAAAATTAAATCATACATAGGCAGCCAACAATAACATGATTCTGCATAATAAACATTCAGTCCGCAAAATAAACTACTTGAGCGGCAAGATTTCATGATTGAGGCAGAAAAACATGTCTATAAGCAGTATATTTGATTGGTATGTTAGGTTAGGGTTTTTTTTTTTTTTTTTTTTTTTTTTTTTTTTTTTTTTTTAGTTTTTAGGTTAGGTTAGGTTAGGCATGACAAATAAAGTATTTTTGCTACTCTTATATGCAGCACAAAATGCATTTTTTTGCTTAACACTCTGAGTGCTTACCAAAATTTTATAAACATGAGCAGCTGATTGCAGCTTATATAATAATATGCTGTACAAAATAATTACAGCCATCCAGAATGACATAAATTGCTGATTGATTTTGAAATGTTTGCTGACCATGAGTTGCTGACAATTAGCTATTTCTGCTCACCGTTTTCTGCTCACAGAAATAACAATACTATGCTAACCATTTAATTGACACCCATTTGCCACTCGTATTATTACGAAACGAGGACAGCCACTTAGGCGCCAGAGTCGTAACGAGGATGCGGTATTCGTGTAAAATCCTCATAAGACTAGTTTTATGGTTTCGAGTGAAATTTATACTACAGCTTGTTTATTAGTAATTATTTTAGTTTAAAATGCGTATTATATGCACCAGAATATCTGATTATGTCTCAAATCTCTGTTAAATGAATCACCAAATCAACATGTTTAGAGCGGTAAAGAGCAAAGTCTCTTTACCGCTCTCTCACTCTCTGTAAAGTGTCTCGAATTAAATAGTATAAAGAGAACACTCTCTTTAGATTATTTAATGGAGAGAATAATATTTTGTTGTGGAGAAATTGTACCGACGTTGAAATTGTTTTTGTACCTCAGAATACTACCCAAACAATATATAACTCTAAATATTTTTTATTTGGCAGCTTGTTGAATTAGTTGTATGAAGGTTAGAGGTACGAAATTTTTAGTTTTAAAAAGTTAATAAATTGAAGAATTGAAATCAGTAATAAAAATTATCATATGATAGGACTTTTTTCCTAGAAATTTTGATTCTATTAAAAAAAAAAACATGAAATAATATCAGTTTTTTCGGAAATAATCTTTTATTTTTCGTAGATATTGATGGTTTTTGTCCAAAACTACTACCCAATTATCTCCGCCAGTTTTTAAGGATCACATTAGTCTTTGTTTTGGCTTGCTACCTTATACAGGACTAAAGTTATAAAAATTTCCTTGTGTGGGGTACCCAATTGCGACTTGAAAAATAAAAGAATCATAACTCCTAAAAAAAATGTTTTTTGAAAATTTTGAATATGTTTTCTGTCGATAAAAATAATTCTAGTTTCTCCCATTTTCATATGTGCACTTCGTCAAGAATCACACTGTATATATATATCATGAGACCCTTCAGAATTTCATGCCTGTATTTTTCCACAAAGCGCTCCCTATTCCAAATAGGGCGTTAATCAAATACCATTATGCATACTAAGATTTTTAATTCGAGTCAGTAAAATGACAAGTGCAACTGTCACTGATACAAAAAAGGGTGACCCACTACAACCCACTACAATAGTGATGTTCGGCAATCAATCGATTTAGACATTTAGTCATGCTTTATTTTATTAGGTATCAAAGCGTTTTTTTATTGTAAATATGTAATACATACCATATTAAATAATATGATTTGAGACACATGACACTGGAAATGTCATTTTACTGACTCGAATTAAAAATCGAACTTTAGGATATTTTTCGGATCTGTCATTATGCATTTCGCGATTATACATGACATTTCGCTAGTATGTCAACTTGCGTATTTAATATTTCGTGTAGCTTATATTAGCGTGGCGTATATATTTAAAAATTGCACCCTATGTGTTATTTCGTTGTATATTTTATATTATTGTTAAGTTTCATCGAAATCTATTTGAAATGAAATGAAATGAAATCATATTTATTGGTTATAAATTACAATTTTAACAACAAACAAAGCGAAAATACCGATTTACCACTCAGCATATGCTGCAACCAGGAGGTCACAGCGCTGTTCTTCCGTAGTGCCAGCAGAGGGTGCGACACGCGCCAACAGTCGAACCTTAAATTATATACATTTGTATGCACGTACGCACATACAAATAGGTACGTATTAAACGTGTCATCCGCGCTTTACGTGTTATACGGACGGACGGACGGAGGTGCTTACATACACTGAGAAAAAAAACCTGCAAAATTAACAACAAAAAGTTAATCCGGGAGAGCCGTTCATAGTGAATTGCTACCATAACAAATTTTTTATTGTCAAATGAAATGGACAATTAGATTCGGCAACAATATTATGTTGCTAAAAAAACAATTGTGATCTTGTGCCATATCACAACCCATATTAGTTACTCCAACAATTTAGCTTTGTCACCATAAATATTCCCGTTTTGCCATGATTAAGAACGGACATGAAGCAGGTTGGGTGAATCGTTGGGGTTACCTACGAAATATCGTATTCCAAATGATCGAATATCAAAATATTATCAGTGTATTTCGATATTGGATCATTTGGAATTCGATATTTCGTTAAACAGTTTATTATTACATTAAATAGTAGAGCAGAAGTATTTAGTGTTCGCAACCGTGATTTAAAGTATATTCCGCCATTGTGCTACACCGACACAATACGCGCCCGCTCGGTCGAACATTCGCGAAGGAAATGGACAAGCCGAGCCGAGTCCTGCGTATATAAAAACAAAACAACTACTCGAAATTTGTCACATAACACTAATTTATTTGCTAAGCGAACAATCTTAAATTTTGTTAGTTTTGAATATTGTTCATCCAGCATCGTAATAAATAAACATGCCAACAACTTTAGTTTTGTTACAGATTATTTTGTCATACATTAACGTTAATATTCGAACAACAGTCGCGGTTGCTGTCTTAACAACGTTAATAAACATTGTTACTTTGGTTCAGATTTCCGAAGCCACAGGAACAATAAATCTCTAACAATAAAAAAATTGCAGAGGGCACTATGAGACCTTTGTTATTGTGTGTCAAGTGTTTTGTTGCAGTTACTGTAATTATTCAACAAAGCTTTTATGGACACTTTGTTAGCCATTTTTTTTCTCAGTGTAGGCGAGCAATAAACAAAATGATGTAAGAAGCAAGATGATGATAATAAATATTACAATCAAAAATATAATAATCGTCACTTTCTTTTGATTAAATTTTTGGAGCTCCAGTAAGTATTTAGAAAACAATTGTTTTAAATATTCGAATTGATGTAGAATTTTTAATGGGAGGAGGCAAATTGTTCCAACATTTCGTGGCAGCATAGCGGAAACTACCACGAAAGGCCGCCGCCTTATAATGTCTGACTAGCAAGAGTGTAGCAAGACGTTTACGATTCGAAAATATTAATTTATCATATAAGTAAATTGGCTTTTCGTTCTTTATGATCCCAAAAAGTAATGTAGCAAAGTGAAGTTTTTGCTGCGGCGCCATATTCAAAAACCCAAATCTATTTAAATATGGTGAGATGTGTGCTCGGCGTGGAATTGGACAACAAAATCTAATGCAAGCATTAATTATTTAGTAGTTTTTACATTAATGAGTAAGAAACATAAATTTGTAGGTGTTATCGGTAGAACAGTCAGTTCATATTTAATTAATATTTGTGGGTGTTGTTGGTAGAACAGTCAGTTCATATTTAATTAATATTTGTGAGTGTTATTAGTAGAACAGACAGTTAATATTTAATTAATATTTGTGGGTGTTATCGGTAGAACAGTCAGTTCATATTTAATTAATATTTGTGGGTGTTATTGGTAGAACAGACAGTTCATATTTAATTAATATTTGTGGGTGTTATCGGTAGAACAGTCAGTTCATATTTAATTAATATTTGTGGGTGTTATTGGTAGAACAGACAGTTAATATTTAATTAGTATTTGTGGGTGTTATCGGTAGAACAGTCAGTTCATATTTAAATAATATTTGTGGGTGTTATTGGTAGAACAGACAGTTAATATTTAATTAGTATTTGTGGGTGTTATCGGTAGAACAGTCAGTTCATATTTAATTAATATTTGTGGGTGTTATTGGTAGAACAGACAGTTAATATTTAATTAGTATTTGTGGGTGTTATCGGTAGAACAGTCAGTTCATATTTAATTAATATTTGTGGGTGTTATTGGTAGAACAGACAGTTAATATTTAATTAGTATTTGTGGGTGTTATCGGTAGAACAGTCAGTTCATATTTAATTAATATTTGTGGGTGTTATTGGTAGAACAGACAGTTCATATTTAATTAATATTTGTGGGTGTTATCGGTAGAACAGTCAGTTCATATTTAACATTAAAAATTAACTTTGAACTTAACGTTAGTGCTTTGATGTAATGGTAATAATGCCACCTCATCATTCCGTCCGTCACATCACCGCAATTGATTTAATCTGAAAACCGCAAACTAAAACCTGCAAATGTGCACAGCTCTGTTTTGGCATATGTTTCTTCCATGTGTCAGATACAGATCTGAATAGCAGCTTTTGATTGCGGAATTTCCTAAACGCTACCATATTTCCGATTACAAATGAGGCTTTATAAGAGAGTTTTAGATAGAATGAGTAAAGGTCAACATTAAATTACAAGTGGGCCAATGTTGGTATGCTACCAATAACATAAAAAGTAATGGAAACTGTTTTTAATGTAACTATAAAACGCCTAAATTTAACAACAAACACTCACTTCGAAAGTGCAATTGACAAGCGAAATCAAATATTTTATTGCATCACGCCATTGATTCTGACGACAGACACTGTATGTCATTTAAAAAAGATGAAATGTTCATCATATATTTATTATAATTACAACTTTGCAATACGGCAAAATACCTAATTAAAGAAAGAAAGAATCAATCTTATCAATTCGAAATAAAACATAAAATACAAGAGAAAATGACAGTTAACCTTAGATGAGTGACCTACCCATTTCGATAATTCGTGTCATCGAAAAAACATTTTCACTTACCTTAGATAAAGCCACCATACCGCACGTTTGGCTCCAGTTAGGGGAATCTGAAATGATTTTCATGTGCGTAACTCGCTAGGCATGAATGATAAAAGAATGTCATGGCTTGGGCTTTAAAACATTCCATGGCAATTATTTTTAAGTTAATGGTATACTGTATAGTCCGTTCAAAAGTATCGTCAAATATTCTGAGGTAGTTGATCTTATTACCAGGTTAGTAATCAAAAAGTTGACTATTGACTGTATTGGTCAGAGCGACGAATGTCAAGTTTTTAGAAGTCATTTCCACAGGATCTATTGCTTACAAACAATCAAAAGAGCCCGTGAATGATTTTGATTGAATTGAAATCAGAGATTTCATCACAGTATAAGTAAATTTTATGATAAAATTGTATTACAATCTTTTACAATTGTATTACACAGCTTACACACTAAAAAGTTTCGAATAAAAGCAAAAAAAATGTTTATTTATTACTCTACTTTCAATAAGGTCAATAGTGTAAGGGTTAGAGAGTAGTTAATAACAAAAATATTGGTTATCAGATTTGTTTTTAAATGTAGTATAAATATTAACTATAAAAATGTACAACTTTATATTTTTTAATGGACAGCCCAAGTCATACATCCGTACCGTTTGCACCTCGCTTCGCTGTAACAAAAATATCGCTCGCCATGCGATCTCGCATGTTGGAATTGTCATATAGATAATTCTTTTCAATGAAGGAAGAAAACAGATTCGGTTCCCTACATTACTTTTAGATTCGCTACTAGATGGGTAGACTGCGACGACGACTCTGCGAAGACAGCAGGACCCTCTGGAAGTATGCTGCGCAGGATCGATCCTTGGGTTTCCACCATTGACGGTCGCTGGTCTGAAATGATCACTTTGATGAGAATCATGTCGACAGGGCTATATAATAAGTAATTCTAATTGCTACTCAGATTTCTTAATCAGAAAATAAGTCTAGACCTACAAAACTGTACTGACGCTAGAACCTTGATTTGAGGAACGATTTTATAATCAGCTGCTGCTTAAAATGATATTGCGTCGTCGCCAAAAGATAATAAACGTGTATAATACAAACTCGACCTCAAACATTAAACAATTGCGTGTATTCTGACAATTCACTGTCAAATAAATAGTGTAGTAGCAATATGAAACAAATAACAGAGTTTTATCAACATGAAAGGAAAAGCTTGCCAAAAGCTATCATATACCTATATAGAGAAACTGTTCATCAACATGTCGCTTATTCGGAATAATAACGACATAGTTCTTTGTTTATATAATGTATTCAAAGTTTCAAAATGATGATAGCCTTTAATAAATTTCTTACTGATGATTTTATGATGTCAGATGACAGCTAGAGGTTATTTTACACGATTATTTATGAAAAAGAAAATGGTATTAACTACGATAACGAACAATTACTTCGGTTTGCATTCAGTACAATTTCGAAACCTTCGTTCTCTTTCGTTTCTTAATCTTTTATTACTGTAATACGATTTGTGTAATAAAAAACTCTACATATATTTATTTTATGTACCAAATTTAATTTTATTTATTAAATCTACGTAAGTCTTTACTTCCCCTTTTTTAATTAGAAGTTTTGTGCGATACAAATGCTTGTGTACTACAAATTTAAGAAAAAATCGTATTCGTGTATATATATAATGTAACAATTAATATAGAAAACAACATATTTAAAATAATTGTAAATTATGAATTGGAAAAGAAAGCAACAAGTTTAAT
The DNA here is from genome assembly GCA_036419045.1 of Scirpophaga incertulas. NCBI lineage: Eukaryota > Metazoa > Arthropoda > Insecta > Lepidoptera > Crambidae > Scirpophaga > Scirpophaga incertulas. Next base: position 39,737,933 of record CM071626.1, on the reverse strand, counting down.
AAGGATTTGATAAAAGACTAAAATAAGATACCTTCTGCTAATAAATAAACTGCATACAGACTTCAGAAGAATATGGCTGTAAATAAAACAGCGCCTAGTATTCACAACGAGATATAAAACGTTGAAACACGAATACCACGGTAGACCTGGTTTAATAATGACCAAAGTTAAAATTTAAACGTCGCATTACAATTTAAAGTGAAGTCGTGAGGATAAACATGGGAGACGGGAGTCGCCGAAACATGTGGCGTGTTAATAAGGCCGGGTCGCTGATACAAGTTATGGGCAATTTACATTTTCTGTGCTTTTGTTATTTTTCTAAGACTTAGAATAATTATTAGAAATATTGGTTTGTTGAAAACAATGAGAATAAAATACGAGTAATTTTTAATTCAATATTTATATTTAACACTAGCGGACCAGACAGACTTTGTCCTGTCAAAAAGATTTGTAAAGTGGCAGTTTTTTATTCCTACTTATTTTATAGTCAGGGCAAAAAATTCTCCTGTACAGAACCGTCACCCTGGTGGTAGGGCGTTGTTATGAATAAAAATTTTAATAATATAAAACTTAATAATTTAATAATATTAAACTTTGGAACGTGACATTAAATCCTCCAACGATGTATTCTGTGCTCCAACGCACACACGCACACTGTTTTGATAGATATATTTGAATTTTAACTTTATATGCCGTTAATAAAGCGCAAATTGACTCTTTGATGTTAGGAAGACCTACATTGCTTAGACAACAGTGAGTGCTAGCAATATGATCTTTATACAATAACAATTAAGCTCAAATTGACTGTACGTTTTAGTTAGAAAACGTTTGTATGGGAAAATATTGCTGTTTTTAGGATTTTCCCGTTAATTATTCGAATTTATCTCGTCGTAGAAACTATCATTGAACTTTAGCGAACATTTTAAAAGAAAAATTGGCCAAATTGGTCCAGGCGTTGTTGAGTTGAGTCTTCCGTAGATATCCCTCCAGAGGAACTGCTATGGCACAGCAATTACTAAGTCTACTTACTTATATTAAACATAAAACTAAATACTATATATAAAACTACATTATACAAAAAAAAAAAGACTTACAAACTATGGTGCCAACAATTTATCATAATAGGTAATTAAATTTTATTAATTTATATAAAACTGACACAAAGCTTTTACATATACACACACAGGCAGACACATAAATATGAACAAACACACACACAGTACAAATATTTGACAGTTGACCACATGACGACATGGCGAGCTCAGTAAATCAGGCGGATAAGAAAATTACGAACCCAATTTTTGTTTATCCAATAAATACATTTTATATTTATTGCGAAAAGCCCCTACACTTGCACATTGTCTGATAGGCGGGGGTATATTATTCCAGCACTTGGTGGCAGCATAACGAAAGCTGCCGCGAAATGCTGCAGTGCTGTAACGAGGGCAAATCATCACTGGAGCAAGCCTAACTGGGCGTCAAGAAAAGGACAGTTTTTCATAGAGATAGGATGGTGATTTCCCTTGCACAATTCCAAAAACATAAAGGAATTATTCGTTTATCTAGCAGAAAGTGTGTAATTTTTTTCCATTGCATTTTCGACACGTTGTTAATTTGTCTACACAGACTGAATATAAAATAGAACCGGCTGTTGATAATGATGTTAATAGACTGAAATTATTGAATGCCATTGCTTTATCTATATCATTTTAATTTCACTTTCTGTTGTATCCTCTAATTGTTGTATCGCTACCTCTTACAACGTAGACGCATCAACCGCAACATACAACAACATATTATCGTATAATGTTCGCACCGGTAGCACTTATCATCTATATGCTTTAGCATTTAGCAGCGGTCCTTGTTGAACGTTGGCTGATGAATTTAGCCTGATATTGCTTCTGATCACTTGCAATTCATAATTGGAATCAGTTGAGAAATTTTCTGTACCTAATCACAAGAAGTATTTTCCTTTGCTTCCCCTCAATTTTCCCTACTGCAGACTTTAATTACCTGGAGTAAATCAAATTAGAAAATCCATTTACGGTAGACTTCATGCATCTCAGTAAATTAAGAATAGCTTTCAGTATAGTCAGGATAAACTCTATTCACCTGTCTTTCGCTATTTTAGACCGAGAATTCCTCTGACCAAATGAGCGATCTTATAAATGTACTTTATCTACCTATCTCGTCTAGTCTTAGATTGATTGAAAGCTATCAGTGTGATGTTTCATATTCGTGACTGAATCGTTAAATCTAAATGATCTCAGCCAATGGACGCTGAATAATGGACATAGATCTCTCTCAAAGATATTTACACTACTAACTACAAAAACTCGACGCATTTTTGTATTGTATTCTGTCGTGTCTGTCTTATGCCTGCCAAATGCCAGTCTTAGACCGCCAATCTTGCTAGCAGCCGTCCGCCCTACCCCCTAGTATTTAAGCTTTGCAATTTTTTAGGTTATATCGGTGATCCTGGTTCGTAGAATTCATCATTTCTAATTCAATCACGCAAAAAAAGAACTCCTCACATAAACCTCTCCATTACTCTTAGGGTAAATTTTCGTTATCTAAGCCCTATTGTAACTGTCAATTTGCAGGAATCATATTTTTTCTCAAGACACTACTTTAATACTATATCGAGATACCAGAAAAGTTTGAACTACGAAACTCTTTCTAGGAACTGGACCCACCTTATTTGACTTTTATTTTATGAACAATTTCCAATGTTATCCAAATTAAAAAAACATACTGTTTCTAATAGAAACACGCAAAAACATGGTGCCTACTGACTAACCTTAATTAATAAGATACGAATATTAAGCTTATTTATATTTAGACTTGTCAAAACGAGCAAAAGGGTATGGAAAAGAATATAAATGTATTGCTATAAAGAAAAAGATTATGACATTATCATCGTATATATATATATATATATATATATACACGATACTTGGGTACTGTATTCTGTATTCCATACAAAATTATAATCACACTTGCTTTCCTCAATAGTTTAGTGTGTTGTAACAAACCCCCACAGATTTCCAATTCGTATTTAAAGCGTAAATTAATATGGGGACGAGCGAAAGATAAATATTGCCTGTACGACGTCGTAGTTTGCGCTATAAGAAAGGCTTAATGTAGAGAACTTAAAGAGTTTGAAGAATTATAAACTAAACACGTTATTTTGAATATATAGCTCTCATAATGTGAATTTGCTATTACAGCAAATAAGAAAACGTGTTGTATTTAGTATTTTAATGCTAAGGGTCCAATTTACCACGATAGTCAACAGCATTTATTTGTAGATCGCACTTTAATAAGTTAAGCTCTTAAATAAGCATTTTAATAACTTTACGGAAGAATGAAACAAATAATTTGATTCCAATGATTAGCTCAAAACCATAACTCGAGAAGTCTAAAGACCTTTTATTACCTTTTTCCATTTCGAATAATTCAATCGGGAAGCAATCTCAGCTCTCTATTAAAACCTAATAGGAGTTTACCGATTTGTAAATACGTTTTCCTTATTGAGTCAACAGACGCTGATTGCAATTAATTATGATAGGAACTAATGAAGTAATACTATTAGCGCTGCTTAATCTAGAAAGACTCTTTTAAAAAAGTAATCAATTTAAAAGTAGTGAATTTATTTCAAACGCTTTGTATAAATATTTGCATAATATACAAAGCCTTTGTGGCAAATGTTATTAGTAGGCAAAAATTTTTTTCGCAAATGTTATGTAATGAATCTATTGAAGATCTACTGAATAAGTTTTGATGACATTAGAAATTTATATGAACAGGTAATAAATGATATTACCAGTTTTTTTAATCTGATTTTCTGACAAAATAAGTAAAACTATAGAAGAAATCCGATATAGGTAATTACAAATAAAAAATATGCTACTCAAACCACATAACTAAACATTTTAGACTTTTATAAATAGAAAAAGTTATCTTACTGTTAAGTTTGTGGATGTTTAACTGTTCATTTATTTATTATAAATATAAACCTTGATTTCGAATGATGTCTAGATGCGACATTGCGCTTTCACCAATCAGTTTAATTATTGGGGTTAAAGAGGTAATTAATGATTAAATTTAAAACAAAGAAATATTTCAAGATTGCAAGAGAATATTTACAATTTATTATGGACTAAATTTATTAATTTCATTATCACCTTCTCTAATGGGCTACAGTTACAATGTTATCGGTTTTTGTAACATTTATTTATTTATTTGACGACCTCCATAGTCGAGTGGATAGTACACCGGTTTCAAGGTGTCGCCATCTCTGAGGTCCCGGGTTCGAATCCCGGTGGGGGCAGATGTTTGTGTGATGAATGCCAGCATTTGTACCTTAGTCATGGTTGTTGATATATATTTCAATAAAAATTATTTATATATGTATAATATATGTATGTCTATCCGTTGCCCTAGATACCATAGCACAAGCCTTACAGAGCTTAGTTTGGACTAGGCTAATTGGTGTAAGTGTAACAAATATTTATTTATTTATTTATTATTGCGAGTAGAGACATCGGTTGAGACTATTCAAAATTCAGTGTGAACCGCTTTATCTCAAACTGATATTTGATTTATATCATTTGTATTACAATTATTTGACAATCTTATTTTAATTTTAAAATACCGCTAATATTAGTTTGTCATTTTTGTCAGTTTAACTACAAGTTTTATCCTGTTATTATTAAACTGAAACCCTTAACATTTTGTTAGCAGGTGAAGCTAGTATAAATAACTGCAATAGTTATTGAAATGTTTAGTTTTCTTTAAATCGTAAATATACAGACTGTTCCAGCGTCGGCGAAACCTATACGAGTAAATTGGAGTGTACCTATTAGAAGTAAAGATTCTCTAGAAAATCTATTACGGCTAATCAGAGTTCTGATTAACCCTCCATACAAATAAATACAACTCTGCATTCTACTGAGCGCTTTATCGTCTTCAGTTAGCCAGCATTTCTTTTGTGTTAACATTTGACTAGGAATCTCATTAGTTTTTTCATTCATTTTTATGTTAGTTTACTTGAAGAAATTAGGTTTTCATATAACTTATATTCCATTATAATATTATTTCGCTATTCCTAGACTTTCTCATTATTTTGAAGGAAATATTTACTATTGAATTATTACATTTTACCGTTAAATCTCAGAAAATAAATAAATAAACAATAAACGAATTCTCAGAGAACACACACACGTTTGCGTCACACAACGCCAACATACCAAACAAAAAGAGCGGAAAATTAAGACAAACGTGTTTTCCCAATTCAATATGAATTATATCCTTTGTCTAGTTAAAATTTCGCCCTTTCCCAAATCGTGGCCAAGCAGGCCTTGGGTAGTACCGCACTTTTACAACCTTACTATGGTCCAAGTTATGGAAAATATGGAATATAATAACTTTGGCCCACAAAATTTTCCCCACTTAAATGTCACAAATTATGCCTAACGGTCAATTATATCTCTTATAATAATACCGTTAAATATAAAATAATATATTTTATCTTTATAGTTCCATTATAGATTCCTCCCCATTTTAAGAGTGTATTTATATGTTCTAATTTGTTCTTTGAGTTTCTTTTGTAGCCTTTTATTCATACTTTTGGAATCCAACAATTGAATCAGCAACCACGGTTGCTATTGGAATAATAAAACAAGTTCAAATGATCACATGTGTCATTTACAATATTCATGAGTAGTCAGTTGACCGTAGTTAGAATAAATTGTTATTTATAGTTACTTTGCAATCACGTAAATCCGTACATGCTTTAATTCTTTTACTTAGACCAAGCCCATGTACCTTACACACGACCTTTATTATGCTGACTGCTGACTGAGCGCTATCTTCAGGGGAAATTCGAGCCGCGGAATTCGCAGAATCCGTGGTCTTCTTACACGGCCAACCTTTCACGTAGCTAATAAGATATGATGTTGAAGCCGAAAAAAATCATGGAGAATCCAAGCTGTATTGAAGGTCGACTACAATACTGGACGAACTTGGTCTGGAACTACTCGCATCGATTATCCATAATGTTGATAGTCATGACTCTTTGAATGATTATCTTGTCTATGCTTCGAGTTTACTCTATACGATATCGATGTGGATAACTTTGCAGACTATGATATTTAGAGCGAACTGAATTTGGTAAACAAACGTATTGGATCTTTTGCTATCTACATTGTCAGCCAATAGCAGTTTATTGAGGTTATCACTCATATCAGTTTGGTTAGTGTAGTGTCAAGTCAAATAAGTAGTAGGTAGTTGAAAAAGTTAGTTCTAATTTCAATTGAATCCATCCCGAGTATTCGCAAATAGCAAAGTTCTATTTACAAATAAATCGTAAACTATCAGAAACAATTATATTGTATTGCAAAGCCGTTTGTTAAAAAATAACCAGTACTATAATTAATATTCTTGCAATTTCGACTTTTTGACAAACGAATTACGTGTCATGGTCAGTTGTCAGTCAATCTGCCGTAAAGAACACGTTTACCAACGCTGTATATCATCTAGTGTTGATACAGTCAACAGTGGTTATATTCTTTAAGCAAAACCAGAACGTCAAATAGTTATATAATGTATGTTTATATATTGAGCTGGTTCATTTCTTAGCCGTACTACTTAGCCTACTGTAAGTAATAAATCAAAGTCTCTAAATCTAATGTAAAGTAAGCTCCCAAATTGATTCTATTAATTCTGAGCAAATTCAAATTCAAAATCTTTATTGCATACCATAAGTTTCATAAGTTGTCAAATATTTTATTAGTAACATTATGGACCTTGATAAGGCACAGCTATTTTCTAGAGGAGCATGCACTATTTATATGTATGTATACAATTACCCAAATCTAATGACATTCATAATTCTTAAATATCAACAGGATCTATCACAGCATTTTGTTATTTTTATATCTAGATAATAAATTAATTAATTGAACTACATGTATGCTATTTATAAAATTTTAAATAACAATATTATATATTAGAGTATATTTCAATTTGGAGCCTTAATAACATTTAATAATATAATTTTATTTCTAATAATTAAATTAATACCTATAACATAAACATTTACAATTATATATTGTTTTATTTTTTATTTTATTTCAAATTTATAACTTTATTTCATTTTATTCATAACACTTAAAGCTAAAATGACAAGTAAATAATTTAGCCATACAAATAATTGTTGATAAACAATTTTTATCAGCATGTTAGTATATATGTCAGTGTTAGAAATAAAATGAAGTAAGAAGTTTTATTAAAATGGACCTATCTAATATTATTTCTCTTTCATCCATCATTCATAAAATTATTAATTGTATAATAGCATTTTCTGATTAGTCATTCTTTTAATAACTTTATACTTTTTTTATCATTTACTTCATTTTTAATGTTTTCTGGTATCTTATTGTAAATTCTAGTAGTCATAGACATGGGGCCAGACGAATGTATTTGTAGGTTAGAGGTTGGTAGTACCAATTTGTTTTTACGTTTAGACCTTAGCGAGTAAAACATTTTTAACTGTTCCCGTTTTGTATATAACTCCGGATGTTTTCGTACAAACTTAAATACTTCAAGTATATACATACTTGGTATTGTTAAAATCCTATGCCTTATAAAGTGTGGTCTACATGTATCCGTCATTTCTATATTAGCTATGATTCGTATACAGTTGTCGCAAACAGTTGTCGTGTCGAGTTTAACTATGAATTTTTGCTAATAATATTTAGTATACCATTTAAATGTCTGTATGTGTCGATATATTAGAATAGTTTTCACAGAATCAGCTCTGATTACCTCATATTAACTACTTACAAGTATTCTGAAAATTAATTCCGCTTCTCTTTCTTAACTTTATATACAAAAGGCACAGTATATTATAGTCCATATAAATTAATGTTGAGAAACATGATCTTAATCTTATATATAAAAATGAATCACAAAATGTGTTGGTAAGCTCATAACTCAACAACGCATGGACCAATTTGGCCAATTCTTTTTGTTAATGTTCGATGAAGTTCAAGGAGGGTTTTTACAATGAGGAAAATTCGAATAATTATCGGAAATACCCTAAAAACAGCCCTTTTATTTTCCCATGCAAACGTTTTCTAACTAAAACGTACACTCGAATTGAGCTTTGTTATTGTATAAAGTTCATATTGCAAGCACTCACTGTTGTCTAAGCAATGAAGGTGTGTTCCTAACATCAAAGAGTCAATTTGCGCTTTATTAACGCTACATATAGTTGAAATTCAATCATGTCTATCAAAACAGTGTGCGTGCGTGCGTTGGAGCACAGAATACATCGTTGGAGGATTTAATGTCACGTTCCAAAATTGAATAGCCACAAAATGTAATAGGTCATTTAGACTTTTTTGCGATTTGGTTGGCTATGCGACATTATCTATAAAATAATTAGGAACAAAAAACTGCCACTGTACAAATCTTTTTGACAGGACGAAGTCTGTCGGGTCCGCTAGTTACCTATATTTGTGCGAACACAGCCACTAATTGGCGTTAGTCCCTCACAAAATGTATTATTCATTTTCATTCATGATACATTACGTACACTTTTCTATTCCTCAATGTATCCAAATGCAGAATAGAATGCAAGATATAGAAGACGCTTAGCTAATAATACCAAGCTAATTTAATAAAAGAACCAAAAAATTACTTTTGATCTACATCAAAAGTAATATTTCGGTTCTTTTATTAAATTTTAAAAGCTGGGATTTTTTATTGAGTTGTCGCCTTCAATTTCCATGTCAACATTTACTCGTAACACATTCAAATGCTTACAAAATAAATAAAAAATAATAGCTGGGAACCAAAATTTTTTAAGGCGAATTTTGATTAAGTACATGTTAATGTTTGAAAATATGGATAAATGTATATTGTTATTAATATTATTTCTATCTATTTATTATTAAAAAAAACACATTTTTCTGACTACTACAAAATAAACGGGACGCTCGCTCGTATCCGAGTGGGGGGCGCCACTAGCTATGGCCCCGCCCTACTACTTGTTCCGTGCTCCCGGAATGTCTTAATAGGAAATGAATAAAGTGAAGTGATGTTCATAATCAACAAAGGAAAATGTTCAATGTTCTTTTATCGAATCAGCCAGTATTAATTCAAATTAATTAAATCGTTTGACAAAAAATGCTCATAAACTTGGTCATAAATTATACCAAGATGAATCTGTTATAAAACACACTTCAATAAATATAGAAAGAAATATGTTAAGTGTTGAACTGCCTAGATCCCTTTATCGAATGAGTTCCAAACAGTTCAAGATCCAACTGGCTCTACATGAAAGATCTCTCGTTAATAGCACTAAATAAATAATAAGCCGTTCTGAATCTGTGCCATTAACTTCGGAACCGGATTAAACCGGTTTACGTCAACTAGAACTGGATGGATTCAAAATGGCCGCCATAAAAGCGGTCACGCGTGAATGCGATAGCGCCGGAACGAAGCCTTAATATCTTTTTACAATGCCTCCCTCAAATGGGTGCGCTGGCAATGGGTGGCAATTACATCTGACATTACGTCTGCAGTATCGTTCAATGCAACGGTATCGCTTCAAAAGAAAGTGATGCTAGAACGTATTGCTCATCCTAAACTGCACTAACCCTTTAACCCTGTGTGTCTTCATATTCCCCATTTCCATTCTTCTTATCAGCTAAAAAATATGTCCTGAGTGGGTGGTAAGAAAAAAAAATTGGATGATTCAAAAGAGCTTTCTATAAAGTCATATTTGAATAAAGTTGATTTTGATTTGATTCACAATGGACTTCGTCAATTAAACCTTCTAGTTACACTTTAACGTTTAATACACTTAATAATTAGAGAATATATCTATTGTTGTAATTAGGAAGTCAATGTTAGTTGATAAAAAAGACTAATTGTAATGGGTGAATGTAGTGCATTCGGTAATGCATCTTTTAAACTTTTCCCTTATTTATCTAGTTACCTTTTGAAATTCTAACACCTTGAAATGCTTTCCTTCTAAAATATTTTGTCCTTAAGTTAAAATAATCAGATAACACTTATCTTAAAATATTAGCAAAATTTAACATAAATTTAGATGGATGTGATGGGTACTTACGATAAAACTTAACTTACTAGCTCTTATTTTTTCACTTATCTTAAAATATTAGCAAAATTTAACATAAATTTAGATGGATGTGATGGGTACTTACGATAAAACTTAACTTACTAGCTCTTATTTTTTCACTTATCTTAAAATATTAGCAAAATTTAACATAAATTTAGATGGATGTTGATGGGTACTTACGATAAAACTTAACTTACTAGCTCTTATTTTTTCACTTATCTTAAAATATTAGCAAAATTTAACATAAATTTAGATGGATGTGATGGGTACTTACGATAAAACTTAACTTACTAGCTCTTATTTTTAACTGTTGCTTGACTTCTCGAAAACTATTTCTACGACCTATCTCTGTTAAAAATTCAAAACTACAATCACCAAATACTTCTATATGTCATCCTCTAGCTAATGTATGATGTCTCTAGAGATGGTTCTACTAAGACAATCATTGGAGCAAAAAACTGTCCCTGCCGATTTGAAGAGTTTTTTTAGCAATCAATACTTTCCGTAGCTTTTCTATTGCGATCAGTCTGACGAGGTGGAAATATCCAAATTTATTGAAAACTCAACCATCAATAGCCGAAATCGTTCAAGCTCGCTCCAAGATCAATCGAACGATTTAAATTGGTACGAACTCGTCAAGCTAACGAGTAAATTGCGTACTCTATAAATTTGCTTCTGAAAGTTTCGTTATTTTCTAAATTGCTACAACGTAAGATATCTATTCTAAATTGCTATCGTAAGGAAATCTTAACTAGTGGTTATATTCAAATAATATGACCAAATATGTATTTATTATAGTCCAATACGTATATAATGCAGATGCATTATATACGTATTGGATTGTAATAAATACACATTTGGACATTCAAAATATCCAAAAATAAGCTTTATTATGTTAAGAATTAATTTGGTTCTCTGCATCGCTGGTGAACATACCTGATGGGTTTGTTAGTCAAGCAACGCCATTATTCTGTGACAGTTAGTCACTAGGCACTACCAGTTACGAATCAAGCACGCCTCTACGGGCCCGATATCTTAAATTCTTCGTGTAGTGGAAATGGAGAGAAGTGACTAACTATAATCTGTCCCTAGTATAGCGCATATAATTTTACACTAAACGAAAAGGTATAATCGCACAATTCGTTTACTAGTCACATAAAATATGAAGTAGGTGAAAAATAGGTAAGTATCACATGCAATTCTCGACTATATTCTACCACCTGAATTCTCAGAAGTTATGGATTTAACGGAATTAGCTAAAAAGGTGCCCAGCCAGATAGCTCTATACACGGTTGGATGACTTTCCCTGCTTATGTAATAAAAATAATGTATATTTGAAGACTATGGATAATATTAGAATACAGAACTATAAGAGAACTGAGCGATGTGAAAGATGATGCAGTAATAACAATGTAGAAAGGAATATTTAGATGGCTTGGGCACGTAGAAAGGATGGACGAAAGACGCCTGAAGAAAAAAATGTATAAGGCAAATAATGGCTATTGGTAGGGGACTACCTAGAAGCACTTACTTAGACCAAATAGGAGAAAGAGTACCTTTTTTTTGTTACGCTGAGCAAAAATGCATTAAATTGCATACCCCGGCTGCGGAGATAGAGCTCTCCTCCCCAGAAGGGGGAGGCCTACCCACTAAAAACCTCAGCGATAGCCTTCCTCAGGCATGTAGGGACCCCCGGGAACGAAGACGACTTCCGGGAACCCCCTCCGCTCCCCTGCCGATGCAGGGGAGCCCTTCTCGGGGGAAGCCGATCTCCTCCACCGACGACGCCCCCCGACCACGGTTGGGGCGTAGTCCCTCCCGTAATCTATAATAAGTAAATTACCAGATTTAGTTTAATACATTTGAGAATTATGACAAAGACACCAGATTATGTTAATATGGATATAATGTAATCAAATCTAGCAAACTTATACAAATAACTTTGATTCCTTAGATAATGAAGCGCTATAAGCAGATATAAACAATGTTCGATAAAACTGTTTTATCGAATATTGTAGCCATTTTCGTATTAGCGTCAGTCAATCAACTGACGTGCAATATTGAAAAAAATCTCCCAGCTTTTATTGAATTTCACATTAGACAAAAATGCTATTTCCTTGCTCATATTACAATATTGTGTAAAATTTGGCTCATCCCAAAGGCACTCATTGGACCGGCCTTCCGTATACGTGACGGGATCCCCTCATTCCTAGAATTACGTTGAACAAATTGCTCATCATTATGTTGGCAACGCAAATTTACGGCTGTACGCGCCGGAAGCCGTATTGCATACATCATGACCTCCAAACATTTCACAACAATTTGTAACACTTCAAATAGTTCTCCCATTTATAAATAGTGCAGAAGACTTACGTGACGTTAAAGAATTTTCTTCATTATATTATACCACGTTGTTGTTAGGACAGCATTTTGATATACAGAAGTCCTGGAGAATATTCGAAACGCGTATCAATGTCAGATATTTTGAATTTCGGCCACCAAATGCATTTTATTTTGAGCCTGTTAGTAGAACATACATACACGGCCGCGTACGTCCCGCCTCTGCGAAAACTGTTACAAAAGAAGGCAAAATATCGCCACTCCTAACGGCAACCCTTTTGAAATGAGCAAGTCGTACATCCTAACGAAATTCCGGCCGTTACGTAAGGCGCTATGCACAAGAGAGTAGATTTTAAAAAAATATGCTTAGGAAAAGTGATGACTCACTTCTTCTTACGAACTAACAATAGTAAGTCTAATCTTATTATAAAAATGAATCGCAAAATGTGTTGGTAAGCTCATAACTCAACAACGCCTGGACCAATTTGGCCAATTCTTTTTTGTTAATGTTCGTTGAAGTTCAAGGAGGGTTTTTACAATGAGGCAAATTCGAATAATTATCGGAAATACCCTAAAATCAGCCCTTTTATTTTCCCATGCAAACATTTTCTAACTAAAACGTACAGTCGAATTGAGCTTTATTGTTATTGTATAAAGTTCATATTGCAAGCACTCACTGTTGTCTAAGCATGAAGGTGTGTTCCTAACATCAAAGAGTCAATTTGCGCTTTATTAACGCTACATATAGTTGAAATTCAATCATATCTATCAAAACAGTGTGCGTGCGTGCGTTGCAGCACAGAATACATCGTTGTAGGATTTAATGTCACGTTCCAAAATTGAATAGCCACAAAATGTAATAGGTCATTTAGACTTTTTTTGCGATTTGGTTGTCTATGCGACATTATCTATAAAATAATTAGGAACAAAAAACTGCCACTGTACAAATCTTTTTGACAGGACGAAGTCTGTCGGGTCCGCTAGTAATGCTATAAATATAATACTAATTCATTAATCACTGACGTCTGTCAGAATGCAAAATAAAATAAAAAACATTATACTTAGAAATTTACTGAATAATTTTGTTAAAGAAGTTACTTCATTAATTTACAAGCCTATAGAGTACCTTGAAAAACCTGTAGGGCTATTTTTTCTTCGTATTATTTGTATACATGGTTCGTGTCATGTATTGTTACAGAAATTGTATATTTCGAGAGAATCCAACTGCTATTAATAAACTAATGGTGTATGCATCGTATGTTAGATATACATGTTTTTATTTCGACATATTGTTCAATTAACTTCAAAAAGTTATTAGTCAGTTTGGCTACATAGATATTCAAATTGTTACAAAATTTGACTGATCTCTGAATGTTGTGTTTAATGTGTATAAATTAAATCTATGCAGTGTAAATAGAATATTAATGTAACGAATTAAGTTTAAATTTATCTCAATAAATAAATTTGCCTTATAAAAAGAGATGTAAAAAAATGTGCATTCAGTCGTTCAATGTTTGGTTAAGCGTTTTAATGTTATATTCCATAACGCTATAAAGAGGATTGACTATTATGAAATCTCCGTGTTCGCATCCTTAGTTCAAATCCGGTTTTTCCCTGTTTTATTGGTGACACTGCCGGCCGACTCCTCCGCCGGAACTGTAAACCCGTTTTTATGTTCCCGCAGCAGCGCCGACGGGAGACAACAGGAAGAGATAGGCAGAGGCAAGCTGTTTGGGAAATAAAAGTTTCTCAATCGAAGATAAAGTTATCTGCAAACGTTGAGTTTTTGTCACGTCGCATAGATAACGAACAATGGTTACGTGCGCTCTAATACATAATGAGGGGGTAGATTCAATCAAATTTGATAGCAATTGAGTTACGTAACCAGTGTCTGATCGTAGGCATTTGATCATTGTGCTTCAGTTTCAGTTAGAGTATAGTGAAACGGTCCCGATGCTTTCCCTCCCTTTGCGGTTCTTTTGTGGTTTTCTTGTAAAACATTGCTGCGTGATACTTACTCGCGGTCAATTATGGTTTGTCAATTTAATGTTATTAACATAGCAGCACATTAATATGGCAGGTCAAAATGATTGCCTACCAAAGTCTGTCTATATATTTTTTATCTGTGATCAAATATTGCTACATTTAAAATATTGCGGTCCAATATTTGCTATCGCTATAGTGCCTATATCCGCTATTTCCTTTAAAACGTCTATAATTATGCGAGTCAAAAATAATATCAATATCCGATTGATTAAACAAGAGAATAATGATACGAAATAATAAGATACAGCTTAAGTTATATTTAATTCAATGGAAATTGTGGCGCTTTCTTTATTTTTGATAATGTGTTATTTCATTTGAATATGTATTTATATATTATATTACTGACTCTTCTACGATGAAAGAAAACATGGTGAAGCAAATTTGTTTCAATGTGTTTTCATCAATCAATTTACTTATTTATTTTAGAATTACTTGTGGAGTTCTGTTATATTAATTAATAATAATACATTTTAACAACAATATTAATTTACAGACAGCTTTATTCTCGGGTATGTTACACCCAACCACATACGTGACGTAATATTTTATCACCATATTCTGTCGGGCGAGTTTTCAAAGTTGACAGTAATTTGATTTATATTTAATATTGACATAACCCACACTATTTAATAAATAAAACAGAATAAAATGAATAACTGTATATTATAAATACCAATATAAATACAAAGTGTTGCTCGTGTGAACGAGGGAAGTTAAAAATATCGTAAAAAGATTTCTATAAGATTCCAAGGCGAAGGCGAGACTTCGGTCTCGGAGGACTTTGACGGTTATGGCACATATTATGTAAGTTTTTTTCTTCGAAACTTATTTCCTTTGGCCTTTGGGAGTCTCGCAAGGTCAGTTGCTCGATTATTGCCCCAGCTATTCAGTGTGTGAGAAAGTTTTCTTGGGGCGGAAAAGGGCTAAAATAGATCTTGAGACATCGACGAATATTATTGGGCAATTTCCACTCGATATCCATATCGCATAATTAATTAGTAGATGTTTGCCCAATTACTTATTTTAAGAAACCGCTTCTTTTATTGATCTTATTTTTACAATAGTCAATTGTTTATTTACTAAATTTCTGTCTGCAGCTTCACTGCCTTATATCGGGGTCTAACATAAAATAGATCCGTTTCTGTGGGCTTATATTTTATGCCACAAACTATTCCCAAACAAATATAATCAAAACTACAAACTACAGAGCCGCAAAATCTACAGAAATCATGGGAGTTTAGTATGAAATAATAGGACGGTTACGTTCTGCTAGAGGCGCTGTACATTGCTTTCAAATTAAAGTTTACGCTTTCAATACTGTTTGCTAACGAATGTAAACTCATGGTATCTACGCTGGACCGAACTGCGCATTTGCTCTCACATGTTGCGCAGGCGAGCGTGTATGAGGACACGTGACAGAAAAGTGATTGAGATACTAATTTCAATTGACACTATATTGAAAGCTACAAAATTGGATCGGAAACTAAATGTCAATTAATGTTCTTTACACAGCCAAAACATAAACGATACCGAAACATAAACATGTGAAATAATTTAGTCAAGTTGCCTACGCATCATTTTGTTATGGTATTAACTATTGTTGTAATAAAACAGTGTGAAGACGTTTACTGTATCTCGTTAGACGTTCTCTGTATCATCTTGTCACAAATCAAATCGATTAAATTAATATAAAACATAAAAGTTTATAGGTGTAGTAAATCCAAATCGACGCGATTGTTTCATGTACTTTTGGAATTAATTCTAAAATGTATTTCGAATTTTCATCTAAAAACTCTTAAATAAATTGAATTTCCTTATTATCCTCAACATCATTATAAGACAACACTCTTCCACTAATTATGACTCTCTTATTATTGCGATCAAACGCTTAAAACACCACGTATGTTCAGGCCACTTCCATCCCTCCACCGTGTTTTCCAAAAGATTCTTTGGGTTCTTAGAAAGCTATCTTTATAACAAAATAAACGAAAAGTTAGCAATTTATCCTATGACAAAGTCTTGCTGCAAAAAGGTTACTACAGCTTGGTTAAAATCCCTTAGCTATGATGAAACGGAGAACCTGCTGAAGGTTCTGTCCTAACTAAGTACTCGTACATTAAATATCTTGTATTTCTGTAAACATTATCTGTATTTATTGTAAAACGTAAATATATACCTATATAACTTATATCCAACAATCTCGTAGTTCCGTCAATCTATACATAATACATCAAACACACACACACACACGCACACACACACACACACACACACACACACACACACACACACACACACACACACACACACACACACATGCTCGCTTAAATATTCGCACGCCTACTAAGTAGATATAAATGTACAACGGTGGGGTGGGCTATGTGCAAAGTGCACTTTGCAACATGACTTACCTGTACCATGACCGCATGCTACTTACTTGTCTCCGCCTGGTCCGAGGCGGGAGAGGCTGGTAATCTGTAATACAGGTCTCCTAGTACAGACACCAGTCTCTCTCACATGTTAATGTCAACCTGCAGTGTACATTCTAGATTTTTCAATATTATAAGTTATAACTGTGTGAGAGAAAAATAAAGAATATTATTATTATTATATTATTATTATTAATTTTCCATGCCGACGACTATTTGAGAAGCATTACACAGATTAATTCACTATTCGGGGAAACAAAAGCATGTATGCTTTTGTCTACAAATGTCAAAATAAAGTTTTCACAATATAAGTTCTATAAAACGGGTATCGTCCCAGTTTTTATCTGTCAAAATATCATCTTTTTTGACAGATGAACTATAATCATGACACATATCAAAATAGATTTACATCGTGAGGACGTGTACGTATCTGCTAATAGAATATATTTAAATCTGTTGGAAATTTTGTCGCCGGATTGCTGCGTACTTGACGGTTAAGTTAGAAATTCTCTATTTCTTCGTGATGTAACATGAAATTTATTAAAAGAAAAAATCAAAATCTTTGCATGATTTTATATTCTTTACCTTATTGCAGGTTTCGTCTTCACAGTAGATAAAACATACTTTTTATAATTTATTCTTAACATCGTTTGACGGAGTCTGTAATCGGAAAGTTCAAACGAGGCACACGTGCACTAAATTCTCGCACGTTCCTATACCTCCTACTCATCAAACTGGCTTCAAGCAAATATCAACGACCCACTTTAACTACTGGATTGCTCGCTAGCGTACCCAACATTTTGAAGCAGCAGTGGCCCCTTTCCTGATGTAAGTAGCACTTTCCGAATTGTTGCTTATAGATAAAACTCTAGTTTTTACGTGGAAGTCTAATAAACATAGAAACTATCGTGTCTATAACATTGGTAGGATTGTCGCAAATGTATTCGTATAGTCATTATTTACGAAATGTACCAAATTCCACCGTCGATATATCGCGAACCGATGCCATATTTGACACAAACATTCAAATTAACTTTATTTCAGTGCACGCAGTCAGTTAGTCAGTTAGGCGTGCCTAAACTCAATTCGGAAAGTGCGTCGGTGGCGCTGTGGTCTCGGCACTGTTTGTGCGCCGCATAGAATCGGGAGGCCCGCGATCTAATCCCCGCCGTGTACCAATGTGTTTTTCGTTCCGAATGTCATATGTACATTTATCCGACGCTCCTACGGTGAGGAAACCTGCGTACATCTGCGAAGCGATTCAAAGGTGTACGTAGTCAACCAACCCGCACTGGGCCAGCGTGCTTGACTAAGGCCCTAACGTAGTTAGGGTAGGCTCGAGCCCCTCGGTGGGGACGTATATGAGCTGTGATGATGATGATGAATTCGTAAAGTTATGTATGTAGCGCGATGTGCAAAAAAGAACACAGCACAAATAGGTCAAATTCACGTGTCATAATAATTGGACATTCTATGTCAAATTATAGATGCGTTCGGTTATTGAAATAGTAAAATGGCAGAAAGAAATTACTATTATGCGTTGGCAAAACGTTTTTTTTTCAATAATCTGGATACATATACCTTTACGTTATTTCTGAGAATCAATCTTTATGTTATTTTATTTTGAGGACACAAATAACCGTTGTCCTTTCGAATCTGCCTAATATATTTGTGGCGGTACAATAAATTGCACTCATTCTCAGACAAGACGATGTAACTAACATCAAAACAATATGTAAATAAAATAAATTAATTGTTTTCAACTAGAGCAGGTGTTCAAAATGGCGTTCAGTAGGTAAAAGGTAATCCATGACTTTTTGGACACCCGTATTTATCGATAAAAATAGTGATCGAGTATTCTGTAATAACCGAAACTTATCATTTAAACTAATTGTAATTATACCAAGTATAACGTCAAAACAGTCACATCTTTCCATGATTATGAATTTCTATGATTATATACTTTAGAACTAGAACAATTATTTTAGTTCAGTCAGGTTAACTCGCTCTCATAATAAATTAAGTTCTAATTTAGACATTAATTACGATGTTAAAGTTTACCTCAGAAACAATAACTATACGCTTTGTCTAAATTAATTTTAACCATAATAAATTGTTAATGGGAACAACATATAACAACATATAACAACACTTAACTAAAACCTACACTGCATTAATATCCTAACCGTATGATAGTCGGACAATCACATTTTTTGGACAAATGTTTTTTTTTTTTTTTATTGCTAAAGTTGACAACCAAGCAGGCTGCCCACCTGATGGTAAGTGGTAACAGTCGCCTATAGTACATGTGGTTCCCACGAGATTCGCAGCAAATCTGCAAACCTCATAAGAACCACAGTGTACGTTGCCAACTTGTAACATAAGATGTAAAGTCACAGTACCCAGTAATTTCACTGCCTATCTTACCCTTCACGCCGGAACACAGCAAAGCGAACCCTGCTGTTTGGCGGCGGAAATAGGTAAGACGGAGGTACCCATGCAGACGACCCTGGTACAGAGTCTACCTCCTAGATAAATGTTGTGAAATCTCAAAATACATTATGGTCGATCGGGTGATTAGATGTTTGTTAATATCCATATTATAACTATACCTCAAATCCCTTCCTAACTATATTTTGTTTCTAATTGACGGTGTCAAAATAAATAAGAACCATAATTTCACAATAAAAATATTTTTTTTATGAAATTCTAGTATCTCTAGCATCTTCTCCCTTTCCATAAATTCCGTTCTTGTGTCCTGTTCATTTTTAATAAAACATTGCAGTAGGCACTTTTTTCACTTCAAAGGGCATCTATCAGAAGGTTTCGCGCCCATAAAAAAGGTACATCAAAAGGCGAAATCTCGAAAAAATTGTTTTCATAAATTTTCTATAGCATTTCACTTCTTCGCGCGAACAAAACCTTGTTAATATGCAAAACGTGTATATTTGACGGCTCTAAGTGGGATAAAAAGACAGTCCGTAAAAATGTTCGTTACAGCATAATATTTGCTTTGCTCAAGTTAATCTCGAAGCGGAATGTAAAATAGACTGTACAGTTATACAATTAGGGTTTGAATCGCCTCGCTGCGACTTAAGATATCAGCCCGCAGTAATCCTTTAGGCTAAGGACCCATCAAAGAGGCTTCGCAATGATTCTCCATGTAAATCTTATTTAAGA
Source organism: Scirpophaga incertulas (assembly GCA_036419045.1). Lineage (NCBI taxonomy): Eukaryota > Metazoa > Arthropoda > Insecta > Lepidoptera > Crambidae > Scirpophaga > Scirpophaga incertulas. Next base: position 39,717,785 of record CM071626.1, on the reverse strand, counting down.
GTGTTCCTCGGACCACATTCTCGGTAATCACGTTAAATTTGAAATGAAAGCTCAAGAAAAAATGAGTGGAATTAATATTGTTAAAATGTGAATAGTATTTAACGGAGTAAATAGCAGTAGCTAGTATGGTATAAAATACGAATAATATATAGATGACACTTATAAATAAACAAATTCACTTTAATTTTAGTTTCCGAGTTACTTTTCAGAAGAGCGCATCGAATATAAAAAAATATAATCTCGGGTTTGAATTTAGCTATAATGCCATCTTTACAATTAATGTTATCATAATGTCATAAATTCTTGAAAATTTGAGTCATCAAGTCAATCAAGTCATTGGAGTCACCTATAAATGTATACAATTATTTTATTGAATAGATACATCCATACTCTCGCCTATTTCCCATAGGGGTAAGCAGAGATGACTGTTTTCCAATTGCTATTACGATCCAAACAAAAACATTACAAATGAAAAAGAAATACAATTCATCAATATTTTTGCAAGCGTCGTGTTAACGCGCAAAGCTCTAAAAAAACTTCTCAATTAGTCTGCAGAGTACAGTTTGGATAAAGTTCGTATTCAGTATTGATTTCGGGAGTGTTTGCAATGCAGGTGTTACTGAGCCTTATTTTGTAAAAAAGGTATAGACCCAAACGGCCAGTTAACAGACGAGGCGCAAAACCTTCAGTTCTCGTGCGGGGCGGAGACACCTTTAAAAGAGATTTACGTTGTTATAGCTAAGGGCGTTAAACTTAGCTATAACAACGTAATTGTTATAGCTAAGTTTAACTGTTTGGAACGTTTTTTAATATTTTGTATATATATAAACTTTTTATTGAACAATTAAACAACATTACAATAAAAATATTAAGAGGTACAAATTTAAATGGTCCAAAGGCGGACTTATCTCTCAAGAGAGATTTCTTCCAACCAAACCTAGATGGTTATGTGATTTTTTTTAAAGAAAAATTTGTGGGGTCACTTTATTTATATATAATTGTTTTTTTTAAATATAAATTATAGAAGTCATATTTATACTACATACAATATATACATTATTAAAATAGATATGATTAATTAATTTGATACATCACACATACTTATAAATATATAAATATACTTACCCATAATACATACATACATACACATATACATATATATAAATATACTAGCGACCCGCCCCGGCTTCGCACGGGTGCAGTGAAAAAATGGTTATGGTGGGTTATCCCTAAGAGATAGACATATACCATCGCGGACTTTTTTGTGGATTTTTGTAAGTTGTACAATACTGTAGTACATTATTTTGGTCTATCTCGTAGGGATCAGCCAGCGTTTGCAATATAAGCGCAAAAAAACGTGCTTATTTACGACATCACATTAGAAACCTTTAAATTTATCAGTGTTTCTCTACTATATTATGCATTTATTATACATACAAACCTTCCTTAAGAATCACTCTATCTATTAAAAAAAACCGCGTCAAAATCGGTTGCGTAGTTTTAAAGATCTAAGCATACATACGGACATACAGCGAAAGCGACTTTGTTTTATACTATGTATTGATTGATTGATTGATATACCATATAATTAAGTGCAGAACGTCGTCTAAGACAAACTACATAGGTAGTGTTCCTTTAGATTGCGCTTAAAAGAAGCAATGGATTGACAATCTTGAACACTGGCTGGCAGCTCATTCCACAATCTAGCACCACGAACAGTAAAGGAGCGGAAGTAGAATTTGGAGTTCGAAAAAGGAACATTTAAAATAGGGTCGAACACGCTGAGACCGGGCAGAAGGTGGCAGTAAGTCAAATCTAAGTATTGAGGAAATGTAGGGGTACTAAGAATCTTCTAAACAAGACATAGGATATGCATATCTCGTCAATATCTGATGGGCAGCCACTTCAAATGAGAGCGATATTCAAAGATTTTGTCGGATTTACGTAAACACTAAATGAATCTAATTGCCAAGTTCTGAAGTCGCTCTAACTTATAAAGGTCTTCGATTACATCTAGATAACAAACGTCAGGGGAGTAGTAGGGATTGAGCAAGTGTAACTCTGGTCTCAAGAGGCAAAAGTACTGAAGACGTTTGAGAGAATCATAAGTGAAATGCATGCGACGGCTCACTTCACTGATATGCTTCGACCATGTTAAATTATGATCAACTAGCGGACCCGACAGACTTCGTCCTGTCAAAAAGATTTGTACAGTGGCAGTTTTTTGTTCCTAATTATTTTATAGATAATGTCGCATAGCCAACCAAATCGCAAAAAAAGTCTAAATGACCTATTACATTTTGTGGCTATTCAATTTTGGAACGTGACATTAAATCCTCCAACGATGTATTCTGTGCTCCAACGCACGCACGCAAACTGTTTTGATAGATATGATTGAATTTCAACTATATGTAGCGTTAATAAAGCGCAAATTGACTCTTTGATGTTAGGAACACACCTTCATTGCTTAGACAACAGTGAGTGCTTGCAATATGAACTTTATACAATAACAATAAAGCTCAATTCGACTGTACGTTTTAGTTAGAAAAGGTTTGCATGGGAAAATAAAAGGGCTGTTTTTAGGGTATTTCCGATAATTATTGGAAAATTACTCATTGCAAAAAAACCCTCCTTAAACTTCAACGAACATTAACAAAAAAGAATTGGCCAAATTGGTCCAGGCGTTGTTGAGTTATGAGCTTACCAACACATTTTGCGATTCATTTTTATATATAAGATTATCAAGCCCAAATTTGTACACTTGTCTGCAAACGGGATTGCATAATACGGGATTACGGAATTTAAAAAAATAAACTGTGACTAAAAGCTAAAAAAATCTCCACGCATACGTTTGTCATAGAGCGATTAAGTTCGCCAACTGACCACTCGACCGCATACGCTGTCACTTCGATAAAATACTGGCGCTGTCCATTAATCTACTTCTTGTGACAGCGTAGAGTAACTTGACCGTTACGCCCATTTGAATAGCTCCAATAGAAGCAATACGAAATGGTTACGAGTGGTTTAGAAGGGGGAGAGTATAGTAGTGTCCGGTAATAAAGTATTGTCTATTCACTTTGAGTGGTATTGAATGTGTATTCTTAGAACAATATTTCAATTATATTTTATTTTGTTTAAAACTTGTTGTTTATTCCTTTTTCACTTATAAGTTATATTATTACACGATATGTAGTATATATTTTTTGTTGCATAACATTTTGACTATTCCTCCTAAATGTTGATAACAACATACCCAGATATAAAGTTTGTTAAAATTTAAAAAACATATCTTGAAAGTAATGTAAAATTATAGTGTTAAGATTTTGTACAACTTATCTTGACATTAAATTATGATTTTAGTTAATTTACTGTCTGTTGAGATGCAAGTAAATATTTCATGTTGTTTCTTTTTCGGTTTATAAATAACTAGCTGACCCGCGCCCACTTCGTTGGGCATAATATTAATAATCCCCGAAGCGAGCACGAAAACGAACTGAATTAAACTCGAAGCCATCGCGCGCCGTCCGCTGATAATGATGATGATGATGATGATGATGACACTCAACAATAATGTGGCTTTCTATTAGTGAAAGAATTTTTAAAATCGGTTCAGTAGATCCCGAGATTACCCCTTACAATTTACAAACACACAAACTTTACTTCTTTATAATATTAGTATAGATAAGGAAATAGTATGCCCCTCATGATCGCTTTGGCTTCCTGCGCTTCTTCAAGTGCCCTTTTGAAGTCCTTGTGAGGATTCTCAGACTTTCTCTAAAGAGAGAAACAAAAGGAATAGTATGAACAAAGCAAATTCTTAGTACGACTGACAATTTTCTATTTTAGTATCTATGTTGCGACAGGATAAAAATTATTATGACAAAATCAACATCAGGATAATTAAGTGATACAAAATGTTTGTAAATAAAAAATACATGAGTGGGATAAAGGTATTGTTTACGAAGTAAACAATCTCCCACGAAACTCGCCTTCTCAAACTAAATACAGAATTAACTTTTAAAAGTTATCTGCGACTAACAACGATTGGCCAATAACAAGTTTTATGCTCTAACTGTAGGCGAAATCTTGACTCAGTCGTTGTTCTTTTAATTTATTCAACTTTTAATGTATTTAAGTTATTCATTATCATTCATCAGAGAAATACGAGTACATTGCAACACATTTTTTCTCTCCTCGCAAGGGATAATAGGCAATTTCTCTTTACCTAAAACAAATGTTACACTATTGAGCTTCATTTTCTCAACGTTATATCTAGACGCAATAGTTATCTGACCAAATAAGGCATTTTATTTAAGAATACAATTTAATATTCAAATTTTAATAAAGTATACAACCATAAGACTTTACAGATAGTAAATAAAAGCTAGAAAGTCGCGTTTGATCTATTTTTGTGTGCAAATCATTAATAGCGACTCATTAATAAAAAGGGGTCTAATATGGCGGCATCTGATATTGTTTTGGTTCATATTATTAAAGTTCTATAATGTCTGGCTTTCTTATTCCGATTTTCTTTTCTCTTTTTAGCACATTTGTTTTATTCAAATAAGAAGCAAGACAACAACAGAATTTTTATTATTAAGGCTTTGACATTGGTTTTATTCCAAAAACCTGTTTCGCGCTTATTGGCCGACCTAGGTCGACTATGGAAATTACCCACTGTGTTTTTCTCTTCAATATTCTCACTGGCTCAATTTAGGTACAATCACGATACCTATATAGAAATAAAAATGTAAAAGCGCGGGTCTCGTATATGTAGGTCGGTCTGCTATTGTCGCGTCAGTCCAGCCACCACACGCACTAACTAAAATCTACTATGGAGCGCGTGCGGCTAACAAGCACGAAACAGCATTTTGGCGTAAACAGACGTGACCAAGTAAGGGAGACAATTTTAGTGTAATGAAATTAAGACACAAATAAAAGCGTCACTATTTCAAAATACTTTCCAATTTGGGAATACAAATATTGTATCTATGTTCATCAGCAATAATATTCATTATTATTTCATTTGAACATTAAAAATATTGTAGTGATTCAATTTCGACAGATCCAATTGATTTGTCTAGGCTTATAGTTTGACGATTACAGTAAGTATTAAATCGTCAGGTAGCTAATTATGTCATAAAAATTACTTCGAATGCAAATTCAATACCCGAATTCATTCTATATGTTTTTCGCCCCTTTTTAAACAGCGGGCGGGAAACGCGGCCGGAGGGTTTTCGTTTGTCATGTGTCCCGTGTAGAAGATACTTCAAGACTTTGAAATAAATATTTCAGTAGCTATGATAAAAGTTGTTGTATTTGGAGGTGAGTAAATAATTGTTTAACTTTGGTATAATATTTTTGTTATTTTTATATAACTTAAAGCAAATTCTAATACGTTGGTATATTGGTATAAATTTTATATTCTTAAATAAATAAATATTTCTGCCACTTACACCAAGTAGCCTAGCCCAAAGTAAGCGCTGTGAAGTTTGTGTTGTGGGGTCTAGGATAACGTACAGACATAGATAAATTAAACATATATAAATATGTTTAATAGAAATATATATTAACAAGCATCATTCATTCATTAGCCTACCTTCATTACACAAACATATCGCACTAATAATACAATAGTGTATCAACTCAAAATCGAACATTTTTCAGAATCAACAAAAAACTTATTACTCACTTCATGTAATAGTTGCAAATTGAATAACTGTCACATAAGTTTTTTAATTTATCCTTATTCTGTTTTTGCACTAATCGAACGACGGTCTTGATCACGCGTGAGGAATCAAATTTTGCGTGTGTTTATAGTATTATGTCAAGTACAACGTTTTGAGTTGATACACTATTGTATTATTAGTGCGATATGTCCCCACCGAGGTTTGAACCCCGGACCGCAGAGATGAAGACATCTTGAAACCGGTACACTAACCATTTGTTACGGAGACTATCTTCTAAATATATAAAAGAAGAAACTGACTGACTGACATATCAACGCACAGCCCAAACCGCTGGTCCTAGAGATTATAAATTTGGCACGTAGGTTCCTTATAAGGTGTAGGGGTACACTAAGGAAGGATTTTTCAAAATTCATCCCTTAAGGGGGTGAAATGGGGTCCAAAGTTTGTATGGAGAAACAAGATTTGTTTGAATATTTTATTCGAAACTTCGCAGGAGTACTCCTAACAATAAATGAAAAAACACGTCTTTCAGGATTTTTGAAAATTCAACCCCTAAAAGGGCTGTCAAAGTCTGAAAATCGACAATGGGTATTGTTTCTATGGTTTATCGGGTCGCTGATTACGAAAACAACAATGATTTTAAAATCCAACGTGGCGGACGTGATACATAACAGTATAAGTCACTTGACACCCAGTAAGGTTGGCTGGAAGAGATCCCTTTTAGGGATAAGCCCACCCATGTATACATCCAATCACTGCATATTTTTTTTTACTGTAATGTTTTTTGTGCAATAAAGAATATATATATAAAACATACGGGTCACACTGAGAAGCCCCTTTATGTAGACGGTTGAAAAATACGATTAGTACGCGGGCGAAGCCGCGGGCACAAGCTAGTTATAATATAAAATTAATTAATTATCTCGATGCCCCAACCCTACGAAATTTCCTACTTCCATTCCATTCTTTTTTCATGTGGAATTTTTATGGCCAATCCAATTCACTCTCCTCAATCTCTGTATAAACGGGGACACCGACTGATTGCCGTGCGCAAACGCGAAGCTCGTGAATTTCTTTGTTGTAAATACGACTATATGAACAAGATTCGTTTATGTGTAAAAATAAAATAAAGGGCGAAAATAAACTGGTGTGTGTTCGCCGCCGGTATCGCGAGCGATCTTGGTTTGTGATTGCAAAGATAAAATAAATAAAATCTACATCACACGACTATTTTATCTCTTTTCCGAAAATAAATTTTATTTGCATACACTATTTTTGGGCAGGGTTTTATTAAGAAACAAGAATATATTTCATTTACTATTTACACTAAGTTATAAATAAGTCTAACTTGGAAACGTATTCCTACCATTAGTTTTGACTTCACTTAATTTCCTTTTGGACAAGACAACTAAAATTGACGTCCTTGTCGTCACATCAGTCAAGATAGCAATGCCGCGTATAGGAAAGATGCATTCGGTTCGGTCGCCGTAACAAGATATAATAAAAATAAATTATCTAAAGCAAAAATTTCAGGTACACTGTTACTTCTTCTATATTTATCAAGTATATTATAATAAGAACTACGTTATCCAATTATACTTCAAATTAAAAAATCAACTTAATCTCCGTATAGACTTAAAGCTTACACAGTAGGTCTATCATATCGAAACGTAACGCTTAGAACGGTCACTTTATACCTTTTTCATTGACTATACCCTGTTTTACTTTCGTATCTCTTTTAGAGAATCGCGCTAGTATGCATAAATCTTCCTTTGTTATTTCCGAAATAAATATATTACTGCCCTCATACTGCGAGTGTTATTGAACCGTTTATTAATTTTTCGGCTCCAATTAATGACTATGTTTTAGAATTATATAATTATGGAGGACGTTAATTTATTATTGGAATTATCTCAATATTAATGCAATAATTTTAATGTCTGGTATAAACATTTTAAATAAAATTCGAAAAACAAATTTACGGAACACGTACCGATTTTCGAATTGGTTCCGCTTAGAAAAGGCTTGTGTCAACAATCCAAAACTTAGAGACGTAGTTTCGATTAGTTGTTTACATTATCTGTGGATTCGCATTCCTGATTGTCTATAGATTCAATGAATAGCTAAGAATGTTAAGGGTCAAAATTGAAACTTATTTCTTGCTTATTATAAGATTCACTTTAGTAGTACTTTTGACGAAAAGTACTATTTTTAGTTTGAAATATCAAAGTTCTATAATAACTCATTCATCACCGATTCATTTGGGATCATTTCAAACGAAATCACAACTAACAAACTCATGGAGAGTTGTTCAAAGTTAAAAGATTTATAGAAAAGCTTTTTAGCCTTAGAAATTTTTAAGATATCTTATTCTTATAATGCATTATATTACCCATAGCATCACAAAATAATTCCAAATGTTTCATCAATTTAATATGAATACATGAGATAACATGATTATATTTCAAACGAGAAAACACAAAAATAAACTACAATACAACAGTATAGAGATCTATATTAAACTGTATGGAATTTTTAACGCATGTTTATTGATAATGGGCGGGCGCTGTCTGTTCGTCTGCATTATGTCTAATTTTCTAAAATAATGTCTGAAGTTAAAGAAAAAATTATCTTAGTTTCTTCCCCGGGTCAAACTCGTCCCGATACCAAACTGTATTTAAAAAAATCCTTTTATCTTCTCCGCGTCTCAAACTATCCTTTATTGCTTTTTTATTTCTAGTCCACAAAGATATGACGATCCTACTCAGCACAGGCCGAACCTCTCTTGTAGGTAGGAGATATCATAACATCTATAGTTGCTCCCTCATCAATGGAGTCATGTTTTCGAGGGATTGTGGCCTCACGCCTCACCTGCGACCTTTATAGTGACTGCAGGAGCGCATATTTTCGCCTCCTCATATCCGACCGCCGCCGGCGGAACATACCCGCATTTAGATCATCTCAGCCTATACAAACAAAAACTTTTACCTCCATTTTCATCCCTATAGAGTGAAATTTACACAACCTTTCAATTTCGTATCTATTTCTTATATCTAATCAAAGCCTTTTTTTTTTGTTTTATTTTTTTTTCCGCTGAGTAAAATGCATTAAATTGCATACCCCGGCTGCGGAGAGCCGGCGATTATGTGGGGCTCTCCTCCCCAGAAGGGGGAGGCCTACCTACTAAAAACCTCAGCGATGGCCTTCCTCAGGTATATAGGGAGTCCCCGGGAACGATAACGACTTCCGGGAACCCTAAAAAATAAATTTCAAACTTCTAGTTTTAAATTACTTACATTCCATATAAAATTTTAACCCCTATTTTAAATCAACACAGTCCTTTATTCTCATTAAAAGTAGCTTATTTTTGTATCGAAAGCTATTAGTGTACCAAATTTTATTTAAATCAGCTCTATATTTTTGAGTTAGTTTCGCATTATTTTATATCAGTAAAGATATTTTTCTTGTTTTCATCCCAATCAATAGTATCTAATTCACACAATTAATAATAATTTCTTGAGAAATATACGAAAATTCTTTGAGAAAGCTTAACGGTAGAAGAATTGCAGATTAGGTAGTAGTTATGTCGATGTCAATGGCGAATGGTGCGATAACAAAATGAAATCACGGACATTATATCGATAAATTCCTCGAAACATAACCAATTATAAAAAAGGTATGTGTATTTTAAACACATAAGGATGCAAAGTCTCTTCTAAGACGTAGAGACTTAGTATTATGGTATATTGGATAACAAATTGAGAATTTGTCAAAAACGCGTGACTTTTAATAGGAGTTTCATTACATTTCATCGTAGAATAACTTTTGTTTTCTTTTGTATCAGTTATCGTTTTACGAAATATTAATTTTGAGCAGTGCTAATACACCCAATTTGCTACGAACTGGATACGTTTGTTGGATATGTTCTTTGTGGAAACGTATGCTTGTTGAATGAAAATTGAGGGCGTACTTCAAAATCTTTTTGAATCATTACTGCGATCGTGTATTATTTCCATCCTTTTGATCGTTCCCTCAAATACCTTCGCCCATTTTGTACGATTAATTGTACCCAGTATTTATCAAAATAATATAGTTGAATAATAATGTTTTGTTTGAATAGGCTCTAAAACTAATAAACTAAGTTTGATGAATGTTAAATTAGTTACAGTTTGAGAGTCGGAAAAAGGCAGAAGAAAAATGTTACCACGAGAAAGCATTTTGCGGAAAAATTAATGAATTTAAAATACCTCCATAATAGAGTGGTTAGTATACCGGTTTCAAGATGTCGCCATCCCTGAGGTCCCGCATTCGAATCCCGGTGGGGGCAGAAGTTTGTGTAATGAATGCGAGCATTTGTACCTTAGTCATGGTTGTTATTATATATTTCTATCAAAAATATTTATACATGTATAATATATGTATGTCTATCCGTTGCCCTAAATCCCATAACACAAGCCTTACTTACTAAGCTTACTTTGGGCTAGACTAATCGGTGTGAGAAATATTAATTTATTTTTGTAATGCAATTTATTATAGGGCATGCTTGGAGACCCGGAAAAGAATATAATATAATTTTTACCGTGGAAACAATCTTTCCGTTTGAAAAATCCGATATAACACAGACGAACCACGGGCGGAAAGTTAGGTCTATATTTATTGGAGAACATTAAAGGGAAGAATGACGTATGAAACCAATACCTGAGGGGCTATCGCACTAATAAATCGCAAACGAAACGTAACCGAACCGTTCGGCTTAACCAATCCGAACGCCACAATATCACGTCATCTGTTCGATGACGTGATATTCTAGCTCTCGGATTGGTTGAGTGGAACGATTTGGTTTCGTTTCAGCTGCGATTTGTTAGTGCGATTGCCCCCCAGATCACTAACAATAGAACATTCAAAGAGACTTGAAGGCAACGAATCGGGAATTTCTTTGTGTGATTGAATCAGGAATAATGAAATCTGCAGAAGAACCAGGGTCTCTGACTAAGACAGAAGAATTACAAAATTTAAGTTACTATGGTATTAAGTAATTTAAGTGGTAAACCACCAATAAAGTACACCAATAATTTGGTGAAAATCGCAGTTAGAATTACAACTCCTCCCCAAGTGCGGATCGGACAAGGGCAGGAAGTTCTGAGATGATATCTGAGTGAGACCTTAGTGAGACTTATGTTCAGTACTCAATATCTACATACATACATACATACATATATGTCACGCCTTGTTCCCAATGGACCAGAGACCACCTCTCTCCACTTGCTACGATCCTGACACACTTCTCTTGCTTCCTCCAATATCTAACTACTAGATAATAATAAATATTATAACATATGTATAAGCGAACATTTTTTTTAATTTCCTAGCTATAATATTAAATTATGTAAGACCCATCTGTGTGTTCATATCACGCCAGTATCTTTAAGCACTATATAATTGTAAACATTATCACAAAGTAATTTATATATATAGATATAATAGATTTTCAGGAAAATCGCGTCTTTAATAATGATTCCATCACAGCTTATATACGTCCCCAGGGAGGGATACGACTAAATATGTTAGAGCGATTAGACATCTTTGAGTTTCTTCGCAGATGTAGGCAATTGCCATACGATGTTTTCCTTCACCGTATGATAGCATATATACGTCCCCAGGGAGGAATACGACTAAATATGTTAGGGTGATTAAACATCTTTGAGTTTCTTTACAGGTGTAAGTAGGTTGTCACACGATGTTTTCCTTCGCCGTATTGAGAGTTTATATACGTCCCCAGGGAGATACGACTAAATATGTTAGGACGATTAGACATCTCTGAGTTTCTTCGCAGGTGTAGGGAAGTTGCCATACGATGTTTTTTCTTCACCGTATAAGCGTCAGATAAATGTACATATGAAATTCGAAAATAGAAAAACACATTAGTACATGCCAGGATCGACTGCGGACCCCCCAAATCATACGATTCGTAAGGCAGTGCCGAGACCTCAGCGCAACCACAATTAATAAAAAAAGCATTTTTATATACATAGATTTTAGATTAACTTTTCTCAAATTCGTGTTTTATGCCTTTTTATTCTTACTTATTTATTCTTAACCTTGAGATCCTATGGATATATAATAATGTAAAGTTTTTACATAATATCACTATATTATCGTAAGGCACCGTATAATAAGTATGAAAGATATACTAAATTGAGTTATTTAGTTACATAGCATGATTCGATTAGGATCTCAAAGTAATCCCTAAAGTTCGATTTTTAATTCGAGTCAGTAAAATGACATTTCCAGTGTCATGTGTCACAAATCATATTATTTAATATGGTATGTATTACATATTTACAATAAAAAAACGCTTTGATACCTAATAAAATAAAGCATGCTCTATATGTCTAAATCTATTGATTGCCGAACATCACTATTGTAGTGGGTCACCCTTTTTTTTATCAATGACAGTTGCACTTGTCATTTTACTGACTCGAATTAAAAATCGTAGTTTAGACCTAATTTCACCAAACTTAAACTAATCGTCTGTTGTGTAATGGCTTGTTAAAATTAACAGAGTTGTTAAGTTATTCTAGATCCTACATTGTAAAATTAACAAGCCATTATTAAATCAACCGTTAACTGAATGAATTGCGAAACGTTCATTCAATTTGTAATACAACCAAATAATAGTGTCGTCGTGCATCACTCTTACTATTCGGAAATACGTCTAATTTCTACTGGTCGTTTAATGTGTCAAGTAGCAATACAATGTGAACAAATTAAATTGTCGTTCTCTCTATAAGTTTCTAAAGCAAGCGCATAATATTTGGTTTTGCCAGATTATTTCTCTATTGTTTGTGTAGGTCATGGAATTAAAAAAATATATTATTATTATTATTATTTATTAAATAATTTCATGGTGTAGGTATTTGATTGACGTTTCGTGGTGTTTTCGTTCGTGGTAGGTATTTTCTTTGATTTGTAAAATACCTAGGTAGTGATTTTACTTAGCTTTTTATCTTTCTTTTTAAAATAAAAAAAATGTCGAAGAAAACGAGAGGTCCAAATTTTTCAAACAATGGGAAGGAAATCTTAATAACTCTAATTAAACAATACAAGGATCTCGTTGAAAATAAAAAAACCGATGCTGTAACGTCGTACTATGCTGTCTAAAGTATCTAAATTTATTAAAAAATCTTCGTCATCCATAATAAAATTGTACGCCGCGTCCATCTTGACAGTAAAATAATCGTCTGTTACAGATTAACGAACCACTAGAGCAGTCATTAAATTTAACAGTCCATCAAGCTAACTAATCTCTTGTTTGCACATGGTGGGACACTTGCTAACTCTAACAAGCTGTTAACGGTTTAACAAGACGTTATTTTAACAAACAGAGTATGGTGAAATTAGGTCTTAGCTTAATATTATAAACACGAAAACTTTGTTAGCATTTATAGATGTTTGTCACTCTTTCACGTACAAACTACAAAATAAATTTTAACAAAACTTTACAATAATATAGCTCATACATAAGAATAACAGATAAGCTACAATTTACAAAGATATTGTGAATTGTTCAACAAATTAAGTGTCGCGTATATCAATTAGTACTGCAAAATATCATACACCATTCAATTATATAAATTGTACTTGACTTATACATTTGAGGTTTCTATAATTTTTAGCATGACCTTCAAATTTAAACTATTTTATATTATGTACACAAAAACTAAATACAATATTTTACTAACACCTTCAAAGGAAACTATTATAATTGTATTTGTTTTGTAACGTGAGGGAATTTCAAAATAACATTACTTTGCATTTTAAATTATGCTACAGCATCATTTACATATTAGTACATTATAGTACAAGTGTGTAATGTTGGTGATTACCGCTGAGGCGCATTGAGGCCCGAGCCGTCAGGCAAGGATCCTTAAGGAGCCGAGGACGGTAATCATCAATACACACGTGTATCATACAACGTTTTTCAACACACTTCTGAATAAAATAATACTTAAATAAAAAAACCATTTTCTTCATAAATTGTATTTGCAGACATCTTAATTAATAACTAACTAAATAACTTCAAAAGAGAAAACGAGACGAGTTGTGAAAAATGTTTCGTAATGGCGGGAAAAATTAATCAGTTTTCCTATGCGCGCGCATCGGCCATAGACTAATAAATTTCGTAATGGCGGGAAAAAGTATTAGTTTTCCTATGCGCGCGCATCGGCCATAGACTAAAAAATGAGGTTCCTTTTTTTTGGGCTTTTCGCGGATAACTTTTTAGCGCAAATGTAAGCGTAACTCAACCAATAATATTTAAAAGAAAACTATTACTCACTCGTGAATAATAGTAATGAAAAAGTCACAGTTTGATTATAGGTGTCATTATGTGCCTAATTGCCATGGGATTAGAGCCACTTTATGCAGAAGTGTGTTGAAAAATATTTAAATACTGACAGCGAATGCACATTTATGTGCCAAGTTACATAATAAGAAACAAGTTTCTTTACATCAAGATAGCTTACGACAAAAACGTATCCATAAATTGAAATTCGAAGCAGTGACTCGGAGCTTATTACTATTAGCCGAAGATAACGCACAGTCTTATCTTAGTCCAAGTAATCGCTTATAACACAACCATTTTGAAGAAACTCTGCTTATATACACTTGCTGAGAAAACAACGGTCCATTGAAATCGGTCGTTTAATCGAAACGACTAATTTAAGCTGATCCGTAAGCAGCTTCAAGTTACACGACATCTTAGTCCAAATTAAATCGCGTCATGGTTAATGTAAGTAAAATTTCAAAATTTCATGTCACGTCTGAGGAAACAGATTTCCCCGGTGCAAAACTGAATTAATCCGATGGCGAGTAATGGCAGGGTCTATTATAATTAAGGCGATATAGGTTTATGGTCGCAATCTTTATACAGATTGTGGTTAAAATTGGTATTCTAATTAGGTTTAATTCAAACTTGAATGATTGTTCAAATAAAACAAAAATTAAATTTTAACTGGCTATAGACAATTTCTCTTAAATTATAGATGTTTTATTGAAAACTAATTCCAGTTATTCGCATTTAATAATTCAAAGTTATATCTTTCTTTCAAATCAAACAACGTTGTCAATATTGTACCAAACCTATTCTCAAATCACATCTTCGCCCAGCAGAGTAATGTAAAACATGAACAGAGAAGAAGAAGAATTATACGCGCTGATATTCCTTATAAATTTACCTCAATATTTATTTTCCTAACAAGAAAACTTAAATAAAAGTAAACTGTCTAGATTGGAAAAAATATCGAAGAACACCAACAAGACGCGACTTAAGTGCAACGAGTTGCCGTCAACTAATTTACAGTCTTCGTCTTCAAATGCAGGGCTTCTTAGTAAAGAAATGTTTTCGCCACAAGAAGTTTAACAGGTATTTAAAATAAAATTGCAACCTTTAAAAGAAATATGATGTTTCCTTTTTTTCGCTATCTCAGAAGATATTTTTTTATATAAGTTGTTATACACTTGTATTGATTTTAAAATAAGCACTATGTCTATGGTCGTCTATGGTCATTTATGACAAATAGGGGAAGTTTTTCCTTTCCATTACATTTCGTGCTCAAAAGGAATAATTTTTAAGTAAATATAAAATAAATTACGATGATATTTTACAATCTGAAAAAAAGATCTTTTTTATTTCATGTTCTTATTTTTTTATTCATTTCAGTTTTTACATAACGATACAAAGCATCAGAAGTTTATGAACAGGGCTCCAGTAACAACCATCCTTTATAGAAAAAAATATCACATCCATGCCAGTCAAATGTTATTTTGCGCAAGTCAATCACATTTCGTCACTTAAGATCTAATACCATGTAACTAGCAAAATGAAATGTTTTGCCTCTTGAAAAGTTTTGCATTACGTGGTGTCACTGACATTTCATACAGATTTCCGTAATTATGACTTTTATATCTGTAATTGCTTTATATATCATTAAAAGCTAAAAGTTTTCATTACAAAATATTCAATTAAATTACAATTGTCGATTTGTCAATAAATTTAAAAGTTTGATTATTTATATAGTCAGATTATTTATAGAGACATTTTGTGATGATTAAGGTGCTATAGATTTATTCAAACATTTGAGGTATCGAGATTTCTTTAATTAGTCAATCGCAGTGACTTAAAGGCGGCGGGTTAATCAGTTAATAGTCACAACCAATTCATTTATATTGTCAGTTAGGTACATGATACATAACAATAAATGACTATGTAACATACAGCCAATTAAAAGCTTTCACCTATAGAAGGTAAGATTACAAAGCTTTTTCATTATTACATTTTTACAGCATTAGTCTTGTGGATATTCTAACCTTCCATAGGCGAAGGGTAGCGACGGTACGTTACGAGCTACGTATTTGTAGCGAGTACCATATATCGTAGCTCCGTAGTCATTTCGTAGCATTGTAAGGTAATAGTGAAGAATAAACCATCTCCCTGTATCATGATGTCACATTGTGAAACATGAAAATGTAAGCATATTGAACTAGTAAATTTTACACTGAACATACGAGTAGCTCTTTATACAGTTAAATTTGTTATTTTTACGTTAGTTTCCTGATGGCGCCATTTTCGAGAAATAGATTCATCCAGTTTGCGTCAAGCTATGTGTATTAGGTTTTGTAGTAATTAAGAATGAATCGATTCAGGTCTGATGATTCGTTCACATTCATAATTTTTAACAAAATATCTAAGGAAAGAAGATGTTTCGCTGATTGTATTTGTAAACTAAATTATCTAATTAAACGATGGAATAAAGTGAGCTCGATTCGAAAAATGTTTTAATGACCTGTGCCTATTTGATAGATTTACACCGTCACTATCACTATCATTCAGTCCATTATAGGTTTTCCTAAAAGATTTCCATGTTCCAAGACTGAACGCTATTCAGCACAGGAAGTTGCAATGTTCGTGAAACTGTCAGTCCAACTTATTGATCTACTTAGCTGCGATCTGACACTTTAGAACCTTCTCATCGTTTCTTTATCGCATTTGGACCAAGCGAAAACTGTACTCAGTCTCCAATAGATACGGATTCTAACGAAAATTCGACAATGACTATTTATATCGGGTTGGGAACTACGCAAGATGGCGCCTCTTGAGTCTCAAATCGTAAGATATTTTTATATATTGTACCGTGCATATTGCAAATCAGGCAGTTAGGATTAAGGCAAAAAAAGGAGTTGGATGGAGTTAGGAAGCGAGGGGTCCAAAACTAACTGCATATTTTGAGTGCACTTCCGACGACACTTGGATGAAGAACTAGACGAGGATAGTTTAAAGATTTCTTTGAATAGCAATAAAGCGTTTCTAACGTCACAATTACAAAATCTAGGCAATTATGGAATCTTTCAAATTAAACGCGTACAAAACCACCTACTTAATTACAATTATAGTAGCGATTCGCAAAAACGCTAACGAACCGCCCTAACCGTCACCTCCGCCCAAACGTAAGGCAACAATTAATTGTAGCCGAACTCGTATAAAAACTGTCTGACATTGAAAAGGGTTGCGGTAAGTGAAAAGTGGCAATATACTTCATTGCTTGACTTTTGTGTAGATACATGAGGCGGTAGCCTTGGATAAGTTTGCCGGTTTAGTTTTTGCTAGCGATATCACGCGATATGGACAATTGTATGAGGTCCCTTTGAAGTTTGAGGTATACTAAAAACTGTGGAATAGAGAAGATATGTTGTTGTGTCTTTCGTTACTAATGACCATACAAACAAAATGTACAAAAAAGAAACAAAATGTACAAAAAAACAGAGATAACTAATTACCATATAGAAAATGCCTGAAATGAATATTTGTTAAAATTAGAATAGCGTAAGGACTACTTACAAAATAGATCAAATTATTAACAAACCTTAGCTAAGGTTCACTTCAAGGTCCAGTATTTTGGCCCCTACATTACATATGTTAATTATCCCTAATTATAATGATGAAAGAAATACTATTTGAACATTTGATATAATTTGAATCATTATTAATTTGATTTGATACATACTTATCAATGAATATAAAGTGTATCATCTCATCATCATCAATCATAAAATTAAAGAGAAAATTATTTTTTTCTTTCGTAAAATAAGTTAAATAGCATACGGTCATGTTCGGTCACTTTTACGATATTGCCGAGCCCGATAGAACACCAACCTATATTATTTCGTTTAGAACGTAAAAACATATCACGTTGTAAAATGCAATAAAAGTATTAAGTAAAACATTCATATACTCACGCTTCTTTCCCATGGGGGTAGGTAGAGATTCATTAATACCTTCATCGGATTTATTTACGAATACTCTTAAAAAAAAACCTTAAGTCCTATTTGATTCAAGTATATTCGCTTAGATCGTAACTTGCCATTTGGCCCATTATACATATAATTATTACTTGTCAAGTAATATAATCATATAATTACTATTAAGAATTGCGAAATAAACCCTTCATTCAAGCTAACTAGATTCTATTCTACTCAATTCAACTAGATCGGAAAGTCAAATGCGGTCTGTCAGGACAGTTTTTTATATTGTGAGGGTAACGTATTTAACAAAATTACATTTTCCCCAAAAAAAATTCGAAATATCACAGTTTATATAAGTTGGAAATTCTAATTATCTGATTAAAAAAAGTACAATTAGTAAGAAATGTAAGCAAAAATCGCATATAAATACACCAACAACTGAGAAATGATAGTCAAAAATGTACCTAATCGACGTGAGCTAGTGCAATATCTTCTTCGTATATGCCATCATTGTGTAGTGAATTTATGTTTCTTTTATGATTATTCATAATTCAAACGTCATCGATTTTATAAACGTAACTTATATACGGGCATGTACCAATTTATTGAAACACGAATAATAAAGCACGAAAAACCACAGCTAACTATCATGTGAATTATGTTCTTCAGTTTGTGCAAACCGCTGACATCAGAATCCGTACCTCGCTAATTACTGAATGACATTTTCTATGCTTAATTCCCGAATTTCACAGTACATATTTCAAGGGAGAAATACCAGAGTTCATGGATACAAAATGTACCAATTCAGATAACCGCGGCTCGCTGGAAGGGAAGCTCTAAATAAAGTAAAAATATAGGCGGACGCTAATATTTTGACGGGAGCAACGGTAGGAAATATGCGGCTTACAATCTAAAGCTAATATTTAAAGAGTAGCAAACTTGTCACACAATATATACGAAAAAATAATATTAGTATCTGACAGGTTTGAAAGGCCTCTGAGCGACCGACGCTTATGCGCTATAGTATTATGGCACATCAGCGACTCTGTCAGAAACTATTCAGATCCATTAAACTTTAACTAATAATATAACACAGTGCGGTTTCAAAGGATTTTCCTCCCGCGTACACTTCGTATGTGGAATGAGCTCCCTGCCGAGGTTTTCACGCAGGGCTACAGTATGGGGTTTTTCAGAAGGGGAGTAAATAGGTTTCTGAAGGGTCGGCAACGCGCAAGTGACACCCATGGTATTGCAAGTGTCCATAGGCTACGGTAACCGCTCACTATCAGGCGGGCCGTAAGCCTGTTTGCCACCATCATCAATCAATACATAGTATAAAACAAAGTCGCTTTCGCTGTATGTCCGTATGTATGCTTAGATCTTTAAAACTACGCAACGGATTTTGACGCGGTTTTTTTTAATAGATACAGTGATTCTTAAGGAAGGTTTGTATGTATAGTAAATGCATAATATAGTAGAGAAACACTGATAAATTTAAAGGTTTCTAATGTGATGTCGTAAATAAGCACGTTTTTTTGCGCTTATATTGCAAACGCTGGCTGAACCCTACGAGATAGACCAAAATAATGTACTACAGTATTGTACAAGTACAGTATTGTTCACTGCACCCGTGCGAAGCCGGGGCGGGTCGCTAGTCGTAGTATAAAAAAAAAAAAATCGGCGCGCATATAATGTACGAGTAGCTTGGAAAGAATATAGGTTTCTTTTTATTTGAAAGAGGGGATGAACGATTGTATGAAAGTATCGTCATTTTAAGGCTAGAAGCTTGCAACTTGAAGCTATTTTATCGCCCATAAATAGGGACTTCAACTAGGACCTAAAAGTGATTTGAATTGAATTCATCAAAGAGTTCAATCACGAACATTGAACAGTCGCTGGTTGTATGATAATGACAGCACACGAACTAAATTTAAAAAGGTGGAAAATAAACACATACATCCAAATCAGACCAAATTTCTGTATGTCATAAAAAATGTTTATTCCTTACGGATATCAGAAGCCGATCACTCGAGCGACGTATCAATATTTAGTTCACAATAACTTCTACTTTCACTAATAATTGAAGGTGTAAAAATCAATCAACTATTTTACCGGAACTTGCCTAGCAGTTGGCAATTCAATATTACCAGGGCAATGTGCGTGGTACCTCCGTAACCAAAATATAACAGTGTGCTTATTGCTGTTGCTGTATTATGACGTGGTGGTAAGGTACTGATAAATTTATCCTCGATCATCGATTACTAAAGTAAAGCAACTTTGGAAGCGAATGGACAATAATTGGAACTCTTCCAAGTGTGCTGCGTGGAGTCACGTTGAACAATGGCTAGTGCCTCTAAATATTGAGTTAGTCCATATGTGCTTCAAGCAATAAGATCAACGTTTTCTGACCACAGTCATAATTGCTATTTGACCGTACTTGAACTTCGAGCTCTTATGTGCTTTGCAAGCGGCTAATTTCAGTGACGTCATCAATTACGAGTAGTCCTAACAGTTAAAAAAAATGGGTAAATTAGAACCATTTGCTTATGAAAGGGGAATGTGATGGACATACTTTAAATAGCATTATTATTTTATATTAAAAAACATATGAATTTTGCAACTTAAAAGAAACTTCTAGAACTTTACCAATTCAAACTCGCATTATTACCAACTTTACTAACGCATTCTATACCAAAGGTATGATACAATCGCAATGTATACAATGACCATATCAAGTCAGTATAATACTTCCAATTCCTTGATATTTTAGTAATTCGTTACATAAAAATTATAAACAAAAGTCCTTCAAATATGAGTTTTACAATCACTTTTACAAAGAAAATGCAATCTTATTATTCCCTATATTTTAACAGAGTTATATTTTAAAATAAGTAGGTATTAAATGTTGATGGACCAACAAAAAAATTATTATCTATCTAATTCTTAATGATGTATTCAGCTTTGTTGGTTCTGGTCGAGCGCAGTAGAAAATGACGACATTCCCACACGCTGATGCAATTCTGTAAATAGATCAATTTTGTCAGAGATGAAATACAATTTAGTATGTAGATAGTAGCGCGCTCTACAGTGCGGGCTACCATTGTTACCGACAACGACCCAGGGGACTATTCTGACTGCGAACAACGCAGTCGACAGATAACAGGCGGTTTTACTCATCTGGTGTCAACTTAGTCACAGTTTATTCGGATCGAGAATTTCAGGCGAAAGCCTCGTTCACTCTATTGAATTGAATTGTTCCGTCTTTTTTGAACTTGATGTTAACTTATTGCAGTACAAAAGAGCATCCGTGCATTATAACCTCGGCGCTATTCTTTGAGTAGCGAGATTTGATAGAACCTTTATGATAGAGCTTTACAGTTGTTATTTGTATCAGGCGGTTCTACAGAGAAAGGAAATGTTGTAAGGCAACGAAATTATCGAAGCATCTTATGTCTGCGTATTATACGTATGCTATATTTCAAAAATCGCTATCTATTGCTTAACCCACCGCCTTAATTTAGTGGTCTACCTCAGAACAGCTCTACTTACCCTCGTCAGTCAGCTACGGGTGAGACAGCATCGAAATAAATAAGGAAGGGCCTATTTACTTTTTCAATTTAATCGGACACGCAAGAAGAACGAATAGGATTTGCATTGTTGTTATAATTAATAAATTTTAAACCCTTAATTTAAATATTACAATTACACTGTAAATAACCTTTGAAAAGAGAAATCTTCAGTTTCTTTTCTGTTTTTCGCGAGAAGGTTCTCCAAATTTCCAAACATTACAATTTTTTCCTTGTTGCACGTACAAAATTTTCTCTCCCTTATATTTTATTATCCAATTTGTTTTGACGTCAAAAAGTCGGACGGACTATGTTAAATGCAAATGATTTTGATTTTGACTTACTAAAAGAAATAAATAAAAAAATTCTATATAAGTAACCATTATTTTTAATTTAAATACATGTCTGTCTGAATTTCATAAGCATTAAATAAGCATTTTTGTTTACATAATAGACACTAATATTATTTTGCTTAATCAAATGGCTTTTTATGTGACATATTGACAAACAAGCAGAATTTCCACCATGGTTGCTGTCAGAATGTCAGTACGTTGTCAACATGTGACCTAAAATGTTAAGTTACAGTATACAGTAACTTCAATGCCTTTCCTTACATATCTACACTGGAACACAACACTGCTACCTTACAACAGAAATAGGCCAGGCGGATGTACGCAAGCAGATGACCCTATTATTGAGTCGTCGTCCCCTCCCGTTTTTTTAAGGTTCCTATTATCCCGCCGCATACCAAGGCGCCAGCGTTAGTTAAGCTTTTGTAAAGCTGCAATTTACGAGGTTCAAGCTGGAGAACGTGGCTTGTACCGGACACGGGCTTTTAAGAAGACGTATCGTTATTTTAAAGCTTTCTCTTCATCTCGCAGAGCTTGCGGTGCTTATATGTGATTTATAGACTTATCATATTGTTGGTCGTGAAAGTATAATATGTGATGGTGAATGATTTTACCTACCTAGTACAAAGATATTTTCAACAAATAACGATTCTATCTACGTATTTTATTATTTACTGAATTATTCCAGCACGAAAATCGACGCTAAATGAATTGTGATGTATTTCGGCATAGCAGAGGTTAAAAACCCAGGGGAGGACATAACATAAATTTTACTGCGGAAAAATATGTCTTAATGTAATACAAAGCGGACAGAAAGCTAATAAATTTTATGAGCATTAATTAAAATCATTATTTTGCAAATACAATATGAAATAAATCAACTAAAAATCATCTACAAATAATAATTATTAAAAAATAATACGTAATATGTTGATACGAAGATAAATACGTTTATAACAAAATTATTTTAATTACATATAAATGATGGCGGCTCTTTATTAATTGTATTATTTTAATAATAGCTAAGATATCTGTATGTCATGATAAACGTCTCTTTGTATT
The DNA here is from genome assembly GCA_036419045.1 of Scirpophaga incertulas. Classification (NCBI taxonomy): domain Eukaryota; kingdom Metazoa; phylum Arthropoda; class Insecta; order Lepidoptera; family Crambidae; genus Scirpophaga; species Scirpophaga incertulas. The sequence continues at coordinate 39,694,817 of CM071626.1, read as the reverse complement.
GTCCCGAATATTACCTCATCGTGCGTAGTACAAAAAAAATCATTAATTTCAATTTTTCCTTCACGAGAAAAAGCGGCTATTATTCACGTGACTTTATCAGGATTGACGTGTCTTCTGAGTAGTCGTCGCAAACATTCAAAATGGCGTAATTTCATGCCTGACATGAAAAAGTTTCTTTCTTTTATTGTGACATTAATAAAGGCTTTTCTATATGCTTCGTGTGTAGAAGTGCGTTCGGATTTCACATCGATCGAGAACGAACGTCTGCGAGTTAGTAATTTCTCATTGTAAATTGTCAAAACATGACCTTCGTAGTTGAGTGGTAGATACGCCGCTTTCAAGGTGTCGCCATCTTTAAGATCCCGGGTTCGAATCCCGGTGGGGAGATGTATGTGTCATGAATGCGAGCTTATTGGTACCTTAGTCATAGTTAGTCAATATATATTTGTATCAAACATATTTATGTTTATCCGTTTCCCTAGATCCCATAACAGAAGCTTTCAGAGCTTACTTTGGGCTTAGCTAATTGGTGTAAATGGTTCAATTTATAGACAAAATTTCAGGTGTAGCTATTGAATTCAATGAACAATAACATTTTTACAACGCGATAATCTTTTTAATGTTCTTTATTACGTAATCGTTATGTTATAGATGTATAAACTGTATTTTTAGTTATTTTATTATTTAATACTATTTGTGCTACCCTTTTTAATGATATAGTTTTACTGTAATAATATACTATGTATAGCAAAAGCTACCGATTTTCAGACGAAAATTGGGTCAAAAATGCATTACAATACAAATTTGTATATTACTTATTCCTGTGATCGTTAGTAATCGTTAAAAAATTCTCCCATATCTAACGCGGAAGCAAAAACGCTGATAAGCACAAATAGAAAAGAGGAAAGTTTTTGTCTTATTGTTTATTGTTATACAGTAACAATAAACAATAAGTAACCATTACTAATTTTTTTTAACATTTTTTTATAGGATAGAGCAGCAAACGAGCAAACGGGTCACCTTTATCGGTTATCACTTACCGGATGGTAAGCGATAACCGTTGCCCATGGACACCCATGGCAACACTAGAGGAGTCACAGATGCGTTGCCGGGCTTTTAAAAGGGAATAAGGAGGGAAAGGGGGGTTAGCCCTCCGGTACCCTCACTCACTCAGCGAAACACAACACAAGCGCTATTTTACGCCGGTTTTCTGTGAGGCCATGGCATCACTCCGGTCGAGCCGGCCCAATTCGTGCCGAAGCATGACTCTCCCACGGTAAATTATACACGGTAATTTATAGGCACTACTTTAGTTTCCTGACCAATAAAAACGCTTATGACTTTAAAATTACTCAATTATGTATCATTATTGACAATCTAGATTCAGAGTATAAAAGAATTTTGGTTTCGTGGTTTCGTTGCAAGCCAAGATTACTGTAAATTATACAAACTTTGGCTGAGGAAATTGATGAACCTTTTAGATAACTAAGATTACCCCTTAGATTAGATTCGAGAATAAATAAATAAATATTTCTTACACTTACATCAATTAGCATAGCCCAAAGTAAGCTCTGTAAGGCTTGTGTTATGAGATCTAAAGTAACGGATTGTAGCAGAATACCAGGAGACCTATTTTTAAATTACGAATGCGACTTAGAAATCACCGATGTGACTAATAATCACCGATTTTCAACAATTCTTATTTTTGAATATCACTTATGTGACTACCTTAGTCACGGATATGATTTCATTACGAGTGCCCTCACCCACTCGTAATCAACTCATACTTGTGGAAATGTTATCTGTGTTTTGTTTAGAGAACATATTGACAAGAGTCTGAAGTTGATGTGTTGACTTTTCAGTATATATATACCTATATATTCATATATATACCTATATCTATAAACCTTTATATACCTATAATATGTACATACCTATAATATGTACATACATATATATATATATAGGTATATATATAATATGAGCGATGATTTCTAAATCGCATTCGTAATTCAAAAATAGGTCTCCTGTGCTTTGCTCACATCTTTTTGTGAGTAATTCCAATCACTCAGCTGCGATTCTTTTACACTTCTGCAGCACACACAACTTTTTGTTTGTACCGGGTTATTATTTTAAGAAAATTTAATTCTTGTTTCTTTGTGTTCCTATGTTTGTATGTGATGAAGATGTTTTGTAAATAAAATTTGTTATCTATCTACATACCGCTCATCCAAAAGAATATTGACATAAATACCAAAAAGTCGAACATGAGTTTTTAATACCATAACTTCGTGTTTTGCACGTTTTATTTGTGGTAAAAACGACAGAATTTTTGTTCCATTAGTTTCCGACAGAGAGAGTCACTGTCGTTTATTATTTACTTAGAATTGTTTAATAACAGTTTATTTTTGTTTTCTTATGTTAAGATTTTTATAAAAAAAAATTAGTTAAGCTTTTGAAAAAGTTTACGTTTCAAGTTCATAAAATGTATTATAAAAATAAAACAAATTAAGAATTATGTAGTTTAAATTCATGATTCATTCCCATATCCAAACCTGGTATATAATGTCATAATTGTAATATTTAAATTAGAAAATTTCATAAATGTACGTCCGGTTTGTTTCATTTGGTATTTTTTAATAATTATCTTGAGGTTTCTCGCAAACTTTTTATGTAATATTATTGTTAAAAAAGTAATACAACATAACTATTAAAATATATCGATAGAATGATTGGAAATACACAATATTTTCGATGTCAAACTTTTAAAACGGTCTCCTGAAAAATCGCAAAAACGTAATTATGTCAATATTCTTTTGGATGAGCGATATATTAAACAAATATAAATATGTTTGATAGAAATATATATTAACAATCATGACTAAGGTACAAATACTCGCATTCATCATATAAACTTCAATTCAAACCTGGGGCCTCAGAAATGGCGGCATCTTGAAACCGGTGCACCAACCACTTTAGTACAGAGGTCGTCAATTAACAATACAGCCAAATAACAATACATCGTTATCAACCAAACAGAATACACTCAATATATTTTAGCAATTTTTCACCTCTTAAATCCTCCATTGGATCGATAATCGCGTTATATCTCGATTCAATATCAACAGCTGTCAACTGATACTCAATAACTAACAGACACTTAATAAAAAAGTATTACCGTTCTTTATTTTTATATCTATTGAATTACGCATACTCTATACTGGAAATTAAAAATTTGTGATTGGTGAGTTGTGAGCGTTTATGTCCATCACCCACGACACCCACTATATATATGTATATATGTATGTATATCCTGATCTGATATATCCTGATTTTGATATATATTTATTTATTATGTTAAATAAATTCCTAGGTCAAAATAGATAATAGCTTTCCCCTGAAAACTCAACTTTTTTCATGCCGTATTATATGGAATCAATTTGCATTACAAAAGAGACAATGATCCGACCGAGAGCCTTCTACTGTTTACCCAGCACTAAAAGCTTCGAGTGGGTATTGGACGGGTTGAGTACCAAAGGGGACCCAATCAAATCGTTTTACAAAGCGTGAGAAAATGCAAGTAAAATTTAATTTCAATGAAACTTGATTGCTCCAGTCCTTGATTTCAAAATCTTATAAATACTTCACACACGTTTCGGGTTTACTGCAAGTAAGTACAAATAAAAACGCGAGTCAATTGCGAATCCCACGCCGTGGGTTTCGTACGATTTCACACGCAAATAGTTCGACACGATAATGGAATCTCAAAAGTTTTTAAAATGTTTATCTAATCATATTTTCTTTCATCGCAAAACGAATACTTACTATATTATTAGTGTCATTTAATGTGTCTTAATAACCTAAGAAGCTCGTTTTGACAGCTGTCATAATTCGATAGTTTATCTGTCAAAACTAAGACATTTTAAGAGACAAATTACGAAGCTGACATCTGGCAAAAGGACTTTTTAAAGAATGAACTCTTATGTGAATTTACAACAAATTAACGATATTTCCTTTTTGACGTGAAACGTTTTTAAGATCGCGCCGAAACATACGGGTGCCAGATTTAAAAAGTGGACCGTAACGAAAAGGTCTATATCATCGTACCTTAATAATTAAAAAACTATTAGTCTTAGAAACAAAAATGTGGTGTAAATATTTCACTAATATAGTCAGCTCGCTGTTGTGACATTTTTTTTTTATTTCAATCTTTTACTTTAAAAGCGATTCCCTAACATAGACGTTTCACGTTAAAACAGCCGTGTGCCCCGGCCCCGGCACAGCCCCACCCGATTTTTTCTTTTACTTATGCTGTAAGACGTTTCATTTCTCCAAATTCACATGTCTATGGGAAGTACATTAAATTTGGTTTTAAAACCCCAGCAAAATAAGCTTAAACGATCGTATCTTGAATTTGCAATATAAGTGTTAGATGTTAATTTCAACCTAATACCTCCACGCGTTACCGTGAAAAAGGGTCTTGACAGACAGACGGACAACAAAGTAATCCTATAAATCCGTTTTTTTTCCTTTTGATGTGTCAGAACCCAAAAAACATGTATTGCTAAATGTAAAATATTTCACAGTCATTACACATTAGAACAAGATAATATATAAATAAATACATAAATACAGCACACAAATATAACCACACATAATAAGTTGAATTAACAGAATTTGTTTCAGACACAATTTGAATGTTTGTGTTTCTGTTAGTCCATCAATATCGTCTATCTTCTCCTGCAAAGAAGCACGCAATATAAAGTAACTTAAAATAGAAATAGTATTAAAGAATATATCCTGCGTACGTAAATAAAAATATTGCTTTTAAACTGAAACTTTCTAAACGTGATCCAAGATTAAGAAATCTCACTCGTAGCCTAAATCTAAAATCAGGTAAGAGATTTCATGCCACCACGCAATCTGTCCAATTACGTTGCAAAGTTTTGATTAAGCTATCGAATGGTGGATCGTGATTTTCATATTGACCAGTCTTAATTGAGCCCAGAGACATGAATCTAACTGGATATCAATCCGCCTATTTGTAGGAAAATAGATCGAGACAATTATTGCTTATAGATTTATAAAGTAGAATCGTTTGCGCATTGTCAAAATCAAAATCATCAGCGACGTAACTGCATTATCTATTTCATAGTTATTGTGCGAGTTACTGATTTACTGCGAATTTTTATAGGAGGTACATATAACGCAGTTGAACGTAACTTTGAATTGTGATGATAAAAAATAATTGTTGCAATGCAATTTAAACAATCAAAACAGTACGACTTCTGTTTTGGTTGTGTACTGTCCTATCCAAAATAGGACAATTCTGAAGCGCGAAAATTTGGCAAGCCGACCGATACTAGAAATTTCTAGCAATCCTATTCTATATGTGTACAAACTAGCGCAATCTATTTATCTTCATGGGTACAATCGTGCTCCAGTAGATCAAGTAGAATTAATTTTGTAATTCACCGAATCCTAACCTGTTATCTACGAACGAGGATCATATTACATAAGTTGCCTATGCTAATTTCGGTGGCCGCCAAGCAGCATAGTTTTGTAAGCACACCGCAATAAGCATGTTCCGTTATTGTTACAAACTATTGATATTTCGGTGCGTGGGTGTGTTTAGAAATGATGTTCTGATTTCATTAACGTATATACTTTATCTACACTGACATTATAAAGAGGAAAGATTTGTATTTTTGTATGTAACGAATACACTCAAAAAGTACTGGACCGATTTTAATAATTATTTTTTCATTAGAAAGCTACATTATCACTGAGTAATATAGGCTATATTTAGTAATAGATTACTATAGAAATCTTTAGAAATTCTTATTAAAAGCAACCGAAGGTGTAAATAAATTTTCCATAAAATGTCTTTCATCGTATACGCTGCGAAGAGTATTAATGATAGGCAAAAAATGTTCGACAATATTATAGAATATATCAATATCTACAACATACTTTGCGAGACCATATGTCTAACTATTGTAGTTATGTTTCTATAACAACTTTTTTACATTTAACAAATTGATAGAAATGCCGATTAAAATCAGACCGAGTTATCCATACCATTTTATCCAAATAAATAAGTTAATATTCAAGACTGTCTCAATACCTGATGATTACTTTATGAATTATTGAAATCGGACATTCCATTCAAAAGATATCATGATATTAAAATAAAAATACATGCCGGCGGCAGCCGCCGCGCATCGCATCGAGTAACTAACTCGACGAGAGAGGGGCAGTGCGGGAGAAGGGGGTGCACCATTATGAACTAGGTAGCCGCGTGTCTCATTCGCGCGGTCGGCTCCTTGCGCTTTAAGATAAGCATACAATTTTTTTCCTTCATTCGACGCGCCCTGGGTGCCCCGTGGTACTCACGCAGCATAGACTTACACTACGATCTAGACCTTCAGTCGATCGAGTCCCATATAAAAGATTTAGCCACTCGCTACTTCTCTAACGCTCGCACCCACCCCAATACTATCATTCGCAAAATGATAGATTACAACCCGACAGATAGCGCCTCGGCTAAAGCCCGCCGCCCCAAAAACATCTTGTCCGACCCGCCCGACGCCATCACACGCGCAAACCAATCCCTCCCGCCGGCCACCAACCGCGTCGTCCCGGGAGCGGGACCGCGAAGACCCGGGCCACGCCTACGTCAAACATATACCCGGTACCGTCATGAACCGGGTAGATTCTCACCCTCCACTACACGGCGATCTTGAGCGTTCGAGCCATTAGACGGCGCGCTCAAGCTGCGTCGACTCCCTTTGCTTCGACCATAACGACACCGGAACGGTCGCCGGTGTTGTTAGTTGGCTAGGCGTCGAACCTTCCGTTCGTGCGCATCCAAAAACACACTCATTGCAAAGCTGAACATAGCCATCTGAGGCTTCAGTATAGGTCCGTCCAAAAAAAAAACATTTTTTTTTACTTTTAAGCTTACAACTCTCAGACGCTACTTCTAGAACACTCTCTCCTTATGCAACACTCTGGACCTGGATGGATGCACCTGGATCTATGAAATGCTAAGAATTTTCGTGACTCTCTACTAAGGGTCCAGATACTAGAAACATACATCTAATCTAACATGTATGTATTAATAAAAAATAAAAAGATAAAATTTGTCATATTGACATAAGTAGTTATTAACCCTTACTATATTATCTAGAGTTGGCTTTAAGAAATCTCTCTGAGAGATAAGTCCGCCTATGAACTAATTAACTTGTATCTAGTAGTATTTTGGATAAACCGTTAAGATATATATCGCGATATATCGCACGAAACATTTTATTTAAAAATCTTCTTAGATACGACGTCGGAATCTAAAGAGCTATTTACTTAAACTCTTAATCCTTGGCCTTTGTCGGGGTAAGCTGGTGTAATGGAAATTCCTAAGTGCCAACGAACAAAGGCGAGTTTACAATACATCAGATAGGTAAAATGTTATTGGATTCAACAAATTGGCCGTACGTGCCGGGTACATTAATGGCCGACCTGATTTTACGTACAATAAGTTGTTTAAACATGTTCTTTCATGCTTTTATTTTGTTTTTTCGCATGTTTAACAGGAAGCCTCTGTGATGCTACCGTGAAAGTGCTCAAATAAGCAAATTTCGCCATATTAAGTGATCAGTTATGCTGAATTTAGTCACATACCCGTATAAATAGACGCATGTTGTAATTGGTTTTGCATTCTTAATATGAGTCATGCTAATAGGTTGGTTGACATGTCCACAATTGCAGAAAAGATTAATTTTGTAAGTATTAAAACTAGTTAATGTGATTAACTCTTCTGTATTAAGGGCGTATTAATGTTGAAGCTTGCAGTACGTTGTCAGCATTAGACATTAATTCAGATATTACTAAAGGTACACTACTCACTTTCAACTAAGATATAATTTTGTCAACAGGCAAGTACGTAGTGTATACATAACTAGCGGTCCAAGACATTTTATGGCTAATTTTTTTACACCTTCGGTTGGTTTTAATAAGACTTTCTAAAGATTTCTATAGTAATCTAGTACTAAATAGCCTATGTTACTCAGTGATAATGTAGCTTTCTAATGAAAAAAGAATTATTAAAATCAGTCCAGTACTTTTTGAGTTTATTCGTTACATACAAAAATGCAAATGTTTCCTCTTAATAAGATTTAAGTAGATATGTGGTAACGACATAAACTTTGTGTCAAAAAATAAATGGTTACTTATATGTTAGGTCTATAATATCTACGTAAACGACCCTAATCCAGTTTGCGTTAAATAGTAATTAATTAATATAGGAACCGACTTATATAGTATTGTAGTACGAAATGTAGTTCTCTTTAAGTCATTATTGTTATCTAAATTTCTAATCCGTTTTCGGCCTTATTATGTATAAAAATATTTATGACATATATTTATATTAACGCTGTTGGATTACTGAAATAAATAAATAAAAAAGAATCGTAAATGAAGAACAAATCGAGAATATACTTATAAAATTTATATATTTTGCAAAAAGTGTATTGAATTTCAGAAATGCACAATCCTTTTATAGGTTCTTTGACGATCTTGACTATTGCTACGAAAACCACGCAGTCATCACTGGACAGAATTTTGATTAATCATTTTAATATTTGGTAAGCCTCGCGTAACTATTTACAAGTCGCATACCTAAAACTAAAACAAATCTATAATTTACAGTTCAAACAAATAATAATACCAGGATTATATAAAAGGACATTGTTCAATTTTGGCCTAAGAACCGATGTGAATATAAATTATACTATAATTTTTATTTATTTTTATATTATTTGAAACATATTTTAGTATTCCACGGACACTTCAAATAAATAAATTCCAAATAAAAAGTTGGGTCACAATTATTGATGCCGTATAAAATGTTTTCCGTCAGCCAGTGCTGCCAGTTTCGGAAGTTTTCGCGATTTCGGTAAATACGGATCGAATTGAAAACCTCCTTTTTGAAGTCGGTTATTAAAATTAGTTGATAACACTTTATTCATTTAAATACCTAATTTAATTACTAGCTAGAAAAAAACTAGTAGTAATATATTTTTTAAGCGAAATCGCGAATTTCTAGGTTGTCCTTTAAGTTTTAGTTTTCGTAATTGGCAACACTGGTGTACTTCATACCTTATCTGTGTCCGTTTCATTTAATTTTTGATTGCTTTGCGACTATCGTTTCTTTTGTGATTTTCTATGCGTTTCATGGTTTTATTCTAACAACTTTGGCTTGATTACGAACTCCGATTACATTGCGTACTTGGTAGACTCGGCTGTGTGTAAAGGACTAGATTTTGTAAAATGATAATTGTCAAAGAATTATCTTAAACTTGACTAGTTACTATCTCTTTTCCTAGTATCTAGTAGAGTAGTCCTTTCCTTGTTCTAGAAGAGAACAAATATATGTAGCTGTACATAGTATTGTTAATATTACTTTGATATTACTACTCTGATATTTCACGCAAGGTTGGTTATTTTTTATTTATAACCTCAAAATATTAACTTTTTTCGTAATTATTTTAGTTTCCTGAAGTGTCCGTTTGTGAAATCTTATTTCATAGGATTACATATAATTTAAAGAGTTTCTATAAGTCACATTCGATTCGAACGGTTCTTAGGCAGAACATGTATGGAGCCGGAACAATGTCCTTTGGAACGCCAGAAATACCGTCATGAATTCTAATGCTCAAGAAACTTTCACGCCTCTGTAAAAACAGACAACGCCATCGGAAGGGTCTTTATTTGTACTTATCTGCATAAACAACACTTTGTGCGGACTTTTTTAATAATAAAAGAAACTAGTAGATATATATTCAGAAGAATGCAGGCGTTCAGGGAAAATGCGCTCAGCTGGAGAACCGAAACGTTCCCATAATAAAGTTAGGAGAAAAGATGTTATTGAGTTTCCCGACTACGCATTCGGCTGGAAGACTCCTGAAGACTGTTGTTTTAGGTATTTATCACTTAGGACATTAGGGGCTTTTATGGGAATTGCATCACGGACCGAATGTGTCAGTAATTGAGTTATGTGGACGGGAAAATCTATTCGGGGAAGGTGCGTTGAGCCATTTTCTGCTTAAAACATAACAAGGCTTTTATTCGGCCTATTTTTTTAATTGTATGTATTTATTTGAGGGTATGTGTTGAATTTATTAAAATGAATACATCACAACAATAATTATTCTCTAAGTCCATATATGATTAACGGAGCGAATCGTGTGTATGCTAACTATAATAGAACTTGATAGTTTCAAAAAATCTTATGAATAATATAAACCACTATCTTGTATATAAAAATGTGTTGGTAAGCTCATAACTCAACAACGCCTGGACCAATTTGGCCAATTCTTTTATGTTAATGTTCGTTGAAGCTCAAGGAGGGTTTTTACAATGAGGGAAATTCGAATAATTATCGGAAAAACGCTAAAAGCAGCCCTTTTATTTTCCCGTGCAAACGTTTTCAACTAAAACGTACAGTCGAATTGAGCTTTATTGTTATTATATAAAGTTCATATTGCAAGCACTCACTGTTGTCTAAGCAATGAAAGTGTGTTCCTAACATCAAAGAGTCAATTTGCGCTTTATTAACGCTACATATAGTTGAAATTCAATCATATCTATCAAAACAGTGTGCGTGCGTGCGTTGGAGCACAGAATACATCGTTGGAGGATTTAATGTCACGTTCCAAAATTGAATAGCCACAAAATGTAATAGGTCATTTAGACTTTTTTTGCGATTTGGTTGGCTATGCGACATTATCTATAAAATAATTAGGAACAAAAAACTGCCACTGTACAAATCTTTTTGACAGGACGAAGTCTGTCGGGTCCGCTAGTATAGTATAAAACAAGTTGCTTGCTCTATCCCTATATCCCTATGTATGCTTAAATCTTTAAAACTACGCAACGGATTTTGATGCGGTTTTTCTAATAGATAGAGTGATTGAAGAGGAAGGTTTAAATGTATAATAACATCCATTAAATAGTGAAGAAATACTGCTATTTTTGAGGTTTCTAATGTGATGTCATAAATAATTACATTTTTTTCCCGCTTACATTGCAAACGCAGGCTGAACCCTACGAGATTTATCAAAATACTGTACTAATGGCCGTTTTCACCAACCTTGTCTTAGCTTAGGCGACACCTAAGTGACATGCTGTCACTTTTTGTATTAACTGAAAAGAGTGAGACAGCATGTCTCTTAGGAGTCGCCTAAGCTAAGACAAAGTTGGTGAAAACGGCCCTAAGTATTGTACACATTGAAAAGGTTTACAGAAAAATCTGAGATGGTATATGTCTATCTCTTACAGATACGAGTATACCACAATAACTTTTTTGTCATTTACTTTTTACGACAAATAATGGCTCAATGGCAGTATGTGAAGTCGACAATTCGCCCTAGGCCAGCGTAGTTAACTAAGGCCTAATAGTCATAAGTTAGATACAATAGGCTCCAATTCTTCAATGGGAAAAGAGCTCTGATAATTATTAAAATCTTCATACCTCTAACGGTAGATAAGCAGACACATGATTTTTTTAATCCGATAGTACAGTATAAGACTTACATACATTTTTTTGTATATGCATGTGTGATTTTTATGATTACTTGTTATTATCAATTATGTTGTAGGTATATGTTTAGTTTTAATATATTTTTTACATGTATTGTCATACTGTATTGTGTAATTACATACATTCATACATTTTGGATTACGGTCTCGATCTGAATGCGAACTGTCGGTATATTGTATCATGTTTTATTGTATCTTTATGTAAAAGTAATGGAATTATAGCTGATTTAATTCAAGGTAAGATTGTTGTTAATAGGTAGGTAAATGATTTACGAAAATAATAATAAGTAAATTGATAAAAATTATTATAATTTGTTACTATATGTAAGTATAAGTATTGATTTATGCGTATTATTGTATTTTATGTATTATATGATTATATCTATCTATAGTATGTGTAGTTGCTAATTAGGTATGGTTAACAAATTACAATGTAGTAGTTTGTAGCTATAATAATAATAAAATAGCTCGGTATAAATATTTTAACCGTGGATAACTATAATTGGCTTATAGAATGTATTTACTAAGTTGTAATATAATATGTAAATTGCTGTTGTTATCCCAAATAAATAAAAATAAAATAAAATAAAATGTTGATTGTAAAGTGTAATGAATCTGTTAAAAAAAATACGGGAGACAATAATTTTGAACAAAAAAAAACGAGCCAATATTCTAGTCTCATATAATATCAAACAGGAGACCTGGCAGTACTTTGTAGTGACGAAACCTACATCTGCCTTCTGAATATTTAGCGGCTCCCGTTTCGGTGACAGCTGTCAACCGTCCTAGCCTATTTTCCGCATCACAGATATTGTTTGCATCTATCAAAATGAAATTTAATTTACGGCTTGGAGTGCAAGAAAGAAAAGAAAAAGTATTTATTGGGTGACTTGGTGTACATAATATAGTATCAACAAAATTGACTATAACAGTATCCGTCAATTTAACTGTGTCGCACAATATTGGTAACTTGAAGAGAACGATTTTGAATCGGTTTTAATATACGTTTTGGTACTACTGCCGATATTTGAACGTGACAACGTCTATTACATGGTAATTTTTTCTGGGTACAATGAAATTATTTAAAATAAAGTAATGTATAACATTTATATTTTTATTTAATAGTTTGTTTAAATTTTCTGCTTCTGAAGTTATACACAAATTAATTATTATGAGTAATGTGCGTGGCTCCGTGTGGCGTCAGATTCGGCCGTTACGGTGTTTTCGAGAATGACTCCACGCCGTACCAATTTAATAGAGGTTGTCACGTCAAAAATAATATCAAATAAACAAAAATAATTTGAATAATCCAAATGTTAATTCAAAATCTTAAGGACAAAATGAATTAATAATTAATAGCAATATGTCAAATGACATATTTAACAATTTTATCTATGAACACTAACAATATTTAATACACAAAATTAATTCGAATATTCCGAATATTAATTCAAAATGTTAACTTACAGGAAAAATTATTTAAAATAAAGTAATGTATAACATTTATATTTTTATTACGTTGCCGTGTGGCGTCAGATCGGCCGTTACGCCGTTCGTGCACTCCGTGTGGCGTCAGATTCGGCCGTTACGGTGTTTTCGAGAATGACTCCACGCCGTACCAATTTAATAGACGTTGTCACGTCAAAAAAAATGCAGATATGGACTTATATATTTTAGGACATTGGCAAAACTGACACGTGTAATATAAAAACCTGTAAAATCCTATTTTTTGATTCAAACCTATAAATTCTAATAAGCGATAGTCGCTAATAACAATAAATAGTTGCTTAATTAGACAATACAAGCAGAGGTTTTTAGTAGCGTAGCATTTGCTGATATACGTTTTAAAATATACTAGTTATTTGATATGCCTTATATACCTATATTAAATCAATTTTTATTTTTCCCAACAACAAATCTTTATTGTATCAGAATATAACCCAAGAAATAAACAGTATGTATGATCAAAATGTGGCTGAATAAGGACAAAGTCTTTATCCTTGTAATAAGGATGTAAGGGGCAGTTCCCTTATGGTGGTTGTCTGGTTGCTGGTATGTGCACATACCAACGACTATTACACAAGTTATTTTCTTTTTTAATTTTTATCATCATCCCATTACAGACAACCCTGACCGCAATCGGTATTCAAATCCCGGGGGACCCTTAAGCCTTATATGACCGATTTATAGATTAACGCCCCCCATAAAAATTGCCTGTAACTTGACTAAAGTGAATGACCCTTAACAAGTAGACGCAAGGTTCACATTCGTATACCCAAAAATATCTTACTATTTTCCTAATGTTCCTGTGAAAATTGCGCTATCATTCGATTTGCAACGAGCTACGAGATTTACGAGACTAGGTTTTGTTCGACTATATATATATATATATATATATATATATATAGTCGAACAAAACCTTATATATATATATATAATTTGACTCACCAAATAATAAAAATATTTTATTTTTAAATCAAACTGATTTTTAAATAAGAGTGAAAATGTGAATGCTTAAATTATTTTAGTTCATTACTAAAAGGAATAACATAGGAGATTTTTTTATTGCTATGCTATTAACAGGCAACCAGCTGAAGGTAGATACAGTACAGAAGGTAGGTTAACTATGTAATGATCTTATGGAGTGACCAAGGTCCTTAAAGAATAAAAAAGAAAAGATGTCCCCTATCACTTTAGGGTGTATAAAGGGAAAACAAAAAACAACAGGGTACTTTTTCGTTACGCAGTATTCCCATATACGCGGGAATCCATAGAAGGACAATCAATCAAGATTTAAGGTGATCTGATTATGCAAAGAATTATTCACAGCGATGTTTACTCAACATCTGCTATGATTACGTACGGAGTGAATGTTAAAGTTGGTGACTAGAGGAGTCAAGAGGAGAAAAACATAAGTAGTCTTCTGGTTAAAGATATTGAAAGAAGATAATACTGTAAACCGTACTCTAAGCGCTGGTATTCACGCAGCCACTGCAGAAACTAACCTTTACTTCAGCCTTTCAAGATTCGGCTTATTAAACCTGAAAATAAAACAGAATATGTTGTTAGATTTATACATTGAGCTTTTTAAATGCTTACTTAAGACAATAAAACTCACGTAATAAGTATTAAGATTAAAGTAAAAGCCGAGAGTACCCGAAATCGACGAGGGTACCTTTAATGAAAGGAAGTAAGTCCGAATCAAAGCAAGTGGAAAACTGTGATCTCTGGCTATCTTTATAGAGAAGAAAGAAATAAACATACTATATGTATTAGCATAATACGTATAAATACGGTTTGACCACTGATTTTGTATTGTAAAGTATATATATATATATATATATATATATATATATATATATATATATATATATATAATATATATATATATATATATATATATATATATATATATACTTTATTGCCATAATTAGTTAGAAAGAAAATCAAAAGTAAAAAATGTGGTTCACAAAAGTGGACTTATCTCTATTAGAGATTTCTTCCAGCCAACCTGTGAGTGTCTACGGAATGCTACTTATAATGAGTAACGTCAAAGCAACCAAAACTGTTAAAGAAAATTATTCATAAGACAAACATATATATACCATGAATATACATACAATACAATAAATAAACATATATATATATATATACATACATGTAATGCTATAAATAAATATATACGTAAGATGATGATGACAATGTGACATTTATGACGAGTTGCCAACTAGCGCCTGAAAATGTTGCTTCAGGCTACGTTTAAATGCATGAACGGACTGGCTCTGTTGAACTATAGAAGGCAGATGGTTCCACATTTGGGAAGCACGAAAGCTAAATGAGTTGAGCAGGAAGTTTGTGTTGCACTTAGGCAATAGGGTATTACGCACTATGAAAAATAAAATCTAAATTTATGTTCTTATAGTTCATTTATGAAAAAACAAACGAAAAATATTAATTTCTATTCATAAAACTGCAAAATAAATTAAATATTTCAATTTGAAAATACAAGTTTTTTTATCTGTGCTTCGAATGTCAAAACGCTGTACGCCATGTTTGCATTCGCTGTGACGTCACTGGACTTGTAAATAAACAACCTCGGTTTTTGTTGTACATGTCTACTGCGTAATTTATTAGATTAACGAAGTTTCTCAGTTATTACTATCACGTTTCTTGATATTCTGCACCTATATATATATATTGACCATGGAAGACGGCTTTGTAAAAGCAGAAAGTACTAATCTTCCACGAATAAATACATTGATGGTGGCGAAATTCTTCGCTTGCAATCCCGACTTCTGTTCTGCGGAATTAAGAAATGTCAAAACATCTATGTAAGTATTAATATACCTACTACAAACTTTCCTTTAATAACAACAAAACTTTACGATTATGCTTTATTTTGCGATCATAGGTATTATAACCTAAAATTTCCTTTCAGAAAAATATAAGTTTTGTAATGACAAGAATTTATTTTCACATGTTTATATGAGCTATTAAACTGCATACTTACATCGAAATGATCCTCACAAAAATAGTATTTCGTTTTTGTGGACAATGACTTTGGATCTCTTCGTGCTAATTTCAACCACGTATTTCTCATTTTTAAATCTGTTGGCACTTGTATCCATAACTTTTCCGGTGTTTTAACACTTGTATTCTTACATTCAGACACAAGACACCAATGATAAGGACTATAGCCACTAGAACTCATTATTTATTTCGAAAATATGTTTATTTCTTTCAGCGAAGCGTAATGTTTACAATGCCCGTGACGTCACAGACATGGCGGCCTGAGAATTGGCGTTTTCGCGCCCAAATTTGAATTGTAAAATTAAAACACGTTTTTATGAAATAATTGGAATAAAAAAAATGTATTTATATTTTTTTGTGGTATTTTATCAATAACAGATTAAATTAAAACACTTTTTGAATTAGACTGTAATACCCTATTCAAGTGTGTCCGAATAGCATGGGCGTAGAGAACGTGAGGAGGGAGGCAGCACATGAAACCGAGATCGAAGGTATTGTGGGGAATTAGGGTATTTTAGGATTTTAAATAATGTGGCCAAAATGTGGATATTACGACGCTCCCGGACCAGAGGCCATTTCAGCTTGGCGCGATAGTGAGAAATATGATCATATTTACGTAGCCCAAAAATAAATCTGATGGCCAAATTTTGCAGTCGCTCCAGCTTGTCAAGTAATTCTTCGTTTAAATCTAAAAAACAAACATCAGCATAGTCTAAAATAGGAAGCAGAAGAGCTTGCGCAAACATAATTTTAGTGGGAAAGGGTATAAAGTATTGGAGTCGCTCATTGCATTAATTTGTGGTCTCCAAGACATATTACAGTCCATTATTAGACCCAGGTTTTTTACTGCGTCAAAAGCTTATATCGAAAATATAGTTTTTGTTTATTCTGTACGTTTAGCAAAGTAACAATTAGATTTAGGTTAAGTACTGAAAAGGAATTGACAATTTATGGGTCTTTGCTTAAGATAACCAATTGATTATTGTCCCTTATATCAAGCGTCTTTATAAGACACGGTCTTTATAAGGCGTGCGCGGGGATACAGATCCAACGCGTAGAGGCCATTTAAGCGAAATTTAATGAAAGTGTGCGTGGAGTGTACCAACTGGGTCTAATCTCTATCTGCTCATGAACTATGCACAGAAACCATTGTCGTTACTAGTCATTAGGTTTGTAGACTATTGCATTTCGATTTTGGTGGTCATCAGAACCAGTCTACGGAATAGACTCCGGTCATCTGGCTTCTCAAAGCCTCCTAATTGATTTGAATATTGCAGGTGGTGGTGGTATGACTCGCCGCTCACCAAATAGGCCCCCAAAGAAGCACACCAATATTGGTGCGAAGAGAGCAACATTGGTGTGAACGGCTAACGGGCTTAGAGTGGTGTGTCTGCGACAGCGATCGATTATTATTAATCTATACTAATATTATATTTGTTAAATTGTAAGGGGTAATCTCGGGATCTACTGACCGATTTTAAAAATTCTTTCACCAATAGAAAGCCACATTATTGCCGAGTGTCATAGGTTATATAAAAAACCGAAAAATAAACATGGTAGTCCGTTTTGCAAAGTGAATCGGAGAAAAAACGGGCAGCGGATGGCGCCCGATGGCTTCTGGTTTAATTCGGTTCGCGTTCGTGCTCCCTTTGGGGATTATTATTATTTTGCCCAACGAAGTGGGCACTGGTCAGCTAGTATTATATAATAATAAATATTTCTAACAGTTACAACCAATTAGCCTAGCCCAAATTAAGCTCTGTAAGGCTTGTGTTATGGAATCTAGGGTAACGGATAGACATACATATAAATTTGGTAGAAATATATTAGAACAACCATGACTAACATACAAATGAGCATCACGCAAATATATACCGGGACTCGAACCCTGGACCTCAAAGATGGCGATACCTTGAAACCGGTATACCAACCACTCGACTGCGGAGGTCGTCAATTAGCATATTATAATATACATATACAATATATACATGTTATTAGCATAATAACTCTAATTTGAAATATTCCATTAATGCTAATAAGTACTGTGTAGGAAATATGTGTATAAAAAGTTTATCCCTTCTAGTGATAAATCCATCATAAGTTCTACCGATCGGATATGTAAGGTTCAACCCTTACATATATTGTTTTACATTTCATCCCAAGGGATGTTTCCGTAACAATGTCACACATATTGAAGATTGAATTAAAGTCAAAACAGACAAATTAAAAGTGTGAATAAGAAAAATTAAAAGTTTGAACATAACTACGCGTTCTATGTCCGTCGCAGACGAGCGTGCTCCTTCGCTGAAGTGCATTCACTGACTGATCTGGAACTTCAGTTTCAATACATTGCAGGTTGTTAACCGACATTAAGGTAGCATTACACATAACATAGGAAAAAAATTCTTAGTTATGCAAAAATTTAAATTATGTATGTCTTGCACTTTGCCTTGTTGATACATAAATTCGCAGGTATACAGGTAACAATTTTTGGTGATGTTTTTTGATTTACTAAAAAGCAAATTTAAAGTCCGACCAAGCCGACACTATATAATCACATTAAATTATATATTTGTTGAATAAAATTAACAACAAAAATCAAGTTCCAGATTACTATTACTGACACAAGAACTAATAAAATTATATCAGATTATCCTAACAATATTGTTATATTATTAAACTATCTTATCCAGGTTTGCAAATATTTTAACTTGTAACAATTACCACCGTATGTATGATGTGTTGTAAGCCCTCTTATTTTTAGTTTTAATCGTCGAGTAGTAAGATACAACGTAGGTAAGATCGTCTATGAGTAAATAGAAAACGAATAAAAATCGGAAATTTATATAGTACCGATGGGGTTGTCTCTATTGTCTATATCAAATGGAGAAGCATGCTTCATCTAAACTTCTTAACTACTGCGAAATTAATTATCTTACTCGTACCTCTAGTTCACGAAACATTAAAATACTGTAATTATGAAATCATAACAACATTAATTAAATTTTATTGGCGACAATCAACAAAAAATATTTTGTCCAGGATACGTGTGTGATACTCTTAATTTAAAGCGTAACCTTGAATTATTGCCTCCGATACTTGCACGCAAATAGGAACCTTATTCGCTGGTAATAGTGTAACTTACTTATTGCAACATAATCTCATTCCGTTACTTAATTGATGGTAAAGTTTTGTTCGTGTAGACTTCGAGTGAGAATGTAATAAGGGATCGAGGAAACTAATAAACTAGGAATTAGTTCCACGTTCAGTACATTTTTATTTAGCTTGAGATAATAAAACCTTTGTGTGAAATTAGTCTAACGAGGAAGTATGGAAAGACCTTTAAGGATTTAGTTTTTTTTTTTTCAAGGTGCGGACGGAATTTCTTCCATGTAGAAATGTATAAGATGGTCAAGTCAGAGGAAATTCCCCTGAACAAAATTTTAAATAAAATGATAAATTTTATGATCTTAGTTTCATTTAATATGCTAGGTTATTTAGGAAAAAATAATGCTTATGAGTTGCCCTTTCAAACGCTATTATAAAATACATGTAATTTTTCTATCACATTTGGCGGGTTCGATTCCCGGTTGAGGTAGGCGATTTTCAAAAAATCGGTGAATGCAGTTCAACTTATTATTAAAAAATCAATACATAGTATAAAACAAAGTCGCTTTCGCTGTATGTCGGTATGTATGCTTAGATCTTTAAAACTACGCAACGGATTTTGACGCGGTTTTTTTAATAGATAGAGTGATTCTTAAGGAAGGTTTGTATGTATAATAAATGCATAATATAGTAGAGAAACACTGATAAATTTAAAGATTTCTAATGTGATGTCGTAAATAAGCACGTTTTTTTGCGCTTATATTGCAAACGCTGGCTGAACCCTACGAGATAGACCAAAATAATGTACTACAGTATTGTACAACTTACAAAAATCCACAAAAAAGTCCGCGATGGTATATGTCTATCTCTTAGGGATAACCCACCATAACCATTTTTTCACTGCACCCGTGCGAAGCCGGGGCGGGTCGCTAGTTAAAAATAAAACGATGTCTTCTTTTAGTAAAATATCCTACGTTCAATATTTAATATACTTTCCCTCCGTGTGGCATAGCCGTGGGACGCCCTGTATATATATATATATACAATCACCCTCAAAGATATAATAAAATAATCTAACGATAAAATAACTTCTAAGTAAAGATATCTTTAGGTGCGAAAATTACCAGACTTTAGTCAACCACTTGAATATCTTCACAGGTGTATGCAGGTTGTCTTGCGATATTTTCCTTCTCCGCAAATAAGTCAGATAAATGTATACATAAAAAATAACGCGCACAAATGCTAACATCAGAATTAGGACCGCATTAATCAACTCATTAACACTTACTGTTCCTTTACACCTTTGTTACTGCGACGAAAGAACAAATACAAATACAAAATACAAAAATATTTATTGGGAACATAAGACAAAGGTACATGATACAACAATTGAGTGCTGACAGCCGCAAAAGTTATAAACTGAGTAGCGGAGTCAGCGCCCCCTCCGGTAACATAAATACATTGTTTCCCTTAAAATTATAATAGTAAACAAAATAATAAATACAGATTTTTTTTAACTAACAAATTATATAAATTAAACAAACATTAGCCTCTATCTTGATGTAGATTCAGGAATGTACTGAGGTGTGTGTGTGTGTGTGTGTGTGCGTGTGTGAGTTGTGAATGTATGTTAGTGTATGTGTTGCGTGGTCTGTAAGAATCGGTATGCTTACCTATTATCATCTTTATTAATCATAAATTTAAGTAATAGTTTTTAATAAGTCTTCAGTTTCCTCATATGATTTTGGGAGAAGCCAATCAAATAATTTTTGTTTGCACTTGGAGTAAACTAATGGGTATATATTTAAAATTTTGTTTATGGAGTTGTATAAACGATCGCTTATATAATGAAAATGCCGGCGAGCCACTGCGGTTCGTCGCAAGATAGTTCGGAAGACTATATCGAAACGTCTAACGAAATAAAAATAAATAACGCGAAAACTGAACAAAAAATGTACTGGTTGCTGAGCAAAAAACAGCATCATCTACTTTAACGTTAATTATAACTCGAGAGTATTTTTGTCAAAACAAGCTCCAGGAATCTTCCTTTGTTTCAGCCAATTAGTCACTCGCAGTTTATTTTTATGAGAAAATAAACAAAACGAGACTAATAAATAAGAAAATATTTAAAAAAAAACATCCATTGGAGTTCAATACTTGTTTGCCATTACAAATTCGTTGTGTCATTCGTGGGTTAATTGAATAACTTCTCTTGTAACTGATTAGGCAAGTTTTTGCCGACTTGGACAAAGTAAGAAAACCTCAGCGACAGTTTCGTTTGATTAATTAATTTAATATAAGTCTGTATATTTTATTATGAGGCAACGACAGACTGTCGATTTTAGAGACAGATTGTTAAATTTTTAATACTACAGACTTTATTCGGATCTTATGACAAACTGATGGGTTGTGCTTTCTTTTTATTCTTTATTTTACAAAGGAAAGTCTGTGTCTTTGAAATACTGTGCCACCCTTATCGTTCTAACATTTTAACGTCTTCTTAAACATATTGACACAATTTTATATAAAGTCTTACTTATTTTATGACTTCGATTCCCGGTACCAGTAGTAAAAGAAATTGATGAAAAAGTTGTATCTCTCCGCTACCACCCTCGTACATTCGGCTATCACATACCACACATCCTCGACACGATCCCATTCATCACATTGAGGGGAGTTCACCTTTCTCATCAAATACTCAAAGCTATTCAAGGATATATGACCAGGAGACCTATTTTTGAATTACGAATGCGACTTCGAAATCACCGATGAGACTAATAATCACCGATTTTCAATAATTCTTATTTTTGAATATCACTGATGTGACTACCTTAACTGTGAATTCTTACATTTATGTGTGTACTTTATCTATGTTGGCAGCTCTGCGATTTTCAAAAATTGGATGTTTAGGAATCCGTGACCTCAGAGTCACCGCTGACTATTTAGTCAGCGGTGATTTCGAAATCGCATTCGTAATTCAAAAATAGGTCTCCAGATCGAAGTCTGTGTGCGAGTACTATGGTATTCCCAAATCGGTACCAGCGTACTAAACGTTATTAAAGTGGTTGTTGCGATCGTTACGATCCTTGAATCGTTCATCAAAACGCTCTCTCCAAACATCGTTACCGCCACCGTTTTATAAATTTCATTTCACATTCACATTTCACAATTACATAAAAGATTGTGCTTATTCAAAGCGTAAATATAATCATTCGATTTTTGCATGGAATAGATTCTGTATGACCTACGAAAATATATCAAGAATTCAAGTATGAAATGAAGTACCATCTAAGGAAATCTAGTATAATTATTACTTTATATTCATGTCTTAAATCCGTATTACAGAAGGAGACTAACTAAAACCTCTGATTTAGTACTGTAAGAAAGGGATGGCGCTATATGAGCTCAATAGCACAATGCGTTTCTAAATATATTCAAGCACTTTTTAAGTTTGATTATCAAATACGGGCCTTACTCAGCTCACCAAGTATGCTTGATGCCGCTATATTGTGATCCTTATCAAATGTACCCATCTTATGGGATCTTACGGCAAATTCTTGGAAGACCTTACCCCTACGGCCCTACTCTATGAGCTTTCTCTTTAAGCTTTGTCGGTGACGCTATTGCTTCTGCGAATTTCGTCATTTCTAACGCCGATAAACTCCGAACCCAATACACATAAAGTGAGTACACATCATCAATTTAAGCATCTAGAATGGGCAGATAGATTGCTATGCGGGTTATTGCGGGCTATTGCAGGCTATTGGTAGGTGTATTGAAAGGTGCCTGCCATTTATCGATAACGTGTAAGTATCCAATGTATCTTATAATTTGCGATTTCCTCGACCCCAGCTCAAAGACAAAGCGCTAAATTGATTTATCGTATAAGGTTCTTACCATAGTATAAATAAGACAGTAGACTCACTTCACACCAATATGCCGAATATGGTTTATGTGCCAACTCCAGCGACAACAAGTTGAACGAAGTCGTTGATAATATTATGAAAATAACAATGTTGTTTTCATTTCATGCAGCTGTATTTTTCTTTTTCTCACACCAATTAACATAGCCCAAAGTATGCAATATGAGGCTTTAACGACGGCATCTTGGGTAACAGATATACGTAAATTATACACTAGCTAGTGCCCATGACTTCGTATGCGCAAGATTAGTATTTCGAGTAGCTAATATTACCGTGGCTTAGAAAATAACTAACATAACGTGACATTAAAACTAACAGATAAATAATTTTAGGGTCACATTTAAAAAACATTATAGCCTTACAATATTAATCTTATATATATTTATAAATTACAGACTATGTATTATTCTATTATAAACTATATTACTGTAAGTATAAATACTCGATTTTAATATAAGTTACATTAAAATCATGTATTTATACTTTTACTATTATACACGTTTGTAATATTAGTAGGAATACTCGTATATAAATATGTTTAGTAGAATTATTTATTAACAACCAGTAACATTTGTACCACGAAGGCACAGATTCTCGAAATATTAATTGACAGATTGGTAGCTAGCTATTTTACATCAGAAATTCAACCAACTGTCAAACGTAACATAAATCTACCCTCATAGTTTAAAACCGCTTTACATCTAATACTTTTTTTTTTTATAGGATAGGGCAGCAAACGAGCAAACGGATCAACTGGTGGTAAGCAATAACCGTTGCCCATAGACACCCGCAACACCAGTGGAGTCACAGATGCGTCGCCGGCCTTTTAAAAGGGAATAAGAGGAATAAGGGGTATAAACGGGAATAAGGGGGGTTGGGCCTCCGGTACCCTCACTCACTCAGCGAAACACAGCGCAAGTGCTATTTTACGACGGTTTTCTGTGAGGCCGTGGTATCACTCCGGTCGAGCCGGCCCAATTCGTGCCGAAGCATGGCTCTCCCACAGTAACTCTACAACTGATTCAAATCCCACAAAATACTGTCAACTGTCTAAAATTTGGCGTGTTGCTGTCATTTTGTTAAGGGGCATGAATTGACCTACTGTCATATATATTTACACTGTGTTCTCTCCAATCGCTTGACGAATTAGGTTCGGTTTTGACGCTGATAGACGAAATTCTTTCCGAAATGGTCATGGATAAATGATATTGTTTGAAATATTGGCAAGATCGCTTGCAGTTTTCGTATAACTTAGAATGTATATGGAACTTAGAAATAATAAGTGTTTACTATGAAATTGCCGTTTTTGTTTCGCTCATATTAGAACTACAAAATTTTAAATTTAAACATCACAGAAATTTATTTATATTTTCATTACTTTTTATTGTTAAAGTAGAAGTTTTGTTTACAATTAAATCTCAGAATTGAATTATTTTAAACTAAAATAATAAAGTATAATAGAGAGTTCGTAATGCTGCGTTCCTATGTGAAGAGTAAGATTTTGGTTTTTATAGGGGTTGCAGTATTGCTGAAAATCTCACAGGAACTATATATAGTATATGTGACTGTTGCTATCAAATGAGTAGTGCATGAAATAAATACGATCATGATTGTGACCCACTGTTCTGTAGTCTGTACTATTTAAAAATAAAAATTAACTTAATTCAAATATGACTTTATAGATAGCTCTTTTGAATCGTCCAATTTTTTTCGCCTACCACCCACTCTGGACGTATTTTTTAGCTGATAAGAAGAATGGGCGCAAGAAACTAATCAGCTTTATCAAAAGTAATAACAACATTTACAATAAATTATGTCGTTATCATACAATGTACATATGTGTTTACAATTTATAAGGGAAAACAAATATTTACAATTAAGAATGTTATATCTTCCAATCAACACCAAGCATTGGCATCATTTAAATAATCATTGACTTTGTAAATAGCTCTTAATCATTAGCGTTTATATAACATGTACCTTGAATTTAGAACTTGATAGATTATAAGTATATAATAAATATACTCATGTATAATTTAATAATTATTATGAATTGTGATATACTTCTTAATGATCGCAATTCAAATTTCATTGTAAATAATTTTTATAATTCATATAAAAAGCGTGTACGGCATGTTAAGCTATAATAGTTACTACACAGGAAAATATAATGTATAACCGATAGTTACCCTTATAAATACATAAATAATTAAATAATATAACTCACAAATCACCTTTTACTATCACAGTTCAATAAGAAAGACAATGATCTCGCCGAAAAAAACATTTCACTTAATGTAATTCGACAAATAGACTCTTGGATCGTCTTTGAACAGACTTCTTAATTGGCGATAATTAAAAAGCGTCCACTGGAGAGTAAAATCATTAATTACATTACACTGGCCATATAATGGCCGATATCTTTAGATTTTCGAGGAGAGAAACTTTTCGCGACAGATTCTTTTTTTTGTTTGATATATTGCTAATTATGTGCGCAGTTTCGGTGCGACAAAAGAATACGACGAGGAGTCATTTAATGATATGTTCTCACCTTGGTAAATTACATTTGCCACGTAGAGATGACTATCTCTGCGCAAATTAAGCACCGTAAATTTAGCCGAAAGGGAATTCTATATTTATAATTATATAATTCCTCAAAGCATTAGTACAGTATATAAAATAAATTTGAAATAAGTAACAGATTTTTCATAAACGCATGAAAATAAAGGCCAAGAAGCAATTGAAATACTTTCTACTAATTCATAGTAAAAAAGAAGCATATAATATTTGCATTTAAAGCGTTTGAAACTATTTTGAACCTCACTAATTAAAAGACAATATAAATAGTAATTTAAATATTACTGACAAACTGACCGATATATTCTTATTGTATTACCAATGGTAATCACGGGATCTACTGAAACGATTTCAAAAAATTCTTTTACCTATAGAAAGCCAAATTATTACTTTGCTGAGTGTCATAGGTTATATAAAAATCCGAAAAATAAAAAGGCTTTTACGTGGTAGCCCGTTTTGCAAAGTAAATCGGAGGGAAAACGGTCGAATGAAAGCGTTTCTTACGAACGCTGCCTTAACTATGAAAGACATATTTTTGAGTTCTAGAGAAGAGATGTGGAGCTTGAAAATGCCTACAAAAAAGTCAACGCCAGCATATGTCTAACTTTTATATTTAACTTACAAAAAGTAGTTTTTTCAAATATTACAGTTAGAAATAAAAACATAACACTCTGTACTAAAAAAGGATTATTAATATTATGCCCAACGAAGTGGGCACGGGTCAGCTAGTGAATCATAAAACAGATTCCTTCCACAAACAAGACTTTTTCTAGACTATTCGTAAAATATTATATATTTCATTGACATCTGTAAGATAACGTATATTGGGTAGTCCCGTAGGAAAACGCTTTCCAATAACGGATTAGTGTCACGCGACGTCTCTTATAATCGAGGTTGTATTGACAAAGGTTTTGCCTAAGGACCGGCGCCTGTCAGCAGATGAAAAGGCTTGCTTCACAAGTTCTGTAACGGTGCGCTGTCAAAACGTATTTGCGATTGAAGTCATACGAGTATAAGCGCCGAGGTGTGTATTTTTTGGGAATTGATAGGTATCAAATAGTTTTGTCTGTGTCGAGTAAAGGAGAAAAATCGATAAATTTGAATAATTTTAATGTAATTTTATAAAGTCGTATTTACGTAATCACTTTTGAATATCAAGGAATCGGTTCATTTCACAAACACTCATAAATTGAATGCTATCTGATCAATTTTCGCTATGATAACATTTTTTATCTTTATGAAACACAAAATTATTTGTATATGTAAGTAACTTAATGTTTTTGGAATTCACCCTAAGCATTTTAAATTTCATAAAAATAAAACTATTTTATTTGAGTATTATACTGTCATAAATTTATAAAAAAAGTTGTGGAACTTTCTTATAAAACGTTATTAATTTCTCCATGAATAATACTGAATTTTGTTTTCAAGCCTATATGATACATACAACATCAAATACCTATTATTATTTTATTTTGTGATTGATATTTTAAAAATCTTTTTATGATTTTGCTACTTCTAGAATATTTTAGAGATCCTCTGGATCTTAAACTCACAGAATTTACTTTTTTCTTTACTTTATTTAATTCATAATGGCCACATGCAATGTCGTTAAGTCAAGTAAGATGTCAAACTATAAGTAATGGGAATAGCTCGTTATTAAGTGCAAATATGTATATAACTCAAAACTCTTAAAAGTCTATGGCCCTTTTTTTGTTATCACTGAGGAAAATGCATTGAATTGCATACCCTGCACCCCGGGGAAAGCGCAGAATTATGTGGGGCTCTCCTCCCCAGAGCGGGTAGGCCTACCCACTAAAAACCTCAGCGATGCCCCTCCACTGACGCCTGCCGCGGGCGCTCGATCGACGGCGCGTCCGACATCGCCGCCACACGCGCCGAGGACAACTGCCCGCGGCGTGACAGGGCCGTGGGAATAGACTATGGCCCTAAAAATATATATAAAAAAATTCTAGCATTATATCGTTGTATGTATAAGGCCTACTGTAGTCTAGGGATTGACAGCAGCATATGTTCGAGGAAATAGAATGTCTGAAATTATATTTTCCATGTGGATACAATAACTTTTGTTATGTTGTCCGTATAGAACTCAGTCGTACCTATTTTTGTTTCCAAGATACAATGTTTAAATAGCAATATTGTCTGACAATTTTTATTTATTGAAGAGTCAAGGCTTAAAACAAATCCTGCTTGAACTTTCTCTCTTCAACTTTTTGCTTTATATTTTGTTGCTAAGATTGTTGTCCTCTATAGAAGGAGGAAATATCTGAATAACACCAGTTCTTATATTGTTTTGTTTCTAGTTCTTGGTTCGTTTCACATAGGTGAATTTCGTCTCAAAAATATCGCTTTTTTATTTCGAGTTCGTAAAAGTGTAATAAAGATATTTATGAGTAAGCTTGTTTAATACTTTACATGAATCTTCGTAAGACTCCTTTTCGTATCTACGAGGAATAATTTAATTCCATTACGAATACAGCACAGAATTGTAATGATCAGTACATAGTAACCTACATACTCACGCCTCTTTCCCGTGGGAGTAGGCAGAAATCACAGTTTTTCACTTGCTACGATCCAGATATACTACCCCAAGTTCCTCGAGTTTCAATAACACTTTCATGCTGTCGGTTACGGGTACTCTTGACCTTTTTTTAAGATATGCCTATCTATTTAGCTAAATATTAGGGATTTTCATTAAAAAAAATATCGATATTTTTTGCGATACAATATATCATATTGTTATATCGATACTTGGCGATATATCAAATAAATATATCGATATTTTCAAAATATCGTAAGTAAGTACTTGTATTTAATAACTAGTCTGTAATATGAAATAGGTATCAGGTTAATTATGAGTAAAGCACTTTATGGAGAAGAAACAAATAAACTTTATTTATAAATTGCACCAAAAAGAATTCAAGGCCATACAACCCAAAAGTCTTAAAAAACGGACACTGGATGGAAAAGCTCAAATGTTTGGAAATATTGCACAAATGTCCGTCATACACTATTATCGATTCCGTATTTGCGATAGTTTGTACACATGTGAGTGACCCGCTTAAAGCAAGTGAGGAGCAAGTGACAAATTAACAATGATGCAGATTTAAAAGTCGAAAAAAGAAATAAGTCTTAGAAAATAACTACATAAAAAGAAAATGGAATGTGACCCGATATTTGATATATCGGATGAAATATCGACTGTGAACCGGCAATATGTCCTATCTCAAAAAAGCCAAATCACTTTTAAATTACATTTTGTACTATTTCCCATCGTTTACCGTATCATTTTGACATATCTACTAGAAAATTTGAATTTACCGCCAAGAAATTTTCTAGTAGATATGTCAAAATGATACGGTAAACGATGGGAAATAGTACAAAATGTAATTTAAAAGTGATTTGGCTTTTTTGAGATAGGACATATTGCCGGTTCACAGTCGATATGTCGATATTATATTCGATACTAGATGATTCGATAATATCGGATTGAAGCAATATTTCGCGTACATGTATCGATATTTAAAATATTTCGATTTTTTTAAAATATCGATTTATATCACCCACTCCTACTAAATATGTCCGAGTTTATATTTCTCATTCGAATAAAAATGCATGGTTTAGTTGGTGATAGAACTTCTGTATAGACCTCAGTCGTATATAAGTTGATAACGAAGTTTAAATAGCAACGTAGAATTACAAACTCAAGTTTCAATTTACGACTAATACCAATCTAATTCCAATACAAAAGCGAACTATTTACTTTATTTTATTTTAGTATTTATGACTATGTAATAAACATATTTAGTTAACTAACTACCATTAACATATTTTCACATATAGAGTACTATACTCTATACTATATATACTATATGTAATGACATGCTGGTAATGACACGAAAAGGCTAACATATACTTAAACATAAAGAAATGATAAGTTTTTGCTACTAAATTAATTAAGATATTCCTATGAGTGAACATTGAACCAATCAGATGACATACATTTTTTTACACTTTTAATACTTGAAATAAACAAATCTATCTCGGAACGATCAGCCAATGAATTAAAAGCGCTAGCAGATCTGATAATGAAAGAGTTTTTTCCTATACTTAGTAGAAACACGTAGCAAAGAAAGAGTCAATTTTCATCTAATAGTTCTTCCGGGGGCTCTAATATTTATTAATGATAGTAAATTTGGGGAATCG
The DNA here is from genome assembly GCA_036419045.1 of Scirpophaga incertulas. Classification (NCBI taxonomy): domain Eukaryota; kingdom Metazoa; phylum Arthropoda; class Insecta; order Lepidoptera; family Crambidae; genus Scirpophaga; species Scirpophaga incertulas. The sequence continues at coordinate 39,664,854 of CM071626.1, read as the reverse complement.
ATCTTAGACTGAGCAATTTTAATCAGAAAAACTACGTCTGCGATTCTTCCTTAACAATGTAGGTCGCTATTACACACTCACAACACTTGATAAATAAAAAAATATGTCCAAATTTTCTGTGATTTCGTTTCTGGATTAATCATATTTGTATTTCTCCAAAATATTCCTATATATCAATAATAAGTAGGTACTTATTTTTATATTTCCACAAATATGTTCTAGAACAAACCATGCAACACATCGAAATGGATTGTTTCTTTCTTTTTTGTATTAGTTTGAAGGTTTGCTCGGTTTTCTCATTTCTTAATTATTAGTAACGACGACCTCCATAGTCGAGTGATTAGTACACCGGTTTCTGAGGTCTCAGGTTTGAATCCCGGTGAGGGCAGATGTTTGTGTCACGAATACGAGCATTTGTACCTTAGTCATAAGTCATATGTTTATATATATTTCTATCGAAAATATTTATAAATGTATAACAATAACAATAACAATAAACAATAACAATAAACAATTTATTAACACGAGTAATGGTACAGATATTGATAAAATACATGATAAAAATATGAAGAAATAGTTAAACAACGACAGCTACCCTCCGCACTAGTTAAAATAACTTTATTGCGGCAGTGTAGTGACACCGCTAACTGTTGACAATTTACTCACAAATAATACCCATATTAGAGAACAAAAAGTGATGCCGATAACAAGTTCTATACTACTATCTAACACAAAGATAAGTTTACACAGTATAAGCAAACAAAGTAGATGAATTTGCATTCTCTCAAAGATGTTGTTAGATTTTTAGTATTAATATAAATTGACTCATTATACTTAAATATATAATAATATAATATAGTGTATATAGTATATAATATAATATAGTATATATATATAGAATATATAGTAGAGTGCATCCTATTTATACACAAAAACTCTCAGTTGTTTCATAGTCTATCGTAACAAAGTATTCAGAAATAATTTTATTAAAATTGTAATTGCTTTTTTCTTTCAGTTTAGGAATTATGTTGCTGATCTTATTGTATAGTTTTGGGCCCAAATACCGAAGAAAGTTTCTTGCAAATATAGTTCTAGTTATAGGTATTTTATAAACAAGATTAATTCGTCTTGTATGGGAAGTAATAGTTGGCATGATTTTGTGTTGTTTAAGAAGTACAGATTTGATAAATAATTGACGTACAGTTAGAACTGGAAACTCTTCGTACAATTTTTTTGTAGAATATCTAAAAGGTTTACAATTTATAACTTTTATTATAGCTCTTTGTGCTCGTTCGACTTTTATAATATTTGTTTTTCTTGCACCACCCCAAGCAGTAATTCCATACAATATTATAGATTGACACAAAGATAAATATATTAGTTTGATAGTTTCTTTGTCTTTAATATGTTTGATTTTTTTAAGGAGACATATCATTTTTCTTAATCGTTTACTTAAACATTCAATTTGTTTTTTCCAATTCAAATTTTGATCTATCATTACACCCAAGTACTTAATGTGTTTGACACTTTCTAGAGCTAAACAATCACAATTGTTAGTCTCTTTACATGAGTGGAATATGATACTAAGATCTTGGGGTTGCTTATTTTTATAAATGCTAAATGTAATGAATTTGGTTTTATTCATATTAAGAGTCAAGATGTTATGACTAAGCCATTTTGAAACAATCTGAAGCCCCGCTTCACAAGATTCTTTAACTTCTGACCAAGTAGGACCATCGAAAACAAGAACTGTGTCATCAGCATATGAAATTATTTTTCCATTTGCTATTGTTTTTTGCGTCAAATCATTTAAATACACCAGAAACAGCGTGGGTCCAAGAACAGAACCTTGTGGCACACCATAGTTAATGTCAATGTAATCACTCAATATTCCATTGATGCAAACAGCTTGTGTTCTGTCACTTAAATATGACTTAAAAAGGTCAAGTGGTATGCCACGTATTCCCGCCAGTTCTAGTTTACTAATGAGTATAGGGATGGAGACAGTGTCAAATGCCTTTGACAAGTCAAGGAAAATTGCGAGACATTTCCTATTTCCATCCAATTTCCCAACAATGAACTCAGTTAAATTCTCAATAGCATCTGATGTAGATAATTTTGCTCTAAAGCCATACTGATTACGTGTATGTCTACCCGTTACCCTAGATTCCATAACACGAGTCATACAGAGCTTAGCTTAGACTAGGATAATCGGTGTAAGTAATATTTAATATTTTTATCGATTGTATAACGCGTCTTTTAAGACACTGTTCTTTTTAAGGCGTGCGCGGGGATATATTTACAACGCTTAGTCCATTTAAGCTAATTTTTATGAAAGTGTGCCATGAAAAATGCAACTATAGACTATACTCAATTAGCACCGCCGTCTTAAACTAAGCTGGGGCCCTTAGGCACCAAGAATTGGAGGCCCTTTTGGAAAGTAAAAAACGCGAATTACACTAACATTTTTAACATTACTTTTTTATGCTCGCTAAATAAGTAATACTCGCGCCATCCCGCGGTTTGAATACTGCACTAAAATAACGTTACTGATTAAGCAATTTCGACACTAGCGCTTCAGTTGTTGGAAGCCCGAACTACAAATCCATAGGCGTCTCTCGGCCTCAGCTTCCAGATACAAACGAACCTTCTTGGACCGTCTCTCTTCGTTAATATAATGGCGTAGTATATGCTACGTAAATACCTTTTTATAAAGTATTAATTTGCAAAAAAAGTAATGTCTTATATGTCCGACAAAAATGTTTTGAGAATTAATGTGTGAGAAAAATCGTAGGTCAAAATCAAATCAAATCAAAATAATATTTATTCAAAATAGACCTTTACAGGCACTTATTGACGTCAACAAACAAAACAAAAAAAAAAGCTTAAATAAAAAAAAAAACAAAAACCTTGTCCGTACGTACGAATAAGAAAAAAAAAAAAGAAAAAACTGCGGAATTGGGAGAGCCTTCTCGAGAAGAACAGGCAAAGAAACTCTGAAGGTCTATTTTTTATCTCCTCTTTTCAATGTTAATAATTATAATAATATAATATAAAAATACAATATAGTATAAGATACAATCATACCTAATACGATTACAGTCGTATGTATGTTTACATACACATATAAAATAATACAATATTATAAATAATGTTGTTACCAAACATGGCTCTATGAATAGTGTCCCTATTCCAAATAGTGTGATCATTAAGATAGTCATTACTTTATAATAACCTTTACTCATGAGTGTCTTTTTGATATGGTTTTTAAATTTATATAAAGGCAAATCAATGACACCTTGCGGAAGTTTGTTAAACATAGATATACATTTCCCCAAGAACGAACAGCTAGTTTTATGGAGTCTGAACATTGGAGCGGCAAGTTTATTTTTGTTTCAGTATTCACATTATGTAGATCACTGTTTTTATTGAATTTATTATAGTTTCTATATACAAAAACTAAATTATCATATATATATTGACTAGCTAAAGTTAAAATATTAATTTCTTTGAACAATTCTTTTAGGGATTCTCTAGCCCGTAAACAGTAAATAGCAGTAAATAGGTCCTTCAGAGCCCCCCTGAGAATGGGGGCCCTGGACACGGGCCCCGTGTACCCTTATGGTAAAGGCAGTATTGTCAGTAAGATACACAGAAACTATTGTCAGTACTGGTCAAAACGTTTGTAGACTATTGCATTTCGTCCTGGTGGTAATGAGAACTGGACTATGGAAATGACTCCGATCACCTGCCACCTAATTGATTTAACTATGGCAGGTTGTGCCATTTTATTATTATTTAATAACTAGCGGACCCGACAGATTTGGTCCTGTCAAAAAGATTTGTACAGTGGCAGTTTTTTGTTCCTAATTATTTTATAGATAATGTCGCATAGCCAACCAAATCGCAAAAAAAGTCTAAATGACCTATTACTACATTTTGTGGCTATTCAATTTTGGAACATGACATTAAATCCTCCAACGATGTTTATTCGTGCTCCAACGCACGCACGCACACTGTTTTGATAGATATGATTGAATTTCAACTATATGTAGCGTTAATAAAGCGCAAATTGACTCTTTGATGTTAGGAACACACCTTCATTGCTTAGACAGCAACAGTGCAACAGTGAGTGCTTGCAATATGAACTTTATACAATAACAATAAAGCTCAATTCGACTGTACGTTTTAGTTAGAAAACGTTTGCATGGGAAAATAAAAGGGCTGTTTTTAGGGTATTTCCGATAATTATTCGAATTTTCCTCATTGTAAAAACCCTCCTTGAACTTCAACGAACATTAACAAAAAAGAATTGGCCAAATTGGTCCAGGCGTTGTTGAGTATGAGCTTACCAACACATTTTGCGATTCATTTTTATATATAAGATTAACGTAGAAATGGCGACATGAGACTTAGTCGTTAATTCGTTGAACTGTACATTGAACATATTTTTATGACAATATCACGCTGGTTTCGGAAAAAACAGCAGTAAAAGGATAACATAGATTAATAATATCGCATTTCCTGTACGATTTACTACGAGTACACGAGTGGCTGTAATCAAAAAGGTCACAAACTTCCTTTATTAATATTTAAGTACAAATATTATCTTGAAACAGAAACAGCTTGTTAGTAGATAAGATATAATAATTTCATGTTTATGTTCTTCAGCTTAGAGGAAAAATAAAAATATTTCAAACAGCGCCATAGTTATGCAAGCAATACATAATATTCGAAAAAGTAATTTTGATGCTAATCGTTTAACTGAATTATGCTTTTGTAACTGTATATTAAGTTTATTGTTAACTAGCAATATGGTAAGAGTCGATTTTAGTCCTTATTATAAGGAGCAGATGAAGAAAATATAATGTGGCTAGGTACAGAGTCGATATTTAGATCAAGGGAATCCCGAAACGATGTAAGCAACACAGCCTAGCGCAGTGTTGTTATTTTTATACATTATCAATGAGTTTCAGAGAAAATGCCAACCTTTAAATGTTCATGCCAAAACTACATAACGGCGATTGAATTCCATCCCTGACAAGTAAATCACATCTTATACGCACGGGGAAAAGTTGTGAAAAACAATCCGTGGGTCAATCACACAGAGTAAATACGAAGTGCTATAATTGAATTTTATTCCAGCTTTTCATCCCGTGAGCCTTAGGGACTGTCAACAGCGTCACAAGGGTTAGCAGTGACACACGAGCTTAGCGACTCAGTGTGATGGCTTTTATCTTTTTAGAGAAAGAGTGATCGCATTTTTGTAGTCGAAATAAAAAACATTGATAAAATGTTATTTTTGTAGATTGAAATAGAATGAGATTTAAGTGGGTCATATACCTATTTTAGTAAATAGTAGATGCCGGTTTTCTTAGTCAGAAATCATATTTAATGTAAAAAATGGGGAACATAAAAGTTTTGTAAGGAAAGTTGTATTTTTGAAGAAATATGAAACTTATTTTTTAGGTTTTTGATTAGATATACATTAAGACGCCATTAAAAGTTGTAATATTTTTACCCTTAAAGTGGTAAAAAAAGGGGATAGATTTTTTTTCATTAAACTTAGAAACAACTAGTTTTCATGATATAATAGGATAGTTTGAGACTCGGAAAATCTGATATAAACAGCTAGCTGGGGTTTAATGCAATTTGGTATGAGGACGGTTGCAAATCTCGGAAAGAACTTAAGATAATTTTGACCACTGGAAAATATATGTTTTCTGTTGGAAAATAAGGTGTTAAATTAGTCTTATCAACATTATGACACTAATTCTTCGACAACCAAAATAATATGACTAGTAGCAGTAGTGTAGTTACAACTATTGAATGTCGTTTCCAATAATATAATACTTAGATAATTGTATTATATCATTAGTTTTTAATATATATGTTTTTTTTTTAATTTCAATTTACAACATGAATTTAATGTTAGTAATTTAAAAGTATAATCGGCGTAATATTATAAATATAATGTGTTATTGCTCCATTAAATTCAATTCCATTAAATTTTAAATTCAATATTAGCATTGAATAAATAAAAATAAATTATTGGTAATAAATTCACGTAGAAACTTAGAAACAAATCCACCATTTAGTTCAACAAGAAATCATAATCTCTCACACACCACAAATCACTCGCACTCACAAAAATAAAATAAAAACAACCAACAATTGATCAACATATCGGTGAGTAGCCATCACCAACTTAAAAAGAATAATAATTTCTACACAAAGGTGAACTTAAACACATAATAAATAGCCTGCGGTCGGTCACAATGGCCGCGACCATTTCGAGACGGTGACTCCATCTTGAACGCGCACCCTTATCAAAATGGCGGTTCATTGGCCTGTCCACGACAGTATGAATTATGATAGTTTTATTTCTAATGCCTTATGAGATTGCAGCTGATTTTCCATGTGTCGTACACCTTTGACGAGCAGAATATTTTTGAAATTATTCAACTTTAATATTAATTCTATACAAATAAATAAAATTGGAGTGTATGTTTGTAATATTAAAATAACCGCTTTCTACTACATGCATATGAATATACGGTAATAAAATATACGGTACACATACCAAAGGACATTGTTCAATTTTGGCCTAAGAACCGATGTGAATATAAATTATACTATAATTTTTATTTATTTTTATATTATTTGAAACATATTTTAGTATTTTCACACTTCAATAAATAAATTCCAAATAAAAAGTTGGGTCACATTATTGATGCCGTATAAAATGTTTTCCGTCAGCCAGTGCTGCCAGTTTCGGAAGTTTTCGCGATTTCGGTAAATACGGATCGAATTGAAAACCTCCTCCTTTTTGAAGTCTGTTATTAAAATTAGTTGATAACACTTTATTCATTTAAATACCTAAATTGACTAGCTAGAAAAAAAACTAGTATTATATATTTTTTAAGCGAAATCGCGAATTTCTAGCTTGGCATTCAAGTATTATTGTTTTCGTAATTGGCAACACTGGTGTACTTCATACATTATCTGTGTCCGTTTCATTTATTTTTGATTGCTTTGCGACTATCGTTTTTTTTGCGATTTTCTATGCGTTTCATGGTTTTATTCTAACAACTTTGGCTTAATTACGGACTCCGATTATATTGCGTAGGTACTTGGTAGACTCGGATGTGTGTAAAGGATTGGATTTTGTAAAACTGATAATTGTCAAAGAATTATCTTAAACTTGACTAGGTACTATCTCTTTTCCTAGTATCTAGTAGAGTAGTCCTTTCCTAGTTCTAGAAGAGAACATATATAACTGTACATAGTATTGTTAATATTACTTTGATATTACTACTCTGATATTTCACGCAAGGTTGGTTATTTTTTATTTATAACCTCAAAATATTAACTTTTTTCGTAATATTTTAGTTTTCTGAAGTGTCCGTTCGTGAAAACTTAATTCATAGGTTTCCATATAATTTTAAGAGTTTATATAAGTCACTTTCGATTCGAACGGTTCTTAGGCAGAACATGTATGGAGCCGGAACAATGTCCTTACATATTTTTTAAAAATTTTTCTGTCTGTCTGTTCTGTTTGTTTCGGCTAATCTCTGGAACGGCTGAACCGATTTGGACGGGACTTTCACTGGCAGATAGCTTATGTAATAATGAGTAACTTAGGCTACTTTTATTTTAGAAAAAAAATGTCAAAAAAATATAAAAATAAACTAATTTTTTTTATAACATTTCACGCGGACTAAGTCGCGGGCACAACTAGTTTTAAATAAAATTATTGAAAATATTATGAAGTCTAAATACAATGATCACAAAAAATATATAGACCACTTGCAATTTTCGGTTATATTTCTATTCCCACATCTTTATTTTGGTGGGTAACATACGATTGGATTCCTCGATGGTAAATTGTACGTTCACACCTTGACTATAAGGTAAGGATTTTGTTCCTTCGAGAGGCTATTGGGGCGTTTTATTACGTCATAGATTAGAGTTGATTATCTTGAGGGTTTTGAGGATTACAGCGTCAACATGAAATTGAGGCTAAAAGGGATAGGTGCGTCTATGCGAAGAACAATTTACAAATGCATTAAAATATTATTAGTTGCCTAAGTTGCCAAAGGTTAATGGAAAGGGTGGATAGTCGTTCCTTTCGAGTATGTCGGTGTTGATCGCAAAATCAATGTTCTCGTCGACTATATTTAATTTTTACGCAATGATAATGGGAAAAATGAACAATGGTTACTAAGAATACCACAAGCACATTTTTATAGAACTTAATCATATTTTTTTATAATTAAAAGCCTAAACTATGATACGTAATCAAATCAAATGTTTAGTTAAGAAGACCTTATTAGAGCCGAGCCTTACCACAACTGTAATAGGAGAGGAGGAGAAGGAAGAGGACATCGATGCCACGCAGGTTAGGGGCAATGGCATCGAAGGCTCGAGGAGTCGGGGTCACGTACCCGAGCTGTCTATAGAGCAACCGGACAGGTTACAATTAGACAACCTCTCTGACTTGAAAACTATGCTAATGATACTCCTATTAAAAGCCGTATGGACGTCCATAATATGTTTTGTGCCAATGTGTCCATCTACTTCAAATAAGTTTCCTAATAAATTGTTTTGACTGGACCTTCTAACCCAAAACTGAGATATATGTGGTTTCAAGCCGCGAAGAGGAATGGCATTTATTCCCCAAAGACTTTATTTATTTATTTATTATTTTTTTTTTTATCGATACTGTGAAGACCACTTTGACGTAAGTCGACGGATATATTTATTGTAAACTTAGTTAATCTGCTTGTACACAAAAGAAACTAACCTAACACTTACCCAAATTTTCAATATCTTTTTGTTTAGTCCCTTTCATTTCTACATTTGAAAATTGCACTTTCGACAAAAAATGACACTACCATGTCAACATTAACCTTTTGGCAGAGTACTAGAATCTGCTTGACAAACCCAACTTCCATTTTTATTCAAAAAACGCAATTCGTTTTCGTTTAATTGTTCACTTTTACTACAACTTATAACCTCAAATAAGTTGTCATAACAGGAGTGACGTCACTGAACGCTGATTGGTGTTTTAAATCCGTTCCGTTTCACGTTAGTTTTGATTCGTAATTATTGTTAAAAAACAACATATTTTAAATTATAGCTTTGCAGTAGCGCTACTTTTATATTTATATTTTTTTAGCATTTTATTAACAATTTTTTTATAAATATGATAATTGCATGTTCCCCATTTTTATCCTGCAACCAACGATAACATATTGTTAAAGCTTTTACAACATTACTTATAAATTAAAATAAATGATTTCTGTTTAATAATATTAATAAGTGTGAGTATTTGGGTTATGTGATAATAATATAATAATTAATGGCGGCTCCACTGGTAGCGATACTTTTTATACTCAAGTAAAAACCTATTACAATTAAGCGCTAAAAAAATGTAATTTTTATCAATGTCAGCCTTTTAAGTAACTATATTTAACCCGCTTCAAATATTTTCATAAAATATATTCGAGTATTAAATTATATTGCGCGAGGGTCTTAAGACTGACAAAACTCTCGCTAATTAATAAACAAAACTCGCGGCCATAGATTCGCAATAAAATTTACAACGACAAAATGGCGGCGAACTTTTCCCGCCGAAAGTACCAGCAGACTATAAATTTGAAGCTGGCGTTGTCGATGTAAATTACTTTATTTTCTTTAATTTATGTTGCATGTTTATCTTGTCCCGAACAAACAGACGGACTGAGCGGTAAGTTAATTCTACCAAACTGACAGCCACTTGCTTTAAACGTCGACTTAAATGTACACGCAGGTGTTTATTTACAGAAGTCGTGGAGCCTTCACACTGCCCGGATATATAGAGTAAGGAGTAAAGATGCTGTCATTCTTACGTAACAAGAATAAATACATTATATTAAATTATATGTGTTATATATTTAAGAAACGGGACATAATTCAATCGTGGAGTTTAAAATAGGACAAGAGCTTGTTTAATCTATTATTAATTCACGTTTCTTCCTAACAATGTTTAAAAGAATTCTTCTGAATACTTCAACGGAGATAAGGCTGCCAATTTGACCTATATTTCTTAAGAAAAAATGTCAAAACACACATGTACATGTGTGTTTTGACATTTTTTCTTAAAAACACGCTAGAACAATCTTTTTTATGTCATACAACATATCTGTCCCTTGTGGGAAGCGAACCGCAACGCATTCCACAGCAGTCTATATATATTAAAAGATTATGTATATAACATCACAGAATATATAATGTATTGCAAATATTAAAGTGTTTCTCTCCATCAATCTACTAAATTAACATAAGGAGTCAACTGGCAAAATCTATCACTCTTTCAATGCAATCTATTTTATTATAAACAAGAAGTTGATGCAATTTGAGAATGCCATTGAGAATGCAATCTATTTTAATATAAAGAAGAAATTTGACAATTCTATGTAGATAACGTGAGAGTACATTGGTTTGCAAATAATATTGACAGCTTCAATTTTTGAATTAAAACTTTGTAAAGCGCTTCTAGAGGACGTGTACATAGAGTGAGAAAAATTAAGAAGGGAATGCTTAAAAAGTTTGGACTCGTAAAATGGACGGGCAAAAGACGACTGACGTAAAAAAGTTATAAAGCAAATATTAATGGTCAAGTGTACGTCAGGGGACGACGTAGACGAACCAACTTGGAACAGGTGATATATTGAAGGAAGACCAGGAGACCTATTTTTGAATTACGAATGCGACTTCGAAATCACCGCTGACTAAATAGTCAGTAGTGACTTTGATGTCACGGATTCCTAAACATCCAATTTTTGAACGTCGATCGCAGAGCTGCCAACATAGATAAAGTACACACATAAATGTAAGAGTTCGGTTCCACGCAGAATGTAGCCGCTGCCGGTTTAGCTGGCTTAAACATTGTGGTTATTATATATATGTATATATATATTATATATATATATATATATATATATATATATATATAATATATATAATATGTTCTATATATATATATAATATGTTCTCTAAACAAAACACAGATAACATTTCCACAAGTATGACTTGATTACGAGTGGGTGAGGGCACTCGTAATGAAATCACATCCGTGACTAAGGTAGTCACATAAGTGATATTCAAAAATAAGAATTGTTGAAAGTCACATCGGTGATTTCTAAGTCGCATTCGTAATTCGAAAATAGGTCTCCTGGTCAAGAGTACAACTAAACGACGAGCGTGCATGAAATTAATATTAGTATTAATAAAACTCGAGGAAAATAGGAAAATATATAGGATCGTAGCCAGTGGAAAACTATGATCTCTGAGGAAAGAGGCGGGAGTATATACAATATATATATGTAAGTGAAACAAATATTACAACATTATACTAATCTATAAACAGTACTGTCGCAAAAACTACACATAATAAATGTACTATATTATTTAGATGATGTAGAAGTCTAGTTATGATGAATAAAGCTGAAATAGCATATTTTGTTCAACTAGAAACAAAATGAAAATTAATGAGACATGCCTCATAGGAATAGGTTATTTAGTAAAATACTATTCCCGTTGTCTTGTTGCTATTACAAATCATAAAGCGCTTGTACGAGTGTTGTGTAAACCGCTTCTGTAAACATGTAAAATGGAAATAAATAAATAAAATTTAATGTTCAACAAACAACAATATCTTGAACTTGATTCCAATAATTGTTAATAAAGACGAATAAAAGACATTCGCATTACATCACGCGAATACGATAGGGAATGCAAGTGTTAGTTCATTCTAAATTCAATTGATTTATAGATTTTCGTTAATTTTTGTTTAATTATCTGATGCAAAGAACGTGCTCTGACTCCTATTTACTTCAGCCGAAGAATTTACCTTTGTGCCCCAATTTAAGATCGCCACAGACTGGCACGCCTAATAACTCGTAAAACGGGCGGATTACACACTGCGCCTTTACTGTCATGCCGTGTCAGGCTCTCTACGGTACACGAAACTGATTTTACGGCCTTTTTACAAGGCACCTGTGTTTTAGGGGGCGGCTATAGATTCTCGGAGTTCGGAAAAATAAAGTTATTACTTGACGACGTAAGTAAAAAAGGTTTCTTTTGTCGCCGAAAAGCGCGAGTCGGATTTTGGCGAAAAGAATGTTTCGCATATTACAACGAACCTTTTTGGTATTTATAAACTTTTGACAAATATGAGACTACGTACAATTTGTGTACGGTAGATAGAGCACAATGCCAAGGGTGTAAGATTTAAAATCACGGCATTTTTTTCCCCTCAGGAGAGGAGGCTGAGAATCCATCATGGATACCAACGCAACAGGCAAGCAGGGATGCGTTGATTATGTCGGACTCCTGGTGCTGTCGAGGCGGCTCGACCACACAGACCTACCGACTAAACTCAGCCTAGCCTTTGGTCCTATTGACCCTACTGGCTTTATTGACGAGGGGGCCGCAACTCAGGAGAGGCACGGTTAGCGCTACCTCATGGTGAGGGCATAAGCGCTAGAAGAAGGCACGAATCTCCAAAGTGGGACCGGCCTGTATTGACGGGAACCTACACGTGGCTAAGCAGAACCAAACAGAACAAAAAAGAAGCAGAACAAAAAAGAAACAGAAGGGGTGACAAGGGAGGCGACGGCTCAGACGCCGCCGCTTGCAGGTCTAGAAGTTCCTGCGTGAGTTGGTTAGGGGGGTCGCTAAGGACATGTCGCGGTCTACGTATCCTCTGCCGGTAGTGACTAGTGTTGCCTTGAGATAGGCTCGCTGTTGGCGGGTAGTTTACTGACTCACGTATTAACGGGTAAAATCACGGCATGGTACTTAGTACTTAGGCGCTGGTATGATATTGCTGTAAAGTTGCTTCTAATACTGTCAGCGTAACGCCTTACTTAGTATTTGCTCAAAGTCATTATGTGTACTTTCTGACATAACAACTAGCAACATCACATAGACGAAGGTATGGTTTTTGCTGTAGTTTCCCTCCAGTACAGTCTGCATAATATCTTACTTACATAACATTTACACATTTAAAATAGGTGTGTCTATATAAATTAAAATTTTATTGTATTCATTACTGTTCATTGAGATTTATAAGCTCGAGTTTCTATTCCAATCAGTCTTCAAATTAAAATGTTAAAGCTATGTAGTAGTACAACAAATATTTAATTATAAAACGAAGATTATTTATAAATTTTAATGTTGAATATGTCTTTTTAAGCTTCGCCTACAATGAATAATCTTTTCATAGACTAATTTCAACTAATAACGACGTGTAAATAGATATGGCGTTTTAAATTGTTGGTATTTGTAGATAACTAAGTATCTAAATATTTAATATATTCCTTTGAATACAATAACATAATATTTTTTTTACTTAAATACTAGTTGAAAAATCTGTTTCTTTATTTCTTATTATTAAAAATATATTCTAAACCTATCAGTAACCGGGATGTATAGCTTTAAACTTGCCATCCGTCTAGGGAATCGCAAACGCGTAACCTGGCGATCCCATTTATGGCGAAGTCCCAGTTTCAGTGAATTGGCCTTAACCCGATCCCATAGACCTTCCACAGGGCTATGGAGGGAGGTTTAACCGGGTAGTCGACACGCCAAAAAACCACTCAAGAAGTTCAGCTTAATAAATTTTCTTCTTGGCATCTGAAATAATCCCGCCTTAAAAAAAAGAAAGGGTGTCTTATATTCGTTTTGTTTTATTTTGTATACAAACTTTCCAAATGTACATAAGGAACCCATAAAACTGTTGGAAATCCCAAAATCTTGGAGATGTTGATCTCAGAAATCCTTATAATCGCGAAATCCGAATATTATTATTACCACAGACGTCGACAATGACTTTCCTTAACAAAACACAATAAGCGGGTAGACACACAATGTCCGGCACATCAAACGCTTGACGGATCAAACCTAAGCCCTTTGTCGGCCGACAAATGGTCAAGAGGGTTAATTTATACAATACCTTCAACAAATACCCGACAACAAACAGGTTGAGATGCAAAGACCTTAATATAAATAGATTTCCGGATATATTTTCTATCACCTGCATAGTCTGACAGAAGCGGTGTTGATCTGAAAACTACATAGGCACAGATACTTTTATTTACGTGAATATATTTAGACCTCCTTGTTAGTTTATTTAGATTGAGTTAGAATCTAGTATTGTAACACAAAGTTGGAACCTTTGAAACACAAAGTTGAAGTAAGCGTTAAAGGAACTCTTTGATTTTAAAATATGTTCTTGAGTTAGTAATTCTGAAACGATTTTGAGTAATTAAAATATTTTTGTATTGTATACAATACAAATATTTTTATGTAATTAAAATATTTGTATTGTTTACAATATTTGTTTAAAGATTTTGAGGAATTAAAATATTTGTATTGTATACAATACAAATATTTTAATTACTTAAAATCGTTCAGAATTACTAACTCAAGAACATATGTTAAAATCAAAGAGTTAATAAATATGTCTGCTTTTACAATTGGTTTTTTAAACTACACATATACTTCGATAAATTTGTTACAAATACCTAAAAATTGTCGTATTTGGTATTTATAAGTATGATATGGACGTATGTATATATGATATTGGACGTATGTAATATAACTAGAGATCGGATAATCGGATGCATATTTACCTAAAGTAAATTTTTGGCTCACAAATTATGGAAGCGGCTTTTTAAAATACATTTTGTTGAATAAAAATCCCGGGAAAATACGGGACTGCAAATTTAACGTAGTGATATTGTTTGAAAATTACTAAATTAGCACGTGGTATTTATTTTCAAAAGACCGAGACTCCGGGTTCATTTATAAAACTATGCATACCTATTTACATGAAGTTTAGTTTCAGTTCCCCGTGCGATTTATGGTTGTACGATTTATTACATGAAGAGTGTTATACGAAAGTAGTGAGCTAGTTTGACTAAAACAATAATCAATTAAATAATTTAATAAAAAAACAGAAATGGTGCCCGAGCGTAACTTTCGATTTAATGAGTGTGAGTGAGACGGCAGTTGTGAGCAAGAATCCGCAATCCCGGGATTTTTATTTAACAAAACAATAAAAAGCCGTTTCCATACTTTGTCTTAAACTAACTTTAGGAAAATATGCATCCGATTATCCGATCTCTAAATATAACAGTGAATATCTATAGTTAAATATATCTAGTACATAAGTTCCACAAGTATCCGCTGGTATCAATATATACAGTACTAGCGACCCGCCCCGGCTTCATACGGGTGCAATGCTGACACTACAGAAAGTGAACGTTGTCATTACATAGTATAAAACAAAATCGCTTCCTCTGTCTCTATATCCCTATATATGCTTAAATCTTTAAAACTACGCAACACTTTGTGTACCGAAAGGAAAAATATACACTCTCATTTTCCAGAAATACCGGTAAAATGTTGACTTGTTAGATTTGAGTCTATATTGACGATATTATATTCCGGTCAACTATTGGCTTATTAGACCCTTGGCTACCGCGTCACTGACTTGACGCAAGTGTAGTTGGACGCTCAAAGTTAATTATGAAGACAGATTTTCCCTTACATCTGTTTAGCATCTGACAGAATGGTACAGTTGAATTGGCTTAGTGAGTGAAATAGAGTATTAAAATCAAATCTCGTGAAATGTTTTATCTAGTGAATATATTTAGACCTCCTTGTTGATTTATTGAGTAAAATTCCAGTATTGTAGCTATAATCTAAAGGAACTCACTTTGATGTGAGATATTTAATTGAATCGTCGGTGGCGCTGTATTCTTACACTGGTCTTTCTATCGGGAGGCCCGTAGTCAAGCCTGCTATGTATTAATGTGTTTTTTTGTTATTTGAATTACATATGTAAGTACATTTATCTGGTGCTCTTACGGTGAAAGAACACGCTGTGAGGTAATCTGCATAAACCTGCTATGAAATTCCAAGGTGTATGCAAAGTCAGCCAAATAAGAATTGATCATAGGGTTCTTATCTTAACATAGGATAGGCCTAGGTATAGATAGCCTATAGGAGCTAGGATGATAGTTCATGTGAAGACAGATTTTCCCTTTCATCTGTTTAACATCTGACAGAATGGTAAAGTTGAATTGGCTTAGTGAGTGAAATAGAGTATTAAAAATCAAATCTCAGTTGTATAATATATACACACAACACAATTACGTTATACATAAATTAATGTATTATATTTAAAGGAGATCTAATTTCATGTTTCTAGTTTGTTGATGAAGAAATGTAACCATAGATAAATGAGGTAATGTGAATGAACATAATTGTCACACTGAACCTAAATAAAGCAGCAATAGGAACAAAGTTATATAATCAGCCTCTTGTAAACTTCAAGGGCTTCCACGATAATTCCTATCAGATTTCACGGGCCACGGATTCGAGTATGGACCAGGGCAAATATAAATTATAAATTCCACGTTATTAAGGGAGTTTATTTATATTTCCCTCCCGCAAGATCCCTTTTGTTTCTTTTGCCCGATGTAATCGAAAAAGCCCTTTTTGTATGAATTATGTACGTAATTTTACACCAGAATCTACCTGCTGATTGTGGAAAGCTAGCGGAATCGCATGGCGGAATCCTTCGCGTAGTTGATATTTGGCCAGCAAATTCAATTAACTTACGAATAAGTTTGTTTGTTATTGCGTTTTTTAGCGTTTTCTTTAAAAGTATAATAAATGAAAAAATATTACCTATAAGTGTCTTTATTTATATAACACACCAGTGTAAAAAAGGTTGAGTGCGTTTGACGACTTTCTACAACAAAGAACTTACTATACGCTTATTAACACAGGCATTTCACGGTAAAGCGCGGTTCCAATGAACACGCGGGTTTATAGATTGCGCTACCAACCACCTGACACCTGAGGCCTGATATGTATGCCCTTGATATGTATAAATATTTTTTATTGACTCAGAATATCCTCAGACATATTTATTACGTGTTCATTACCTGTGAATACGTAAAGAGCCTTTGATTAGAGGTCAATATTCAGTGAGTTCTTTGGGCCCATGCGAGGCACATGGCGGGGTGGGCTTTCGCGATTCTACCGCCGTGCGTGCGATGTAACCCTAGTGCCACTACAGACGGACACTTCAATTGTGTAGTGCAGGAGTCAAACTTGACACGTGATAGTGACTAATGATATGATTGTGACCTAGCGAATTGAATAATGCACGCAACAATATTACAATATTTCGTCTATAAGGAGTTTGGAATTGACATGTGACCTAGTAATAGTTTAAATGGTGTCATCAAGTATGGAAATGCGGAGACGTGACGCCATAAATAACTTAGTTTTAACTTGCGACTTCTACCGAGGGTTCGTTTGATATGATAAAACCGTAAATTGTACATTGACAATTTATAGCCGTAATAACATTATATCGGTGCTGTGCAGAAATTAATGTTTAATATAGTTTTATTTTATAACATTTATTCGAAAAGTGAAGTTTTGGTACTGGATAAAAAGCAACAAAGTTGGTCTTTTTCGAAAGATTTTTTATGTGTTAGAGTTCTACAATAATTACTCTCATTATATATAGAATTTTAAAAAATATCGTCCACCCGATTCGAGTATATTTAATTTTACGACAAATGTATTGTGCTCTGATCATACAATAATATAAAAACAATATTAAATTTTCGAATATGAATTGAATTGATTGAACTTAAATTTCTAATGGCATAACTTATCTGAAAATATTTTAATATCTATCTTTCTGTCTGAGCAAATATTTAATAAAACTTAAATATATATATATATATAAAATTAATTTTCAAAATACGTCAGTTAATTTGGAATAGCTATTTTTCTTTTGTCCACTCATTTCATTAACAGGTGGCAAAAAACCTTTCGGTGAAATTTGTGAACGAAAGAGAAATATTAATTCTTACTTCAAATCCACTCGAATCTTAAAAATTCCCCCGAAATTAAGTTCTCTGGAAGCGATGAATAGCACAAATTTCCATATCTTTTGTACTGCTACAAATTTTTTATTTACACCGATTCGTATTGTTATATAATGTACACGTTATTCCCCATAACATTTTCATCACCTAGAATTGATAATGAATAACTGAGATCCCAATAATGGTTATTAACTTAGCTTAAAATCAGCTTATTCAATAGAGGATCATGCTGTAATCCTGTAAATAGTACAGGAACCAATTCAATTTAAGCGGACTGTCATCCCGGCTTCCCGGTTGCATTGTGTACATATCCAGCATCCACTCCAATCAAATCCCATTCATACCTTTTATGTTTTGTTATAGAACATTACTATGGTTTTAGGATGTATAATAGTTTTCTATAATAGAATATTTAGCATATTTTCTTAGTTTGGAAGCGCGTTGCAATATTTATGCTAATTAACGCTAATTCTATTTAACTTATTTATTTATTTATTTATTTATTTACTTGCTTGTCACATGGTTACACAGTTATTACATAAGGTTAGGTACATTGATCACATGACACCCCGTAGGGGCACTGCAAAACATATAGAATATAAATAACACAAAAAGGAAGAAAGGGTTCAGATTTCATTTACAGTTCAATTAAAAATGAATATATTAAAATATATCTAAAAGCTTGATTTCATTATACTCTAATAAAATAAATATAACACATAAAAAGTAATACTTAACGACATCGTTATTATGTAAAAACTACAATATATTTATTAAATTACGGTACTATGTCTCATTTATTATTATTTTATACATAAAAATAATATATATATATATATACACATATACATACACACATACATACATATATATATACATATATATACACATACACATACATATATATACATACATACACATACATAAATATATATACACAATAAACTTATTTAACTTATAAAACTAAACTAATAACTAACTAACTAACAAAATCAAGAAATTATTTATATAGATTTAGTCTTCAAATACAGAGCTGCGTTACGTTTTGTGTTGGAAGCATCGACTTCGGTGTAAAGTACAGACAGGCTTATATTAGCTTTTTTAATATATTGCGAATAATCGCTTAATTCGTAAAAATGAGTTTGAAAATAGCGCGATTGACAAGATAATGATGTAGCTACGTTAATTTATTAATAACAACGCACGGAAAACTGAGTCAGACTAAGAAAGAATTGGACAAAAACTCTTGAGAACTTCTTTATTCGATTACCTAAAGCGCACGTGGCCAGCTATTATGTCCAGTTGCTGACTCAACGATAAGTTTGCTATCGTTTTCGATAGCTATTTGACTGTATAACTATTATATGTACATTTATATTATTAATATATTTATTAAAATCAGAACAATTTCAGCTCAGTAAGTTTCTGATATAGAGGTTCTGACAAAACGTTCATAGAAAAATAGACGCTGTCATTATACTAAACACAAACGAAGGCAAACGAATATAACTTGATGGAAAATATACAAGTCTGGACAACGCTGCGTCCATGCTGCTTTGATATGTAAAATGTATGATGTTTTCCCGACCTGTCCATATCAAAAAACTTACTCAAACAGTCCTATAAATCACCTCAAATATTTTAGATTGCAAAAATACAGCTTTGATACAATCATAAAGTGTTTAAACGGAGGTATGTATCAAACGTCGTGAAATTTGTATATTTTACAAGAAACATATGAAAATCATATAAGAGAGGATGCTTCAATCTTGTGCAGATATTAAAATCCCTGTCACGCCGCCGACGGGATTGAGCATAAAGAAGTCGTCCCTTGAGCGTCTCTGCATTCGATACCAGCCAGAAATTGTGGCTTGCCGCTCTAGGGCAGGGCGGAATTAGGTCATCTCTGGGTGTTGTCATAAAAAATACACATGTTTCCACAACAGCCAAAGGCTAAGTTTTCCCTCGTCATTTAGCTTAACGCCATCGTATTACTTGCGTATCTTTGCGTTGAACTCCTCTTTTATCATTCGATTGTGTTATTTTTTGCATTTATTTTTTGCGTGTCTGAATATCTCAGTCGGTATTTATCTTAAGAAAACTTTAAGATATTTCGATTGAGAGATTTGATCGCTAATTCTAAAGACTAAATAATGTTATATCTTTATATAATAGAGCGCATTATTTGCTATGTGCATCTTACGTAGTATTTGAAGATAAATGATTGGCTAATAACCTATATCTTTTGCTGAATTGTGAAAGTATCGTCATGTTATTGTACTTTACGATGTCGTAAACGTAATGTAATATTTAAGGTGCTTGTTTACTATTAAAATTACGTCGAATAATTCCATAATTAATAACGCAAATTGTAAAAGACATCGCTAACTTTACTAATGAATAAAACTACGAATGAATCGTTACAGAGAGAATATGTAATAAAGTCTTAAATTGATAATTTTCTTTTGACGATTTTCATGTTCGACTTTTAATTAATATAATTTTGAACAGTACAATCTATTCTATATTACCCATATATTTTTTACACGACTCTTGTACAAAAGGTTTCAACCATATATATATTTTTAACAACACATAGTATATTTTATAGTAGAGCGACGACTTAGAATTTCTTGCTCGAAGTATAATTTGTCATTTTTTAGTTAGTTCAGAATCATCTATAATTGAATGGTCCTTCTGTTAAAACTATAATACTAATATATTTTCTCGGAACACCGTCTTCAAGTGCGCGTTCAATATCAAGTAACAGTAGCTGAAATTGAATTAAAATAACAAAAAATATTTTTAACAATACATTATTTCAAATTACGCACAGCTTAGTTGCCTCAGGTAAACCTATTTAATGTTGTACCTGTTTAGTTTTGTACATGTATTATAAAAATGAGACCTGTTCGGAAATCAGAACAACCTTCTCAAAAAGAAAAAGCAGGAAACTCCAAAGGTCAATTTATTATCTTCTTTTATATTATAAAATAAAATTATATATATTTCAACACATACACAAAACAAACAATTGATTTTATATACTATTTATCGTATATCGTTATCTTAAAGAAAAAAAAACAGTTTAAAAGACTTTCTCTTTAATGAAATGACTGCAGCGAGATTCTTTCGTTGAAGTTGAGCTTATTGAAAGAATTATTGTCGCATCAACTCGTTTGTTGGCCGTTGTTCTGGTTTCGCTCGCTCTCGGGATTTTTATGTGGTGATAATGTTTATATGGCTAAATTGTTACTGGTTGTTATAGTGCCGTCAAGCAGATAATAATGCGAAAGCTCTTAATATTGTGTTGTGTTATTTTATGTATTATGATGTGTCTTTTGTTAAAAGCTGTTGTTTTAAAATGGCGTAAAGATATTGTAGAACTGTAAAGTTATATGCTGAAGCAAGGCCAGCTAAGGAAATATGTTACGATCGTAGCGTATTCAATTATAATCTTAACCTATATATTCGTATATGTATGAAAGTAATATGGAATTCTTACCACTTAGTGCAAAAAATCATATAAACCCTCTGTATTTATACAGTAAGAAAATTGTACTATAAGTACTTAGTACTTATAACACTATTTTCTTACTAGTCATTTATAATATATCTAATGGCTTCGCTTAAAATATACAATCAAACTCTCTTAATTGGTAGACTTTCTTTGGGGTAATATGTACGTTCTTACTAAATATATAACAGTTGTAATACTCTAAATTCGGAGTACATCTTTTTTTTGTCGTGACTAATATCATTTTATGCATTAAACTATAACTATATAAATAAAAATATCATGGGTTTGCAACAACTTTAAAATTGATGATGTAATCATCTGGACACACTTGTTTTTATATTTCATATATAATGATTGAAAAGAAGACACAAAAACAGACCTTCAAATTTGCTTGCCTGTTCATTTCGCGTAGTGTCAGTTTTTTTAGTTAGTTCTCTATTTTGATGTGTGCTATGTGTTAAATAGAAATAAGCGAAGTTGTTATAAAAGTGAATACTCTACTTTTTACGACACCTCCTATTTGATTTAAAAAGAACAAAATATATTTTGATTTAAAATGTCGCTACTTTTGTAAAGCCACAGCTTAAATAACAGTTTTTTTTAATAGTAAATTATTAAAAAAAACAGTTATTTAAGCTGTTATTTAATTTATAGTACAGACACAAACTTTGGTTACAACTAAAGCTTGTGTCCGTACTATAAAGTAAATATTACATTAAACCGTTTCCCATTGCTGTACCAAAAGAATTCTCTGAATACGGTCCTGTACTTCCGAAATTTGTGTTATCAAGTTTCTTTAAACCAAAAATAAATTGCCGATTCAGCTCATGGCTGCGCCCAGCATGTTAATTATGTCAATCTGATATTTAGGTATTGATCGATTTTTTAAAGAATTTCATAGCTGTCTCACACAGATTTTAAGATATCTTTTCAGTAGACTTATAAAGTAACGCCACTGTGAAGAAATAAAAAATCGAAAAGGAACGTTACATCTAACCTACCTGCGTATTACAATAAAAAGATCCTGATCTAACAAAAATAAAGAAGATTTAAATTGTAAACAGGATGTCAAGGCCCGAATAGGATTTCCACATAAGTTATTGAATTTTAATGGAAAAATATTATGAAACAGCACGCTATATTTGTTCTATATACATACATACACTCACGCCTTTTTCCCATGGGGGTAGGCAGAGATTACGTCTTTCCACTTGCTACGGTCTTTACATATCTCTTTCGCTTCATCTACTTTCATAACATTCCTCATACATGCTCGACGATTGCGGGTACTTCTGACCTGGCCTTTTTTGAGGACACTTTCGATTTGTTCGAAATATGTTCGCCTAGGTCTTCCTCGTCCCGTATCTCCACTCACTCCAGCTTCATAAATCATTTTGGTCAGTCTACTTTCATCCATCCGTTCCACATGCCCAAACCACCCCAGCAACCCTTTCTCTATTCTTGTCACGATATCCTCTTTCAAACCACATTTCTTTCTAATCACTTCATTATACAATCTGTCACTCAGTTTTACTCCTGCCATACTCTATATAATCAAACATAATGTGTGATCAAGTTGATTGAGAGATTAATAACGTACAGTTGCATACAAGATTTTGTTGATGAAGAAAGTAATTAAACGCAGAATAAATAACTGTATCAGGCAAAGATATTTCAGCCCCATAAAAATAATGTTTGCCTCGATCAATTTTACTTGTATTTTTTACATTTGTGTTTGTTAAAACTGTAAAAGGTAACAACGAATGCAATTTCCTCAGTGACGGAAGAAAACTGGAAAATTTCGAATAACATATTCATAAACCGGAGACTTAATACAGAGGTAAGGATTTAAGAACGGAAAATGTAATAGAAGATTTAATCGCTATAGTCTTTTCGAAAGAAATGTCGTGAATGGCTACTTATGCGGCAATCCCTGGTAGTAATATAGCATGGATGGACTGATGGAGTGCCTATTTTATATTTTTTTTTTTTCCTTTTTGGTAATATTAGGTTTTGTACCTCTAACACTGCTTTTAACAATAAATTGTAAAAGGTTGCGACAGAATAGCAGAGGTTGTCGCTAGTCGGCAACTACTGAGTTGTAAACCATTTTGTCTATACGAGAATGATAAAATCACAATGTTAAAATCAAAAATAATGTAAGTTTGTTAAGACAAATAAATTGATTTATTATTATTATTAATCATAGAACTTGAAGAAACTAGTGACGAAAAGTCACCAAGTGCTTAGCTCAATCCTTATCTACTTGAAAATTATTCAAATTTCACTAGTCTGGTTTGTTATGCTTGTACCACAAAAGTCTAAACTGAATACATCTAATTCCATTCATGTAATATTATTTTGTTGCATGAAAAAAAAATCGATATAAACTACCTACCTAGTACATGATGCCACATCACTAGAAAATTGGCATTGTCGATCTATCTTGCGTACTGTACTGACATTTGCTCTCAACGAAAACAAGTTATCGACAGTAGCATTGATATGAAAATATATCTTCATGTTCAAAAATATTCGATTTTCAAAAGTTTCATGGGAAGATATTCGTATAATGAATTTTAATTCCTTTTTTTTACTATTGAATTTTGTTCTAAGATATATTTTAAAAATGGTATATAATGAAACCGTGTTAAGAATGATATATATACATAAAATGTAAATAATAACTTTTCTATTTTATGTTGTATATTTATATAATAAATATTTGACCTTGAATAACAATTCAATTATTTTTATATATTATTTAATTCATTTCGACCGCTTATTTAGGAAGCGAAAGATTTTACTGTCGAAGATTTATATTAAGTAATAACTGTAATAAAAACTAAACGTACGATACATTCAACTATAAAATAGGTTCAGATTAGAATATGAAATTCTCGAAATGTGAAATTGTTATAAAATGTCAAATTTGAGAAATGTCATTTTTGTAAATTGGAAATGTATCTCGTAAAATATGTTTTAAGTATGCCTGCATGGCTGTTTA
The DNA here is from genome assembly GCA_036419045.1 of Scirpophaga incertulas. NCBI lineage: Eukaryota > Metazoa > Arthropoda > Insecta > Lepidoptera > Crambidae > Scirpophaga > Scirpophaga incertulas. Next base: position 39,640,361 of record CM071626.1, on the reverse strand, counting down.
CTTCCTCTTTCAATCTGTCAACTTCCGAGGATTAGGCGGAGATTCCCCGTTAGAAGCGCCACAAAGTAAACCAGTGGTTCCCGTGGGAGGCACACGACAATCTATAACGGTGACTTAACTTCTAACTTGAGAACTTTGGATAACTTGTGCAGGCAGGTATGGTCCGCAATATATTGTCAGTATTACTAGTAAATTTTCGATTAGAAAGAATCAATTTACATATTTCATTTTGAGTTAATAACAATTGAAATCGAATTTGTGAATTGTTTTTAGTACAAGAGTTGTAACGTAGCTATTAGATTTTTAAATAGCAGTTCTGAGCAATATATTAACAATTCATACAAGAAATATGAAAGAATCCCGAAGCAAACGTATATTCTAGAGTCGATCTGGATAACTCAACAATGATAGTTACTATAGATATTAGATATATACGTTAGATATTATTTTAGCATATTAAGAATTCGAACCAAATAAACCCATTATACAAGAACCGATAAAAACGGTTTACCATCTTTAAATGCATTGATAAAAATGACATAACCCAAATTATTATTTATGCCGCGAGATTTGTCAGCAAATAACTAAATGACAGATAAGTGAGTAAAGGTCCTATATTGACGGCGTTATCAACTTTAATTTTAAGATATAAGCGTAGCGAGTGATTCAAACATATCTTAGATCGAAATTAGCTGAATAAAGTTTTGCTGAATAATATTTAATAAAGCTCAGCTTGTAATATTCTCTTTACTTTATTTTTAATACAAAAAAGCAATATATTTAGCTCATTCAAATACATTAAACTAGAGAATAACTTAAATTGGAAGGTATTATTTCAGTCAATTCCAGCCTATTCTAAATTATTATATTCAATAATTTTAGTTCCTATAAGTTGAAATTTAAATAATATTATAAAGTACGGAAAAAACAGTATTACATAGGTATAAACCTGTTGCTTACAACAGACTTTACGAATTTGAATCCTATTTTATCATAATCTCAAACATAAAGTACTATATAAATTACCGAGATAAGCATAGATTGGGCTCCCGATTCGCTGAGCCAGTGCGGGTTTGTGTGGGATTCCAATATTACAAGGGATATAATATTTAATTAATTTTAGAAGAAGTCCACAATGAAAACAATATCAAATTTTGACAGAAAAGCTTAAGTTTTATTTGCATTTCACACACAGTTTCCTACTTGCTACGATCCAAACATACTGCCTTATCTTCCTCGACCTTACCTTACTTTCGTACACACTCTCGGTTAAGGATACTCCAGACCACTATTCCACTTGCTACGATTCAAACATACTGCCTTATCTTCCTCGACCTTACCTTACTTTCGTACACACTCTCGGTTACGGATACTCCAGACCAATATTCCACTTGCTACGATTCAAACATACTGCCTTATCTCCCTCGACCTTACCTTACTTTCGTACACACTCTCGGTTACGGATACTCCAGACCACTATTCCACTTGCTACGATCCAAACATACTGCCTTATCTTCCTCGACCTTACCTTACTTTCGTACACACTCTCGATTACAGATATTCCAGACCACTATTCCACTTGCTACGATCCAAACATACTGCCTTATCTCCTCGACCTTACCTTACTTTCGTACACACTCTCGGTTACGGATACTCCAGACCACTATTCCACTTGCTACGATCCAAACATACTGCCTTATCTTCCTCGACCTTACCTTACTTTCGTACACACTCTCGGTTACGGATACTCCAGACCACTATTCCACTTGCTACGATCCAAACATACTGCCTTATCTTCCTCGACCTTACCTTACTTTCGTACACACTCTCGGTTACGGATACTCCAGACCACTATTCCACTTGCTACGATCCAAACATACTGCCTTATCTTCCTCGACCTTACCTTACTTTCGTACACACTCTCGGTTACGGATACTCCAGACCACTATTCCACTTGCTACGATCCAAACATACTGCCTTATCTTCCTCGACCTTACCTTACTTTCGTACACACTCTCGGTTACGGATACTCCAGACCACTATTCCACTTGCTACGATCAAACATACTGCCTTATCTTCCTCGACCTTACCTTACTTTCGTACACACTCTCGGTTACGGATACTCCAGACCACTATTCCACTTACTACGAACCAAACATACCGCCTTATCTTCCTCGACCTTACCTTACTTTCGTACACACTCTCGGTTACGGATACTCAAGACCACTATTCCACTTGTTACGATCCAAACATACTGCCTTATCTTCCTCGACCTTACCTTACTTTCGTACACACTCTCGGTTACGGATACTCCAGACCACTATTCCACTTGCTACGATCCAAACATACTGCCTTATCTTCCTCGACCTTACCTTACTTTCGTACACACTCTCGGTTACGGATACTCTTAACTTTGCCTTCAAGTCTGTTCATCTAGGTTGTCGCGTTGTGCGCTGAAAATCGCCAATCGTAAATCGATAAACTGTAATTAATAATCGAAAATCAAAAATTGAATTTCCAAAATCATAAATCGAAATACGAATATGTATTTAATAACAAAAATTGAAAATGCAGTAATAAAAAATACATAGATTGTGAGCTGTTAAAGAGAAAGTCAAAAAGATGTCATGTCTGAGTTATAATTATCATACTTTTGGATATTTTTTTTTTTGCAAATCTATATATGGTTTAACATATAATTTAACATGACTTTTGCACAAAAAATCCTCGAATAAAGAATATTTTTGAGACTTAAACGGTGTTGTCTATTTAACCGAGCACTGTCCGCCCCAATCAAATATATTAACCTTATTAAGACCAATAATGGTTAAGGCTTTAACGCATCAAAAAAAAAGAATCAACGTTGAACTGAATATGAAAAACGCCATGCCAAGGTTGGCGACACATGATTAGTTACGAAACGAAACGAATTTAAAAATAGGCGATCTCCGAAACTGGGTCGGAATACCGGATTGAAACGCGTCTGAAGATGGAGCATATAAACAAAATAGATAAGTATACGTGAATACTATAGTTTTTCACACACCCAACTGTATTGTTTAGTCATGTGTTTATTTGAATTCGCCGAAAGGTGAGGTATCAAGTCTTATTTCTTGTTACATTATTTAGTTACAATGAAAGCGCCTTAGCATGCTCCCACTAATTTTAAGTTCCGAAGTCACAGAGAAATTTCTAAACAGCAATAACTAAAAATACTTACCCGATGATCAAACAAATATTCTTAAGCTATAAGACTTCACCAACTAGGTCAAACAAAATCAATTCCTCAATTTTTTTAACAGGTCAACGATTTTGAACAATTTATCTTTCAATACCTATATATACTTAATACTAGTATCATAGTTATATGTATAATACTCGATACCTGTTTCGATATATCTTATCTAAAATGCGCTTTTCTCTAATATTTTGTGTATGTTAATACAAGTACATACACACATATATTATACATTAAAATACGACGACCCCAATAGTCGAGTTGATAGTACACCGGTTTCATTGTGTCGCCTCTAAGGTCTCGGGTTCGAATTCCGGTGGGAGCAGTTAATTGTGTAATGAATACGAGCATGTCTACCTTAGTCATTGTGGTTAAAATATATATTTCTATCAAAAATATTTATATATGTATAATATATGTATGAGCCATGCTTAAGAGCCACAGCACGAATTGGGCCGGTTTGACCGGAGTGATACCAAGGCCTCACAGAAAACCGGCGTAAAATAGCGCTTGCGCTGTGTTTCGCTGAGTGAGTGAGGGTACCAGAGGCCCAACCCCCCCTTCCCCCCTTATTCCCTTTTAAAAGGCCGGCAACGCATCTTTGACTCATCTGGTGTAACGGGTGTCCATGGGCAGCGGTTATCGCTTACCATCAGGTGATCCGTTTGCTCGTTTGCTGCCCTATCCTATGAAAAAAAATCATCATTGTATTATTTACAGATTGACGTTTCATCTGACAAGACAAGATAAAGCTTATTACTTAACTGTATTTAAAAAAATATAAAGAAGCAATCATACTAATAAATCATATAAATAAAGAGGCATAGTTGGTGTAGCAATCGATTTATCAACCATCCCCACACGGGACAGGTATTTATAAATTCTTATAAGACATACAGTCTTATAATTTTTTTATAATCTGGATCTTATCTGCTTGTAAGAGTCTATGTTTGTGTGTATGATAAAAAGCTTCTACAAATCTCAATATGATCAAACCTGTTTGACCAAACAAAGACATGACGAGAAATACTTTTAAATGAAACAGTTTATTAAAGAAAAGAAACTGTGGTAAATAAACGTATTATAAAATAATTAATGAGCAATTAAACCTATCAAACGATATATAAACTAGCAACCTCACAAAAAATATTCAAAAAAAAAAATAACTGAACGTGACAAAATAAATGTAAGCGCTCCCTTTGCGATTCATCTTGGCAACATGGCCTCGTCTTTACGAGCGCTGAAATTCCTCTGCTCTCTATCGTACACTTGTGTGTTTAAATTTATTATGCGGCATGTTTTATGCATTTATCTATTTCCTTGACTTAGGCTCAAGTTATTCAATATTTAACTACAAGGTCTCATGATTATCACCTACTCGGAGTTTTCATTGCTTTTTTATTAGTGGTTATATTGAATCGGACTACAAAAATAAGTAATAAAAAGGTGTCTCTATGCAGCGGAGACGTGAACTTTATGATGTATGAATGGTGAACGGGTCTGGGTTAGGTATAAATTGGTTCTTATGCAACATGAGAACCTAAATATTAGCATTCTATATTTTGTGGTGAATGGCATGTAATGTTAATTGTAACGAGTCTAATGTAAAGGAAGGTCTAAGAAACTATGTACGGATTTGATATAAATCCCAACTAATATTATAAATGCGAAAGTAACTCTGTCTGTCTGTCTGTTACGCTTTCCCGCTTAAGCCTCGCAACCGATTTTGATGAAATTTGGTACAGACAATCTTTAGACCCTGAGACAGAACATATGCTACTTTTTATTTCGAAAAAAAGGGATGAAAAGGTTGAAATAGAGGTTGAAAGTTTGTATGAGATTTCTTAATTTTAAAAGATAAAACCATGAAACTTTATATTTGAGCACTTGATAAGAAGTCATTAAACATTTGTTCTAGCATTTTTGAAATTTCGACCAGTGTTGAAAGTTAGTATGCAAATTCGTCAAATATCACGTCATTAGAAACAAAAAATCGTTTTTCTAGCATTTTGAAATTTTTACCAGTGTGTCTGAAATAGGGGTTGAATGAAGATACTTGACTATGAATCTTGGTCAACGTGAGGCTGGCCCCTGTAGGAGTCTCTTAGACATAAGGGACCAGGATTGACAAATACTAATTTCACGCGGGCGAAGCCGCGGGCGGAAGCTAGTTAATATATATATAATATATATATATATATATATATATATATATATATATATATCTTATATATAAAAATAAATCGCAAAATGTGTTAGGAAGCACATAACTCAATAACGCCTGGACCAGTTTGGCCAATTCTTTTTATAGAATGTTCGGCGAAGTTCAAGGATGGTTTTTACGGCGAGAAAAACTCGAATAATTATCGGATACACCCTAAAACAGCCCTTTTTTCCCCATACAAACGTTTTCTAACTAAAACGTACAGTCAATTTGAGCTTTATTGTTATTGTATAAAGTTCATATTGCAAGCACTCACTGTTGTCGAAGCAATATGGGGTTTTAGACATTTATTTCTCAAAAGAATTTACAATTCACTTATTTGAGAAAGTTAATGATAAAATTAAACAGACGACCTACAGAAAAACAACAAACATTTATGTAGGTAGTAGTTAAAATATAGGTGTGTTCCTAACATCAAAGAGTCAATTTGCGCTTTATTAACGCTATATAAAGTTGAAATTCAATCATATCTATCAAAACAGTCTGCGTGTGTGCGTTGGAGCACAGAGTACATCGTTGGAGAATTTTATGTCACGTTCCAAAATTGAGTAGTCACAAAATGTAATAGTTTATTTGGACCTCCTTTGCAATTAATTATTTTTTATTCACAACGCCCTACCAGGGTGATGGTTCTGTATAGGAGAATTTTTGAGAAACAAAAAACTGCCACTTTACAAATCTTTTTGACAGGACGAAGTCTGTCGGGTCCGCTAGTATATATATATATATATATATATTGGTAATGCCGAATAACAGTGTAGCAGATAAAAGAGACATGTGATAGAGATAAACCTACTATTTTCTCTCTTTTCAGGTTTTTTTTACCAAAATGATTAGCATATAGTCAGGCAGTATCTTAATATGAATGACTTATTACCATAAATCATGTACGTAAATAAAAGTCGAAATTATATTTAAAATCCGTAATAAACGTTCATCCTAATCACCTTAGTAGTTGGCAGTTCAGAACACTGCGTTTTTTCCAGAACTTTCTGCCTCGCAATAGCAAACTGTCGAATGGATATCGCCTGCAGCATTTCCGATGCAATATCCAAACTTTTATTATTGACCGTTTTGTTGTAGATGTTTAACGCATCTGTATTTCCTCTGGTGTTACGGGCATTTATCTTACGCGATAATCGCTTACTATCAGGTGCTACGTGCTAACGTATCTAACGAATCGTAACAAGCTATTATTCCCCCTATAACATATAAAAAGTCACTTCATTTGCGCTTTTCTACAGAATCTTCATTTTTGCTGGATACATTTATAAATATATCCAGCAATATTATACATTGTATATAATTGCAAAGACTGCGAAATATTCAATTGCAGGTCGAGTATGAGTTTGCAGGGTGAGTTGCAGGCAACGACTTACGTTAACGATTATACTAGTCAGGCAATTGTCATTTTCGCTGTGAAATATATAATAGTTTTATAAAAACAAAAGCAATCAAACGGCATAAAAATAACATTCTCGTTCGTCAACTTTTAATATTAATAAACATTATATTTATAAATTAAAGTTACATTTGTCATGTTAGGACAATTACTTAGCGAGAATGTCATTGATATGCCAGACAATTTTATATACAGTTCGCAGGGACTGAAATTTTACAAAAATTTCGCGCAGCGGTTTTTGTTCGAAATTCAAAAACTGTGCCGGCATTGCATTTCCTTTATTTGTGTACGCAAAAACAATACGTCGCGTATATTTTTATTTCGGCTTTTGTGTTACACGGTATATCCGGTCACAGTGTTGAAAATTTTTTTTTGCCAACCTCTAAATAAAACCACAGCAATGCAAGCTTTAAATGTAACTAAATTAGACGATGTAGTGCCTAGAATATACGGAGGAATTTCTTCCAAGCTAATTACCACTATAAATTATAGTATTTATTCAAGTAGTTAAGATTTATGGGATTAATGAAGCGTAAATAATAACTATTGTAACAAATTTTGAAATTATATTAAATATAATAATGTTAATAATTACTGCCTTGCATTAGAAATGTTACAGCAATGCTTAACATTACAACTATCGCCGAACCCGACGCACCAGGGAACCAGTGTGTAAAAGCAATCTTGCAACCCTGAACGCAATATCACATTGAACACAAAGGGCGCTATAGGATTTTGTGTATTGTGCCCACAGATTGTAAGTGGAAAATGAACTGTGAAAAGCTCTGAAGTTCCTTTCTTTAAAGTAACGTCAAAAGAAAGTATCTTTTGACGTTACTTGAGCGACGAGCAAATCAACCAGCGTGTTCATTCTTACCGATAGCTCCCTATGTTGCCTTTCTATATCAACATAATCGTTGAGTTCAGATGTCAAAATATGACCACACGTTACAGTTGCTTAGTAAAATTGGCGTTATCAGATTTGATCGATTGGTCCCAGCCTCACACCACATTCAGCCGCGCTCTGAAACATCATGCTATCATCATAAGTAAGGTTTTGGAGTTACTATCGATACTACAACCAACCTTTTTGTTGCTAAGCCCGGATATGAATTCCAATCTGCCTAACACCGCATTCCAACCTATATGGTTCCGACAAAGCTCAATGCTCTTATCTTACATTATTGTGTGATACTTACCATCTTACCTTTATCTCTGCTACCTCGCCGCCCGCATGCGTTGCCATCTACCTAAATCCGTTTTCGTGATAATGCTATGAGTACTGTCGCGATTTTAATCCGATTTTTTTGCAGACCTCATTTATCAGTTATACTCTTTTGATTCTTCGGGTTCAATTTTTTCCATCTATTGAAATAAGAATAAATAACTAAATTACATTACTCTTCAGTAGCTCCTATTAATCCCGTTGATGTCGTTAAAACTGAGTAAAGAAATATAGTTGATCGACAAAGATAGTGAAAAATTTCTCAATTATAGAGTTTATTTTTTTCGGTGTGTCGTATTAGATATACCTTAAATATTTTTTGCACCGAGTTTAGTAAAATTTCTCAATTATAGAGTTTATTTTTTTCGGTGTGTCGTATTAGATATACCTTAAATATTTTTTGCACCGAGTTTAGTAAAATTTCTCAATTATAGAGTTTATTTTTTAGGTGTGTCGTATTAGATATACCTTAAATATTTTTTGTACCGAGTTTAGTAAAATTTCTCAATTATAGAGTTTATTTTTTTAGGTGTGTCGTATTAGATATACCTTAAATATTTTTTGTACCGAGTTTAGTAAAATTTTTCAATTATAGAGTTTATTTTTTTTAGTGTGTCGTATTAGATATGTACATATGCACCTTAATTTTTTTTTTTGTGCCGAGTTTAGTTAATATTTAAAATGAGGAAGACCCACCACATGTTGAGAAGAATTTAAGGGAATTATAAAATAATAAGATTTTTAAGATTAGAGTATTTTTTAATTTTGTATCAATATTAGTTTGATAACAACATAAATTTGATTCTATGAGTAAATAAAATTAATGATAGTACAGTTATAAAAGAAATGGGTCTATATGACAAAAAAAATGAAATAAAATTTAGAAGTTATAAGTAAATATCAAAATTTTGAATTCTATGTTAATTATTATATTTTATTTATTACACTTATTAGTGCTCTAATGAATTTCATAAGCGTCATTCAGGAGCTTTTTCGAATACTTTTGCTCTTATTATACTATATTTTTTATAATGACATGTTTAAAAAGTTTTAATTGGAATGAATATTTGCTTTAACACGTTTTTTTTTGTGCACTAATAAAGCTTTATCCTTTTTTTTTAAATAATATAATCCATTTTCCGTAATAAACATTGTAAATTTTATCAGTAGATTTTGGGCCTTGATTAAGGACACAGTTTGCTTATTTTCTGAATAACATTTTATAAATGCGAATTAATTTTATTTTTTATAACTTTTAAACAATGGAAAATCTTCCCCGTAAATTTCATGGTGCACATACTTTTTATGTACACCATGTAGCAAAGTATTTTTTTATTATTAAAATTTACTTTCCGGTAACTGTTTTTTTTTAATACCTAGCTCCGCATATTAAATTATTTCCTTATACGTTTGCACTTACAAGATTATGTATTTGCAGATGTTAAGTGCTTGTATGTAAAAAATGTAAAAAAAATGTTAAAAATTATACACGCGACTCGCACTTTTTTAAATCGAAAAATATTAAAAATCCCAATAGTATAATTTAATGTTGAGTTATTTTGTGTACTGTTAAAAACGTAAAAACACAGTCATAAATGTTAGAACCAACAACATAAATATAACAAAGCCGCCATTATCAGTTTTATAACTATCGAATAATGATTATCAGAACAGAATATTATACCAGTGTGAGAGTTGACGAGGGTTAAAAAAACCTTGTTTTTTTTAATAACTAACCCGGATTTATTATTTTATTGTCATGTTAAATTGACAACATTTCAATTTATCTAACCGAATTTTTAATTTAAAATAATTTTCGAATCCACTCGAGCATTAACAAAAAATTACATGAAAATCGTTCTATTTGTATAGGTAGTTAAAATACATGTCCAAAATCATATTGTTAATGAAATATTTAATATATTTTTTCCATTATCATACGTTTAAGTTTATTTAATTATACATCGCAAATTTAATCTCATCTTGAATTAATATAAAAAAAATGTAATTTTCTAAAATTATATTTTCTCACATTATTACAAATTTTCATTAAGAAATGTTTTTTTTTAATAATTCCGTCGTCTTCTTTAGTAGCTTTAACACTCAAAAGTACAAAAAGTTTACAGAATTACGCTTCTACTTTTATATTTATTCAAATCAATTTTAAAACTTTTATATTTTACATGCCAATTTTATGTTACTAATCAAAAAGACCAGCTAACAAACTTTTGACAACAATCGTGTGAAGTCCCGACGTTGGCACGACCGAATAGAACGCTACGCTGCAATCACTTCCCACAGTCGAAATAAATTCGATGTAAAGCGAAAATTATAAATACCTGGAAATCCATTGAAGTCCCGTTATTCGGGCCGGTTGAACTCTCGAAACTGAGCGCGCGGCACACTTTAGCGTCCTTGTCTAAATTATGCTATAGTTTATTTTAATCAGCACCTGGCACCCACAACAGTGTCATAATTATATACACATTCTTAGTTAACTGTCACTTAATAATACACTTAAATTATTTTGAAAGAATTTTTAAAAAGTCAATAAGAGAATGTACACTCGAAACTAAAACGACACTTTGCCAAGTTGACTTCCGTATTCCCGCACGCGCGTTCGGGAACGAAGAGATATTCGAGAGAACGACTATCTCTGCCTGAAGTCCGGAGCGTAGTGTGCCGACTATTCGGAGTTTCACGAGATGAAAACGGTTTCAGCGGAGAGCGAGAGGGAAACATATTCCTATCTCTTTTTCTCGACAAATTATTCTGAATGCAGCGCCTACCACGGATCGCATTCAATGAGAATCTCACGAGATTTGCGTACGAGTAACACATTCAAAAGAATCGTACACTTCGTTTCGGCACATGACCATTCTTTTTATAGATTCTAAGATTTGACATTCCGTCGTGTCTATGCTCTACAAAGCATTTTTCTGTCTAAACATACCTATTCGATTTTCAAACGTGTAACAGAAACTTTAAGCTTAGTTATGACTAAGCTTAAAGTTAATGAAAAATATGAAAGAAGGCAGACTTTCTCGAATAATGTAACCGTTAAAGGGTGACGTTGCATTACTTTGTACGACGCTATCAAAAAATTTGTATTAAATTTAATTTATTATTGCAGATCATAAAGATTTGAATAAAATGGATAATTTTTAAAGATTCCGACTGTTTATAAAACTATTTTTTAATCTTGCATTTACTAAACATTCATTTTTTATTCATCACCAGTAATGTAGAATCTAGAGCTATTCAACCTTAACGATTATGTAGTAATGTAACTAATAAAATTCTTTTAATATGTTTACATGTATAGAATATTAAATTATTGAAAAAACTTATGTGATATAGTAATTTGCATTAACCTACATAAGACACTTTTATCTTCGAGATACTTCTGCCACTAACTACACAGACAATTGTATTAACTGATTGAGAAGAACTACTCAATTTACTTTGAGCCTATTGATATAAACAATTGGAAGCGTAAATCTATACTAATATATAAAGCTGAAGAGTTTGTTTGTTTGTTTGTTTGAACGCGCTAATCTCCGAAACTACTGGTGCGATTTGAATAATTCTTTTTTTGTTGGATAGTCCATTTATCGAGGAAGGCTATAGGCTAAATAACATTACGCTATGACCAATAGGAGCAAAGACAGAGCGGTAAATGTGTAAAAAACGGGGAAAATTATTCATTTTTGAAGGCTTTCTTTGCGTGCGCTGCGAAAACGGTTCAAGATACACAAAAAATATGTATGAAAGAATTATTCCTCTATACATGATCTAAAAAAAAGTCCGCGACGGCATATGTCTATCTTTTAAGGTTTAGTCACAATGACCGTTTTTATGGTACCAAATTTGGTCGAAATAATTTGTTTAAGTTGTATCAACATAATAATATTAATCTTTATTCAAATATAAATATAAATATGTTGTTGGTTAACCAAAAATCTGCCGGAAGTCACTATTCCACGCGGACGAAGTCGCGGGCAAAAGCTAGTTAAAAAAAAATTTTATTCGATAAATTGGGCAAATACATTTTTTTTCCTGCATAAGCACTGAGTTCGACACACATTTCTATATTGATTGTGTTGTATGGTTAAAAATAATTTCTATTTTTAATAATTACAAATGGTAATCAACCATGGCATTGTAAAGACTACTAAGCAGAGGTGGGGTAGTGCAACAACATAAATCATTTTTGCTATTGGCTGCTGGCAGCTAGGAAATGCTTTCGCCACGCCCACTGCATAGAGCTCCAACAACTTGCAATAAGGAAATTACAACCATTTTCAAATATACTATTGCCATCTATGTATAACCTGCACGGAAACCATTTTTATTCAACGTATTCGTTATTATTTGCAATGCGGCGGAATCTCATCTTTGAGGTTCAAAATCATACACGTTCCTTAAACGTTAAACTCAGGTAGCATTCAGTGGTGTATTTTAAATAAAATAAGGTTTAATTTAAATTAACGATACAGAGGAAATAATTTGATTCTCTATGTCAAAAGTCTATATTTTGGAGCGTCGGTGGCACTGTAGTCTTGGCACTGGTCAAATCAGAAAATTCCAGGAACCTGGGATCTATTCCGCTTCTGTGGTATTCGTTTCTCGAATGACATATGTGCATTACTACGCTGACGCTACTACGCTAAAGAAAAATATCTTGAAGCAACATGCGAAAAAATTCAAAGTGTCGATCATCTGCACTGGCCGCCATGGTCGACTCAACCTTATTCGAACTTGATCGGGACGCATATGAGCTTTGTTGATCTAACTTGATTCGAGCAAATGTTCCTATTATTCGGACAGACATTTTTATAGATTAAAAAAATCGTACTTGAATCTTCATTGTAACGATCACAATTGACAATAGAAGATTTTAATTCTGAGTTTTGCCTTACTACATCCCCGACAAATGAACAGTCATTTTGATTGGCGACAGTGAGTGCCTTTGTTGAATAAAGTTGAATAAGTTAATTTAATTTGCTACGTTTATTGAACAACTTATTTTTTGAGAATTCTATATCTTCGCTTGGGTATAAAAAACAAATTGTATTATTCAGCTCTTAGGATATACGTGCAGCGAGAGAGATAATAACAATACATGAAGTTCTAGCTCATCTTGATTAAACCGCGAAGATATACTTATACAATCGTTTGTTGTATGGAAACTCACTTAAATATTTATTTCATTGTTTTATAGTATTCATTTGTATATATATAGCGGCCACATTATTCGTGAAATTTTCAACTGTCTATCACAGTTTATTATATACAGACGACCTTGTGACAGACATACAAATGGACAGCGTTATTTAAATAATATTTTTTTAACCTTTTGGTACGAAATTCTAAAAACTTTAGGCAAAAACTTCTCCAAACCATACGAATACAGTTAGGCCTATTAGTCTCCAGCTGCCCACAGATTCGCTCACGTATTACTAACACGTTGATACACAGTGGCTATTGATTAACAGTTTTAAAGTAAATCTTAGAAATTATTACATTTCGAAAGTACTTATAATTCGTTGTTTTGCCGTGTGGCGTCAAGAGATTGTGATTCAGAATGGCTAGAAATAATTTCATTTAGGTTTATTTATTTATTAAAAACTAGCTGACCCGGCGAACTTCGTACCGCCTTAGCGTAGCTTTGATGCACTACTTTATTTTGTATAGTTGACCTAATGCTCTTTTAATATAGTCTATGGCTGTGAATGACGTTGACATTCGTATAAAAAAAATTGACATTCGTAACGCGCGTTTTTTAAAATATGCAAAATTAAAATGATACTTTTCAATATTTCTGAGAGATTTTCTTAATATTTTTTTCCGTAAGAACCATCCTTGGACTTCCACAAACATTTAAAAAAAGAATATCGAAATCGGTTCAGCCGTTCACACGTGATGCCGTGACAACGCGAAACGGTTTCATTTTATATATATAGATACTAACAGCTATCACAATAAAAATAACTACTATAAACTATACTTAATGTAAGTAGGTACAATAGTTTTAAGGTACGTTTAGTGTTTACATAATATAGTCTAATCATTGTGAAGCCCATACCGTTATCCACAGATTATCGATAATCTTAATATATATATTTCTTGTGTGCGTGTGTATGTGACTGAACTCCTCCTAAACGACTGGACCAATTTTGATGAAATTTTTGTGTGTATTCCAGGGGCTTGAGAATGGTTTAGATTCACAATACGGTCATATAGATTATTGTTTTTCAGCTAATTATTTATTTAAAAACATTTGAGACAACGTGAGACAACGTGACATTTGAGACATTTGACATTTGAGACATTTGACAGGACAACGTCTGTTGGGCCAGCTAGTTAGTATAAATTAGGAATAATTTTGTATAGATTGAACATAATTTAGTGTGGGCTTAGACTTTATAATACGTTAAAAATATACGTATTAATTAATAATATAATACTGGAGTAAATTTCGTTTTGTCAATATTAACTATTGACAAACCCAAAATTACTCCAGTAGCAGAAGTTAAGTAGCTACATTTTAGGCGTTGGATAGATCAGTATAGCAGGTGAAACGAATCGTTTTCAGCATCTGTGTAGAAAATTGGATAGGTTCGTGCAAAAATATTCAAATAAAAAAAAGGGCAAATATTACATGGGCAATGATTTCTTTAATGATAAAAATGCTTGGATTTGATTTTTTATCATATATAATGTAATGGTTGTGTATTCAATAGATCATTTTTTCAATCGGACATACTCATATGTGTAATTTTTTTCCCACGGGGGTTGGTAGTGAGTCCTCATAAGGGGTGCGCTCCTATTGTAGTCATCTTAATAACCCCTTGGTGCTCGGACGATATTACACCAGACACCACCCACGCTCGGTCTACGGTGAGTGGTTATGCTAAACTAAGCACTACAGAAGCCTAGCAAAGCATTACATTACTATACAGACTTGTGTCGGGCAGAAGACATGAGAACTTATCGGCTCTGAACTAGCGCCCGCCCTCCAGAGTGGGGGGCGGTGCATAAATGTGTATATGTTTATTGTTTTGATAAGTAAGAGTAAAAAGATGTAATTGTAAGTATTATGTAACGATTTTTAAAACAGGATACATAAAATCAGACTTTTACTTAGATTCTTGCCTGTTTTTCACGAGAGGGCTAGTCCAATTTTCGAACAGGAGACGTGTTTTTGAATCATTAGACGTGAATTTGGAATTCGAATACGAATACAAATCGTGCGCGAAATCATTTTCTACTGCTTACAATTTTATAGATTTTTGAATCACTCGAATTCAGTGTTGTCATTAAAAACAAATCTTATATATAAAAATGAATCGCAAAATGTGTTGGTAAGCGCATAACTCAACAATGCCTTTACCGATTTGGCTAATTTTGGTCTTGAATTATTTGTAGAAGTTCAGAAAAGGTTTGTACGTAGAGAAAATAAAAAAAAAATTGAAAAAGTGTAAAGTCAACATTTTTATACAAACAATTTGTATTAATACTTGAAAGCCAATTTGAACCTTTGGCAAGACAAAAAAGTGACGTTAGTTCTGTCAAACAAATTTAATGTCATCATATGTCATTTCAAGTAGGAACAAAAAACTGCCATTTTACAAATCTTTTTGACAGGACGAAGTCTGTCGGGTCCGCTAGTTCTTAATAAAATTCCTTTTCGCGCAGAAAAATTCAAAATCACAACAACGAAAACAAAAAGCCGGCGATGACCCACACGTGAAATGGATCAAGGTCACTTAAGCATTGGATATTCTACTAGTAGATATCAAAAACGAGTGGGTTGAACCACTCGTTGCACAACGCACGAAATGAAAGTTCAGAAATAGTGAATTCGGTAATTCGTATACTAATCTCACGATTTCGAATGCGAATTTTATTCTCTTTGTGTCATTAAATTGGATATTTGTTTAAATTTAATAAGTGCCTGTAACAGTCTATATTAGAAAAAGATAATTTTGATTTTGAATTTTTCGACGACCTCCATTTTCAAGGTGTCACCATTTCTAAGGTCCCGGATTCGAATCCCGGTAAGGACAGATGTTCACGTGATGAATGTGAGCATGTGTACCTTAGTCACGTTTCTTAATATATATTTCTATAATACTTATTTATTCAACTGTTGTATAATCAGGGGTATTAAAACACGAATGTGGGTTTGTGTGGTGATAATAGTATCACATGAGTGTTTTAATACCTAATTGCATACAAGGCTTTATCTACAATCATAATGTGAATCCTCTGTTAAAGATTCTCATACCATAGGGTGTTGTACAGTGTTGTAACTATGTAAATTCAATAAAAGTCTAATTACGAAGCATGTAAAATAAACAAACCTTAATAAGTAAAATAATTATTTATTGTAATAATTATTTACATTTTGGATCGTACAATTATTGAAATGCACTTGAACATTTGCACCTTGTTGAATGTTGGCAGATCCTGATGTACTTGGAATATTTATATTCACCACTTCATTATTTCTATTTTCTATAGAACTTAAAATTTGATTTGACACGTGGATTTTGTTGAATATGTCAATGCATGAGAATGTTCTTTTTTTTTTAAATTCATAACATCACGCGTTTGGATTATATAATGATCATAATATCATTGAGTGTTTTAATGTTGGCAATAAGGTAATTGTTATAGGTTCTTTTATAGAGGATTATAGTATTATAGTAGTAGAGAATAGCATGATAGTAGATAAAATATATTTATATATATATGTCTATACTATATGTCTATATATATGTACTAGACTAGGTGTAAGAAATGTTTATTTATTATTTATCCATGGAATAAATTGATAAATATATACATTTATTTCATTATTAATATTATTTCCAAAATCAAAATTAACTTTATGTAAATATGACTTTATAGAATGCTCTTTTGAATCGCCCAAATATTTTTTCCTACCACCTATTCAGGACATATTTTTTAGTTGGTAAGAATAATGGGCGCAAGAAACTTATCAGCTTTATCAAAAGTAATAAGAACATTCACAATAAATTATGTTTATTTCTTGTAACAGAAACAATAATAATACAATAGAATAAAGTTTTATAATCTATGCGTTTCCTCAAATCGTGTATCTCACAAAAAGGTGTAGTTAAGCAATTTCCTTTGCAATAGCGACATGACATCTTAAAGTTTCGTCCAATCAAAACTGATGGTACCTAATTAAAATCGCCAACAATGGCACCTCCTGTGAGGTTTGGTAATATTTGTCGTGTTTTTTTACCATTACGCATTTTATGACACCAATCTTGCAATCAAAATTTCCCGTCATGTAATTTATCGACAATTTTCCAAACAGATTTTTTTATGCTATGTATATGATAATTTGTTGTATATTTAATTCATACTGTATTATATGTCATCGCACTTAGACCCGACTAGAATACCAGCGCCACAGATTAGTCTGTTGCAGCTTATGCTGAGGCTGAGTTCTAATTGGCAATTCATTAAATGATTGTATCTGTTTTATATATGTGGTCAATAAATATTTTCTATTCTATTCTATAAAAGACAGAGACAACATATTTAGTTTCATTTTTTATACCACGATGGTGGCAAACAGGCCTACGGCCCGCCTGTTGGTAAGCGGTTACCGTAGCCTATGGACACTTGCAATGCCAGGGGTGTCATTCGCGCGTTGCCGACCTTGAAGGGTCGGCAACGCGCCTATTTACTCCCCTTTTGAAGAACCCCATACTGTAGCCCTCCGGGAAAACCTCGGCAGGGAGCTCATTCCAGAAACGAAGTGTACGCGGAAGGAAATTCCTCTGGAACCGCATTATACGGGACCATTTAGGCTCCAGTGTGTGGACATGAACTCCCTGTCGATGGCGAGCGGTGCGATGATAGAAAGTGGCCGTGGGCATCATGTCGAACAATTCTTCAGAACACAACCTATTATACAGGCTGTAGAACACACATTTACTTATCAAGAGTTATTGATTAAGATAAAAAAAAAAATATTGACAAATCTAAACATACAAATGCATATAATTAGATTCACAAATAACCATTTCGTAAACAACCATTTTAAAAAATCCAAATTCAAAACTCCATTGCACTTATAAAAATCTTTAAAAAGAATACATAACAAATTAACGATTTTTGAATAAGTGCGATAAAAAGTTTATATCATAACAATATTTTCTCATTATTGTCGATGGTTATTTATCTTTACCAGTCCATGTTTATTTGACATAAAATAATATTGCAATGATTTATTACAACATTATTGAATTTTTTGATGCAGAACTAAAATTAATATATTGTAGACCGAATGACCAAATTCATTTTAATCAAGAACAATTTTCAGTAAACAAATTACCATCGTATGATTTGCATGAAAATGCCTTTGTCTTCTTTTGAAAACAGACCTTTCTTACTCATTTCTATGTTACTATATCTAAGACCCATTATGCCTTGGTTTATAAATTAGCAAGATAAGGCACCTCGAATGCTCTTACATTAATTAATACACAGAAATCCCGACCATATTATTGGTGTTTCCGTTAGTGATTCTGAGCTTTAGGCTGTGTACGACAGTGCGAACAATACTCCGGAGCTGATCAAAGGGTTAGGGGAAGGGAGAGGGTTGAATTTGGATTGATTGCGATTAACAAGCATGTCTCTGTTATAATTGCTAACAGGGCCGTTACAACATCTAGGCAGATGGGGATAGTAGGCTTTCTCGGTAGTTCACACAAAAGCCTACAGGCTTTTGTCCTGATATATGTCAGCATTATATTAATGTGTCACATAATAATATATATCCTATCATATATAACGATCTGAAATACACATTAACATATTTTATTTGTAATATAATGTTCTTATAGTTAGTAGGGGAAATAAGTTTAACTTTTAACTATTTAATACTGATTCTGTGTATAATAGTAAGGGAACAGCTTAGCATAATACTTGCTTGCAGTTAGCAACCAAATTACTGATTTTCAGCTGTAACCTTAGTATTTAATAAGTTTATTCTCAGTGTGCAAATTGTGGACCACCTACAGAACAGGAAATAGCAATAAAATAAAAATGAATATATAAAATAGAATCGTTAAAATACTAGAAATAATTTTATATATTTGATTTGATAATGTAATTTCATAATAATTAGAAGTAATGTAATATTATTACATATTCTAAAAACTTAGAATTAAGATTTTTTTAATTAATAAATGTATAATAACAATATGTTCAATATACCTACTCTAGGATCGCACTGCCCCTTTTTTTTAAAGATAAAATATGTAACTGTTTTTTTTTTAATTAAGCATGGAGGTCTAACCTTTCAGGGCTAAGTTTATATTTTTATAGTACCTTAAAATATATTTTTTATCATCTTAGGGCATCCTTAATCTTCATACCAATAAACCCTGCGATAATAGCCTTAGCATTTTGCCATCTTCACCAAATAGTCGGTTCAACTTGGAGGAAGTGTACCAACGCTGCGATTCTGCCGCTCCAATGGCTATCAGTCCAGCGAGCAATATTATCTTCTCACTTCCATTTAAAGTTCGAAATTGCTCAACCTCTACAGGCGGCGGCCTCTACACTATCGCCAACCCCCTACTTCTTTCGGCAGCCTTCAGAATCGCCCCCTATATTACACTGACAACTGCTACTGCTACAGCTCGACCGGAGTTATACCACGGCCTCACAGAAAACTGGCGTAAAATAGCGCTTGCGTTGTGTTTCACCGAGTGAGTGAGGGTGCCGAAAGCCCAACCCTCCCTTCCCCCCTTATTCCCTTTTAAAAGGCCTTTTAAATTCCCTATAACTGCACCGCGCCCTCATGCACGGTAGCTCTATTACAGTAGGGTCATTAGGACCAAAGCTTAGGCTGAGTTTGGTCGGTAGGTCATGGTCATGGTCAAACGGCCTTGATCGGTCTTAAATCCGACATAACCACATGGTACTTAGTAGCCACGAGGGTTTCAGTCTCACCTCTCCTGAAGAAAAAAAATAGCTGTGTCGGTGACCCTACGGATCTTCTACGGATTTCATCATTTCTGATTGGTTTATGCCTTTGCCTTTTCGGTGACTCTGAGCCGTTTTACAAGACCAAATGCGGAAAAGTTTCAGTACCGTATGTCATCATTGTGGTAGATTCGTCAGGATCCGTCGATTGACCTCTTTTTTGAAATTGGGCCTACCTAGTACGACTATTTGTGTCGGGTAAATATACTCGTCAACAACTTCCAATGTAGATCCTCCAAGCAAACCACGTGATAAACAATACGTGATCTGTTTGATCTTCACCAAAAAGCGTTGATGGCCTCCATATTGTAAGTCATTCTCCAATGGTAGAACTTTGGCATCACCGCTTAAGTCCGAAGTGAGTATGTTTTCAATTTTGGATAAACAAAGACACATTAGCGGGGCGTTAGTTCGAGTGTTTTTTTTTAAATGCCAATTTAAAACGAGACATAAAGACAACTAATCGAAATAGATGTTACCATTAAACAGATTTTATATATTTTTAAATGTCATTTTTGCAATAAAACATCCAAAAACATCAAACATAAAAATATTTTATGTTATTTCTTAAAATTACAATTAGTAAGTTCCTGATTTACACACACAGAAAACAACTATTTTATGATACATATAAGTATTATAAACTAATAACAATTAGTTATAATTTAATATAAACAATTTATTTATGCTTCTACGAAAATATATCTCATTTGAGCAAATAAATTTTATAATGAATCTTCAATTGTTTACTTCATACAGGGATCCTTTGCTTAGATACCTTCGTCTTATTTCTGTCACAAAACAGCAGTGTCTGTATTACTGTCAACCGGTCGGAAAGGTAAGACAGTGAAATTACTAGACAGTGAAATAACTTGACAGTGTAATTACTAGACAGTGTAATTACTAAACGGTAAAATTACTAGACAGTGCTGTGCATTCAATAAGCCCCTACAAGGATTGTGATTTTTTGATCTCACTGAAATCAGTTATACCAGTAACTAGATACTATCACGTGGGCAGTCTAGTTCCTATAAACATGCTATATAACAGCTATAAAAATATGTTTACTATAAACTACACCGTAAATTCAACAGAATTTAAAAAACCAATAACAATAACCACATTCAAGGAAATTATTAATATAAATCATATTCATGAAATAGAAAGTTACTTTTTTTTTCACTCCAATTTTATATTTTCGTAACTAAACCGCTGCCACCTTACACCCCACCCGTTTCTAGGTAGCCGGAACGCCACTCGTGTGATGAATGAACTCAATATGGGCTCAGAAATTGGGTATCAAACAAAGGCATTGTTTGTTTATATCACTAGGGCTTTCCGTGGTGAGTTCGAAACTCACCCTTGTATCAATAATCTCGAAATGAGACCTTTATTGACTGATGACTTTATTGATAAGTTTAACAGATATTGGGTAATGTCTGTATAATTTTATAGTCCGGGAGGTAGCGCTATAGTTGAGCAAGTCATTTTATACTTGCTAAAAATCACAACAATAATACTGTGCCCCTAGTGAAAAACGATACAAGTCGAAAATTGCTACTTTACAGGAGAGCGAAAATACAAAAGAAATATGTTAGCACACTGTGACTTAATGGCAAAAAATGAAATATAAGTTTAAATGCAGTTACGTATTTAAAAATGCTGTCTTTTGTGTTGTATTGTTGGATTTTGTATAAAATTAACGGTTAATAACTCAATTTGGCCAAAATCAGACTTATACCCTTTTTCACTAGGGGCACAGTTAGTTTTCGTGTTAGAGACAACATGAAAAAGTCATTGGAAAAAATCTGCTCTGATGATTTTTATACCGAGCAAAAAAGTTAGTGCGACAACTAACGCTCACTTTACCGATTTCTGACCACTAAACAATTGATTGAAATAAAATTTATGCGGTATAAAATTCCCAGAACCTGCGATGTAGCTGTGCTGATGTGGTTGTCAGTCACTGTGGTTTCACTCGCGTGTATAAAACTCAATGGAAATATCTAATAGGGTACTTCCCTCTATATTAGAAAAGATCTAAAAGCATATAACTATGATAGCTTATGCATTAAATAGTCGGAACCATCATGTTTAAGTACATAAAATAACAAAAATAATATAAAAATTAGTTTCAAAGTATTCACTTTTAATCTATACGTAAAACAAGAGCGAGACAAAGGCCGCCATGTCGTGACGTCATAAGGTACTGTAAACTTATGCGTGTCAATGTCATTATGAATCATAGTACGTAAAACGCAAAACAATAAAAAAAGAAGATTGTAGGTTGCTTTTTTAATGTAAGAGAACGTTATAAATACGTAAGTTAAACTGAAATCGCACGTGAATCACACTATGGAAAGCAGTTTTGTAATAGGAGATAGTACGAATTTACCAAAAATAAATGCATTAATGGTCGGAAAATTCTTTACTGCAAATCCCGACTTTTGTTCTGCCGAGTTACGGAGTATTAAAACATCGATGTCAGTATTACTCTTTTACTATTATTCCTTTATTAGTTGTTTATATATAAAAGATAATAACTCATTTTTAAATTATACATAGCATCAAACATAGAGCTTTGTTTATTATTTACATGCCGTATTGACGTCATCGCTACAGAGTAACAACTCGTGCGCCGCGGTGTAATTACGCGCGAAACTTGAAAATATTAAATTTTAATGGAATTTTTATAGTATTAAGTACTATAGTATTAAGTACGAGTGTATAAATTTTTTATATTTTTAGTATATAGTTTACTGATACGCAAGGATCAAATTAAGATTCTTTTCAAAAAAGAGATTAATTCCCTATTAATAATTATAATTGTCGTATACGAGGTCGATAAAAAATGTTACAACGTGTTTCTTAATTAGCAATCGGCTATGAATCACAGCTGCACTGGACCTGCACTTGTAGCAGATGTTTTCAACTTTGTTTGATCTACAAAATACTTTGAAAATATCTGTTTTTCAGCACTCTTTGCCACAGCTTGAAACTATAGCAATCGTCACTTAATTTTGCTATCATATAAGGCCAGCTTATTTCCAAGAAATAGTAGGTTTTATCACAGTAAGTAACATAAATGTCTGCAAGAACTTAAAAAAGACAAAAAAGACCCTCGGAATAGATATAAAGTAGTAGGTGAATTGTTACAGAAATAATAAATTTAACTGCCCACTTTAACTTTTTGTTAAAGAAAGTGACAGCTGAAGCAGTCCGAGTCAGATGCCCAATCAAATCAAGTAAAATATATTCAGCTTTGCAATGAATGATCACAAACATAACACAATAATGTGTAAGCTATGAATATATCATGAGTCAGTCAGCAATCTGCCGAATTATACAAATTGGATTGCACAGGATCCAGAAATGAAGCTGCACTTGAATAAATTAATCCTATATAATCTACTGCCAAATACCCATCACTCAAAGAACATACGGGAGTGTATAATGCGCTTTTCTGACGCCCACCTTCAGGCGTTTATTTTTTTATCCTCAATAGAGTTACCACATCTTAGATTTACTTCTAACAGTTAATTCACGCATATTAAGTACAGTAACAGTAACAAGTGGAGATTGACTACGCAGCAAATAAAAAACTAGTAAAGAAATGAATATCAAAATCATTCTTCGTTGGTCTCGTTCTCCTTCGATATATTTAGGATATCCTATGATGTAAGAATGTTTCTGCTCAGGCTGTAATCGGACAACTATATAATTAGGTCATGGCTGACATCTGGACAATGGACTTACTACTGTAGTTGTGAAGATGGCTGATTTGAGAGATAATTGCGTTCTAATTGTATTTACGGTGTTGAAGTGTCTGGATAATAAATAACTTAATTTGTCTGTATCAAGCCCTGGGGGGCAAACGCACTAACAAATCGCAGCTGAAACGAAACCAAATCGTTCCACTCAACCAATCCGAGAGCTAGAATATCACGTCATCGCCATATTGTGGCGTTCGGATTGGTTAAGCCGAACGGTTCGGTTGCGTTTCGCTTGCGATTTATTAGTGCGATCGCCCCTCTGGAATCGACCACCCATTATTTGTCGTTCCTTATAATTGCTTGTCATTTTCATTTCCTTATAATTACAATCAGTCCAATCGTTATACTGTAACAACTCAAGACGCCTCAGTATAAAATTTTGACACAAATGAAGTCTTATGCTGCATGTGCACAGGGTCCGAAACCATAGTTTACGCAGCGTGTGAAACTGATAGGCTGCGTCCACTGCATTCGAATTTTCAATCCATAGTTGAATTTACTGAGTTCTGTCAAAAGTGTCTCTTGGAAACACTTTAAAAACAACGTTAAGGGACTATAGTACTAATGAGCTAGTCAATACAAAAGTAACGTCACAAAATAATAGCGAGGGCATA
This sequence comes from Scirpophaga incertulas, assembly GCA_036419045.1. Lineage (NCBI taxonomy): Eukaryota > Metazoa > Arthropoda > Insecta > Lepidoptera > Crambidae > Scirpophaga > Scirpophaga incertulas. The sequence goes on along the minus strand of CM071626.1, from coordinate 39,615,846 downwards.
GGAGTATGTGTGTATGTGGAATTTTTAAGCACGCTGGACGGCTCGATCGATTTCAGATTGAGAGGTGTCGTTTGATTCGTATTTACTATGAAACTGACACGAAAAAATCAAAATGAAAATAGAAACAAAAGGCGATTGTTAGAAGCTGAGTTAAAATGCTTAGCGCGCTGTGCAGTTCGAACGACAAGATGGATTTTATCGTCTTGAAGGTTATCGTCAGATTTATATTTATAAATATTATAAAAATAGTAATTTAAAAACTACACATTTATGTTGAAATTTTTCTTTTATTTGTTGTATGAATAAACGTCCCCCTATCCTACATACTAAAGTTAAGTTGCCAAATAATTTTACTATATTAAATAACATAATGACACAGCCTCTAGAGCTCCTCTTTATAACGTGAACTTTTTAAAAACTTGTAAATAAAATCAGACTATTTTTCTAAGGCCAACTTCTAAATGACGACTCTGTAAAAATAGGGAGAAAAAAAATTGCCTTTGCTGGTTTTCTTGCTGGTTCTCTCCAGTACAACGTCTCCCGCCGTAGAGTTGTGAACGGCACAGCATCTTTGACATACAAAAGTGATTATAAAAATTATATTTATAGAATGAATATTTGATTTTGATTGCCCTTTTAATTTCCTAATTTGTTCCTTCTATTTACGTCTTTTATCATATTTATAAAATAGCTGTGGCATAAATTTTGTTTCTTGCTCTTTTCTTCTTTTCTCTGCGGATATCTATGACAGTTTCCATTCCAGGAAATTTCTTCGTCTGTCCCTATTTAAAGAGTATTCAATCATCAAAAGTTGTTGACAGAAAACCTTGCTCATGAGTTAGAAAATTTTTCTTTGTTTTATATCAAATTATGTTAGGGATTAGGGAAATGTATATTTTAATATAGCAATACTAAAAATATTTCAACACATGTTTTATATAGGTGCAATTTGACTATAATTTGCTTAGGTTCGAACTGGTCGTTTCTTACAATCATATGAAATGATCTGATATCATATTGATAATAAAAATTATTAAATTCAAAACTGCAATAAAACAGTTATTACACTTTCCTTTACTATACTAGCTCACAATATAATGTTATACTTAAACTCATAATATAATGCGAAATGTATCCAATCACCAAAAGCCATAACCACGGCGTGATTTAAACGAGTTGCCACAACAAAATTAGGAATCCTATTGAATTTTGCTTCAAAGTGTTTTGGGCTAAGTCGAGCAAAGTTAAAGGGCCGTTAAATGTGGCATAGAAATAAACTATTTATGAACGAGGAGACGAAAGATTAAAACTTTAAATGTAAGAGGAATTTTAATAAATTCCTTCTGGACTAAGCGTTCGAGCACAGGGTTGTCAAAACCAAAAGAAGCTAGATATTAAATTATTATGCGCATTCATATTCAACAGTTTTGGCTGATTACTGGAGAGTCAGTCTAAATCAGGGTGATCTACTAGTTTACCTCCATCTTATCTAAATAACTAAGACTTATCTCAAAGTTATGCTACATACATCGGACCACAGGAAAGCACTACGTTCTAATTTCAAAAGCAAGACATGTCCGGGAATCAACGGAATACCGTGAACTTAAATTTTACGTTACAGCGGCTCTTTTGACGTTTGCGAATTTGCTATTTATTAGGAATAATTAAAGTAGTAACTGTTATTCTTCAGCTTGTAATAACACGACAGTTTTTACATTTGCACTACGAAAATGTTCGCTATTACCAACAACATAACTGCAATTGTTAGAGTCAACTGGTAACTCAGACACTTTACTATATGATTGAAAGTTAGTTTTTATTTTGTTAGTTTACTTAAAAAGTGTCAATATTAATTTAGACAAAAAATAATATCGGACTACGTATTATTATTAATTATTATTATTATTAATATTTGTTACACTTACACCAATTAGCCTAGCCCAAACTAAGCTCTGTAAGGCTTGTGCTATGGGATCTAGGGTAACGGATAGACATACATATATTATACATATATAAATAATTTTTATTGAAATATTGAAATATTCAACAACCATGACTAAGGTACAAATGCTCGCATTCATCACACAAACATCTGCCCCCACCGGGACTCGAACCCGGGACCTCAGAGATGGCGACACCTTGAAACCGGTGTACTATCCACTCGACTATGGAGGTCGTCAAAATTCAAAAACAAAGAAGAATGTTAAAAGAAATGAATACACAATTAGCGGACTAATCCCGTAACAAACAGAAAAAAACGTACAGTTGAAGTAAAGACCACATCTTTTTTTAGATAATTAAGAAAGTATGTATAAGTCTTGAAGTAGGAACGTGATAACCTCATCACGCGCTGGTGAGGTATTCATATGAAAAATTAACGCCTGACCGGGTCTTCTGATCAGATCTTGTTGCAAATGTCAGTGAGTTGCGAAACCGAGAAATCTCGATATGCTTTAGGGGGCCGTGTACTATCCATCCGTGGAGTTGCAAGAGCAATTTCTCGAAAGAAAGTGTAATAATTTCAAAATACTGGCTCGCTGCTTTTTTTTTTTTCCTCAGGAGAGGAGGCTGAGAATCCATCATGGATACCAACGCAACAGGCAAGCAGGGATGCGTTGACTATGTCGGACTCCTGGTACTGTCGAGACGGCTCGACTACACAGACCTACCGACTAAACTCAGCCTAGCCTTTGGTCCTATTGACCCTACTGGCTTTATTGACGAGAGGGCCGCACCTCAGGAGAGGCACGGTTAGCGCTACCCCATGGTGAGGGTATATGCGCTAGTAGAAGGCACGAATCTCCAAAGTGGGACCGGCCAGTATTGACAAGAACCTAATCATGGCTAAGCAGAAGGCTGCCGTTTAGGATTGACAAGGGGGAGCGACGGCTCAGACGCCGCCGCTTGCAGGTCTAGAAGTTCCTGCGTGAGTTGGTTAGGGGGGTCGCTAAGGACATGTCGCGGTCTACGTATCCTCTGCCCGTATTGACTAGTGTTGCCTTGAGACTGGCTCACAGTTGGTGGTGTTGACGGGTAGGCTCGCTGCTATCGCAGACACACCTTTCTATATTGGGCTCTCTGTAACATAAAACACATTCACTTTGTTTGCAAGGTGACAACCCTACAACCCTAATTGTATAATATTCAAGTCGGGACCTTGATGAATTATATAAAATTCTAGTTTAACCAAAGGTTAGTTGGTGATTGATGTCGGCAATTAGCAGCTCCAAATAATTAGTTAAGTTTAATATTTCGTAACTGACCTATTATGTTTGAGCATTCGAACTACTGAAGCTCTGTGTCATCGTGAATAGTGTGGATAGAAAATGTCTTCCTTTTCTTGTTGGTGGTCAGCCATTGTTTTGACCTGGACAAATAGGTTTTGACCTAGTTCAGTTAAGTTTTTTATCACATTTATTAGTTTAACGCATAGCTAAACGTCTTCTCATTTATATCGTAATCGTTAATGCAAAAATTAGGTCCTTAACTGTGAAATTGCGATTTCTTTGAACTGCATTGATATATATATATATATATATATATTCGGATATATATTCGGATATATATATATATATATATATATATATATATATATATATATATTATATATATATATATATATATATATTATATATATATATATATATATATATATATATATATATCCGAATTAACATATTTTACACTAAAAATATCTTATAAATATTTTTAATGTCAGAATTTTGTATATTTTTGACTACAAATTTTGAAGATAATATCTATTGACGTGTGTGTTTAATTTCGTAATGTTTGCTTTCTTGGTTATTGAGTAAATATAGAAAGAGGGTTTTTTAAAGATTAAACGCACTAACCAACACTAATGTATTTTTTTTTTATAGATTCGTTTCGTAGTGGGAATAGCCAAAGGTATATTCCCCATATAGCTATTTCTCCTAGGGATTGTCCATTAATCACGTGAGGCTTGCAAGGAGGGGGGGGGGGGGGGTTTGATTAAAATCACGAAAATAACACAAGGGGAGGAGGGCTTAGTAAAATATCACGTATATTTATTTTTTCTTCAAACGCGCGATTTTTAAGCAGATGAGCAGCGCGGCGTATATTGTTATATCTTTACTTGCCATAATTACGATGATGGTAAAACATTTTTACATTTTCTTCATAATGTTTTTTAACATTGTTTCGGCAATAGGAATCCACGCATACCGAGCTTAATATAGGTATACTTAGTGTTACCGGCTCCCAGCCTATTATCACGGTCCTTATTTCAGAATAAAATAAAATTATAGTTTATACCTGTATTTAAACGTCACGTGATTAACGGACGGCCCCCTATTATTTTATACATGATTTATTATTAACAAATATTCCGGTGAGCATTTGTGTTTGTGCACATGTCGATCTCATATAATATTTATATTTATTTTTATAATCTATTTCACCAGGTCGATTCGGCTTATGAACCTAATAAACACAAGCTCTGGTTTAAAAATTTACCAACCTATCTCATGGCCTAGCCGACTGAAACAGTTACAAATTATCTCCATATATCTGCCGTATCAATTACATTTCAGATAAATATAAAGCTTGTGTTATATTGGCGATATTTTTTATGATTCTGTAATCGAAACGACTACATCGATGATAATACATGACGGAGAAATCCGCCGTTAAAGTACGCGGCGCCGCGTGTGTTCTTATGATTTTAATGCCACGTCTATTCCAGCAGCGCAACTACTATCTTTTTTTTTTGTTGCCCTGAGGAAATTACATTAAATTGCATACCCCGGCTGTGGCGAGCCGGAGGTTATGTGGGGCTCTCCTCCCCAGAAGGGGGAGGCCTACCCACTATAAACCTCAGGGATGGCCTTCCTTAGGCATGTAGGGAGCCCCCGGGAACACCGAGCGACTTGCGGGAACCCCTAGCCTCCGCTCCCTTGCCGATACAGAGGAGCCCTCCTCGGGGGAGGCTACAATACCTCCCCCGATCTCCACCACCGACGACGCCCCCCAGCCACGGAAGGGGCGTGGTCCCTCCCGTGTCGCCGTATCCGTAGGCGCGATTTCCTCGCATCCGCCCGCCGCCGCGCCCCGACCCGCGGCAGCGCAACTACTATCTTAACACTGAGATATTGGTGTAAACTCTTAATATGTCTGTTGTAGCATTATATTATTTTCTTTATTCGCTCGTTCGCAAATTTTCGGGATAATGGGCAATTGACTGGCCTGGTCAGCCCCGCATTTTGCAGTGCCTCGATTCCACAATACATTAAAACATGATCCGTCTCCAATAATTTACATCGACGGTTAAAAGGAAAAAGCCTTCATGATAGCATAAGCGACAAAAGATGAAATGTTCAGGAGAGCCGTTTAAAGTTTTAAATTTTAGAAACACCGACGTATTTTCATCATTTATTAAGATATTTTGAAAAGTGAAACAGCTATAAAATCATATAGAAATGGAACAGTTACTTATTCTTGGTTTTTAATGAGCAAATTTTCGTCTGTTAGCTAAAATAACACTATGAAAATATTTTTTTTTGCTTGGGTTTAAACGCTAAAAAAATCATCGTGGAGCCATGGGAGCATTCGAAAGAGCTGAAAATTTTGAGTCCAATGGCATATATGTATAACTCATTTTTGACCAAAATGTCGCTTATGACCTATTTCCCTTTAACCGTCGACATATTAGACAGATTGTGGTAAACACATACAATACAAGTGCAGGCCTATTTATGTGACAGATTCAAACCTATAAGTCTGTCAATGTGGAAGTAAATAGGCAAAAGGGAAGTAAATAGGTTTTTAAAGAGCGGTAACGCGCGAGTGGCACCTCTGATATTGCAAGTGTTTATTTACCATTTGAGTGCAGTTAGAAAGAAATGACACTATTTAAGCGCAATAGGTCTCTCGATTTGATTTTAAGTTTGATTTTGGAATACGTGACTTAGATTTTGGATAAAGGATATTTGTAAATAAACTACTTACAAATATCTCTTACAAATACTCTTTTAACAAGATTCACGATATTAAAATTTTGTGCGTATTTTTTACAGTTTTATGTAAAAAGTATTAATTCAATCTTTAAGATTTGATATTACATGCTACCATACACATGTTAAGATGAGGGTTGACGTGACCACGGTTATATTGGAGGCCTGAAAAAAGGATATATTTACATTGTCAGTATTATCGATAAAAGTGTTTCTGAATATTCTGACTACATCTACGAAGCATAGTTATTTATATACGTGTAGCTACAATGAACTTTATATTTACCGAAAGTAACGATAATCTGTATTCAATAATAATTAATTTAGAGTACTTTGTTTTAAGTCTTGAATAAGATCGGGAGGTTGTAAATGTAAAAATATATAAATTTTATAATGTTTTAATTAAATTGTAAACTAATCTAACCAAACAACCAATTCATCAAATTAAATTACTAATTTTACTAAAATATATAAAGTTTTTGTGTCTAATAGATTAAAAACTGTGTGACTGATTATAATAATTACTTAGTAGCTTTTTGAAAATATATTTAATTTCATTAGCATTATGGATATATTTTGTCGTTTAAAGCTTAACTTTTTTACATTCCATTTACCAATTAAACTTTAATAAAACCAAGTAAATGTTTCGTTATCTTAATATTAAAATATATATTCTTAGGGAATAGATACCCTCCTTTTATCATCAAGATTAACAAGATGAAATAAAGCAACCTGAAAAACATTAAGAATAAAAACACTTTATGACGGACTTTACCTTTAGTTGCGTCCAATCAAAAAAAGATTGTGTGATTTTCAAGAAACAAGTTTATATAAATAGAAAGAAAACGGATATTTTCTATAATATTATTTGTTGTTGGTCTCATTCCACATCAAAATCTACGTAAATGGTTGCTAGCCAACTTGCATGTTAGACTGAAAAACATTAGATGGCGAAAAATTTTAAAGATATAATCATGTAATGTAAATTTAAAACATAATAACAGGTTTTCCATAGTTTTACTACAAATAAGTAAGAAGATACAATGTTGCCAATGGAGATAAATTACTATTTCAGTGGCACAAAATGGTCATTTTGGACTTAGTTGCTTGCACACAATCGTTACCAATGGCGCATATCGGTACAGTTCGCAACCATAGAGAAACAAAATGTCACTTAAGGAGAGGGCTGTAAGAAAAACCAGAGTCATGTCTAACGACTGAAATGAATGAACAAGTGATTATAGCCACTTACCGTGATTGGGGCATTACTAGGAAGCCACATTAAAAAATGATTATTTTATATAAAAAAAAATTGAAACATTTTTAACAAAACATGATAGTTTATGGTACGGACTCACAGCATTAATTTAATTTCGCCTTCGTTGTATTGTTGCTCGGGTGGCCACGTCTTACATTTTTCCGCAAGCAAGTAGTTGAGACCTTTGTAAATAATTACATAAGAATACCCTTTTATCGTTATCAAAGGTAATATATGGTATATCGAGTAATGTACCGAAACATGGACGCGGTGACCATGCGCCATTAATTTACCGGAAACTATGTTAATTTGCCGCATCAATCGTAGTTCCGTAGCAATATAGTGCGATAGTAGGACTATTATTTAGAAATAAGTTAGGCACCTGCAAATAATTGCTATTCTAGATTTCCAGCCAGTGTTTCAATGTTATTTACTTTATTATTTGCTATTAAGCCAATGCACGTTTTTTCGGTAGCGCGGTAGTCTCTGGCTGTTCTAATTGCGACGCCCGGATTAAATCATGGCCATATAACAATATGTTATTCGGTATAAAAAAAAACATTCGCCAATCGTCGCTTTGCTCCAGATCACTTTAACACTCTGTCTATAGACTACCATATAATGATACTGTATTTCACAGTACATCGCAGTCACACCTTGGCATGCATTTAAATAGAGGATGACCTTGAAGAAACACATCTTATATATAAAAATGAATCGCAAAATGTGTTGGTAAGCTCATAACTCAACTACGCCTGGACCAATTTAGCCAATTCTTTTTTGTTAATGTTCGTTGAAGTTCAAGGAGGGTTTTTACAATGAGGAAAATTGGAATAATTATCGGAAATACCCTAAAAACAGCCCTTTTATTTTCCCATGCAAACGTTTTCTAACTAAAACGTACAGTCGAATTGAGCTTTATTGTTATTGTATAAAGTTCATATTGCAAGCACTCACTGTTGTCTAAGCAATGAAGGTGTGTTCCTAATATCAAAGAGTCAATTTGCGCTTTATTAACGCTACATATAGTTGAAATTCAATCATATCTATCAAAACAGTGTGCGTGCGTGCGTTGGAGCACAGAATACATCGTTGGAGGATTTAATGTCACGTTCCAAAATTGAATAGCCACAAAAGGTAATAGGTCATTTAGACTTTTTTTTCGATTTGGTTGGCTATGCGACATTATCTACAAAATAATTAGGAACAAAAAACTGCCACTGTACAAATCTTTTTGACAGGACGAAGTCTGTCGGGTCCGCTAGTACAACTATAAAAAAGAGATTAATTTTAATTCCTTCTGGAGAATTATTTCTCCAATTGTTAATGGGTAGAAACTCAATACTGACAATCGACAATTAACTTCCCTTGTATGATAGAATATTCAAACCAATTTAGATATATGAATCCCAACTTTGTGATCATTCGAAGTTGCAAAAGAGTAAACAAATAGCGGATGTACTATGGTTTCGTGAAACATCAGATCATCAAAGAAGATAGGCTACACCTTCCTTCATCTTTCTAGCTGTATCAAATATACACTAAGGCTAGAATGGCATCCGGGAAAATTTGCAGGACAGCTGACAAAATCTGAGAGCATTCGTAGTCTAAAATATTGCATACAGCGGCCAGCAATAGAGGCATTGATGGACGAACGTCTCGTACATGTGGGCCGAGGCGAAGCCGAGCTACACATACGTAACTCCATCAATGCCTAGTTGTGGCCAACGCTTGTATAGTACTTTTCTCAAATAATGCGCGGACATTAAAACTTTCAAACTCAATGACCAACAATGAATAAAATTTTTCACATGCCAAAGGATTCGTTTGTTTTTTTTTTTCATTATAAAACAGGTTTCTTTTGCAAGCCAGTTCGATATTTAAATAAAACTCTGATAAGTTGCCTCCTTGGTTTGGCATTTTTCGGAGCAACAAATCGTTCCATTTTTAAAATACACGATAGATATGAATTTACATGTACATAGGTACATTTATTTTCATACATTTTTTGCCGGCCGCTGCTCGCATGTATTTGGCCAGTGCAGCAATTTCGATTTATCTCGAAGAAGGTTGTCAAAATAATGCTCAAATTTCCAAGCATGTTTGAGAAAAGAAGATTATCAGCTCATATAGTGAGTAACTACTGATATAAATAATTTTATCTTCGTTGCGATAATACCCAATAATATTTGACTACCCCATTGGGAACAAGGCGTGATATATATGTATGTATGTATGTATATCCTAAACAACATTTCATCTAACTCTGTGATTCCCAAAGTGGTTATATATCGACGCCAATGGATTCTATTGCAGGTTGCAAGGGGTCTAAGGGGTCTACCTTTAGGGGGCGAAAAATACCTATAAAGTAAATAATGTATTGTATATGTCTATTAAAATTTGTAAGGTGTAGAGGCATTCTATATCATGTAAGTAGGGTCGACCCCCTACCAAACCCCCAAAATCAGGAAACATGACAAAGGGTCTATGACACAAAAAAATTTTGGAACCTCTGATCTAACTCTTCTGCAGCACAATATATTACTGTATATATAATTTCCATATAATATATTTTTAAAATTGACCTTATTTACGTTACAGATCTCTTAATAAAGATATTGATTTACCAATAAAATGTAAATTTTATAACATTCTTTAGACATATGAAAATTGATCCATGACAAATATTTTTTTTATCATATCTATTTTAATAATGTATATAACTATGACAATTCTATTATTTATTTTTTAAAATCAAATTTATATAATTATTATTTAATCCTGTGTCACTGCTAATTTGATTGGATGAAAGAAATCTCTCTGAGATATAAGTCCGCCTTTGTACTAATTAATTTGTTGCCTATTAGGGTTTTTATTGTATTTTTTTTGTTCGATGAAGAGTTAATTTTAATTATTTATAAAATATATTTATTATAAATATATTTCATTTTTTATTTATTTATAAATAATTAAGATGTTTTATACAAAATTATTAATAGATATTTATTAAATATTAACAAATTTTATTCAGTGTTAACAAGCTATTTACAAAAATGTTGTTTTTTCAACAAGTGCCTCACTACACCGGAAGCATGGTCAACCCACATCAGGCCAAAGGACAAGGGTCGAGAGACAAATGGAGTTGCGATCGTGACAAAGCGCTAATGTATTGACACAGCCCTAGCACTTATTTTTAAGGCAAAGACATTTTTCAGACTGCCACCCGGGCGGCCATTTTGTATTGACATCGACCTTTTTCGTCAATTGAATTTTTAGTGATAGTCGTTTTAGTGTGTGTGAAATAATTGTGCAAGATAATCTGACGCTCATTTTGGCACTTGAGATATATTTGACTTTGATTAGTGCCAGCCGCATTGTTGGTCTGATGAGGTGATCACTTCCAGCTTACAAGCCGTAGAGATTATGAGACGTTACGGGCACCTTTATTCACCTTTATTAGCTACTAGCTGACCCGTGCCCACTTCGTTGGGCATAATATTAATAATCCCCGAAGCGAGCACGAACGCGAACCGAATTAAGCCCGAAGCCAACGCCCGCCGTCCGTTGCTTTGGCCTTCACACTTATGACGATGAGTTTACTTGTTTTCATAGATTCATAATTTTTCGGAATATATGACTAATAAATATGACCTAATGATTTGAATTATTTTATTAATATAAAAAATTAAATAGGCTTGTTGCCTAAATTTCAGTAGTTAGATACTAATATACCTTGATGCCTATTCTATACAAAATAATTATTATTTTTGAAAAAAAAATGCTTATTTATAAGAATAATTTTGCATTTAATTAAATATTTGACATTAGTCATCAAAAACGCTCATGACTGTCATGGCGTCTTGAATGACGTCACGCCGTGCAAAACACAGCTGTTTTAGTATCGGAATATTCGGTATTGTGAAGTTATTTTAATAAAAAATGGATTCATCGTATTACAAGTACTGCATAGTGCCCCAGTGTACAAGCACAAGTATAAAAACACCAAAAAAATTATTTATATACGTGCCAAACAATCAGCAGATACGTAAAAAGTGGCTAACACTCGCGAGAAGGAATGATGCCCATTCTTTTTCGCACTTCCACAAGACATTTGGGAATGACATTTTGACTTTGACGTTTCGCACGGCGTGACGTAACACTTTTTAATTGGTGTTTGCTGTCACGTGACTTATGGCTTATTTTGTGCAATTTTATTTTATAAAAATATAAATAATCAAAGGTTATTATTTTATAAAACTTTGTTTTTTCATAATTAAATGATCATCTTAATAGTTATGCAACCTAATGCATCAGATTTGTTCATAGTGGATACAAGCCTATTGTCTATGCTAATGATAAAAAATATATTTTTTGTCATTTAAATATAAAAGTTAGACATATGCTGTCGTTGACTTTTTTGTAGGCATTTTCAAGCTCCACATTTTTTCTCTAGAACTCAAAAATATATCTTTCATAGTTAAGGCAGCGTTCGCAAGGAACGCTTTCATTCGACCGGTTTTTCTCCGATTCACTTTGTAAAACGGGCTACCACATAAAAGCCTTTTTATTTTTCGGTTTTTTATATAACCTATGATACTCAGCAATAATGTGGCTTTCTATTGGTGAAAGAATTTTTAAAATCGGTTCAGTAGATCCCGAGATTACCCCTTACAATTTAACAAATATACAAACACACAAACTTTACTTCTTTATAATATTAGTATAGATAGTTCTGATTGTTGTAATACTGTTATTTTTTATCAAATATCACAAATTGACAATATCGTCTCTAGCTTTGCATATTGTATAAGTTTGCAGTTTCTTGAAAAATTTGAAATCAATGTATAAATATATATAAAAAATACTCGAGAAATATTATAACACTGCTAGGATTTGGGTCCGCTTTTTCATCACATATTGTAGTGTACGATCACAGAAAGACAGTGGGCCAATCAAAGTCAACCCATCACTCGCGCAAAAGCCAAAACAGTTCAAAGTAATGTACGAGTTAGGTATTAATCGTCCAAAGGCGAGCATTGGAAATATCTACTTTAAGTTGTTTAAATAATAACTTTTTCAATTACGTCCAATCGGCTATTACAGGAAATCTAACTCTATAACCAAACTAGATAGGTGTACTAAAGCTTTCACATACTTTATATACACTGACGGAAAAGAGTTATAATTAGATACACCAATTTGTACTCTATAAATTTTCTCGAATAAGTTTTGGTGAGCGAAATAGAGGTCAAAGTATTCGGCAATTAATAATAATTCGATTTTACAAAGTCTGGGCTCTAATAAGGTTTTGTTGAATTCCAAATTGATTTTACTAAAAAGAACGTAGTAGAATTATTCCCGGGATTTCTATAAGCTATATAAATATGGTTTAGTGTGTCATTAGCCTCAATCATATATTGATTGCTACTTAGTACTAAGACCGCCTGTTGTGCATTTGTTACCTACACTAATATTATAAGAAGGAAAGATTTGTATTTTTGTCTGTTTTTAATAATTCTTTTTTCATCAGAAAGCTACATTATAACTAAGTATAATAGGCTATATTTAGTGCTTCAGTGAGTATCTGTGCCGGCTTCGGTGAGTATCTGTGTCGAATAGGACGGGAGGGATCGACACATTGCCACCACTGCGCATCCGACCTCGACTCGGCCCAGCACACGCTGGCGGAGTGCCCCGCGTGGGCCTCCGAGCACCATTTCTGAGTCCTGTAAGTTCACTATGAGTGAAAACGTCGGCAGTAGTAATAGAACACTGTTACAACCGCCAGCGCCCACTCCTATAAACATATGTAAACATTTTTATATCTAAGAACACACAACATATATATAACAGTAATAAATGGTTCTATATTCAAAATGATTTATCTTAATTGTTAAGTAAATTAGAACAAATAAACAAAAAATATAGGCTATAATGTAACTGCGCTCAAACTCCAAACCACCCATCCAGTTTCAGCAGTTCTTCTGTTTCAATATAGTTTAGATTGCGAAACCAATTTTGTATTTGAATTTTCGTAAAGTTAAAGTGTCAAGTAAGTGTGAAAAAATCTACCAGCTGCAAAGTCGCGGGCACTAGTAGATCTTTGTAAATTTTAACCTATGTGTACTAACAGTATTAGCGTGTAACTAATATTGTTTTTAACATCCGTGAACATCCGGTCAATTTCCGAACGACGAAGTTAATCAACGGGTCTAATTCAGGCTGGCAACGTTCAGAACGCAATGCCGATATTCCCGTCCCATATACCGCAGGCTTCAATATTGCCAGTGTTCGATGTAATGATTTACAGCACCACAACCTACTTGTAATATACAATTTATATACAATCTGATTTGCCGCCAAAATAATAGAAAAAGCCATTAAAGAAGTTTTATTCTCCAATTTCAAAAAAAGAACGAGCTGTGGATCCTTTTTTAAAATGTTTCTAATAAGGCATCCAAGCGGCCAGTAACAGAAAATAAACACCCACATATGCAAAACTCATTTTGTTATTAAAATATATATACGATATGTTTTACATTTTATACATTGTTTTTTATTGGCTATATTATTGCATGATTGTTAATTGTACATTTTTTACATGCAATGTACGTTAAATTTGTAGTTTCTTTATTCTTAAGAGTTGTTTTTAATTATTTAATTATATGACCACCACTGTATATACTATATGTGTATATGAATGAAACACACTGTAGGAATACAATGTCTCTCTTACGAGTTAGCTCGAAGCTGCCCGGATGGACAAATATAGCTCCAGTTTCATCTCTTATGTGCTATTTCTATCCAATCCTCAAATCGGTTTTACGCCGGCACGTAAACAGCGGAATATATATTCGGATACTATTAGCGAATAAAAAAGTACTCGTTGAAGCCAAATCGATAATGTAATGAGCATGAGATACTTGAATAATATATTTATTGTATAATAATAATAATAAATAAATATTTGTTACACTTACACCAATTAGCCCAGCCCAAACTAAGCTCTGTAAGGCTTGTGCTATGGGATCTAGGGTAACGGATAGACATACATATATTATACATATATAAATATTTTTTATTTTTTATCAACAACCATGACTAAGGTACAAATGCTGGCATTCATCACATAAACATCTGCCCCCACCGGGATTCGAACCCGGGACCTCAGAGATGGCGACACCTTGAAACCGGTGTACTATCCACTCGACTATGGAGGTCGTCTTAAAAATTACAACAAAACAATTAATTTCATTAAAACTTCATCGCATACATAGAGTACTTTGTATAATCTGTTATATCATAACAAAATCTGTTGCTAGGTTACGAACTATCGTCAAAGTCCGCGCAAGTGTGCAAGAATAGAATGCTGTCTATAGGAAATACTTCATCTAAAGTTTAAAGTTTAAACCCGTTGGGTTGGCCGTCCTACAATAACTATATAATATTAATATTCTAGTAAAGTTCGATTTTCATTTCGTGCATAAGCTTACTACTGTCAATTTTTTTCTATCTATTTTATTACTGATGTTAGTAGTCTATAAAGCACTAGCTGGAGTAGTAAGTATATAGAGTGGTTGATACACCGGTTTCAAGATGTCGCCATGTCCCAGGTTACGGGTTCTAATCCCAATGGAGGCAAATATTTGTATGATGAATACTAGTATTAGTACCGGGGGAGGTAGTGGGCCTACCCCGAGGAGGGTTCCCCTGTATAGGGGGAGCGAAGGCTGGGGGTTCCCGGAAGTGGCTTGAAGTTCCCGGGGGCTCCCTACATGCCTGAGGAAGGCCATCCCTGAGGTTTTTAGTGGGTGGGCCTACCCCTTCTGGGGAGGAGAGCCCCACATAACCGCCGGCCCGCCACAGCCGGGGTATGCAATTTAATGCATTTTCCTCAGGGGGAAAAAAAAAAAAGTATTAGTACCTTAGTCAGGAGTTCACCCAACACATGTACTTCTATATATGTATATATATGCATGCGCGTGTGTATATATGCGTATATTTGTATCTGTATATTTTTTCCGGTCTTTTTATGTACTCTTTAAATATAAGTATGTGTATGTCTCAATAAATCATTCATACATGCTTAATCAATTAGAAGATTTCTTAAGTATTTTTTTAAACAAAGATATGAAAAACATTATATACTAGATGGTGCCCGCGACTTCGTCTGCGTAGGATTAGTAATTCGAGTAGCTTATATAAGCGTGGCGTATATCTTTGTAAAATGTAGCCTATGTGTTATTTTCATGTATAATAAAGTTTCGTAAAAATCCATTTAGTCATTTTTACGTGAAAAAGTGACAAACATCCATCCATACAAACTTTCGCGTTAATAATATAAATATATATATATATGAGCGTGTGTGTGTGTGAATGTGTGTGTGTCTGTATATTTTTCCTGACTTTAGTTTTACTTTCTGTGTTTTTGTGTACTACTTAAATGTATATATGTGTGTCTCAATAAATCAATTTAATTAGGTAATTCATGTTTAGTTACGAGTATTTATAAAAATATTGGCGATAAACTTAATATTCTTCTTAAATATGCTGTGTTACTGTATTTATTTATTTATTTATTAGAAACACAAACAGATGGTTATCAATACATATAAAATAAGATATACAGCAGTTTTGTACAAGATACCATCCCAAAGTAGTGTTTACAGCACGACAAAAGAAACACAGCTTACTAACAAACTCTTAACAAGAGTTCACACAATTATCAAAACAGTACTACTATACACACTATATAAAAGGACCAAAACAAGAACAGGACAAGGCACAGCCGCGAAGGACCGCAGCAAGACCCATCGTCATTAATATTTCGAAAAGTTACGAAGCATCACCCAACACCATCCGCCGCAGCTGTGCCAAACACTGTACTTATAAATTTATTTTTTTTTAGTAGTAGCAAACTTTCAGGTCTCGGCTCAGCGTTGTGCTTCACATAGCGCGAAGCGCTGATATTCTGCCGAAACCCTTTGAGAGGGTAAGTAAACCAGACAGCAGACACACAGAGAGAAACAGACAAACCTAAGCATACATATTACATTAATAAATAAAGCGCAATACGTGAATGTAGACAGATAATATTAATATATATATATACACACATACATACATATACACATACATACATATACATATATATACACATACAGATACATATTTCCCAATTAGCCATCAGCATACAAATGGAGAGTCAGCATATCTATCAGGCAAACCAGTTCTTTGTTTTTGTAACACATGTTTTTTTTATTTTTTTTTAAACGTAGATTTACACTTCAGTTGCCGTATGGGAGGTGGGATGTTGTTCCAACATTTGGTTGCCTGATAGCGAAAACTTCCCCTTAGCCGCAGTCTTATGCTGCTGATATGACACAAAAAATGTCTAACTCGCTGCATTTGAACACAGTTCATTATAGTCCCGACACACTCGATACAGGGGGTTGTGGAATACTCAATACTCAATACTTTATTGCAATCCATCGGTACAAACATGTTAATTTAAATAAATGAGCATCTCTATGGACCCTGTCGGGCACAGCAATATTGGAAAGAACAAATGTTTTATTCTCATTATTAATTTAACATTAAGTATTATATTAATTATTTATTCTATTATTTATGTAATATTATATCAAATTATTATTCTTATTTTATTTATTTTATTTATACAATTTTATTTATTGTTTATGATATTCAATATTTTTGTCTTCTAAATATTCAGATATTTTATAATAGCACTTCTCAGTGAGTAATTTTTTTAAATCATTTATAAAATGTTTGTCATCACTGATATTTTTTAACGAGTCGGGTAACTTATTGAAAATTTTTATGGACATGACCAATGGGCTGGAAGAGTGGTGTTTCATTAGGGATTGTGGTAACATTAATTTGTTTCTATGTCTAAGAGGTCTCTTTATGGTGTCGTCTCGCCTGGTGTAAAAGTCTATGCTCTTCGTGTGTCACATATAGGACAACAAAATAATATAAATATGTACAAATATGTACAAGACAACTAACAAGAAAAACCACTTTTTGTAAGCAAAACTATAAGGCACAGCTCTAGGTTTCGATTCTACACTTCTGTAATCATTCCAGAGGTAACAAGAATTAAATGCTCTTGATATTATTCTCACCTCTTAATTGCACTAGCTGCTTCAACGTGGTGGAATGCAGCTGGCGAAAATAAATTAAACTATAAGATTAGTTTTCGCGATAAACTGAATCACGAGGAAATGCGGTGGAATTAAGAAATGAAGTAGTTACCAGATAAATTAATTACTCCCTGACTGTACGAGTATTCGGATCAAATACGCTATTAAGTTTACATAAGATTTCATTCCATTATCTTATCTGTGTTAATTTGTAATAAGGGTCATTATTGTAGTAAGTAAGGAAATTTTGCGGTTTTATGAATGGAGGATTTTAATCTAGTTTAATATGTTTAGACAAATGTTATTCATTGTGCTTCCTATGGTTTTTAAAAATAAAAATATTTAAATGATCATATACATATAATAGGTAGTGAAATCTCTCTATTATATCTACATGAAATATGATTATCCTTATCTTAGGCATTGTGTTAAGATTATCTTTTGTACCTGCGCTAAAGTGATGGCATTAATTTTATTAGCTGAACCGAACCGATGCGATATCGAAACCTTCAAAAAAAGAGCATACTCCCATTTAAAAGGCCGGCCGGCGTTTGTTGCCCTCCTATAAAAAAAAAATAATAGCTTATTTATCCCATGCAAAAAAGAAGTGTGTACAATATAGGTTGTAATTATAAGTTACAATAAAATTAAAAGATTTACAAACAGAATTCTAGAATTGCGATGACATTGTAGAACTAAAATATAATGATACTAGCGGACCCGACAGACTTCGTCTGTCAAAAAGATTTGTAAGTGGCAGTTTTTGTTCCTACTTGAAATGACATATGATGACATTAAATTTGTTTGACAGAACTAACGTCACTTTTTTCTTTTTTATTCATTTTTATATATAAGATAGCTGACCCGGTGAACTTCGTACCGCCTTATTATTGGAGGCATATTTAGTAAGTCACAAACACACGACACAATACTTTTTTAATTTTATTGAAATTTGTTGCTTTTAGATTTTTAGGAATATTAAAGAATTATAGTAATAGGTGCACAGCAAAGAGGCGTTTACATTTCAAGTGACATTTTACCATAGACAATAGGTTGGCACCCATCAATATGTCAACACATTAATTATTTTTATATTTTGAAATTTAAATACTCGATGTTATAAGCAAAGTTGATATTATGTTGTCGATTCAAAAGTCTTGTTTTAATGCGTTCTTTCAATTCCGAGTGGAACTGAGAGTACAAATACCGTCAAATGTTTGACAGAAAGTAAGTGATCAACTTTTATATGGGAAATGAAATTGTCGTCTTACTCTATCTTACTCGCAATTTTTCCTTATTTGCTCACCGTTTAGACCTACCCTGGACTACGACAAACATTTTTAAAACCAAAATCAGCTCAATCGGCCTAGCCGTTCTCGAGTTTTAGCGAGACTAACGAACAGCAATCATTTTTATATATAGATTGATTTGTGAGTGCTGCATATTTGATAAAATTTTCCTAATATATTTTTTTTCATTTTTGCCTTTGAGTATAAGCCTCCTCCAAGCTATGCCTTCTGTTTCTGTTTATGGCTATGTTTAGCCAATCTCGGCCTACTATAGCCGCCAATTCATCAGCCCATCTTACGTGTGTGCGACCTTTTGCTCTTGTTCCTAACGGATGTAAGTACTTAATTACATATATTTATAACTATCAATATTTATGTAAGTCATTATCACAACTCTTATCTGTCTTCACCGTGAGACACGAGCGTACTCTAACTAGTAATGTTAGGATAATTAAGCCTTAACTAAGCTGGCCCAGTGCAGATTGGTCCACTTCACCTGCAGTTTGAACTTCTTCGCACGTGTATGCAGACACGAAATATAAAGTAACCCGCTTCAGGATGTTTCTTGGGGCGAGAGCGGGTTAGATAAATTTAAGTACGAAATTCGAAAAACACCTCGTATAATGGCAAGTTCACCCTAGATCTTTCGATACTAATAGGAACACAGACCAGCGCCATATAATAATATAATTTCAATCAAATATATGGACCATAGGATAGATATATTTCTGTTTATTTCTGGTTTAACATTCAAATTGACTTGCCTGCGGTACATTTTGACTTTATAAATTTTGAAGTTGTTTGTAACATCTCTACCTAATCTAAATATATATATATACTAGCTGCGCCCAACAGACGTTGTCCTGTCAAATGTCTTAAATGTCAAATGTCTCAAATGTCACGTTGTCTCAAATGTTTTTAAATAAATAATTTAGCTGAAAAACAATATCTATATGACCGCTATTGTGAATCTAAACCATCCTCAAGCCCCCTGGAATACAAACACAAAAAATTTCATCAAAATTGGTCCAGTCGTTTAGGAGGAGTTCAGTCACATACACACGCACACAAGAAATATATATACACTTCTCATCAAAAAAATCGAAACACCTTGCAAGTTTACGTTTTGTCAGGATTATCAGAAAAATGTGTACATTTAGGAATAAATGTTAAATGTCGTTTAATAGTGAGTAATATGAGCTTATCAAATCTTAATGTTAATGTTCTAAATTTAAATGAATTTTTCATAGGTTTCGTATTTTGTTAAATGAGTCATTTTTATTCCGTATGGAGTATAAAGAAAATGGATAAAACAACACACGTAAATGAAAAAAAAGTTCTAAAAAATTCTAAAAAACGTTTATTTAATAACTTGTATTCCCTCCCGAGCTCTAATTACTGCTTCCATACGGTTCTTCATCGATCGGATGAGAGTCACGATCACATGCTGTGGTATATTGTCCCATTCCTCTTGGATTGCATCTTGCAGCTGGCTAAGTGTTTCTGGGGCAGGATCTCTTGCTCGAATTCGTCTCTTTAATTCATCCCACAGATGTTCAATGGGATTCATGTCCGGGCTTCTTGCTGGCCATTCCATAATAGAGATTTCGACTTCGTTAAGATAATCTCGTACGACGCCCGCGGTGTGAGCCCTAGCATTGTCGTGCATGAATATGAAGCCGTTGCCAATAAAATGTGCATAGGGCATCACATGAGGCTCGAGACACTCTTCGACGTACCGATGACAGTTTAGTGCAGGCAGACGTGGCCCAGACACAAAAGCAAGCTCTGTCTTACCGTCGGATCTGATTCCTCCCCAAACCGTCCACGAACCGCCACCATAGCTGACCTTTTCTTCAATGCAGCATTCTGCATAGCGTTCTCCGTCTC
Source organism: Scirpophaga incertulas (assembly GCA_036419045.1). NCBI lineage: Eukaryota > Metazoa > Arthropoda > Insecta > Lepidoptera > Crambidae > Scirpophaga > Scirpophaga incertulas. The sequence continues at coordinate 39,595,256 of CM071626.1, read as the reverse complement.
TTCTGTAGACCTTGTTCCTTCCGTCGTTACCATACAGCATAATTTTACACTCATCAGAAAAGAGAACTTTGCTCCACTGTAGGTATGACCAATTTAGGTGCTCACGTGCAAAGTTAAGGCGCGCTCTTCGATGGTCTGCAGTTAATTTCGGCCCATTTGCTGGCTTATGCGGTACCAGTCCACGATCCTTCAACCTTCTTCTAATTGTAGAGTCACTTACAGCCACCCTTCGTACAACACGAAGCCGCTGCTGCAGTTGAAAAGCGTTAAGGCGTCGATTTCTTAAAGAAGTTGTTACAATAAATCGATCATCTCGCTCAGAAGTGACCCGATTCCTGCCAGATTCTGAACGGCGCGTGAACAAACCAGTCTCCCGATAACGTTTATAGACTCTATGAACAGATGACAGGCTTAGATGCAGTCTTGCAGCCACAACACGCTGACTAAGGCCAGAATCCAGCAATGCCACAACTTGGGCGGCTTCTGTGGGCGAAGTATCCATACGTTTTAGAAAAATAACCTTTTTTCAGACGTCCCAAAGTCACAGAATTGAATAAAAAAACAAAAAGTTTAAGGATAGGCGCCAATTTTTAGTTTTTAAACGCTAAATGTACTCCAACCCTAAAGACACATTTGTCTCAAAACAGTGATTCATTTCGTTTATAAGATAAACAAATGAAATTCTAATTTTGAATTTAGAATTTTCGCCTATTACTGTAATGGCCAAACTGCCAGCTATACATTTATGTTTTTTTTTTCATCGTATGAATTCTTTTTTGTGTTAAATTCGGACAGAAACAATGAAAACGGAAGTGTTTCGATTTTTTTGATGAGAAGTGTATTAAGATATATGATTCTTACAATTTTTAAAATAGAAAACAGGAGACGAATTTTCAAAACAATGGAAAACCAATTCGCATTCGAAATCGTGAGATTCGTATGCGGATTACCGAATTTACTATTTCTGAATTTTCATTTCGTGCGTTGTGCAACGAGTGGTTCAACCCCAGCGACTGATCAAGAGTTCTGACCGCGTCCCCGCCAGGTGTGTTACAGCCGGCCTAAAAAGATCCGATTCGAATCAATTCAGGGTTTGTTTTACGCGAGTTTTTTTAATTTTAAACTCGTTTTTGATTTCTACTAGTGGAATATCCAACGCTGAAGTGACGTTGACAGTGATAAATTTACTCTGTTTAATGTAAAGCTTGTAAATTGGTAGACAATGATAAGTAAATATTGTTTGAATACATATATTTTATTTTTTTTTTGTTGTGAAATCAAATTAAGAATTTGTTTTTAATGACAACACTGAATTCGTGTGATTCAAAAATCTATAAAATTGTAAGCAGTAGAAAATAATTTCGTGCACGATTTGTATTCGTAATCGAATTCCAAATTCGCGTCTCAATTTCCTCAATTTTCTCATTCAATGATTCAAAATTACTTCTCCTGGCCATTCCTACGAATAATAAACCTGCAATAATTCCTAAGAATAAATTACACTCAAAAAGTTATTCAGCATCCAACTTAGGCATTAAAAGTCAAAGCAGCTTTTCTTCAGCAGCAGCAGCAGCAGAATATAATTGTATACTTTATCAATTTAATGATCTGTCAATCTCTTAAATAACATCGCGTGTTTACAGGACACAATTTATAGCACACATTACTACTTGGCCAAAACGACCGTCCCGTGTCCATGAAATTAAAAAAAGTTTCGCGCCCCACATTACTAACTGAAAGAGCTTTCGGCGGGATTTTATGGAGTGTGCAGGGAATTGTTTTAAACTGCCTCCACACTGTTTTCGGCTTTCATTAAGCTGAATATATAACTTCATGAAAATAAAACCGTTTCTAAGGATTAATGTTAAAAAAGACATTACATAAAAATATCTAAACACATAAAACAAAGACAAAGTGGTTTCAAACCCGAACCCGAAATAGGATCAAAATTGTTATTTACTTTTGTCAGTTTTCAAGTGTTTAACATTTGGTGTAATTAAAAAAAGACATACTATATAAAATCTATTGCTGTAGCGCTGTGCTCGAACTTGCCTATAAAGTGCGATATATTTTTTTATATAGGATAGGGCAGCATACGAGCAAACGGATCGCCTGATGATAAGCTATAACCGTTGCCCATGGACACCCGCAACACCAGAGGAGTCACAGATGCGTTGCCGGCCTTTTAAAAGGGAATAAGGGGGGAAACGGGAATTGGGCCTCCGGTACCCTCACTCACTCGGCAAAACACAGCGCAAGCGCTATTTTACGCCGGTTTTCTGTGAGGCCGTGGTTAACTCCGGTCGAGCCGGCCTCAAATCGTGCAAAGCATGGCTTTCCTACGGTAACAAAATGAGTCGGGGTAATTAAAAAATAGACATACTATATAAAATCTATTGATGTAGCGCTGTGCTCGAACTTGCCTGTAAAGTGCAATATGGACTGCAGTAGTTTGGACAGAAAATACCTATGAAAAGAATCTAAGATCAACATTTCGTAGTCCTCTGTTTGTTTCTCCAAAATCGAACCAATTTCAATACTTTCTTCAATAGCAAATACATTAAAACTTTAGCTGTGGTCCTATGTTTTGCTTGTATTAAATGATCACGTGAAATTTATTTTCTGAATATCTGAACTCACCGAAAATATGACTATTTTTATTGCTTTTCAAACATTTATTTAACTTTTACGAATTAACTGACGACCTCCATAGTCGAGTTGGATAATACACCGGTTTCAAGGTGTCGCCATCTCTGAGGTCCCGGGTTCGAATCCCGGTGGGGCAGATGTTGTGTGATGAATGCGAGCATTTGTACCTTAGTCATGGTTGTTGATATATATTTCAATAAAAATTATTTATATATGTATAATATATGTATTTCTATCCGTTACCCTAGATCCCATTGCACAAGCCTTTATAGAGCTTAGTTTGGGCTAGGCTAATTGGTGTAAGTGTAACAAATATTTATTATTATTTATTTATTTATTTAATCCTTACTAATGTTATAAATCGAAAAGTAACTACTGAGCCGATTGCTTTGAAATTTTGCAGACGTAAAGATAAAAGTCTGGATTAAATAATAGACTACTTTTTATCCCGTAAAAATCGCTCAAAAACTACTGCACAGATTTTAATGCGGTTTTCATCAATACTCGTAGATAGTGATTCTTGAGCAAGGTTTTGCGGTATTTTTTATTTCGGAAAAACGGATAGTCCTGCGGGAAGCGCGATAAAACCTTCGCGCCATAAACCGACTTCCGCGCAATGTAGCCGTGGGCAAAAGCTACGACCCTTAACCCTCTGTAGACCCAATCCCGAAATCCACGCAGGCGAAGCCGCGGGCAGAAAGCTAGTTTTGTATAAAAAAGAAAATATTGAAATATAATGATAAAATCTATAGATTGAAAAACAAATAAAATTGCAGTAGCATGAATTTTTGCGTGAGAAAAAAGTGAACTCTGTTTGTATTTCTTTTAATAGTATCGTAGTCGTATGAACTTTCATTTTAAGCATATTAAAAAAAGTAAATCATGCAACTTAATATCAGCAATAAAGTTTGTACGTCTGTTGTATATTATCGGTGTCCGAAAAATAGATAGTTTTGAGTCAATATTTTTTTTTTCCTTATTTGTACGTACGGACAAGGTTTTTGTTGTTTTTTAAGCTTTTTTTTTTTGTTTTGTTTGTTTTGACGTCAATAAGTGCCTGTAAAGGTCTATGTTGAATAAAGTTTATTTTGATTTTGATAGTACATAGACTTTTGATTCTAATAAGCCACATAAGTGTGTGAAAAAAATAATCGAGCTTAAAAACAAATCTAGTTGAATATGATAGTTTCAACAAAATAAGGGGATTTAATTAACACAAATCCATAATAAAATATATAGTATTATTAATAATTTATAAATTCAACTGAAATTGCGTATGTGAATCTGTAGTACATTATGGCCGCTAATGGACGAACATAAAACTGGGCCGAGGTAAAGCCGAGACACAAACGTAAGTCGATCAATGCCTAAATGCGGTCAAGGCTTACTTAGTACTTCACTCAAAGAATACTCAGAAATGAATACAGTTACTTTTCAAAACTAATAACGAATACACTATCAAACAGATTTCTTTTTGCAATCCGATTCGAAATTGAAAGAAAATCTGGTAAGTAATCTTCTTAGTTACCAGGGTACGGTTTAAAAATTTGTTCTATTTTTAAAATACATGACAGATATGACTAATGGCCGTTTTCACCAACCTTGTCTTAGCTTAGGTGACTCCTAAGAGACATGCTGTCTCACTCTTTTCAGTTAATATAAAAAGTGACAGCATGTCACTTAGGAGTCACCTAAGCTAAGACAAGGTTGGTGAAAACGGCCATTAGTTATTTATTTGCCGTTAAAACACGATATATATAGATTTTCGTATATCTTATGCCGACCGCTGCTCACATGTTTGGCCAATACAGCAGTATAGTTTGTAGTTTGAGTTTAGTTTATCTCGAAGAAGGTTATCAAAATAAGCCTCAAACCAAGTATGTTTGATTATTTTAGCACCATATTAATAAAAATTAATTTATTATTATTTTATTTACATTAGGTTTTATTAAAATATTGTAAACCTCCACTTAAATTTAATTTGCCTGTCATTGTAGAATAGCAAATACTTAATAGCTAAGCTAATAGCTAAATAGCTAGAATTACTACAATGTAATTCTAGCTTTTTAGGTTAGTTAGACAGCAACTAAAAAATTTTGTCTATTTTAGTTTGTGTCGACAGAATTGACACTTCTGATTGAACTTGATCCTCCCATTTGCTCAGAGAGTGGTCGTAATAAAATGATCGTAGGCAGAGTTATATTTTTCTCCCAGTAACCACTCCAGGACCGCATGAAAAAAAAAATATAATCACATAATTTAAATTCTAAAATTATTTCAGTAATATTTTTATTTTATTTACCAACATTTTCTTACTATCAACCAAGTATTTTAAAGCATTAGCTCTGCTTTATATATTACACACTTTATATCTATACTAATATATCTATACTTCTATACTAATATATAAAGCTGAAGAGTTTGTTTGTTTGTTTGTTTGAACGCGCTAATCTCCGAAACTACTGGTGCGATTTGAATAATTCTTTTTTTGTTGGATAGTCCATTTATCGAGGAAGGCTATAGGCTAAATAACATTACGCTATGACCAATAGGAGCAAAGACAGAGCGGTAAATGTGTAAAAAACGGGGAAAATTATTCATTTTTGAAGGCTTTCTTTGCGTGCGCTGCGAAAACGGTTCAAGATACACAAAAAATATGTATGAAAGAATTATTCCTCTATACATGATCTAAAAAAAAAGTCCGCGACGGCATATGTCTATCTTTTAAGGTTTAGTCACAATGACCGTTTTTATTGGTACCAAATTTGGTCGAAATAATTTAAGTTGTATCAACATAATAATATTAATCTTTATTCAAATATAAATATAAATATGTTGTTGGTTAACCAAAAATCTGCCGGAAGTCACTATTCCACGCGGACGAAGTCGCGGCAAAAGCTAGTATATATATATAATAATATTAATGACAACACATACCAGGTGTATACTATCCCGTGAGGCTGTATAAAAAACTGCGAAACCAAACATATTAGCTATTTCAGAAATACCAACTTTACATCCCCTAAACTTGAATTTTGCAATTTGTTGTAACATTATTTCTTTTTTATTTAACTAACTATATATTTAGCTGTACACAAGTTTGTAAGTCAGTCCGATTAATATTTGACCAGCCTAGTTTATAATGCATATATTTCTTTTTACTACTATTTAACTTATATATATAAACTTTCCTCATGCATTGTTATCTGTTCATGTATTATCAATATATTATATATGTAGACATTTTTTATAGTTTCAAGATTGATTGTTCAACAATTTAAAATAGTATGAATAGTTATGGTTATAAATATTGAATGTTTTTTTTTCTTTATTCTGCAGTAGTACTGTAGTGTAGTAGTACTGTAGTGTAGTTTATTAGTTAATTTCTTTCAATACGTTGAAGTAGAATGTACATACATTAAATTTCAACCTATATTTCAGGGTCCATTATAAACTAATGTTGTTTATATTGGTGGTAATCTATCTATTTTGTACTTATTATTATTATTTGTACCAAAATTTATACTATTTGTACAAAAGTAAATAAATACATTCAACCTAACCGTACAAACTCATTTAAATTTATCTTTGATTTTATAAGTATTTTATTAAGGCATTGATATTTTTAATTATAATTTTATCATTATCAAGTCAAGGAAAGCTATAGTAGACGAACATGTTCGTAGATTTGTTTATAACCGTTGATTTTAACAATCTTTAAATAAATAAATACTCATTCTTAAATGAATAAATTGCCAAAACGTTCAGGTACAAAATTGCATGAACATCCGTTCAGTAGTTCAAAAGATTGAACTGAAAGCTGAAGGAATTTCATTTTGTACTATGTAAAGATTTTATCAATATAAAAATACAACTTTTGGTTTCGCTTCACAGCTACTTTTATTATCGACATAACAATAAGAAAATTTGCTAAGCCTTAAGAAGTACATAGACAGATTGATACTAACAACTAATGAGTCGAAAAAAATAATTATAAAGTGCTTAACAGTGTTCGGTAAAAAACGGCACGATACGCACCGATCGAAGAGAAACGTCGCAAATCCTGACGTGGGCCGCTTAACGAAAACGACTCTTATTTCTAGACGAGTAAGCTCTAAACAGACCCATTTGTTTTAATAATCTCACTGGGCGACAATGTAATCGTTAAGCCACGTCAGCAGGTCTAATGGCGGTTTGTTCAGCTCTGACACCTATTTGGCTGAGCTCATTGCAAATGGAAGAATTCAATTTGGTTTTTAAATAGCCTAGGTGTTTATTATGAAAATGTTTAACAAACTGCTTCCATTTTTGTTACTCTTAAAATGAAAATTCGTAATCATACATTCACAAATTGTATTTCTTTTTAAAGATTTAGGAAGGCAAACGAGCAAATGGGATCAGCTGATAATAACCGATTCAACCCACCAAGCGTCGATAGCGCTATGCTCTCGGCACTGGAGACGTATTTTTGAATCATTAGACGTAAATTTGGAGTTCGAATACGAATACAAATGGTCGTGGGTGTAAATTAATAAAAGGTTATTTGTGCATTTTTGTTTGTTCCGCAGTATAAGCTGTACATTTGGACCTTAAATCGCTTTGTGGCGCGTCAAGGGAAACCTCAAACTATCACGTCCGATAACGGCACGAACTTCGTTGGCGCAGCTAATGACATGCAAAGGTTTCTGCGCACTTCCAGTGTTGCTTCTGAGATAGTGCAGGAGGGCATTGAATTCATTTTCACACCGGCCTACTCTCCTCATTTTAACTCTTTAGCCGAAGCAGCTGTCAAATCATGCAAACATCATTTAAAAAGGCTTTTGCAACTGACGCATCTTACTTTCGAGGATATGACTACTGGCTTGGCTCTTATTGAAACCATCTTAAATTCACGCCCTTTTACCCCCCTTTCTTCAGATCCTCACGGTTTCTCAGCTCTTAACCCTGCTCACCTTCTAATTGGACGACCACTGTTGACTGTACCACACCCACAGGTGGCCAACGTCAACATCTCTCGTCTGGATCAATGGAAACGAATCCAGTACATCCGTGAGCACTTTTGCAACGGTTTCATAACGAATATTCTCTTCTTCAGACAAAAACGAAATGGTTTCGATCACAGGAGAAATAAGATCTTTTTTTTGTGGGGCACCATGACACCGCGCTGGCAAGGTGCGGCCGTGTGTGGAGCTCTCCGGTCATAGAGGACTGGCCTACCCACTAAAACCCCCCCCGAGTTCTCTAGGCCCATACGGGGCACATGGAGGAGTGCGCTTTCGCGATTCGACCGCCATAAGAGAAATAAGACCTGACTCCTTGGTACTCATCAAAGAGAGGAGTCCACCTTTGTTATGGCCTATGGGACGAGTTGTAAGGACGTATACCGGCGTGGATGGAATCACGCGTGTGGCTGAACTCAAAACGAAGAGGGGCACAATACGACGGGCGTTCAACAGCATCTGCCCCCTTCCACTTTATTGAAGATCATACTTCAACCCGGGGAGTATGTTGGCGCGCAAGCGCCTTCGTTCGTCGGCGGCTGTCGGCGATCATCGGAGGAGGCGGCGCGCGCGCAAGGACGGGCTGAGGAGATCGAAACCGGCCGGTCGGCCGGCACTCGTAGAGTAATATTGTTCTGTGGCCGGCACTCAGCCATCGCTCTTCCCGGGCACCAGTTATATCACGCGGACATAAAATGTATTACTCTGACTTTACAATAATTATACCTATGTACATATTATACAGTCCACCCTTTATTTAACGTCCAGTAGTTAGGATCCTAACATAACAACCAAACAAGGGAAATCAACGAATCCGCAATAGGCCAGCATGGCTGAATAAGGCCTGAAATATGAGCTGCAATGGTGCTATCCATCTCCGCATACATTCTTCGTATTCATTTCATTCATTAAAAATAAATATCTATATATGTATCTCTACACCAAGTCTTCAGAGCTAGGCCTAGGCCAAATGGTGACAGTGGAAGAAATATTTATTTTATTAAATACTAGCTTTCTGCCCGCGGCTTCGCCCGCGTGGATTTCGGGATTGGGTGTATAGAGGGTTAAGGGTCATAGCTTTTGCCCACGGCTACATATACGCGGAAGTCGGTTTATGGTGCGAAGATTTTATCGCGCTTCCCGTGGGACTATCCGTTTTTTCGAGATAAAAAATGCCGCAAAACTCCTCAAGAATCACTCTATCTATTGATGAAAACCGCATAAAAATCTGTGCAGTAGTTTTTGAGCGAAGCCTTTATTGCGCATCCCGTGGGATCTGTCGATTTTTCCGGGATAAAAAGTAGCCTATGTTACTCGGGGAGAATGTAGCTTTCCAAAGGTGAAAGAATTTTTTGAAATCGGTCCAGTAGTTTAAGCGTGAAGAGGTAACAAACAAACAAACAAACAAACAAACAAATAAACAAACAAACAAACAAACACACTTTCGCATTTATAATATTAGTTGGGATAAAAAGCCCTTACGGTACTACGGTATTATCTTATCTTCTATTTCATTAATGCTATTTTTAAAGGTACTCTTATATAAACATCTTATCTATTCAACCACAACATTCAATAAAGTCTAATAAAAAATATATATTCAAGATATTCTGACATGTTTCATGCTATGGCAGTAACGTTGCCAATGAAAGTGGAATGAATAAAGTTGAATCGGCTTCGACACTTTGTATGGGAGTTCAATATTCGTATACTCGTAGTAAGTGCTTTCAAACTGTCTTGAAATTATATTGAATTTGGTTTCGACAGGATGCTTACTGGACACGAGGGACAGATTCTTTAAGCGTCGTCTCGAAGCGTTATTTTATATAATAAACTAGCTAGTTCCCGCAACTTCGTCTGTAGAAATAGTAGATTTTTTTCCAACTACTATCGCTACTAATATTACGAGTATAAACGCAAAAACATGTAAGTTTGGATAAATGTTTGTTACTCTGTCACGTAAAAACTACTGAATGGATTTTAATGAAACCTTACATTAATATAGCTTATACATCAGAATAACCCATAGGCTACAATTTATAAAGATACTAGCTTTCGGCCCGCGGCTTCGCCCGCGTGGATTTCGGGATTGGGTCTATAGAGGGTTAAGGGTCATATCTTTTGCCCACGGCTACATATGCGCGGAAGTCGGCTTATGGCGCGAAGGTTTTATCGCGCTTTCCGTGGGACTATCCGTTTTTCCGAGATAAAAAATACCGCAAAACCTAGCTCAAGAATCACTCTATCTATTGATGAAAACCGCATGCAAATCTGTGCAGTAGTTTTTGAGCGAAGCCTTTATTGCGCATCCCGTGGGATCTGTCGACTTTTCCGAGTAAAAAGTAACCTATTATTTAATCCGGATTTCAAAGCAATCAGTTCAATAGTTACGGCATGAAAGCGGAACAAACAAACAAACACTTTCCGATTTATAATATTAGTAAGGTAGGGTGTTATTGTGTAAAATATAACGTTAAGAAAGTAGGAAAAAATCTACCATCTGTGCAGACGAAGTCGCGGGCACCGGTATCTTTATACATTGTAGAGTATCTGTTATTCTGATAATTGATTTATTTAGTTATTTTTTTGCAGAGATATACGCAAAAATTGCCTATGTCTATAATCATCTTTCCTTTGATGTGTTGGCATGAGTAGTAGGCATGAGAACTGAAGGTTAACGGACGCGGCGCGACGCAAATTAGGCGCGCTACTGCCTCGAACGCTCAAGATCGCCGTGTCTTGGGCGGTGAGAACGGGCCCCGTACGTGTCTATAGCGGATATATTGACAGTTCAGTGCAATTGTAAAGCAGAAGGAATCTCGTTTCCGGGCAAGCAATAAGTACCTAATAACTTCATTCACATAACACCGCTCATTGGAATAAATAAATCGAGTAGAAAACAATAACTCAGCACTTACCACCTTTTTTTTTTGTTCCCCTGAGAAAAATGCATTAAATTGCATACCCCGGCTGTGGCGAGGCGGCGGTTATGTGGGGCTCTCCTCCCCAGAAGGGGAAGGCCTACCCACTAAAAACCTCAGGGATGGCCTTCCTCAGGCATGTAGGGACCTAATTACCACGTCGAATATACGCCTTATACCTACGGTATTTCATATTTTCATACATTCGTATTTTCAACAGTGAAAGAAAACATCCGGCGAAGTTTTTCTTTATACGAAGGATGATGTTTTCCAAGTCGCTTATAGCCACTAACCAACGCTGAGCCAGCGTGCTTTCGTCTCAAACAACAAGTTCTACCATCTCAACTTTGAGTAATAAAGTTTTCTACCGTCAGTTAGTCCAAGATGAACATTTCGGTATTAACTAAATGAGAACTAACCAAGGTGCTTTTCAGTACGTAAGTAATTAAAGATTGAAGTTCAAACTTTGTTGGCCATAGCAGTGAGCGAACGTAGTTTGATGGCGCTGGGTTGATATACAAAATGTACGACTTTATCTTCCTTTAAACTATATTGCCGTTGGAAAATATACAATATACACATTTCATAACTTTAATGCACTCCAAGTTCTAGATGCGTCTTTACAAACTGATCATCAACTTAATGCGAAAAAGGAAATGCAAGACCATTTTAGACCTTAACTCTCCAAAAAAAGATCCGTTTTAGTTGGTACGCGACAACTTTAAACTTCGTTGTTAATATTAGTGAGCTTTCAGTAAAATATTATTCATATAAGCGATAGTTGCAATTAAATTGACATTGTGTTTTTGTTCACTTGGTGAATTAATTATTCTTATTTATAAAAGTGTTTTTTGTGAGGTTCTCCAGATCGTAATATTTAAGTCTGCTGTTAGTGTACTTCTACTCCATTCAAGCCGTTATTAGCCCTTATGGCCAAGGCTAGTCTGAGTTTAGTTGGTAAGTTACGCGATCGGACCGCTCCGGTCGTGTGGAGTCCAACATAACCTCCGTGACACTTGCCGTTGCGGGGGTATCCTGGGTACGTTTCGTGCTCCTCGTGAGGATTCTCAGCCTCTCTCTCCTGAGGGAAAAAATGTACTTCTGACGGCGGCGTTTGAATGCGCAATACGCGATTGACAAATTCAAAACTATTTTCTTTATCCAGTATACTAGAAATAACAGGTAATGGTACACGCATTTGCGTGTAACAGGTGCAGTCATTTGTTATTACAACTCCCCAATAAACATGTATGAATATTTACTCGTACACGTTAATTGGGGAGTTGACTCAATCACTGTGAGCGAAATCATAGGTTAACAGTCTAGTCCATATAAAACATATCTGACTCTTTTGTTGCCTGACAAAATCTTATTACTTATACCAGGCCGAGTGCTAGGTGAAAACACAGAACAGATTAGACATCTTCCAGTTAGTTAGCTTCTAGCGGATGCGCTTTTGGCGCTTTAAGAAATATGAGGTATTTTCATTTCTGACGCTAACTATTCCTTGAACGGGAGTGCATCCCTCAATTAGTATTTACGCTCACTGGTTCTATACGAATTTAACGTAACGAAATGAATTTACGCTCGAAGTCCAGCTGGACATTATTACGTAGAACAGAACCAAACTTAACAGTTTGTTATATTTTGTAATATTACCCAATAAAACGATGCCACTTAAGTATACTATCATATATAGAAAAACCCAACTTTATAGAAAGGCATTTGCTAAAAAAAACAGTCGCCGCTTCTTAGGATTTTTTATCCCGTGTCGTGGGTACAGTCACAGACATAAAAATTACACATGCACAGACCCAGACGGGAACAAAAATTTGTAGGTCATACATAATCCACGCCTCTTCCGTGGCCGGGGGGCGTGGGCGGTGGAGGAGGCCGGGGGAGGTAGTGAGCCTCCCCCGAGGAGGGCTCCCCTGTATCGACGGGGGAGTGGAGGCTGGGGGTTCCGGAAGTAGCTTGATGTTCCGGGGGCTCCCTACATGCCTGAGGAAGGCCATCGCTGAGGTTTTTAGTGGGTAGGCCTCCCCCTGCGGTGGGGGGAGCGCCCTGGAACCGCGCGCGAAGTGCCTAAGCGGGAGTGGCACCGACGGATTGTGGCGGCCTGGCGTGCGCAGCTCGAATTACGGATCTGCGCGCGCCAGCGGGCCGTCGGTGCCGTACTCCCGCACCTCGAAGCTTGGCTCAACGGGAAGGAGGAGGTCACCTACCGATTGACTCAGATACTCACCGGGCACGGCTGCTTCGGTGAGTATCTGTGTCGAATAGGACGGGAGGGATCGACACATTGTCACCACTGCGCATCCGACCTCGACTCGGCCCAGCACACGCTGGCGGAGTGCCCCGCGTGGGCCTCCGAGCGCCGAGTCTTGGTCGCAGAGATCGGGCGAGATCTGTCTCCGCCGGCATTGATTGCGGCAATGCTGGCGGACGAGGGAGGTTGGAGGGCTGTGGCCTCCTTCTGTGAAGCAGTAATGCTCCAGAAGGAGGCCGCCGAGCGGGGTCGGGAGATGGCCGATCCCGCTCGAAGGAGGCGGCGCCGGGCTCGGTAGCACAGCTGCGGCGCCGCCGCGGGTCGCCGGCGGGCGCGAGGAAGTCGCGACCGCTACGGCGACCCGGGATGGACCACGCCCCTTCCGTGGCCGGGGGGCGTCGTCGGTGGAGGGACCGGGGGAGGTGGTAGCTTCCCCCGAGGAGGGCTGCCCTCTAGAGAGGGGAGCGGAGGCTGGGGGTTCCTGGAAGTGGCCTTTGTGTTCCCGGGGGCTCCCTACATGCCTGAGGAAGGCCATCCCTGAGGTTTTTAGCCACAAGTTTTCTTCCAACAGGTTCAATTCAGAGAAACAACAGTAGAACCTATTGGAATAGAACACCAAAATGTAATACTCTTTCATTTAATTTTTTTTTTATTTTGTTCCTTTTCTATTCAATTTATCATAAACCTACTTTTCGATATCTCATAAGTAAACTATCGTAATATACAAATTATGAATACATTTATTTAATTTTTTTTTTAAATCTATTAGTAACATGTTATCGAAACCACAAATACAAAAATATTTTAATAAAAACCAATCTTTTTTTATACGTATACAACTTTATATAATCCACGCGTGTTTTTATATCACTAAATAGAAAGCAAAAAAAATGCACATAGTTATATCACGCAAGTTTCATGCGTGCAAAGGTCGCGGGTTCAGTTCGCGTACAGGACAGATATTATGTATGACTTTTTTTTTTCCCCTTAGTAAAATGCATTAAATTGCATACCCCGGCTGTGGCGAGCCGGCGGTTATGTGGGGCTCTCCTTCCCAGAAGGGGGAGGCCTACCCTTTTTTTTTTTTTTGTTCCCCTGAGGAAAATGCATTGAATTGCATTCCCCGGCTGCGGAGAGCCGGTGGGTATGTGGGGCTCTCCTCCCCAAAAGGGGGAGGCCTACCCACTAAAAACCTCAGCGGTGGCCATCCTCAGGCGTTGTAGGGGGCCGTCAGGATCGAGTGTCGCATCTGAGGACCCCCAGCCTTTGCTACCCTGGGTGCGCTAGGGGAGCCCTTCTCGGGGAGGAGGGATCTTGCCGCCTCCTCCCCTCAAACCTCCTACGACGTCACCCTCGGCATCAATCACACAATCAAGATTTCGGTGTAACAGATTCCCCTCCCGCCAAAATTATCTTTTTCACAAGTATTTTTAAATTTGGAACACATCGCGTTACCTTTTACTGGCCATTCAGTCAAATACTTTTATTATCATTGTACCAAAGATTGCATGTACGTAACCTACTTCAGTCCTATTTTTAAAATTTTACTTTCCGCCCTAAGGTGGGAAGTAAATAGTATGAGAATTTCCCGCCCGCTGGTGGGAACTAGCGTTTTCCTCCCAATACTCAGATCAAGGAAACGCTCCTTTCCGAGCATGAGGAATGAAATAGTAGATTGTTAACCGAGGGTGGAAAGAATCAATTCCCGAGGTATTTAGACTATAGTCGGCTATAGTCCGAGAAGGAATTGATTCTTTTACCCGTGTTAAACATACTACTTTTCACTTCGAATATATGAGGAAAATAAAACATTGGTTGTTTATTTAATCTATTTATTGATAATATATGATAATATCAGTGACCATCAGTAGGCAGACACAATTTGCCTCGTCTTTAATTGAATCTGGTGTCAATATTTCGGAATCGCTTGAACTCATTTTTAAATTAAAAATTAACTAGTATAAGAGATTATTTGAATTTTTTTCAAATTCCGTCACACAGATATATATAATAAATTCATATCCCGCCAATTTATGTTGACTGTTTAAATTTTAAATATGTAACTCACGCGCGTGTTTGTTGCGGCTTATTCCGCTGGAAGCAGTTTGCGCTAAGTTCACACTGGCTGTTTAGAAACTCACATGGCCGCAGCATTTTTTTTTATAGTTCACAGCTGACAGTTCGTAGCTGACATTCGTAGTTGTATTTTTAAAGTTCATTCCGGCCCTAGGTGGGAAGTAAATTGTATGAGTTTTTCCCTCCCTATGTCGGGAAGCAGCATTTTCCACCCAATAATCAGATCAAAACAACATAACTTTCTGAGTATGAGAAATGAAAAAATATAAACTGCACATGACTGTTACATAATCTGTATCATAAACGACACGATAAAATTGAAATTATGTTAATCACAACAAATTATACAAAAATAAAATAACGGGTGCGCTACTATTAGCGCACTCCATATGAGGATTCACTACCGTCGCCAATGGGAAAAAGAAATAGTAATTCTCATCCACAATAAATCTCTATATTGTTCAAAATATTATTTGTCCTTTCTTTGTTATTTGATTCTTTTGCATAACCATGTCCAATTCCAAAAGCATAGTCACAAGTGTCAATAATAGAGCGAAACAGTATTCCCAGTTTCATCTAAGTCTACTATTGCACTTCGTTGAACAAAATTAACGATATGGTTAAGATAACAGATTGTGTCAACGCGATATTTCGAAATATTTTAATGGTACAATAGAATACGAGTTGGATAAATTGGAAGTTATGACGAGAAAAGAGAATGCCAAGATCTGCCCCAAGGATTAATTTAAGTTACAGTAATTACACATTTATGAAAAATATTTAATTAAATTATAGATCCTAACAACAAATATAAAAAATCTAAAAAGCTGGGGAAAAAAAACTACATTTAATAGTTGTTAATGGAATTCTATGCCTTTTCATAGTCGGAGAATTTAAAGCTTATTTTTTTAAAGAATTTTATTGGCCACTGGATACAAGTCGTTTTAGCCAACATAAAACCTATT